>CM060437.1:67276546-68476546 GCA_030545235.1 Helianthus tuberosus
TCAGGACCGTAGTTAGGAAATATTTTATCAAAGTAAAATACCACATTTTTATAATAATAAACACATGGGTAAAACCCAAGTTTCCATTACAAACATGTTTATAGGGATAAACCCTATTTTATTTAAATAAAACATCTTCTTTATTTAGGTAACTTTTATAGCCACATTTTCCAAGCCTTCAATGCTGTCCAGCTGGCTTCTATTTGGCTCTCATATTTTGTTACCTGAAATGCGTTTAAAAATATTTTGTCCGTGGGAAATAGTGGCGAGTGAACCCCAGTTTAATCAAAATAGGTTTTATCATTTCACAGTATTGAGAGCGATTACAACGTTTATATCTACACAATTACGCATTCAGTACTGTCAATCCTGACTGGTGGGTCATATTACTCATTGGCTATCTCGTTGTCCAATAGTAACGTGTTTCACATTTTGTATACAAAACCCCAACATACCGGCAGTAATTGAAGAATTACAAAGACTCAATCATTGCTAATTATATTTTAAAACAATTAAGGTTTTGTAAAAATAGTTTGGAAAAAGGTTTACAAAAAAAGAGATTACTCACATTGCTATTTTAGGTTTTTCCTTTATGACTTCCTGGTTATAATCTATTATTTAAACAATTCACACGCGTTAGTATAATAACCCAATTTACATTAGTTATACCCTCCCCGAGACAAAAACTCCAACGACTACGTCGGGCATAGCCTCGACAGTCGTTACGAAGCACTCGATCAATCGGGCAGCGTATCTAATACGTAATCGGGGGTTAAAATACTTACAACGAGGCAGAGCTTCGCTAATTAGGGGGGTATTATGCCCGATACTACTTCAAATATTCAGAATCTTGAGAGAGAATTCGAGTTGTGAGCGATTGTAAACTGAAGGCCGATGGTTGCTATTTATAGGGTCTGATCTTGGTTTCCTCGCGCCCCGAGTAAGAAAAGGAGAGGGCCTTCGCGGCCCGTGACGTAGGGTGTGTAGGGCCTAGCTATGTCGAATCACATGTGTAGGTTTGACGGATGGTATGACACGTGGCACGCTAGGGTTCCGCTGGTGGTTTAACTGTCGCGCCTCGCGTAAGCCGAAGACAAGGTCTTCGCGGCCCGCGAGCGCCACATGAATTTTGATTTTAATTAATTTTTATAAAATTAAAGTATTTAGGGCTTATTATACGTATACAAGGTGTATTTTTGGAAGTATATGGATGTTATAATTATTTTAGGAGTGTCAGAATATTTTTAGGAGGGTTGTTATATGCAGCATGATTGGATACAGCCTGTTGGATGCTCATTGGTCCACTGCTCTTTCAGTTGTACCTTTGGTACTTGTCCTAGGTTTACATGCGCTTCTTATCTCCGCATGACCCCCGGGGATAACCCGTGTAGCCGGCGCAAGGTCCAGGAAGTCAGGGTTTTTATCCAAGGAGTCAAGTGTCAAATTTGATCCTGTGTTAACCCTGACCTTGCGCACGACCTAGATTACACCTGATTAGCCGGCGCAAGGTCACGAAAGCTACCAAATTAGCATGATATGAGTATGGTTCCGCGCGCGAACTGAATAGTCAACACAGGATTTGGGACCATACCCCTTCATCCACATAATCTTATCCAATCAAAATAAATCCACAAACCCACCAACACATAGAATCAACATATGATTAAACTACATGAAATCTCCCCCCCCCCCCCCCTCTCTCTCTGTTTTGCAGGTTTGTTTTCTGATTGTGTGTTTTGATGGACTTGCATGTGTTTTTTGTGGTGTTTATTAATATGATTTTTAAGCGGGTTTTTGTAATTGCGAGCCTTAATCAGATTTGTTGGTTGTGCGTATAATGATTGTTTTATCAAAATGTTTTTTCTTTGAGCCGTTGTTGATGGAGTTTGCAATTGGGTGTTTATCCCATGCTTGGTGTCGATGAAGATACTATTCTTTTGTTCATCAGATACTATTTCTAAGCTTTGTTTCAATATGATTTAGTCGGTTTATCTGTTGGTATTGATAGATCTTGAAGCCAGGTTTTTCCTATCTTTGGTGTCTATGATGATGTTGCATGTTTGTTCAGCAGAGACCTATTTGGGGACAACAGGTGTTTTGTATGCGTAGAAGCCTTTTTTGGGTTAATTCATGTTGGTTTTATCTTGGTGAAGATGCTTTCCTTGTCACCCGAGAGTGTGGTTGTGATGGTGCTTTAGTTTTGGCTCAACACTTTATTGCAGTCGACTGAGGGTTTATGAGCTTTAGTTTTTATGTCTGTCTTCGGTGTTTTTGTATACTACCAATTAGCAACATGTTTGTGCAATGGTGTTTGCACAATTTGGTTTGGTGTTTGGTTATGTAGTTGTGGCTCGTATCTAAGGCTTTTTGGTTGTAAGTTGGTTTGGTAATTTAAGTTTGGATTTTTTTAGTGAGTGGTTTCATTTTGAAGCTATGGATTGCCTCATTATATAGGTGCATGGTTTGTTTTGGCTCCATATTGTCGGTGACTAAGGTTTGGATGAATGTGATTTTGTGTTCATCCAAGAATGGTCGTATTGATTGGGTTTCTTGGTTATGATGGTACACGTCATATGGCATGACATTTTTATTGCAGCCATGTCATGTTTGTGCCTTATTATATTTGCATGCATTTCGACCATATGTACAAACATGTTGCTAATTGATACTATTTAAAATTTAATACATGGGTTTGTAGTTGGTAATTGCACGTTTGTTGATTTTTGGGTAAACATGCTACGATTTCAAAGATCTTGTGTTAGTAAACTGTGATGGCTTTTTATAAGCAACGGGTGAAACGAAGATTTCCGAGACTTTGCGTCATATATATTTTTTATGTTTGTTTAAGCTTATATTATCTTTTATTTTTATTGTTGGCAACGACAATTTCTTTCACAACAAAGAGGCGTAACGTCATCGAATGATGTGAATGAGCTTTTTGTTTGTAAAAAAATATTTCTTTTTAATTTGTTCCATTGATAAAAAAAAATAGACAACGTCTAACTTATACATTAATTTATAGGTAACAGTGACTCACTCGAACGAAAATGCACATATTTTTTAACAACACAGGCACATTATGCAATAAGTGATAGATTCAAACCGTAGAATTAATGAGAAGCTTGCTGAACTGGCGAGCGTATGTCCAACATACGTGATAAACAAGCTAAACTACAACTTGAAATAAACGCGCTTCGTGCACATTATGTTGTCCTGAAAAATGTTAATTAAAATTAATATGTTTAATTAGATTAGTTAATGTGATCGTTGATTGTAAATTTTGTTACAATTTATATTAGCAATCAATGATATAATTTGATGTTTTCAGTTATTTTTACTAATAACCTAGGTTTTCGTTTGTTTAAGTCTTCATCAATTTGTAAGCCCCCCGCTGCATCACGTCAGGTGCTTTCGTCTAGTCTATTAATAATTATCAACTATTTGATAATTTAAATTCTAAGTGCCTAACAACCTATTTGTTAAATATATAACTTAATAAATCAAATAATTTGATTTATCACGCATATATATATATAGAAACGGGATCAGGAGAAAACGTTCAAAAGTGTGAGAACGGTGAGAACGCATCCTGACTCAACACGTGTCACGCGACATAGAGAAGAGCGGAGGGGCTTTTTTGTCCTTTCATGTTTCTTTTATTAAACGCGTGTCACATTACCTTTCTATTTTTTGGCGTTTAATAAATACGCGGCGTTTTTATTGTTTCTATATCAGGATTATATTAAATATTTTGGCGTTTTAAGTATGTTTTGGCGTTTTTATTGTTTTTTAGATCAGGATGCAGGCCTATAATGTAAAAAACATCAGTAATTTTTTAGATGTTTTTTTTTCTATCAAGTGTTGTGCCATGTAGGATACATGCCTATAATGTGACAGGCAATTATGGCGTTTTGAAAAGATAAATAAATTCAATTTTCCATGTAGTGGCTTTTAATATACTAAATGTTTGGCAATAATGTTACTGACTCTTTATTTTATTGTTTAGCAATTACTGTTTCGTTCAATTTCATCTGTCAATTAGTGTTGATTTTTCCAGTAATACTTAGTTTGGCTTTTTTGGCGTTTTATATAGCAACATCGTGCTTTGCTAGCATCCGTTCTCTCAGTTTTGACACGCTCAGGCGTTTTGGTGTTTGTAGTTTTTGACGTTTTATACTCAATTTTTTATTAGTAGAGAATTAGATAATAAATAATAGAGAATTAGATAACAAACAATAGAAAATGAAATAAAATTTAAAAATTATAATCTAATTTCTCATCGAAATCTTCACTGTCATCAGCCTCTTCTACTTTAACATTTTTGGCGTTTTGAACCTGTTATTGAATACCTTATGTAGATCCTTATTTTCCTACATAAT
Source organism: Helianthus tuberosus (assembly GCA_030545235.1). Classification (NCBI taxonomy): domain Eukaryota; kingdom Viridiplantae; phylum Streptophyta; class Magnoliopsida; order Asterales; family Asteraceae; genus Helianthus; species Helianthus tuberosus. The sequence goes on from CM060437.1 coordinate 67,280,926, forward strand.
GCCCGTCTTTAGAAGATGCTTATTTTTTGTGGCATCCTTTATTATGGTTTGATATATACTTGTTTGATGACATGTTGAAGACCAATGCCTGCTCTAATGTATTGATCCCTTCATGCCATCAATATATCCATCAAGAACAAAGTGACATGATGACATATCAGTGTCATCAGTCTCTTTTTTTGAATATTTGTCCATCTCATTCAGCAAAAGCTTATAGAGATACTCACCTCAGAGAAGAATCCATTCAGTGAAACTTCATTCAGAACAATACTCAATATAAAAGAAACGAGGTTCCGCATCTATGGCTTTTTTAACTATTTTTTTGGCGTTTTTTAAAGTGAATGGTTTCTATGTAATATGGCGTTGTTTTTTGTTTGTGATCAGTTGATTGTGTAGAGACGTCTCTCTTATAGGATGTTTTTGGCGCGTAGTTTAGGCGGGATTTTATTTATAATAAATGATATTAATAAAGTAGACGTCTTTTCAGTCACTGTGTATTTTTACTGTTTTTTGTTCAGCTTTTTATGAGTTTTTAGGGTCATAGACTTTCCATCTCCCAAGTTTGGCGTTTTTTAATGGCTTTAAGTAGTTTTTGGCGTTTTTTTTTTCATTTTTAGCTTTTAATAATACTTCTGCAAATTACTTTTATTATAGTTTGGGAGTTTTTGGCGTTTTACTGCATTATGACGTTTCACAAGCATTATGACTGTTTGGCGTTTTATTAATATAATATATTTTTTTATTCTAAGTTGAAAAATACAAAAACAAACAACAGAAAAATAAAATTACAAAAATTAAATTAGAAACAATTCATATTCCAAATGTTCAATGTCATCAGTCTCTTTCTTTTTTGAAACATGTTCACTGGCGTCTTTGCTTTGTCATGCTTGTGTTTTTGTGGCCGTTTGAAAAGACAAAATGACATGAGTTTTTTTTTCTGAATATGTATCTTCAAACAACTCATCAGTGTCATTCGTCTCTTCATGCGATTATAATATTCATCAATAACAAAACATAAAAAATGACATAAGTCTGACCCCAGCATCTTTTTGTTTATGATTTGTCCATCTCATGTAGCAAAATGTTATTTGAGTCACAACACCTCAGGGAAGAATGCATTCTCCGAAACTTGGCGTAGCAAAATATTGAATATACAAGAAACGATATTTGCCATTTTTGGCATTTTACAGAGGAAATAGTGTATCTGAAAGAAACGTCGATTTTTTGGAATCGTTGGTGTTTGAGTGTTTTGGCGTTTTCTAAGATGATTGGTATATAGTAAAATATGGTGTTTTTTGAGTAGGTGTGCTTGATGTTTTGGAGATTTTGGCGTTTGTAATATGAATGGTATATAGTAGAAAATATGGAGTTTCAGGTTCTGGGGGGTGTGTTTTTATGTCTGGGATGTTTTTGTTTATATAGTGATGTGTTTTGGTCCGTAATGGCGTTTTATTCATTAGTTTGGCGTTTTGGTATAGAAGTGTAAAGACCTTTTTACCCTTAATGAAGCGCGTCCACTTAATAGAATTCGTGTTATTTACGAAAACGTCACCGCGCGAATCTAGTCCGTAGATTGTTTTGATCGGACGATCCATAAGTGTGAGAACGGTGAGAACGGATCCTGGCCTAACACGTGGCACGCGACATAGTGAAGGGCGGAGGGGCTTTTTTGTCCTTTCATATTATTTTTTTAAACGCGTCTCACAACATCTCTCTATTTTTTGGCGTTTAACAAATACATGCCGTTTTTATTGTTTTTTTAGATCAGGAGCATCGTAAATATATTGGCATTTAACTAAGTATGGCTTTGATTGTTTTGACTTTCACCATTCTCTTAATGACGAAACGTCATCTGACCTCTCAAACCTCCATGCAATAACATGTACCATTTATGTGGCGTTTTAGACAAGATGTGGCGTTTTAGTGAATGTGTGGAGTGTGAAGATTTTCTTGATGTAGATAGTTGTGCCATGTAGGATGTAGGCCTATAATGTAACAGGCAATTATGGCGTTTTGAAAAGATAAATAAATTCAATTTCCCGTGTAGTGGCTTTTAATATAATAAATGTTTAACAATAATGTTCCCGTCTCTTCATTTTTACTATTTGCAGTTTATGTTTCGTTCAGTTTCATCTGTCAATTAGTGTTGTTTTCTAATAATACATTGTTTGGTGTTTTATATAGCAACAACGTGCTTTGCTAGCATCAGATCTCACAACTTTCATACTATCAGGCGTTTTAGTGTTTGTAGTTTTTGGCGTTTTATACTCAATTTTTTTTATCAGTAGAGAATTAGATAATAAACAACTGAGAATTAGATAACAAACAATAAAAAATGAAAAAATAAAATAAAAATTCTAATCTAATTTCTCATCCAAATCTTCACTGTCATCAGCCTCTTCTTCTTGAACCTTTTTGGCGTTTTGAACCTTTATGAATACCTTACCAAGATGCTAATTTTCCTACATACCGCCCGTCTTTAGAAGAAGCTTATTTTTAGTGGCATCCTGTATTTTGGTTTGATATATTCTTGTTCGTTGACATGTTGAAGATCAACGCCTGCTCGAATGCTATTATAATAATGGAGTCTAAAATAGCATTTTTTACACTGGTATTGATCCCTTCATGCTATCAATATATCCATCAAGAACAAAGTGACATGATGACATATCAATGTCATCAGTCCCTTTTTCTTGAATGTTTGTCCATCTCATTCAACAAAAGCTTATAGAGATACTCACCTCAAATAAGAATCTATTCAGTGAAACTTCATTCAGAACAATACTCAATATAGAAGAAACGAGGGTTCCCATCTGTGGTTTTCTTAACTATTTTTTTGGCGTTTTTAAAGTGAGTGATTTCTAGGAAACATGGCGTTGTTTTTGGGGGGGTGTGATCAATTGATTGTGCAGAGACGTCTCTCTTATATGATGTTTTTGGCGCGTAGTTTTAGGTGAGATTTTTATTATAATAAATGATATTAATAAAGTAACCATCTTTTCAGTTACTGTGTATATTTTTACTGTTTTTGTTCAGTTTTTTTTTTTTATGATTTTAGGGTGATAGACGTCCCATCTTCCAAGTTTGGCGTTTTCTAATGGCGTTACGTAGTTTTTGACGTTTTTTTAGTTTTTAATAATACCTGTCCAAAGTAATTTTATTATAGTTTGTGAGTTTTTTGGCGTTTTATTGCATGATGACATTTCACAAGTATTTTGTCTGTGTGTCGTTTTTGTTAAAATAATGTATTTTTGTTCTTAGCTGAAAATACATAACAAACAACTGAAAAAAATATTTAAAAAAAATAAAACAATTGATCTTCCAAATCTTCACTGTCAGCAGTCTCTTTCTTCTTTGAAACATGTTCACTGGCGGTTTGACTTTGTTATGCTTCATATTGTTTTTTTTTTGTTGTTGAAGTAGTTTTTTTGTGGCCGTTTGGAAGGACAAAATGAGGTGAGTTTATTTGTTTGAAGTTCATCTTTATCTTCATCTTTATCTTCAAACCACTCATCAGTGTCATCTGTCTCTTCATGCCGTTCGAAAATTCATCAACAACAAAGCACAAAAAATGACATAAGTCTGACACCAGCATCTTTTTTTTTTAAGATTTGTCCATCTCATGCAGCAGTCCATCTCATGCAGCAAAATGTTATTGAGTTATACCCCTCAGCTAAGAATGCATTCTGCGAAACTTCACGTAGAACAATATTGAATATACAAGAAACGATGTTTGCCATTTTTGGCATTTTACTGAGAAAATAATGTATCTAAAAGAAACGTAGATTTGGAATCTTTGATGTTTGAGTTTTTTGGCGTTTTCTAAGATGATTGGTATATAGTAAATATGGCGTTTTTGAGTTTGGTGTGTTTGATGTTTTGGGTTTTTTGGCATTTCTAAGATGAATGGTATATAGTAGTAAATATGGCATTTGCGGTTCGGGGTGTGTTTAATGAATGTCTGAGATGTTTTGTTTATATAGGATGTGTTTTGGCCCGTAATGGCGTTTTATTCATGAGTTTGGCGTTTTTGGAAGAGAAGTCTAAAGACCCTTTTACCCTTAATGAAGCGCGTCCACTTAATAGAATTGGTGTTATTTACGAAAATGTCACCGCGCCAATCTAGTCTATAGATTGTTTTGATCGGACGATCCATAACCGTTCTCACTGTTCTCACACTTTTCACCGTTTTCTCTAAATCCTAACCATATATATATATATATATATATATATATATATAGTTCGCAAATTACACTAGTGTTCACTCTTGAACCTCTATATATATATATATATATATATAGGGTAAGGATATTGTAAAAAGGGCATAAAATGTGAGAAGTGTATTATAACATTATATATAATACTATATAACACCATATAAACACCGTATAACAATATGTAACACCATATAATACCATATAACACTTTGTAACACTATATATCATTATATAATAAATATAACACTATACATCTATCATAGATATGCTATCAGACAACCTATAGTGTTATATTTGTTATATAATGATATATAGTGTTACAAAGTGTTATATGGTATTATATGGTGTTACATATTGTTATACGATGTTTATATGGTGTTATATAGTATTATATATAGTGTTATAATACACTTCTCACACTTTTTACAGGATCCTCTACATATATATATATATATATATATATATATATTACAAGTTAATTAGAATGAATTGGGGCTTTAATCATCCGGTTCCCGCGCATCAGGGGGCACGGGCTGATGGCGGTCGAGGAATCTACCTTGGACATAGCCCTGAGTAGGGTAGGTTTACACGTGAGTTTCTTTGACGTTCAAAAAAATTAAAACGTATTAACATCAATAATGATGTATTTCAAATAAAGTATTTTATTTTATTTCAATGTTTATTTATTATTTATCATTATTTTTCAAATAATAATAACTAGTGTTTGGACTTTATTATTTCCTAACTATTCGTAAACTCTTTTTCATTTTGTGCTAGCTATGTTTAACCTTCAAACAACCTTCATGTAGTCATTGCTTATGGTACAACCCTCTTAGTAGCAATTTTGTCAAATGTCATTAGATGGGCAACCATTAACCTCTTTTCACGTGTCATATTACCACTAATGAATTATCTTTCATACATTTCAGCTCTTAGTGTGTAGGGAGTGGTTAGACACTTGAAAGTGGTAAACTTCAAAATCAACCAATAATAGTGTGTCATGTCATTCAATGAAAAGTGTTTAAACTATGCTCAAAAGTGTTGGCAATGGTTAGACACTTCATGAATTGTATTTAAAAAAGGAAAAATGTGTGATTGGTTGAGATGGCAAGGACCCCACCACTCACACTCCTCTCTCTCCTTCCCTCTCTTCACCGCTTCGGCAACCCATCACCGAAATCCTTTACCTTTGAGTGGTAAACTTATGTTGACGGTGCTGTTCCCAATTGATAAACTAAGTTTACCGCATGAAACCACACCCACTTCGTATACCCTTACACGCAATAGACCATGCCCCATCCCCAAACCATACACATTTAATGCAAAGAGACATATTACATTTGTCAATAAATATCATATATGCATCAACAAACTATCACTTGAATACACGTAATTAATCCAACCGTTACCCCATGACAAGATCAATACATTAAAAAAGTCTTTTCATATTTTTTTTTGGAAAACAACCGTGAGCGCTTGAAAAATCATCTTTAGGATTTAACCCGTTCCTATATTAATTATTTATTGTTATTATTAGAGATCCAATATACCACATTATGATTCATGGTACATAAAATCATTCATCAAAATTATTTTTGTTACAAGTGAACTTTAACAATACTATATATCATTTGATAAGTTAAAAGCGTTCTATATCACCACTCGCATGGTTAGTTAGTACATTACAAACCTACTACGAGTGTTGATCGATATTGTTATTCTAAAGACCTCGGATAGTTTGGATCATGGATACTCATTAGCAAACCTTCGAGTGCGATGTCTCTAATTGTGTGTGTTTTAGTGATACTCATGTATCAAAATTTTATGCCTTAAGTGGCAAACCGAAAGAATGTGTTGTTTCCCACTAAAACACACGAATAAAAAAGATGATACACGAGTCTATATCATGTACATGTTAAACATTTGTTGGGTAACTATCACCAAGGCATGTTTGTCAATGATACTCAAGTGGAAAATTTGTTGCATATTGACATGTTTTGTCTAGGATTAAGAAAGAGTACACACTTTATGCATCGGCTAAGCTTTTCCACGCCTCCTTATAACTTATTGACTTTTATAAAAAGTTAATAAGGAGAAAAAGTGTTTGGAAAACTCAAAAAAACTTTTTAAATTAACTTCTTGTGTAAAGAGGAAAAGTCAATTTTGAAAAGTTAGAACATTGTGACTTTTTGAAGCTCTTTATAACTTTTCATAGAACATGGTGACTTTTTGAAGCTCCTTAGTCATTTTACATGAATAAGCTAAACCAAACATTTAAAAAAAAAACAACTTATTGACTTATTGACTTTTCTCTCCACATAAGCTAATCCAATACTTTTTTAAAAACTCATTTTCAAAAAGTTATACGTAAATAAGTCATTTTAACAAAAAGTACTTTTTGAGTTAAGTAAGCTTAGCCAAACACCCCCTAAGTTCAAACTTTCTTATACATTCATATATATCATAAAGTTTTGAATTTTGATTTGGAATCTTGAAGTAATTTTGAATATTGATTTGGAATTTTCAAGTTTCTATATTACATAAGGTGTGATTATAAAGTTCTATTATACATTCAAACACCCTTCACTCACATGAAAAAAAATACTCTACTTAATACCTAATAATTAATATTTGCATTCCAACTATTTTAAAGAATCAATTGGATATGTTACTTCGACATGTTCATTATTGCTTTTCACTCGATGGAATTTGAATGACGAAATTTCTTGATCTTGTTCGTTTGTTGATCGAATAAAATTGTAGCACATCACTCCCGACAATGTTCCTGTTATCGGGCCAACAATATACACCCAAATACCCTTGTAGTTGTTGCTAGCTAATGCTGGTCCGATAGTGCGAGCCGGGTTCATCGATCCTCCTGATACCGGTCTGCAATTTTCATGTTCACATTTGTCAAAAGTAACATTATGGTTACATAAAACTCATAGAAGTGTGTTAGAATGTTGTGCTTACCCTGCTAAGATGGATGTAATGCATACTGCTGATCCTACTGCCATACCGGCTAGCTCTCCTACCTGCAAATATTTTTAAAAAATCGGTCAAGGAACTTAGTATGTGATCGCGTGTGTTCTTAAAATGTAAACCAGGGTTAGGGTACTTACGGCTTTAGAATCTGTAGCTACGGCTGAAGTGACAAACATCATTGAGAAAGTTACAATGATTTCCATGATCAGAGCTTGTAACTCTGTCCCAGAAGGTGTGGTTGTGCCTAGATTTGTTATTGGTTCTAACATTATCCGTAGCGCAAATGAAGCCAAGATGGACCCTGTGAACTGTGCCGCGGTATAGATAGGGACCTGCATAAATGAAGTGTTACGAATATTTTGGTTGTAAAGCCAAGTAACATAAAGCGGCTCAAACTGTCAAAAATATCTAATGAGAAGCAGACGTATTAATTTCAACGAAATTATTCAATCTTCTTCTTTGATATTTCTTCTTCTCAAAACAACACGTAACATAAAAGCGGCTCAAATTGTCAAAAATATCTACGGGTCAAGCCGGTTGGGTAACATGTCAAAACCATATTCTTCTTTACACAATCCAAATTATATTTTGTTTAGCTTCTTTCTCCTTCAATTTCTTGTAAATATATATAAAGTTTCATGTGTAATTAATATGCATACAAAATCTATACAATTACAATATTAAATTCACAAATTGAATAAACTAAAAAAATACAACATAATCTAGGAAATAATTGAAGTGAGGATCTAACATCAACAGGACAAAACTTAAGATATTCATAGGACCTTGCGTCACCCAAAATCTCAAACATGTCCAATACTAGTACTATTATTCTAATCAAACCCGAAATATTTTCCAAAATTTTGAATCGGGTTAGCATCCGAAGCGAATTTCGAATTCAAATTATACAACTTTATTTATAAATTAAAAAAAAATACATATATTTAACATTCAAGTAGTTGAGATCTACTACCTGAACCCAAGGAAAATGTCCCACGGATGCAAACGCAAGTGTGACCGCGGGGTTCATATGCGCACCGGAGATATGTCCAACAGCATAGATCATGACCGTCACAATCAGCCCACCGGCTAACGATGCTCCGAGCTGCGACACTTTCCGGTCATCACTTGTGGTTAACGCCGCGGATCCACACGTAACAAACACCAACAAGAATGTAGCAACCGCTTCCGCCAACACCTGACAACATCAATATAATATTAATTTTTTAAACGGCCAACAAAATCAATCTCGAACACTCTCGGACTAGACCAAACGAAGTACTCCGAGAGTAACTAAAGTCTACTATCAATTCCGAGAAAAACCGAGTAATCCACCTGCCGTAGAATTAAAGAATATGTAAGTGGTACCTTTCGAGAAAACCCAGGTGGGTAGTAGACTTTGGACAAGACAGAAACTGTGAACTGGCTGTTTTCTGGTGTTTCAGTTTTGATGAATGGAACATCCTGACCGCCGCAGCCGACACTGCAAACGACACCGTTTAATTGGGTTTTTGACATGGTTAAGGAACAAGATTGAGGAACTCAAAGTGGATTGGGTTGGTTTTTTCTTTTTCTTTTCCTTTTTCTATGGCTATGAAAGGTTTGGAGTGCCTTTTTATAAAAGTATCTAATTATCCCCCTATTCCGGTACTATTTATAAAAAATATTAATTTAGGGTATTCCTTCCAATTTTTTTTTGCCAACTGTCCTAGGTCGTTTTCAAACTTAAATAAAAATAATAGACTTTTTGGTCCAGTCATCATTTGTTGAATTGTTTCCACTTGTTTGAAAAGAAAAATTCATCCATGTCCTTCTCTTGTTAGATTATCGTTACATGTTGCATAAACAAGTATAGATGTATAAGGGCATGACGATTCATTCTATATGGCAATTTAACGTATCGATCATTGTTTTTCTCTGTAGGATTGTTTAACCCATGATGATTCTTTCTATAAAGTGGTCGTTATAAGATCTGTTGTGATGGAGGAACATCTAGAGGGATGGACCAAGAACAAATCGTATTCTCCAACTCATGCCATAACTGCAAAATCATGAAGAATTTGTAAGGAGCCTAAGACCTGGACCATCCTACGACGCTTAAGTCAGTATTTAATCTAACCATTAACGAATGTATAATATAGAATACAAGTAAATGTATGATGTGGGTGGGTTTGGCTACAAAGTCTATTTTTCCTACAAAGTGTACAAAGTCATAAAACACACTCAAAATCAACAAATAAAGAGTGAAGATCACTAAAATACAATATTCAAACCCTGACAGTCCATAAAAACTTCAAACACAGCATCGTAGAACTATGAATATAAAACACAACATGATAATCAACATAAAACACACTAATGTTAGTCATTCAATAATCAAAGCCTTATCTAAAACACAACACAAAACCCACATATATGACGTTATATTAATCTTCACTTTGTTATTTGTGGGGTTTGAGTGTGTTTTATGATTGACATTATGGTGTTTTATCACTTTATAGGAAAAATGGACTTTGTAACGAACTCTGACCCTAATATATATACATTAATGGATTAGGGTTTGATAAGTACTAGCTAGGACCATCCTCAACAACAATCGTTTAACCCATGATGACAAAAAGACTGTTTGCTTATTTTAAATCAAGTTTAAATTTTACTTTAATTATATTTAAATAAGCAATGTATAATTAATCAAAAAGTAAAATTTATTTCACTCTTAAACTTTCACAAAATAATTTTTTTATAGCTTGTGTAATGCACAATTAAATAAAAAAGAGATTTATGTATATTTCAGATTTTGTTAACAACTAAAAAAGATGTTAAATAAGAAGGAAATTAGGGAATGAGAAATCTCACACAAAATTCTCTTGTGACTTATCTAGAGAAAACTTTGAAAAAAAAATACCCACCCCTCCCTTTATTTGTCCGCACACCACCTCCGATAATAATTCATTCCGACAAGCTATTGATGCACAAACCGACTCAAGGTAGTATATATCGAATTAGGATTCGAGAGTATTTCATTTGCGTTCTTAATTCGACATGAACAAACATCCACTACTACCCTATGACCATGGGCGTAGCTTAAGTAGGGCGTGAGGGGGCGGCCGCCCCCCCCCCCCCCCCCCCCCCCCCCCCCAAAATGATTTAATTGTGGTTTATGAAGTAGAGGGAGTTGAGTGGAATCCAACATTGTTAGCACAAGATCGATAAAAACCATTTTTTACTCCACTTTCTTCATCGATTTAATTCCATTTGCTATGATCATGTTGACATTAAAAAAATAAGTAAAATAAAATCCGAAATCGTCTTTTCCAATGGCAGTTGGTGGGGGCTGTTTTTAGCTTTTTTCTTTACTAGTTTATAAAAGTAGTCCCTCTAATTAAGGTGGAGTTAATTATATAAATGGCCCCTTTATTTACTAGTTTATAAAAGTAGTCCCTCTAATTAAGATGGAGTTAATTATACAAATGGCCCCTTTAAAGAAGATAGTAAGTAGGGTTTCTAAAAGTATCTTTTTCGTTTTATCAAAATTTAACATAAGTTAGCATTACAAAAATATTATTGATCGAAACCACAAACTTCAAACCACAACCATTTGAAACTTAAACACAAATGTTGTTTAACCAACTCTAGTAACATTAATAAAGAAAATTGAAAAACATAAGAAAAGAAAACATGTATGCAAGTTTCTTCATTTTCATTAGAGTCCCTAACTTTCTAAGAAATGAAGTGTGTTTGGATTGAAGTTGGTTATTGATTTAAATGTTATTTTTTAATAGTAAGGGTATTTAGGTTATTTCACTCGCATTTAACTGAAAAGACTAACCTGGATCCGTGTCAGGGACTATCCGGGAACGAAATTGAAAAAGTTAGGGACTATAGCTGTAATTTTAGAAAGTTATAGACTAAAGATGAAAAAAGAACAAACCACAAGGACTATCCGGGCATTTAACTCTTTTAATAGCTTGCAAGTTGTCTTTTATCCTCCGTATAATATAATTCTTACATAATGACAAACAAGCTTAGGTGTAAAGCAACATATTTTTCTACACGTTTATTTTTATCGAACTTTATTTTTTTATTTAAAATAATTTAATTAAACAAAAGTTGAATAAATGTCAACTTTTAGAATGTTAAATAAGAGTAATCTAACACACTGCCAATGATCACAAAATATAACATAATGCCGATAAATATAACACAGTGCTGAGGTAAAACAATATAATAAATCCATAACGAAAAAAAAAACACAATCTCAAATAAAAAGACACAATGATCTAAATAAAAATTCTTAAATCTACAAGCTAAAACTCCAAAAGCAAAAATCTAAGATCTAAGATCGTAGAGTTTGACAAGACGTTTACAATGCCACTAGAATGATCGGAGTTCATTCAATACTATTCCTACAACTTCTTAGTTTTAAGAGACTACGTATTTGAACTTTTTCCTGTTAACTATTAGTAGAGGTTTTTTTTCTTCACAAATTGAATAATACACAACTAAATAAACGTGTGAGTTCTTTGGTTTGTATATGTTTTTACATAATTGTCAAAAGTTAGGTAAACTAACAATTAAAAATCTTAATTATACTATGGTCTATGGTGTTAAAGTCTGTGGTGTTTGCGGGGGTCAAACTCAATAAGAATTCAAAAATTATTTCATGCAGATAAACCCAAACACAATATGATTATTGAGTTTTGGTGTTTGCGGGGGTCTAAATTTTGTGTTTTTCCAATAAATAATCTAAATACAGTTTAAAAAAAATGCAAATGTATATAATGTAAATACGTTTGAACCATATAACCTAATATTCATTTTTCATTTATCTTCAAATTTTGACATAAACTACACCCTTCCATGATCGCATGTTTATAAAATACATTTTGATAGTTAATAATATTAGTTTGTTCAAATTTTAATGATGAAAAGTAGAGCAAAATGAATTAGTTTGTTCAAATTTTAATGATGAAAAGTAGAGCAAAATGAGAATTGTTGGTTTGTATTATGATGGAAAAAGAACTTAAAAAGCAATAGTAATTGGGTTGTTCATAACTTAAAAGCAATAGTACTTGGGTGTGAACTGTGAAGTGGCTCAAAAACAAAAAAGAAATCAAAAGAGAAGGCGGCTGGCAATTTAGGGGGTTGAGACGTCAATTCACGAAAGCGGTTTCCGGGAATATCAGCCGAATAAATCAATAATTGAAATAATATAGGATGAATTAAATTTTTCGTATTTACATTTATATCAACTTTCAGCTAGTTTTAAAAATAGAGTAAATTACAAGTTTTGTCCTTTACGTTTATATCAAATTACAGGCGATGTCCTTTAACGCAAAACTTGACAATTTTTGTCCTTAATGTTCTAAAATCTTGCACGTTATGTCCTTTAGGCCAAACCCAGTTAGAGTTTTTGGTTAAATTTGGTCATGTGACTTGCACATGGAGGTATTTTTGTCATTTTATCTCTTCAGGGACTATTCTGTAAAATAACTTATGTTTAGGGACTAGTTTATAAAAAAATATTTATAAATAAAAAAATATGCCTTCTCTTTCTAACAGATGCCTTATCTTCTCTCTCTCTTGTTAAAGCTACCACCGTCGATCACTATCACCCAGCATCCAAACGATTGGTGGTGAAGAGCTCAATGAAGGAGAAAGCCGTGACGACGTCCATGGTGGTTCCGGAGGTAGCACAGGCGGCGTCCATGGTGGTTCCGCAGGTAGCACAGGCGTCTTCTATGGTGGTTCCGGAGGTAGCACAGGCGGCGTCCATGGTGGTTCCAGTGGTAGCACAGGCGGTGTCCGGTGTGGCTCCGTCGCTAAACAACTTCTTGCTGAGCATTGGTGCAGGTGAGATTGTGCTTGGTGGGATTTTGGGAGCCATCATTGGTGTTTTAATTTTGATCCTAATCCTTTTTTTCTTTCTGCTTTTCTTCTTGTTGTTTCTATGTGTAATTTCTTTATATAAAAAACCTATAAAAGAAATGTAAATCCTATATGTTCTCTCTCTATCAAGTTGAGCGAACGAGTGGATGGGGTGGAGGGTTTATTGGTGGTGGTTGCTGATTTGGGTGGTTTGCAGGTTATTCGGGTTAGGGTTCCAGTGGGGGTGGTGGGTTTAATGGTGTTGGGATTGATTTGGGTTGTTGCCGGTTGGGGTTAGGGTTCCGGTTGGGGTGGTGATAGTGGAGACGGTGGTGGTAGTCTGGTAGAGAGAAAATAGTTGTGGCGGTTGTGGTTGAAGGTGGTTGTGGTGGTGTGTTGATGGAGGTGGTGGGTGAAGGAGAGAGACAGAGAATGGATGGTGGTGGTGATAATTTTTTAAAATATTTTGTTTTAGTTTTTTAAATAATATTAAATAAATGGGTAAAAAGACTAAAATACCCCTGTGTAATCCGATTTAACCAAAAAATCTAACTGGGTTTGGCCTAAAAGACATAACACGCAAGATTTTAGAACATTAAGGACAAAACTTGTCAACTTTTGCGCTAAAGGACAGCGCCTGCAATTTGGTGTAAACATAAAGGACAAAACTTGTAATTTACTCTTAAAAATATTAGGAATTGTACTTTATGTTTAAAAAAAATTGGACGTCAAGTTTTAAATTAAATTTAATAACATAAGAGTATTTTAGTCTTTTTACTTGTTTATTTAAATATACTTTATTATATAAAACAAAAATCAAATTTAGAAACTGCATATATATTGATCGAAGTCGAAATTTTATATAAAAGGGTAGAATGTAACACCCCGAAAAAGGGTTTATTAATTAAACCGAATTAACCGAGGATGAGCAGATAAAAATACCATTGGTGGTAAAAAAATAACATGTAAACAAAATAACTAGGAACAAATTAACCTAGTTAGTAACATGTAAATAAGTAACAAAACAATGAGTTGTAGCCTTATCTAGTCAAAAACTAAACTTGAGGGACCAAAGCTACTAAAAAGGGAACTTGTGTTTTAAAACACAAGAATTAAAACACACAACACACACACACATAGTGTGTGTGTGTAGGTCGACCATCAGGAGAAAGAAAAAGGGCAAAACCCTTGTTCAAGTTTAATCCACCAAATTGAAGATCAATTTAAGACCCAAATCAATGCATGAACGCATATTAACAATCACCTAGACAAGGAGATCATAAGGTATGTTTTAAAACCTAGATTAGTGAAAGTTATAATTTGAGACAAGTAGAATATTTGCAATTAAATTGTTGGAATATGATCCAAAGATGAAATTGAGTGTATATGTATGCTTAATTTCGTTAGACATAATGAAATTATGTCATATTTGATGTAAGATTACTTGTAATTGATCAACAAGTAGGTTAAGAAGTGGGTTTTGATTATATGATGAAGTTGCTGATATAATTGTGTTTAGAATCATCATACATGATAGTAATAGAAAGATACTTGAATAATCTATGAATTCGAGTACATGTTATTACTTGCCATGGAATGGGTTTTTGTATGATATGATGAAATAGATGTTATATTCATGTTAAATAATGTTTAAAATCATTATGTATATTTGAATGTTTGAAGTCTTTAACTAAATTTGATATTGGGTAAATTCCATACATATGATGCAATGGGTTGTTTCATAGTGATGAAACAATCCCAAGTTCTTGTATAATATTGATAGATTAGCATACAATGATTGAGACTGGTGTGCGTTAAGCGTGATATGATTTTATTAATTTTTAAGTCCATTTTACATATTAGTCAAGTTTTAAATTTATAAAACACGATATTATACTAACACTAAACACACACTTGGGCAAGTGCACCCATCGCGAGCGTAGTATAGTGTTGGTAAGATAACGAGGTCGTCCAAGGACACAAAAGCTCTTAGTACCGGTTTATCCTCAACTTCTAATCGATCCAATTTTTTGAGAAAAGATTTTTAAACATGAAAATAAAACTAAAAATGAAAAGATAAGTAAAATGAAAAACAAATAGACAAGATAGAATCACTTGGATCCAACTCATCTTTAACGTATCCTTTGATGATTTTCGCACTTTCGGACTTTTTAAGAGATTATCTTAGTTATAGTAGTAGGCCCCTGTAACACCTCGAAAATATAAAATTGTGATTTTATATTTTAAAATGGCAATAAAAGAAATAAACTAACTAGGAATAAAAATAACCTAGTTAGTTAACTATCTTGTAGTAACATGGAGTTTGAATAAAAACATCCAAAATAGAGAAGAACTAATAGATGAGGGGCCAAAGATGTTAAAGATCAAACTAGTTTTAATAAAAACAAAAAAAATATCCAAACACACATTTGTGTGTGTCTGGAATGATCAAGAACACAGGGGGCGACCAACTCACCCTCAAACCCTAGTTTCAACCATTTGATCAAATTGAAGGCTCTAATCTGTTCCAAATCGAAATCCAAACATAAAATAGTGATCACCTCGGTAAAGGGATCATAAGGTATGTAAAATTTCATGATTTGATTCCATCTTGAATTCTAAATGAACACATGAGATTTGAAATTGAGCTTGCATGATTGTTGTTTAGATGAAATTGTAATGAAATCATGTCTAGGAGTAAACCCTAGTCATTGGTTTGTTGAATTAGTGCTTAAACTATGAAATTCATGATCATCCATTATGTGTGTTTAATGGGTTTTGTAGAAACATGATGAATATTAGAATCATGAGTAGCAAACTAATGCTATTAGAATTCTATGAAGTTAGTTTTGATATTGAAGTGTTAGTTAGACACTAAATTGGAAAAGGATGTGAAACTTGGTAAAATAACTAGTCATGAAACTAGATTTTCTAATTTTATAAAAATCATGCTTATTAGGTGTTTGATAAAATGCCTAAGAGAAAGCAAAATGTTGAAATTTCGGACAAAAATGCATGTTTAATTGATATGGAAAATTATGCGTTGTGTGTTATAAAAAGGGTTCTAAACGGTTGTGGTTGAACTCTATTGGCAAAGAATCCGAGTCTTCAAGCGGACAAGCCGGGGGCGATACGCGCTTGAAAGGAATGCTTTGAAGGTACGCGACTTGTCGTCTCGTTACATTATGTTGTATGATTAATTATGGATATTTGGAATTGTGTTTAGTAGAAAAGGTAGCGTTAGTAAAAGTGACGTAGATCACTATTAGTTAGTCGAGTCGTAAACTTGAATAACAAATGTTTGGTAGTCATTAGAAGTGGAGGATTCCATAAATGAGCCAAACGGGTCAAATAATTGTTTAGTAAGTAGTAAAAGTGTGTTTAGAATAGCATTTGGCAATGACAGATTACAAGAGCGTGAAACCATAGATTTGGTAATGAAACGCTGGTGATCATAAGCCCCGGATGTTGGGTGAATACGTCTTGCGGACATAAAATTTGTTAGTGGTTAAATTAATGCAAAAGCTAAACGGGTCAAATCAATACATAAGGCATTTATAGACTTTCAGCCCATATATCCAATTTTTGATATAATAATCTTGATAGATGCGTTGGTAATTTAATTACGGACGCGTAGGAAAAAGAATCACCTAAAATAGACTTACGGATAAAAAGTTATGGTGGTTTGAAGTTCGGACTTGATAAAAGGTTGAGCTGGGAAAGTGCAGCTGTCACACCCCCAAAATACCACATGTGGAAACACCGCGGGATGTGTGACGTACCAGGATCCAAGCCACCAATCACATTGAACCACACATAGTATTCAAATAAAACATTTCATTACTTTCCAAATATAAATCCAATTCATAAGTTAAATCAAAGTAGTTATTCAGCGGAAGCATAATGTAAATACTATATCCATTGTTTCAAAACAAGTGTTCATAATCAACGAGCTTATATCCAAGAGTCTCAACCCATGACCACTCCAGCACTCCCAAATAGCAAGTCCATGTCCAGTATCTAACGACCTGCAAGCATGCAGACAAGTGTGTCAGACGACGCTGGTGAGTTCAAAGTTTTGTTCACGCGTTTAGTTACTAGTTGTGTGTATAAAACAGTTCAACAGTTTGATTTGATGATGTTATTAACTCGATTACCGTATGTGGCTACTAGATGTGTTTGCCCAAACCCCAATGCCTCTATCAAAGCATTGGTCAAGTGGTCAACGTAAATAGTTCACGCCCGTCCATTCCGGCCCGGTGTGAGGGTGCCAAACCTAATAGCGCTATCAACTAAATACCTCGTTGCCTTCCTGGCAACAATCGGTAGATGTAAGGGGTCTATATGATAGAAACTGAGTAATAACAAACATCCCGTTAACCCGACATTCTTCCCTGAAAACGTTACCCGATATCCCTTCCCGGGATGCATGCTTGGAAAAGAGCAGTGAACTCACCTTGGTTTGCTCGGTAAGATTAACTACTTGTCCACACTTAAACAGTCACACCCTATCGTATTCACGTATGCGATATTAGTTCACATTCATAAGGTTTACATATGAATCATAATCATAGTGTGTGTGTATGCAACAATCACCGAATGACACATAACGATTATTCTACTAAGGTATATCCAAACCCACATGTATGATTCGTATCCATATTCAATAATCAAGTGATTAGCATCGGGTGGTCACACTATGTAATATGAATTACTAATCAAAGCATATGACATCTGACGACACTATTAACTCTCGTGAATAAAGATGGCCGACGGAATTCAATTAGTGATTAAGCTTCTTTGGGCCTCTCAACTTAATCATATGGGTTGTGTGTAATGGATCACATGACTTCTGATGTTCTCAATTAATTGAGGTCTACACATGTTGACTGTTCAAAGCATTTAAACAAGTTTGACCATGTTAAGTGTGCTAATCTAAACCCATTCACGTTTTATCGGTCATCATTAGCAGCCAGTTATATGATAATTTTATTATGTACATTCATCAACATGAACCATTCAGTCTACTGTTCCATATGATAACCTGGTCGACGAAACCCCTCTTGGAATCAGGTCGACGAAACCCTACTCCCCTTTTTGTCGCACCCAGGTCGACGAAACTCCATGTTTCATCGGATCCAACCTGGCGAAGTTTCATGGTTTCTCGTAGAAGAAGCAGTTAGCACCCTAACCCTAATACTCACGGTTATCAATCAATGCTAGTATAGTCATTACCCGATCATTAGTTTACATAATATGTTCATGTTCAAATCATGCAACACAATACCTATCCTACACCCTAATAATCTGTTCATAGCACTTAGCATGTTATATCTAGTCTAGAGACACATATACCCATCACATGCCCACTGACAATCACATGCAATTATAAACACAATAGCCGAGAATTAAGAGGTGATCCTTATCTAATTGACTACACTTTCAAGACCTTTTACATGCAATATGATAGGGTATTGGCCAACAGGAATGAAACAAGCAATGATATTACTGACCGAGATGACAGAAACGGTAGGTTCGATCGCTACGGAGAGCTTCGAGGATTCCGAATTGTCGCCGCACAGGAGAGGGTTGTCTAGGGTTTCGCTGATTGTGAGTTTACGTGATGCTATGTTGACAGGGTGAATATAACTGATACACACTTGGGCCTCTTTCACTGGGCCTCAAGCCCATCCCGGTGAAAACCCCACTCGGCGAAATCCCCAACTCGGCGAAATCCCCAACTCGGCGAAATCCCACTTTCGTCACAGAAAAGTCACGCTAGTTTCGTTGATGACTTAATATTAACATTCAATATTTAACCTTAACTTTAACCCTTAAACATTTAAGATTAACCTTAATCCACTCAACATTTAGTCAACACAGTGCAATGATATAATGATACAATGCCACAACTTATAAAATGGGCTTATAAAATAAACGACACATCAAAGAAAGGTCTTGAGATTTCGGGTTGTCACATCAACATAATAAGAACTTGCTGTCATAAAGGGGGCTAGGTGTAGCGCGACGCCCCTAGGTGTAGCGCCACGCCCCCTGATTTCGAAATTGTTTAATTTTTGTTGTATTGACTCATGAAACTTGTTTTAACATGTAATTAACTTGTCAAAACTAACTTTCATGTTCGTTTTGAATTTAGGTGATCTTAGTTAGCATCCGGATGATGATCAAGTCAAGCATCAAGAAGCGAACACTCGCCCTTGAAGCTTCCGCAATGAATCTGTTTTGTTTTTGTTACAAACAACTTTTGTAAACAAATTATTACTATCATTCGATTGTCATGATCATGTTTGAATGATAACTTATAAAAGTTTTTGAAAGGCTGCATTTTCACATAAAATATGTATTTAATATTATATTCGTATTATAATGAGACGGGTGTTACAAGTTGGCAATCAGAGCCCAAGGTTGTTGACAAAGTGTGTTCGGTTCAAGCTTGATCAAACATCCGGTAAGAATTAGTTATTTAGTAGATTTTATTAGATTGTTAGAAAAAGGAATTCAAGTTGATGTGCATGGGAAGAGCGTGTTAACACACTCAAACCCGGAAAGTGCACTAAACACGAATGGCTTAAGCAAGTTACAAACTTGGCTAAATCAAAATGAAAGATGCAAACGATAATGGAAAGAAATGTTTGACAATTGATATAAACATTTCAGAATTGAGATGTCTAATGTCGGTAAAAGATGATTAGGAAGTATGAATCCTAATCATAGATTGAATATAAAATAAGTACTTGTAAAGTAAGTATATTTGAATGTCTCGTATAAAAATACAGGCAATATTGAATAGCAAGATTAAAAATAAATTGGAAATGTTCAAATGATATGATAACCACATATGAAGATGACGGGAGATAAGTAATCGGAATGGCAAAAGGTTCGGAAGCATGACAAAGAACATGCTAGCAAAGAACCTAAATTAAGTAATGACTTGAGATAACGGAGTACCAATCAAGTACACGTTCTAAATTACGATAAGACAAGTAGAATGCAACAATTCACATAATGAACGATAGTTGCATATAGGCATATATGATTAGTGAAGTGAATGAATTATGTAAAGGAAATATATATATATATATATATATATATGTGTGTGTGTGTGTGTGTGTGTGTGTGTGTGTGTGTGTGTGTATAAATAAAGAAATAAGGGCGAGTTTGTGAAACCAAGGAAAAATTAATTTCGATAAATATTGCAATAGGAAGGAGTGCGCGTGCACTCGAACCCGGAAATTGCAGTAATAGTAAATGGCAAAGACAAGGTTATAGACTTGGCCAAACCAAATAAAAACAAGTAGAAACATCGTTTATATTGATAAACGATGTGAGAAAATTCCATACAATGACATGGAATAATAAAATGAAATGAATTGATTTCCGTTATTTTTATAATGGAATGATGTCAACCATAGTTGGCGACGATACGGTATCCCTCATGACTGAGGAGATGCACGAAAGGATCTATGGGAAGGTCGGAAAGGCTACTGAAGTCGTTTAACCCGGAATAATGGGAAGGCTATAAGTCACCATGATGATGGCAAAGAAAGAAAAGATCAATGAGTTGAGAGAAAGCCCATTGGGGTAAGTATTGCAGGTACACGTATTAAAATTTCATTAAGATAACGTGGGGAAAAAATTAGATAATGGATTAAGGCTAAGAATGAGAAATTAAGACTTGAGTGGAAAATATCCTCAAGGAAAAATAAAATAAATGAATGATACGTATTATTCGCCACTACGAATAAGAAAGTATCGTTAAATGCGAATTTAGAAACTTGGGTATGGGTAACCACCCAAGTAATATGTTATTAATTAAATCCTTATGAGGAAAAACAATGATCACATCGATGGGTGTGATTGTATAAAAGAGTAGTAAAATTAACATTTTAAAAGTGATGGAACGAAAACGGGTAAACCTCAAAAGTCATATAACAATAGTAGTGGCTTTACCGAATAAGGGTTAAGAAATGGACCTTCGTGACGTTAATAAAAGAGACGGACCTAAGGGTTGCTAATAAAAAGAAAGCTGGGTGTTCAAACCAAATAAGTCAAATGTTTGATATTAAAGAAATACGCAAACCCGGGTAACGGGCTGTAAAGAAATATAAATATGAACCGAATAACGATAAGCGAAGAACAAACCGACGTGTAAATGGCGGAAGAAGTCATAGAGTCGGAAGAATAGTTCAAAAGGAAACGGGTGTAGCCTTAGACTACGGTCCAATCAATAAAATTCGAAAATGAAAATGAATAAGTTTTAGGATTGAAAAGGGTTCCCTGACACCAGAAGTATAATTCTAAGAATACGAAATGACACAAGCAAAAGATGATCTACGGGATCATCATAACCTTTGAGATTATAAACAAAGTAAGGGTTTAAAGGACTAAGTGAACCACACGTCAGCAATAGAAGGAAATAAACCAAAAAGGGGCGAAAGCCTAACGGAATAACCTACGAGGCTAAGAAAAAGAACATACGAGTCACTTGGGTAAAGCATGGGGATTAGTTACGATTCCTCGCGTAATATAAGAGCGGTAGAGAATAAATTCTTGTCGTCAATTCCTGGGTATGAGAATTTGACATAAGTTAAAGAGATAGACGTTAAACCAAAATTCCGTTTTAGTAAGAAGTGGCGTTTAACAAATATGAATATTATAGAGAAATTAGAAAATAGTTAATATTAAAGAATATAGGTCTCAACACCGATAGGTGTGAGACGCTATGTTCGAAAGAAGATTTTTAATAATGAAAAGTTTATAAAAACTTAAACATGACGTGATGCAATGCGATCATAGTCACAAGAGTGATATAGGAATACAGAATATAATCATGTCGTAGCGTGAGTTACGGGATAGGAGCTCATGAACTTATGTAAGGCCGAATATGGCAATGTGGGAGACCCGAATAACGGGGCATGAAATGACGGTGATTAATCAATCTAGCCGATAAGACCATCCAGAGTCGAAATAGTGACGTGATTTATACAAAACACTTGTCAATATAAGATCAGTATGGGGCAAACATGTTGACGAACTCATACTATTGAGTGGTAAATTGATAATTGGGTCAAATAGGTGACAAAATAAGAAATACAAGATACAAGTTACAGTCCATGAGGACTTAAACGTGAAAGACGCATGCGTACAATTACTTTTGACTAAAAGAAAAAATGACCTAAAAACGAAACTAAGTTAGTTTGGTCCAAACCAAAGGACTACTTAAGGAAGGTTTTGGGAACGAAACCTCTTTAAGGGGGGTAGACTTGTAACACCCCGAAAATATAAAATTGTGATTTTATATTTTAAAATGGCAATAAAAGAAATAAACTAACTAGGAATAAAAATAACCTAGTTAGTTAACCATCTTGTAGTAACATGGAGTTTGAACAAAAACATCTAAAATAGAGAAGAACTAATAAATGAGGGGCCAAAGATGTTAAAGATCAAACTAGTTTTAATAAAAACAAAAAAAAAATATCCAAACACACATTTGTGTGTGTCTGGAACGATCAAGAACACAGGGGGCGACCAACTCACCCTCAAACCCTAGTTTCAACCATTTGATCAAATTGAAGGCTCTAATCTGTTCCAAATCAAAATCCAAACATAAAATAGTGATCATCTCAGTAAAGGGATCATAAGGTATGTAAAATTTCATGATTTGATTCCATCTCGAATTCTAAATGAACACATGAGATTCGAAATTGAGCTTGCATGATTGTTGTTTGGATGAAATTGTAATGAAATCATGTCTAGGAGTAAACCCTAGTCATTGGTTTGTTGAATTAGTGCTTAAACTATGAAATTCATGATCATCCATTATGTGTGTTTAATGGGTTTTGTAGAAACATGATGAACTTTAGAATCATGAGTAGCAAACTAATGCTATTAGAATTCTATGAAGTTAGTTTTGATATTGAAGTGTTAGTTAGACACTAAATTGGAAAACGATCTTAAACTTGGTAAAATAACTAGTCATGAAACTGGATTTTCTAATTTTATAAAAATCATGCTTATTAGGTGTTTGATAAAATGCCTAAGAGAAAGCAAAATGTTGAAATTTCGGACAAAAACGCATGTTTGATTGATATGGAAAATTATGCGTTGTGTGTTATAAAAAGGGTTCTTAACGGTTGTGGTTGAACTCTATAGGCAAAGAATCCGAGTCTTCAAGCGGACAAGCCGGGGGCGATATGCGCTTGAAAGGAATGCTTTGAAGGTACGCGACTTGTCGTCTCGTTACATTATGTTGTATGATTAATTATGGATATTTGGAATTGTGTTTAGTAGAAAAGGTAGCGTTAGTAAAAGTGACGTAGATCACTATTAGTTAGTCGAGTCGTAAACTTGAATAACAAATGTTTGGTAGTCATTATAAGTGGAGGATTCCATAAATGAGCCAAACGGGTCAAATAATTGTTTAGTAAGTAGTAAAAGTGTGTTTAGAATAGCATTTGGCAATGACGGATTACAAGAGCGTGAAACCATAGATTTGGTAATGAAACGCTGGTGATCAAAAGCCCCGGATGTTGGGTGAATACGTCTTGTGGACATAAAATTTGTTAGTGGTTAAATTAATGCAAAAGCTAAACGGGTCAAATAAATACATAAGGCATTTATAGACTTTCAGCCCATACATCCAATTTTTGATATAATAATCTTGATAGATGCGTTGTTAATTTAATTACGGACGCGTAGGAAAAAGAATCACCTAACACAGACTTACTGATCAAAAGTTTTGGTGGTTTGAAGTTCGGACTTGATAAAAATTTGAGCTGGGAAAGTGCAGCAACATAATAAGAACTTGCTGTCAAAAAGGGGGCTAGGTGTAGCGCGACGCCCCTAGGTGTAGCGCCACGCCCCCTGATTTCGAAATTGTTTAATTTTTGTTGTATTGACTCATGAAACTTGTTTTAACATGTAATTAACTTATCAAAACTAACTTTCATGTTGGTTTTGAATTTAGGTGATCTTAGTTAGCATCCGGATGATGATCAAGTCAAGCGTCAAGAACCGAACACTCGCCCTTGAAGCTTCCGCAATGAAACTGTTTTGTTTTTGTTACAAACAACTTTTGTAAACAAATTATTACTATCATTCGATTGTCATGATCATGTTTGAATGATAACTTATAAAAGTTTTTGAAAGGCCGCATTTTCACATAAAATGTGTATTTAATATTATATTCGTATTATAATGAGACGGGTGTTACAGCCCCTCTTTTGAAGGTGACGTTACCCTCAACCCAGTGGTTTGAGTCGGCAGGGATACAATCCCAAAGGGTCGGAATATTGAAATACAATTAAGTTAGTTATTTTTGCAAAAAGTGGTAGGCCCCTCTTTTAAAGGTGACGTTACCCTCGGCTAAGTGGGTTAAGTCAGCAATGATACAATCCCAAGAAGCCGGTTTAAAGTACTAATAGGAGTTTACATATGAGGGGTTCAAGCTATTCGCACCCCCGCCATCCAATACCGTTGGGCATTGAAGGAGGTCCTAGTAAGCTTGAACCAAGTCCTCGCAGGATCTATACACTGAACAAGACAAGAACTTTACCAAACCACCCACCTAACCCCCTTCGAGGTAGTTAACGCGCTTTATATAGACCGTACAGACACGAATGAGCAAATCAATGACATCATGAAGAAATGGTAAAGAAAATTCACTTTCAACATAAGAAACTAATTATTAAAGTCATTAATACAAACCCAATTAAAAAGTGCCAAAAGATTAAAAATAAAAAGTAATACATTAAAGACCTGTCTTCACCAAGTGATGTAAGAGATTAGCCAAATATGGCATTTGATTGACAAAAACTCTTACAATCAATCTTGGATCCCGATACTGCTACACACTCTAAAGATGGATGATGGATGATGGTGGTGGGTGTTGGTGTTGTAGTGGTGGTGGATTGGTGGCAAAGTGGGAGAGACGTGGTTTGCTAAGGGATGCCTTTGAAGTGAAATAAGCACCCCTATTTATAGACATAACAGAGCCCTGGCCACGGCCCCATGTCCACTGGGCACGGCCCATGGCTATCCTTATTCTCTTCCTTCATTAATTGCATTTTCAGCAGAGGGCCCCATACGACCCCGTGTCTTCTGGGCATGGCCCTGTGGTCAACTCTTTGCTGTACTATCAAGATTCTGCAAATCTAAGAGTTGACCATGCCCCGTGTAGAGCTGGGCATGACCCAGTGGTGGGCGTAGAAGCTTCTGCAGAGTTTATCTTGTTGTGCAGGGTCTGACCACGCCCCATGCCCAGCTGGGCACGACCCCGTGGTCAGTTTCTGTCTTCTTGTTTTTTGCTTTGGGGATGCTGCCGAGGGGTCGGGCATGTCACGTTATTCCTTCTTCTTGTATTTATGTTGGTTTTGGCTGCTTATTTGTTTCTTTTGTTCTTTTAAGCTTGTTTGGGCCTGTAAATTCAAAAGAAAGAAACACGCTTTTCCAACATTAATACTAAAAAAGAGTTAGTTTTATGCCTCTATTGATGTAATTTATATGTTGCATTTTGCACAGATCAAATACCCCCACACTTGAATCTTTGCTTGTCCTCAAGCAAAACTCTTTAATATGTGGCTTACACACCCAAATGGAATAGGTAGAGAAGAAGTTTGTGGCTTATCTTGAGTGTCTACAATCCAAGATCTTTATTAGGTTTTATTTTTATTTTATTTACAATTCTATTCGTCATGATTTATTTAGAACACTTGTTAAGAAAAGTTATTTATTTGGGCATAACATACCTCCTTAAAATTCCATTTATATATAGGTTCACTTATCTCACGGGAGATCACTCAACATTCGGCCGATTGTGTATTTTTGTGAAACACTCGATACCGGCATGGAACTTACTTCTACCATATTCTTGCCAAGCGATCAAACCTCCTCCTTTTTAATTATAAACCTTTGTAAATATCAAGAGGACTTTGGAAAGGGTTAGACTTGCGTTAAGGGTAGGTGGTTTTTGGTTAGTGGTTAGTAAAATGGCGAAAAGCATAAAAAGCGTTGGTTGTCGTAAAACTTTTTGTTTTTGTGACATTTATTCAAACTAAACATATTCAAACAAGATTTCTTTGAGGAACTTGTTTGGTTATTGCAACACCTTATATTTTTTTCATGTCACATGAAAATCGAGCTTTTTACTAAAACAAATGGGTTTGAAAGAAAAAAGTTTTGGTGGGTAATGGGTGTTTGTTTTATGGGTTTTTTGAAACTAAAAGGTTTAGGCTCAAAGGAGTTAACTAGGGGGATTTTGGGTGGTGGTGTAAAAAGGATGAAAATAATGGTTTTGAAAGAAAATAGGTTAGTCCTAGTGCCTCTATCATTTACTTACTTGGGTTCAAGTTGGTAAGGACCGGGAATGTATCGTCTTGGCAAGTTCTAGAGTCGTAAGAACCAAGCGGCTATTCACACAAGAAACAAAAATGAGCATTTAGTTTAAAGATGTATGCATGTATGCTCAATAAAGACTCAAAACTCACTTATTGTGGGAATGGGTTTATAACTGGAACAAGTATATATAATTAAATTTTTAAAAAGATTTGTCATGCATTTTCATAATTTTCTTATTCGGTTCTTTTTATCACGACGCTATCGGTTGTAAATTTGTAAAAACATAACCTTTTTATAACTTGTTATTCCCAAATTAAACCAAGACAAGTAAGAAAAAATGAAAAAAATTTGGGGTGATTAGCAATTCCAATAGAGTTTTGTTTAAGGCTTGTTATTAGGACTTGCAAGATTCAAGGTTTTAGCATCCCCCCCACACTTAAATTACACATTGTTCTCAATGTGTCCCAAAATAAATTTTTACGTTGATTCGAATGTGTAAAAGCGTGTTTAAAAACAAGGTTTTATGTTACTGGGCACCTGGCCACGGGCACGTGCTGGCTGGGCACGACCCCGTGGTCAGAGTGCCAGTAACAGAACTTACAGAAAGCAGGCCACGGGGTGTGCCTGGTGGCCATGACCCATGGTGGGTTGGTTGCAAAAAACACAGCAGGTCAGAGGGGTGGACACGGGGGCATGGTTACTGACCATGGCCCCGTAGTGGTAGTCTGCAATTGGTGATTTCCAGGTGTTTGGCTTTCGTTTTTGAATTTCGGGCTTATGCGGCACTAATGCTTAGTGCATTCATGCCCCATGTGTACCTGTTTTGCTATACACCACACCAAACATAATACAATACCAACAACCTAATTTACGAGCGTTTAACATCCATCACCACAAAAAAAATGCAGAGAATAAAAAGTGTGTAGATAAGTAAATTGTTTAACCATGGCATGCAGGCCAGAAATTGTTCGTAGAGTAGAAAGTGTTAACCTAAAAAACCCCATCGTCACCTACCACACCACCACCATTGCCTCCGCTCAGTCCATATCCTCATCATCATCGCCCTCCTCATCACGATAAGCCATGTGCTCTCGGATGTATAGGACGTCATCTTGCATAGTAGCGACGAAAAGTTTTCACCACTCTGATCCAGGTGTAGGCGTTGCTAGCCATGTTGCACGTGTTCCAGGTATAAAGAAGGTTTTCCTGCAAAAGATCAGGCAAACTTTGAAAGTTAGGAAACCCGCCTCCTTGAGAAGAGGAACCCGCATGGTATCTTTGTTGTTGAGGAGGTGGATGTTTTGGGTCATCTCGTATGGCTAGGACTTCTTTCGGTGCCCACACGTTTCCTTGGGCATTTCAGAAGCGGACCGACCCGTCATCCATGTCTTGGACGATTCCCATTGAGCGGCATTGGGCTAGATCTACCTTCCCGGATCTCGGACCCTTATGGAATGATTTTGGCATGAACTGGACATAGGTCTTGAAGAGGTGGTAGATCCATCCCCCGAAAAATATCGGTGTTGGGGAAGAGGCCAACTGGTTTAGCAACATGTTCTTGAGGAGTAGGTGGGTGACATCAAGAGGTATGCGGTTGTGGATGCAATAAAGGCAAGTAAGATCACGGAGGTTTACCACACCCAAACTATCATGTCGTTGACATAGGGAGTTGCTAAGGACCCGGTGGATGTAGCAATAGAGGGGGTCTCGCAACTGAGAGCTCTTTGTGACGCTTAGATCGTATGGCCGGCCCATCTCCTATTTGAGATCATGTCGTTTGGCGCATGTTGGTCGGAATTTCACGGAGACCACCCGTGAACTCTTCTTCAACTGACTCTTCTTCGGTGAACAATCCCACATTCATACCGAATTGGGCTATGGAGATGGAGAGTAGCTCCCGAGCGCATTTGAACTGAGCCCCATCTTCGTCAAA
The DNA here is from genome assembly GCA_030545235.1 of Helianthus tuberosus. NCBI lineage: Eukaryota > Viridiplantae > Streptophyta > Magnoliopsida > Asterales > Asteraceae > Helianthus > Helianthus tuberosus. The sequence goes on from CM060437.1 coordinate 67,309,285, forward strand.
CTGTTCTGCCTTGGCTTTGAACTTGAAAATGCTATAGACCTCCATGTTGTATTCGTAAACAGAATGGAGCTGTGTGCCAAGAGCTACCCGAAGTGGTCTCGTGACTAGTGTGTCATACCGGCCTTATTGCCCCACTGTTTCAAGAGTTTCATAACATGCTTGTTTCGGTGCCTCTTCTGGCCTTGTTTGGAGTATGTCATATCGAGCTTTGGTACTGCCATTCTGATTGTTTGAGCTTTAGAATGTAGGATCGAGTTATGACCCAAACGAGTCGTTCAGAAGAGCTCTTGTCTGTTTCAGAGGCGGAAACAAAGAAACAGACTGGAAAAACAGCTAGAATCACTATTAAACGTCTTGTTTTATTGATTTCACAGCTTTACAAATCAAATGACGCGTCAGCAGCAGTTCGGTACCGGAAACAAGGAAGTTACAAATGATTTCGCTTGGGAGGTTTATATAGGACTTGTGATTTCGCTTGAAAGTGACCATGTGACAGTTCAAGCGGAATTAGCCCTTCAAGCGGAATTAGCTTAATTACACCCTAAAACCTCCTATTTTCTCGTACAACGCGCCCTGATCTAACAATTCTAATACTAGACTCGATATAAGACGAAGTCGACAAACGTATGCACCAACAGACTCCCCCTCGGATGTTGACGAGTCTTAAGTGTCGAGTCTTCAACGTCTTCAGTCTTTATCAGTCTTTGGGCTTCCAGAATCTCTATCTGGCTCTTATCATACTCTAATTCTTTCTTCAACTAATCTCCCCCTCAGATGATGCTCTATCAATCTCTGGCATCTTCAGGATCAAATTCCTAGTTCTTGCATCTTCACACTTTCTCTGTTTAACAGACTCCCCCTCAACTTGTGCTAGGATTGTAGTCTTGCTATTTTCAGGTTCAAGCATCGCAACCTGGCTCACCTGCAAGTTCTCTACCCAAAACATAAGTTTCATAAAAATAAGATATAACAAATTTAGAAACCCTGCTAACCACTTGAAGACACAAACTAAACACATCATTTTCAAGTATACATTTTAATTTCTGATGAACCACTTGAATGTATATCATTTTACAAATCACACACACTCTCAAACCTGTTGTCATGTTCAGCACTCGGAATTTTGAAAATCAGCTTTTCAACATCAGTTGTCTAAAATCTTTTTGAATTTTTCAAAATTTATGCTAAAACACACCGAAAATCTTTTTGTATTTTTGAAATAAAAGAAATGAAATGCATTAAAGAAATATTTACACACAATATTTTTGTGAGTTTGTGTAAGAGGATCATATCAGTTTATGAGACAAATCACCAACACCGTTAAGCTTTAAACATTTTAAATTCTAAACGATTCACTTAGATTGTCAGTATACTAATCCACTTAAATTTTCACACAAAGTTCAACTGTTTCGAGATACGAGATTAATGTTTTAGAGACTTAAACTTATTCGCGTGTCCCACTTCAGAATATACTCCTGTATCCAGATCCAATATTCAGTCTTACAGGTGAGTATACCTAGATGATATCTGTAAGAGGTTAAATTGCGAAACCGTGAGAGCTCAGGTCAGAACTTCCGTTCAGGAGAGAGATGACGGCTCGACTTTAGATGGGTCCCCTTTAGAGGATATTTTTTACAACAGCACATGATTTGCATTTTGCAATGTTTTATCATTTTTTATGCTGAGGGGAGGCTATATTTCAAGCAAGCGTAAAGTATTCTCCGGGGACTAGGCCATTGCTTCCGCAAAATCAGAAGTCCCGGGATAATACCCCAGATATCACTAAGCATAAAGACCTAGTATCTCAGAAAGAGGAGTCCTTCAAACAAGATTTCGGGGGTTACCCATATATCCGAGAGATGTCTCCCCACAATATAAGCAAGTTTGAATTTAGATTTATATCTCGTCACAATCTACTAAATGTGCAAAAACCTACTCGCACATCATCAGTGAGACCGTTTATCACTTTTTGACTTTCCAATTCTTTAGCATGCTGTGATCGTCCACTGATGTACTATCATTTCCTCTTTTTGACAACGAAACTCGTTTTGAATTTTACAATGTTTTTGACTTATTCAAATTTTCTAATGTTTTTGGATTTTCTGAAAATATTTACTCCCCCTAAAGTGAAAATACATTTAAAGAAATTTGAAAACAAACTGTACAAGGTAAAGTGACAACTCAAATCACTTCAAATCGCCATCCACTTGGCATAAACAATCAGAACTCCCCCTTTCAACAAACTATTTTCCCATTGTGATTTCAAAACACTTAAGTTTGTTTTAATCAAATGGTTTTTCCGGAAAATAAGTTTTGTTGATTTTACCACTTGTAAAATTGGGGTTCATCACATTGTTTCTCAATCATTTGCAGGAAAACAAGTACAATTTAATGTCCTTGATTTACCACTTGTAAGTGAAAGCCTTCTTCAACCACTTGTAGGTTCACTTATCAACCAAAACCTCTTGTAAATCAAAATATAACAATTTAAAAATATCACCTGTAGATTTACCAACCAAACCTTTTCAAGAATGATGCCGATTCCTGCTCCTCGCTTACCAACCTGGGAGCTCCGGCAAGTCCGGATTTTCAGTTAGGAAAAACTTTCCCCCAAGCCTGACCAGCCTTGGGAGATTCTGGTACACATCTATCCCACCAACATTTTGATTTGTAAAAATATTTTGCACTTTTAACCTTCCCATCAACCATCTTCTCAAAAATATGTTTAACCTTTCTATTAAACACTTTTTTAGCATCAAATTCTTTCTTACCAGCAAAGAATTGACCTGAAATTTCAGTTTTACCCATTTTTAACTTCAAATTTTCCTTGGACAATTTAGGAAAGTTTTCATCATTCACTTCTGGAACGGAATTCTCAACCTTTTTCTCAAAAAATGACTCCTCTGATTTTATGGAATCAGATTCATTGTCAGAACTACTTTCAGATTTTACAACCCATCTTTGTTTATTCAAATCGACTTGTCTTTTGTAAAACCGTTTTGAAGTTTCACCAACTTCCACAGTCGATTTTTTAAACATTTTAACCTTTTCTTTTGATTGTTCAGATTTGTCAACATAAGACACTCCCTGTTTTGAATAAGTGGACTCTTGGCAGTTCCAAGCAATGTGTCCAGCCTTTTGACACTTAAAGCAAGTTCTTCTATCAACTTTAGGGGCAAATTTCTTTACATTCTTCTTTACTTCAGCAAGAAACTCTTGATTGGATTGTTTCCAGAACGGTTTCTTCTGCTCTTCTTCAGAACTTCCTCCTAAAACAAATTTTATTTTTGGTTTATAATTTTTCTCATTTTTATAATTTTCCGAAGAACTAAAACCAAGACCTTGCTTTTTGAAATTACCGTTATGGTTTGGTTTCTTTCGATAACCTGAACCAGAACTGTAACCCTTTTTCTTGTTCAATCTCTGTTGAACTCTTGAAGTGTACTTTTTAGGTTTTTCATGAAGATTTAAATCTTTTATTTCAGAAATATTAATTTCTGTTAATTTGAAAACCTGTTTGATCATTTCAGTTTTGACACTTCTTATTGGAAATTCCTCATCAGAATATAATTTGTCTGAATCATTCAAAGTATAAGCCACTTTGATTGATCCGTCATTCAAATTAGATTTTGATAACAAGAATTCTTTATTGTAAACCCTTTAAACCGGTGAACTCGGACTCTTTTCTGATGAACTCGAACTTTCAGACTTAGACTCCGGTTTTGACTCTTCATCCATATCCAACACCTGATCGACCACTTTCTTTAATAATTCAGACTCATGATCAGTGTCAGACGCTGTGAATGTGACATCAATATTGTCTGGTAATTCATCAATGATTTCAGACTTTAACTTGATGTTGACTGCCTTTTTTAGACGCTCCTCGTTAGGATTCCTGGGAGAATAACTTTCATGGATCGGGGGTGGACATCTGTTATACTTGACACTTTGTTTCTTACCAGTATCAGTATCTTCAGTCTTTTTCTCCATGAATGCTTCAAGACCTGCAACAGTAGGATAAACACGATCACTCAAATAATCACATGTTGTATAACTCAACAGTAATCGTTTAATCCTTTCACTCTCAATTTTCTCAAGTTCCAACTCCTGCTTCAGCTTAGCACAATCTTCAATATACTCATTGATGACGCTTTGCTTTGTCATTAATGTTGCGCTCATTTTTGTCATTGCATTTTCAATCTCTGAATTCGTCTTTTTCAGACTATCAACTGTTTTGTTCAGAACATCATATGACTCCTTCACATACTTCACATCGAACAGTAAATCTTCTTTAATTTTCTCCAAATCAACAATCTTCTTATCTTTCTCCTCACAAACTTGGCAAGATTCTAAACACTTCAAACATGGTTTTTCAACTTCAACCACTTTTTCAATAATCTTTTCAATTTCAACCATCTTTTCAACTTCAATAAGTTTCTCAACTTCGACAATTTTCTCAACTTCAACTATTTTTTCGATTTCAACAATTTTCTCCACCACTTTCTCCACTTCAACGATTTTCTCTACAACTTTCTCAGTTGCTGGTTCAACATTAGCTTCTCCAGCTTCTGTCTTTGTCTTTTCATCTGCGAGAATTTTTGCTGCTTCCAGCTCTCTCCTCAATCTGGCAATCTTCTTCTGATTCAGCATCTCCATTTTATCTGCAAAAAACAAATTAAAACTGTTAGGATCTATGCCTTTTCTAGCTTTATTAATATATTCTTCTTCATCATCAGTATCAATATCACTTCCAAGATCTGGAAAAATAGGTATTCTTTTCGAGCTAGACTTGACTTCTTCTTCTTCCAGAACTCGGGCAACATGAGCTGAACTAGGTATGTATTTGTCCCAACTAAAACCCTCTGCAACTTTTTCATCATCTTGATGAATGATTAAAGCTTTCTTCTTTCCATTGTCAATATCATGAGACGAGGATGTTTTTGCTCAATCTGATGAAAAATTGATTAATGATAATAATTGTTCTTATCTTGACTCCCAGTTGCTTCTTGGTTTTTACACTCTCGTTTAAAGTGACCCTTTCCTTTAAAACGGAAACAAGTAACTTTTGATTTGTCAAAACCTAACGGAGAAGTAGCCAAGCCTCGAAACTCATCTCTACCGGTGATTTGCTGAAATTTTTCAGCTCTTCTTACAGCACTAGCCATGCACCATTTTACATCCATCAATTCAAGTTCTTCTGCATCGATTTGGTCATAATCTTCTTTTGTAAGCATCAGATTACCAATTCTTCCTGCAACTAGGCTTTCATACGACTCTAACATGGCGACAAGAGATGCCATGTGTTGCTTAGCCAGCTCTAGAGAAAAATGTTGACCATCTTGAATATTCAATGTGACATTACACTGCAAATTTGTAGAATTTTGCTTTTGAGGACTTGGTGTGGTATGGTTTGGATCAAAGCTTGAATATGATGAAAAATAACCACCACTTTGAGTTGTCGTGCTAACATTTGGGCTGGAATAACCGTCAGCACTAAAACCAGTTTGGATCTTCGGACTGGGAGTAGTAACTTCAAACTTGTTCCCTCTGTAGTACAAGCTGACATCTTGTTGAGCATTCGGATTCGTCATAATAGCTGTCTTCTGGATATCCAATTCATGCTCTTCAATCTTTTGTATGAACTGTGCCAGGTTCATATTTTCATATTTTCTTGTATGTTTTAAAATCAACAAGTACGTTCCCCACTTATTCTTTGGTAACGCATCAGCTAGTTTATCCACCCACTCATCATCATCTTTTGTTATTTCCAATCTTCCCATTTCAAAAACAAGATGACAATATCTATCGATGGTCATTTTTGTTGTTTCATTATCAAATGCTGTAAATGTATCAAATGATTTCTTCAACAAAGCCTTCTTGTTTTTGATCATATCAGCACTTCCTCTGAACTTTTGAATCAACGCATTCCAAATTGACCTTGCAGTACCCGAATGTTGAAGTAACACAAAGATATCTTCTTTAACTGCTTGCTGGAGAATGCTGATCATCATCTTTTCACTTGTGTATATCAATTTATCAGTTTCTGAAAAATCACTAAAACCCTTTTCAAGCCCACGTTCGTTTTTCGGTTTCTCGTAATCTTTTTCTAGAGCACACCATGCGTAAAACTTGTATGCATGTACCCAATCCTCAAACCGATTCTGCCACCCTTTAAAGTCTTCAATATACATCAGTTTCGGTGGTTTTTGGTAAGTTCCCGTTTCGTTCTCACTGTAAAGTGTCTCAGCAGCAGTAACAGGAGCAACGGGTGTCGCGAACGCATTGTAAAACTCTTCAGCCATGTTACAGCAAATTTTTTGAAGCGAAATCTGTTTTGAAGCGAAATTATCCCTTTGAAGCGAAATCACACTCAAACGAAATCACCCTGAAGCGAAATCACTTAATTTCACTTGAAACAACTCAAGCGGAATCACGTCTTGAAGCGAAATAACACCCTGAAGCAAAAACAACTAATTTCGCTTGAAACAACTCAAGCGGAATTACCCACTGAAGCGGAATTAGATGATTTCAAGCGGAATAAGGTCCAATTTTTAAGCGGAAACACAATTACAAGCAGAATTAAGCTTCTAATTCCGTATGAAGTGTTGCTGACATCATCATTTTCGATCTCTTTTCAAACGGAATTAGGAATTTGATCAAGTTTTAAGCTGATTTTAAGTCCAAAACTCTCAGGGATTCATTAAAACACTGTTACGCACTTAATATGTGAAATTCAAGACTTTTTGACCGTGAAAACTAGTTTCAAAAAGAAGGTGTAGAAATCAGAAATAACGGCTGTTTTGGTAAGAACTCTTCTTCCTGAGCTCTGATACCACTTGTAGGATCGAGTTGTGACCCAAACGAGTCGTTCAGAAGAGCTCTTGTCTGTTTCAGAGGCGGAAACAAAGAAACAGACTGGAAAAACAGCTAGAATCACTATTAAACGTCTTGTTTTATTGATATCACAGCTTTACAAATCAAATGACGCGTCGGCAGCAATTCGGTACCGGAAACAAGGAAGTTACAAATGATTTCGCTTGGGAGGTTTATATAGGACTCGTGATTTCGCTTGAAAGTGACCATGTGACAGTTCAAGCGAAATTAACAAAGTTAATTTCGCTTGAAAGTGTTACTTGTCATTTCAAGCAGAATTAGCCCTTCAAGCGGAATTAGCTTAATAACACCCTAAAACCTCCTATTTTCTCATACAACGTGCCCTGATCTAACAATTCTAATACTAGACTCGATATAAGACGAAGTCGACAAATGTATGCACCAACATAGAAATTTGTTGGCCATTGTTGCAAAAGAGAACCACAGAACAATCAGTGCATTATGATAAAATTTTGGAAAAAACTGTAAACAGGGAGCTGGACCTGGCCACGCACCGTGTTCAGCAAATTTCCCTAGCCACGCCCCCGTGCTCGCTAACCACGCCTCGTGGTCAGGCTTCTGTTACTGCAATCTTTCATTTTTCGACCCGATTTCGAAAACTTGAAAATTTTTGGTTGATTAGGGGCGGTTTTCCCCGAAAATGAAACCACAAGTGCCATTGTTTCAAAAACAAACCGTTTACCCTATGAATTTTAACTTTTTCGGTTTAAGAACAAGGGTTCATGGTTTATACTTGAAATTGGGTGCTATTTCTACTGGAAAATGACAACTTTTTCCATAGAAAAGCTTATATGGGGTGGTTCCTATTGTTGTTTTAAAAGCGGTTCGAAAAGCCCATAAAGCGTCATCTAATTTATCGGCCCATTCTTTTTTATTTAATCCTACGGTTTCCTCAAGCATTCGTTTTAGACCTCGATTGGTCACTTCAGCTTGTCTATTTGTTTGAGTTTGATATGCGGTTGAGATCCGATGATAGACCCCATATCTTGTTAAAAAAAATTCAAGTTGATGATTATAAAAATGGATACCTCTATAACTTATTAATGCTTTTGGAGTACCGAAATGGGAAAATAGTCGTTTCAAGAATCTTACCACAACTCTTCCATAATTTATTGAAAAAGCTTCGGCTTCGGCCCATTTTGACAAATAATCCACGGCCACAAGTATATATTTGTTTCCTTTTGATGGTGGGAAAGGTCTCATAAAGTCTAATCCCCACACATAAAAAATTTCACAAACAAGAATAACATTTTGTGGCATTTCGTTTTTGGAATAAATATTACCTTATCGTTGGCATGCATCACATGTCTTGATAAGACTTTGTGAGTCTTTATAAATGGTCGGCCAATAGAATCCTGAATCAAATACCTTTCGAGCGGTACCAGTGGCTCCGTGATGTCCTCTGTACGGACCTTCATGACAACGACGGAGAATCTTCCTTGCTTCGCTACCATGTACGCATCGTCGGATAAGTTGGTCTGCACATATTTTGAAAAGATAAGAATCTTTCCAAAAATAATGCTTCACATCGGCAAATAATTTTTTTTTCTTTGATGATGTGACAATCCTTTCGCAACTATTCCACTAGCTAACTAGTTGGCGTAGTCAGCATACCATGGTTCTTCTTGGTATTCCACCATTTCTAAGGAATCCGTTGGGAATTTTTCATTGACGAGCTCGTCCCTAGTTGCCTCCAAAGCTGGATCTTTTAAGTGAGATAGATGATCAGCAACGGTGTTTTCAGCTCCTCTTTTGTCTTTTATTTCAATGTCAAATTCTTGGAGGAGTAGAATCCATATGATTAAACGCAGCTTGGCATCCTGTTTTTTAAAGAGATAACGAATGGCTGCATGGTCTGTATAAACTATCTTTTAGAAAGAACAAGATAAGAACGGAATTTATTAAAAGCAAATATTACAGCTAGTAACTCTTTTCAGTTGTTGTGTAATTTTCTTGTGCATCATTGAGTGTTTTACTAGCATAGTATATTGGGTGAAAATGCTTATCTTTTCGTTGTCTCAAGACAGCTCCAACCGCAAAGTCACTTGCATCGCACATGATTTCGAAAGGTAATTTCCAATCAGGCGCTATCATGATTGGTGCTTTGACTAGCATTTCTTTTAATGTTAAAAATGCTTGGTTGCAATCCTTGTCAAAGATGAATGGTGCATCTTTTTCAAGTAATTTTGTAAAAGGTATTGAAACTTTTGAAAAGTCTTTGATAAATCGTCTATAAAATCCGGCATGCCCTAGTAAGCTTCTTATGGCTCTAACGGAGGATGGAGGTGGTAATCGGGAGATGGTGTCTATTTTAGCCCGATCAACCTCCATTCCTTCGCTTGAGACTCTGTGACCGAATACTATTACCTTCGTTACCAGGAAATGACATTTTTCCAAATTAAGGGCAAGGTCAGTTTCCTCACATCGGGATAGCAGTCGTTCAAGGTTATCGAGGCATTGGTCATATGAATCTCCGTTGATAGAAAAGTCACCCATTAAAAGTTTCACCCTGGAAGGGTGTGGCACGCTTCGGAAAGCGTGGGAAGTTGAATCCGCGTTACATTGGCCCTTTCAGAATTTTGGAAAGAATAGGGCTAGTAGCATACAAGCTGGACTTACCTGCTGAGCTGAATGGAGTTCACGATACATTTCATGTATCCAACCTGAAGAAAAGTCCAACTCAAGATACCATTGCCATTCCCACCGACGAGATTCATGTTGACGACACGCTCCATTTCGTTGAAGAACCTGTGGAGGTTGCGGATTGGAAAGTAAACAAGACCCGCCGGAGCAGTGTCAAGCTCGTCAAAGTTCGTTGGAATGCCAGACATGGTCCTGAATACACCTGGGAGCGTGAGGACCGGATGAAAGAGAAATACCCCCACCTATTTCCTAAGAACCCTGCATCTACAAGTAGAACTTAAAATTTCGGGACGAAATTTTTCTAACGGGGGGAGAATGTGACAACCCTCACTAAACCAGGTATCCGTACGACTTAATTAATAATTAATTACTGCTTAATTGCTGTGCTTACTTGAACTTGTGGATAAACTGCTACTTCAATACTGATACATGTACTTACCTGCATCATACTTTACTTGCTGTCACTCCATGTTTTGCTTACAGCACCTTTGTGACAACCTTGATGCACCAAAAGCACAGTAGCACAATGAACGGATAACCTATTAAACGTGCTGTCATAACTAGCACCAGGCAGGTACTGCCTCTAAGGCCTGTAAGAGCCTGAGATAGTTTGCTACACTAGTGGTGAGTGTAGGGATATAAGGGTTGTAGAACTGCGTCACTAGGAATGAGATTACAGTGACCGGATGTGCCTAAAACGTACTTTAAGTACAAAATTCAGCACTTTAACATAAAAATTCAGCATTAAGCTACCTAATAGAGTGCCAAAACATGAGAAAAATATTACTAGACACTTTCCAAAGTGTCGGGAATAAATTGTGTCACTAAAAATAATAATAACGACACTTTAAAGCTTTGTTAAGCACTTTGACGGATTACTATCCAACCGAACAACCGGACTTTACCCGGAACATAAAAATATTGTCATCAACACTGTTTTTCTTTTCTGAGCCAGTTAGGGTCCCCGTATACCCTAACACCCGCTACAATGCATAACTAATACTTATCTATTTAGTTACAATCTAACTAGGAGACCCCCCCCCCCCTAACCGAACCGTCCCCTTGGGGGACACCCCTTGTCCTTTGTTGATTATTTAAATCCCTTGTGCTTAATATCTATTAGACATAAAACCCTTTGGTTATTTGTGAAAGGTTTGTCTATAAGTTCTAGTCTTAACACACATGATCATTTCACTCAACTCTCAACAAAACTCTCTCTCTCTCTCACTCTCTTTGGCTCTCGGCCGAACACACACACCCACATCCATCCATTTTTCGGTTTTGATCTTCTCATTCCAAGAGCATACAAGTGTTGAGGATCACATACGAGGAGGCTTGGTGCATTCGGAACGCGAAGGACCTCACCCTATTGCTTTTATCCACTCATTTTTCGACTAGATTCTTCCCTAGCCTCGAGCTAGTAGTAAGTTGCTTGAAACACACTCTCGATCTATTTTAAAGTGGTTAAAATAATATATGACGGTTAAAACTCATGAACTTACAAGATGATATGTAAAAGTCTACTAAAATGTTAAAAATGTTGGTTAATAGCACAAGAGTTGTGTAAATCTTGTAAGATTTGTTTTGTGTGATTATTTAGTGCCGATCTATGTTGTGGTAGCTCGGATCATCGTTTAACCCGGATTGGTCATGATCATGGATCACGACATAGAGCTTGTTTAAGTATAACAAGGGTTAAGTGATGAAACTCTACCACACGAGAAACTTGAACTTGTGTAAAATCGACTTTACTCACGAAATAGTGTTTAAAACTAGTAGATCTACGGATCTACAAGCGGTATTTTCAAAGGACCACGTGTCAAGAGAAAACATACTTTTAAAGACGGATCTTTCATAAACAAGAATGATTTTAAACACACAAGTGTGTAAACACTTGTGTAACACTAAGTTTCGACAAAGAACTAGTTTTGTCAAATTTTACAAGAAGTTGTAAAGATGTAATTTCTTTAAAAGCGAGGCTTTTACGAAACCGGATGGATTTATATAAAGATACACTAAAAGTAAGGAGCTTTACTACATATTTTTGGAAAAACTACAAGTTCATGTAATTTTTGCGATTTACATATATATTGACTAGTTGATGCTTTGAGCATTGTTTTGATTGAATGAGAAAATTTTTGGTTTGACTTATAAAAGAAAATGATACGCTTAAAAGCGTGGCCACCTCCAGTTACAGGGGAAACTCTGGCGAAATTTTTCCAAAAACCTAACACTTAGAAATATTTTCACCACAAGTGTTAGAAATGCATTTTGACTTGTTTTCAAATTATAGATTTCGCCACGACTTATTTACAAAATATCGGAGGTGGGATTTCACAAAATGAAACGTGATAAATATATGTATATATACTTTTCATAAGCGTCACTTGTAAAATGTTTATGATTATTTTGTGAAATATACAAATATTATTTTTAGGGTAAAAATAATATTACCGAATGTTAGTGATTATATTTTGAAGTAAGAAATAAAATATATTAAGTGAGACTTAATAATATATTTCGAAGTTTACGAACGCACATGTATTAAATCCCCCATCCTTGGGAAGGAAAATAATTACCAAGTATTTACAAAAATATAAACACGAAATAGTTGTCTAACTATTTCCCAAAAACTTAAACCTTAAGCTAAGGCACGGCCGTCCGTCTAATAGATTTAGTACGTGTAGGTCGTCGCACAGCTGCTTGATCAGGAGATATACTTGGTAGAGACGCACCACTGTGAGTTCATGTCCCCCTTTTCTCTTAACTGTTTTCAGTTTTCTAAACTGCGGGGGTGAAATACATGTTACTATGATTACGAGTACTTTTACATGGTATGGTTAGCGTAAGGAGGGTTATTACTATTCAGATCATGTGAGTGGGTAGGCAGAAACTTGAGGCCATTAATCCTCAGGGTAGGACCGAGGGGCAGGAGCGGTAGATCTATCTGGGTGTAGCGAGCCCAACCCCAGGCCCAAACAGAACAGACCTCGGGGTGACTTTGTACCCAACGCATAAATCTGCTAGGTTTGAGTCTTCCTACTTCCACTTCACACATATCAATGGCCTTGCAAACCATTGGTGATCTCTTTTTCCTTATTTGCTACATACCAGGGTTTTTATACATACAAAGGTTTATTTACTCACTTACACATGAACTCGCTCAACATTATTGTTGATTTTTCAACTTACATGTATTTCAGGGAATTAAAGATCTGGCGCGGTATGTTGTGTTTTCCCGCTGCATATGGGTTCCGAGGTCATCCCGGTTTAGGAAATGTGACTTTTTCCTGGACGAGTCACAAATCTTAAACTGCGTTTTATTCATGTTGATGTTTATGTCTTTCAAAACAATGTTTTATGTTATGATGGTGTAGTTCCAAGACAATGTTATGTTACTTTGGTTTTAAAACTTATTTTTAATGGATGATCTTGCATGGTTTTTATTTCATATAGCTTGTTATGGTTAAGCTATGGTATTAAGAAGTCACACCAAAATAACCACGCTTCCGCAAAGCCAGGGTGTGACACATACCTCCTTTTTTGGGAACTACTTGCACGGGACTCGCCCAAGGGCTATCAGAAATTGGGTAGATGAGTCTGGTGTCAAGTAGTTTGATGACTTCATTTTTAACCACTTCTTGAAAATTTGGATTGACTCTACGTTGTGGTTGTATTACCGATTTATTGTCATCATTCATCACAATTTTGTGCGTGCACATGGAAGGATTTATTTCTTTAATATCTACAAGCTTCCATGCGATCACGTTTTTGTGTTTTTTCAAAAGCGTAATTAATTTTTCTTTTTCTAAACTAGTTAATTTTGAAGAAATAATTACAGGTAACTTTCCATACTTTTCTAGAAAAGCATATTCCAAACCTTTTGGGAGTTCCTTGAGCTCAAGTGGTGGGTCTTTAGGAGACTCTTTATTTGGTTGCTCATTATTTTGGTCGAGTACTAAAAAGGTTTGTTCACTGGCGACCTCTTCTTCGACAAGTTGGTCGACTTCGTCTTCCATATCGGGTGGCTCAACTTCATCTTTAATTAAGGGTCATCGTTGCCGATTGGATATTTCATTGATTGGTCAATATCGACATACCTTTTGTCGGCCCCTAATTGAAGAGGTAGGTTGTTTTGCTTCCGATTGATCAATGCTTGATGGATTTTCACAAAAGATTATCCTAACACAAGTGGAGCATCATCAAGAATGACGAAGTCGGTTGGGACTACCGTTTGGTTTGTTTGTAGTAACACATCCTCAACTACTCCCGTTGATTTTATTACTTTCCGATTAGCAAGAAAAATGGGGATTTTAAGTGGAGAAAAATCACTAATACTTATTTTTTCGAAAATATAGTTAGGCATTATATTAACACAAAGATCTTTATCAATTGTAATATTACTAATAAAGGTGTTTTGAAAGAAACATGCAAAAGGTGTAATGTTAATTTCAAATTGCTCATCTTTCATTAGCGTAGTTTGATTGTTGTTCAATTTAATGTTTACCATCTCGTCAATTTTAGTGTTAGTGTTTATCTCTTTTAAAAACTTAGCACGAGTAGGTATCAAACAATGATTTTCGAAAGAAGGTGGTAAAAGGTTAATTTCTTGAAAAATTGACTCTTCTTGAAAATTATCATTTTCGGACTTACCACTTTGGTCGTTTGGTTCATGTGTTGGTTTTTCACTTAGTTGTTCTTCCATTTTACTTCTTCAATTATTACTTCCTTAGTACAAATAGCCTCTCCCCTTTCGGGTGATTCTTTTATTAAGCGTTCAAGATATTTGAGACATTGTACAATTCCCTAGGCTTTGGGGAGGATAGTTGGTGGTGTTTCGTGAAGGTTAGAGTGATAAGTGTCCCAATCAAAGCTTGATTTTGGAAGTTCAAACCTTGGTTTCTCATAGTACGTATACGAGGTGGATGGTTCGAAATGGTCACAATATTGCACCGAGTGAGGATTACCGCAAATGCTACAATATTCTTCTTCGTAATCATCCTCTTCGTAGTAATAAGTGTAACCTCCTGAGTATTGATCCATAAGGAATCACTCAGCAGATTATAGAGTCTCGGGACCGTAAAACAAAATTTAAAAAGCTGAAACAGAGGCTCACCACGGCCCCGTGGTCAACAGACACGACCCCTTGGCCAGATTCTGTATCTGAGCGTTTAAGATTTGTTACTGGTTATGTGCAGCACTGGGGCGTGTTTAGTGAGCACGGCCCGGTGTTCAGCTTACTGTTATGATAAAAATTCCTAAAAAGTAAAAAAAAATGAGCGCGCAGTTTTAATAAGGTTTTGAAAATTGATTAGGCCGTTGATTTTAAGCTTTCTTAAAATCTTTGTGTCCCCGGCAACGGCGCCAATAACTTGTTGTGCGTTAAGCATAATATGATTTTATTAATATTTTAAGCCTATTTTACGCATTAGTCAAGTTTTAAATTTATAAAACACGATATTATACTAACTCTAAACACACACTTGGGCAAGTGCACCCATCGCGAGCGTAGTATAGTGTTGGTAAGATACCGAGGTCGTCCAAGGACACAAGAGCTTTTAGTACCGGTTTATCCTCAAAGTCTAATCGATCCAATATTTTGAGAAAAGATTTTTAAACATGAAAATAAAACTAAATATGAAAAGATAAGTAAAATGAAAAACAAATAGACAAGATAGAATCAATTGGATCCAACTCAGCTTTAATGTATCCTTTGATGATTTTCGCACTTTCGGACTTTTTAAGAGATTATCTTAGTTATAGTAGTAGGCCCCTCTTTTGAAGGTGACGTTACCCTCAACCCAGTGGTTTGAGTCAGAAGGGATATAATCCCAAAGGGTCAGAATATTGAAATACAATTTAGTTAGTTATTGATGCAAAAAGTGGTAGGCCCCTCTTTTGAAGGTGACGTTACCCTCGGCTAAGTGGTTTGAGTCAGCAAGGATACAATCCCAATAAGCCGGTTTAAAGTATTAGTAGTAGTTTACATATGAGGGGTTCAAGCTATTCGCACCCCCGCCAACCAATACCGTTGGGCATTTAAGGAGGTCCTAGTAAGCTTGAACCAAGTCCTCGCAGGATCTATACACTGAACAAGACAAGAACTTTACCAAACCACCCTCCTAACCCCCTTCGAGGTAGTTAACGCGCTTTATATAGATCGTAAAGATATGAATGAGCAAATCAATGATATCATGAAGAAATGGTAAAGAAAATTCACTTTCAACATAAGAAACTAGTTATTAAAGTCATTAATACAAACCCAATTAAAAAGTGCCGAAAGATTAAAAATCAAAAGTAATAATTAAGGACTTGTCTTCACCAAGTGATGTAAGAGATTAGCCAAACATGACATTTGATTGACAAAAACTCTTACAATCAATCTTGGATCCCGAGACTACTACACACTCTAAATATGGATGATGGATGATGGTGGTGGGTGTTGGTGTTGTACTGGTGGTGGATTGGTGGCAAAGTGGGAGAGAAGTGGTTTGCTAAGGGATGCCTTTGAAGTGAACCAAGCACCCCTAATTATAGCCATTACAGAGCCCTGGCCACGGCCCTGTGTCCACTGGGTACGGCCCGTGGCCATCCTTTTTCTCTTCCATTAATTGCATTTGTCAGCAGAGGGCCCCACACGACCCCGTGTCTTCTGGGCACGGCCCCGTGGTCAACTCTTTGTTGTACTATCAAGATTCTACAAATCTAAGAGTTGACCACGCCCCGTGTAGAGCTGGGCACGGCCCCGTGGTGGGTGTAGAAGCTTCTGTAGAGTTTGTCTTGTTGTGTAGGGTCTGACCATGCCCCGTGCCCAGCTGGGCACGACCCCATGGTCAGTTTATGTCGTCTTGTTTTTGCTTTTTGCTTTTTGCTTTGGGGATGCTGCTGAGGGGTCGAGCATATCACGTTATTCCTTCTTCTTGTATTTATGTTGGTTTTGGCTGCTTATTTGTTCCTTTTATTCTTTTAAGCTCGTTTGGTCCTGTAAATTCAAAAGGAAGAAAGAAACGTGTTTTTTCCAACATTAGTACTAAAATAGGGTTAGTTTTATGCCTCTATTAATGTAATTTATATGTTGCATTTTGCACACATCAGAGACTATGTTAATAGGTGCTTGAAATTATGTTATCTACTAGTTTGTATGTAGAACTTGATTATATTAGGTATTCAGATGAATGCCTAGTAATTGATAGAATATTTGGGATCAGTCACCATCATACCCCAAAATAAACCCATTGAAGAAACCAATTCCTTGCCTTAAGAAAAAGAACTGATTTTTAGGATCAAGCTTATTGACAGCCATTTGTGTTAATATCTTGATTGTTATTTCCTTTCTTAACATATTATAAAAGTCTATAAATTATGCATTGTTTCTCTGTAAAAATATACAAGAAATACAAGTTCCTCAATTCAATTCCTTATCATTTCTCTCTCTGATTATCATAAAAAACATGGTATCAGAGCAGTGTTTATGATCCAAGAGCCTTTTTTTCTTTTCTACTCATCATCTACCAGAAATTAAAAGCCATGTCGGAAGAAGAAAACAATAGCCTAGCCCTTCAAATTGCCAACCTCTGAAAAATGGTATTCAAAATCAAACTCAAACTCAAAACCCCAAACCAAATAGTTTATATCGCCTAAAAGTTAGCCTTAACCTCTTAATAAAAAACTATCCTCTATGGGCTCGGATGATACGAGTCGCCATAGGGGGGGGGGATCGAAAGCTGTTTTGAACCATCTTACCCAACAACCACCAAAACCCACTGATGAAAACTATAACCAGTGGGAACCGGATGACCTTGTCATCTTCTCGTGGCTTGTTCAAAATATCGAGCCGGCTATTGCTAGTAATTTAACAGAGTTCCCAACAGCGAAAACTATGGGATGCTCTTATGGTCACGTATAGCAGCGCAAAAGATAAGATCCAAACTTTCGATCTCCACGTTAAAGCAAATGAGTTCAAGCAAAATGGCTTATCATTAGAAGAATTCTGGATTGTGATGCAGGGCATCTGGGGAAAAATCAAACGAAGAGATCCAAATCCAATGACTTGTTCTACTGACATCGCCACTTACAACAAATTAAGGCCAGAAAGTAAATTATTTTGATTTCTCAATGCTCTTGACTGGAAATATGATCCCTTAAAAAGGGAGATACTCCGGTGGGATCCCTTGCCATCGACCGAGGCTGCATATGCAGCAGTCCGAAAAGAAACGGCACATCAGAATATTTTCGAAACTTTACCACAAGGGTTGGCATCTGGGTTGAGCTCTACCAGTGATCCCGATGGGGTAGGGCTCATCTCAAAAGGACGCCGGTTAGACCAAAAATTCAACCCGTCATAATCCCGGGTTGACAAAACCAAGTTAAAATGTTACCACTATGGCATGATGAAACATACAAAAGAACAATGCTTCAAACTTAAAGGATATCCGGAGTGGTGGGGGATGGCTACAAAAAGGGAACAGCAGTAGCTGCCGTTGTCACACCCTGGCTTTTGCGGAAGCGTGGGTTTATTTGGTGTGACCTCTTAATACCATAGCACAATCATAACAATGCTATATGAAAATAAAACACATGATGGTCATCCATTCATTAAGTTTTAAAAGTTACCACAACACTATTGTTTTAAAAGTCGACACACAAAACAAGTTACAACCATTACATATTAAAATGTGTTCACATGATACCACGAAAGACTTGAAATAGAAAACATGGTTTAGAGACGCGTAACCCGTCCAGGCAAGGGTCACACCTCTTAAACCCAGATGACATCATTATTCATTACGCAGCTCGACATAACGCATACTCCGCCAGATCCACTAATTTCCTGAAATACATGTAGTTTGAAAAATCAACAAAAGTTGAGCGAGTTCATGTGTAAGTGAGTATGTATAAGCCTTTAAAATGTATGCATAAGTAAAAGTCCCTGGTATGTAGCAATTAAGGAAAAATTGATCACCAATGGGTTGCAAAGCCAATGGTATGTGTGAAAATGGTGCAGGAAGACTCAAACCTAGCAAATTTGTCTCCGGTATGAAGACATAGTCACCGCTATAGGCCGCCCCGGCCTCACGGGTGTGGGCTCGCTACACCCAAATAGATCTATCACTCATGTCCCTTGGTCGTACAATGAGGATTAATGGCCTTAAGTGTCATGCCCACCACTCACATGATCGCGTAGTAAAAACCCTCCTTAAGCTAACCATACCATGTAAATAAATGTCTGTAGTAATTGTAACATGTGTTTCACCCCCGAAGTATAAAACTGAAAACAGTTAAGAGAAAAGGGGGAACATGAACTCACTGTAGTGCGTCTCAGAATCAGCAACTCAAGACTCTATCTGCAGTACGACCACCTACAACGTACTAATATCTATTAGACGAACGGGTCGTGCCTTTGTCTAGTATTAATGTTCTTGAGTTACGTTACTTGATATTATCCCAAGTTACAACTTATTGTTAAAATAATAATAATTATTTTAACTTACGTTTTATTATAAGGTTTTGGATCTGTGCAATCTTGTCTGTCGTCTCTTGCACAATTTCGGGACCAACAAGCTATCTATCACCCGCATCAGCCCAGCATAAGGGTGATCGACATTTGTGTCCATAGAGAGCTTCGAACGGCGCGGCTCCAATGCTTGTGTGGTAGCTGTTGTTGTACGAAAATTCGAACAATGGCAAATGAATATCCCAGCTACCACCTAGATCCATAACACATGCTCTCAGCATATCTTCCAATGTCTGAATAGTTCATTCACTTTGGCCATCAGTTTGTGGGTGAAATGCAGTGCTCAGATTTAACTGAGAACCAAAGGCTTCTTGAAAGGATTGCCAAATCCTTGACACGAAGCGTCCGTCTCTATCGGAGATAATCGAGAGAGGTACTCTATGACGTGCAACTATCTCTCGCATGTATATTTCAGCCAGTTTGCTCGTGTTGTCTTTCTCTTTGATCGGCAAGAAGTGTGCAGACTTTGTTAGACGATCTACTATTACCCAAATTGTGTCATTGCCCTTGGGTGTCTTTGGCAATTTCGTAATGAAATCCATGGAAATATGTTCCCATTTCCATTTGGGTATTTCAGGTTGCTGCAAGAGACCTGAAGGTTTTCGGTATTCGACCTTTACCTTGGCGCACGTTAAACATTTGCTAACATATACTGTAACATCGCCTTTCATCCTTGGCCACCAATAGAAATCCTTAAGATCTTGGTACATTTTATCCGCTCCTGGATGAATCGAGTACCGTGATTTGTGAGCCTCATAAAAAATAACCTTTCTCAATCCACCAAACAGAGGAACCCAAATTCGTTTCATGAAGCATAAAGTTCCTTCCTCGTTTGGTACCAACTGCTTCTCCATCCCACGGAGACACTCGCCCTCAATATTCCTTTCTTTCAAAGCTTCTCTGTGCGCGACATGAATGCGCAAAGAGAGGTCTGTCTGGACGATCATTTCCAAAGCCCTAACCCTTATGGGCTTAATCCTTTCTTTTTGACTCAGGGCATCGGCAACCACATTCGCCTTCCCTGGGTGGTACTTGATCTCGCAATCATAATCATTCAACAGTTCTACCCAGCGTCTTTGCCTCATGTTAAGCTCTTTCTGATTGAATATGTGCTGCAGGCTCTTATGATCGGTGAAGATTGTACATCGCGTGCCATACAAATAATGTCGCCAGATCTTTAATGCAAACACCACCGCGCCCAATTCCAAATCATGGGTGGTGTAATTTTTCTCGTGTATCTTCAGTTGGCACGAAGCGTTTGCTATAACTTTCTGTCGCTGCATCAACACGCAGCCTAAACCCTGACGCGAGGCGTCGCAATATACCACGAAGTCTTCCGTGCCTTCGGGTAGAGATAAAATCGGTGCGTCACAAAGCTTGCTTTTCCATAACTGAAACGCTTCTTCTTGCTTGTCACCCCAATCGAACTTCTTGTCTTTCTGTGTGAGTGCGGTCAGAGGTTGAGCTATTTTTGAGAAATCCTCAATGAACCTTCGATAATAACCAGCCAAACCTAAGAACATTCGAATCTCGGTTGGCGTCTTTGGGGTCTCCCAATCCTTGATTGCCTCGATCTTTGTGGGATCAACATGAATTCCATTTCCATTTACCACATGACCAAGAAACTGGACTTCGCGTAGCCAAAACTCACACTTTGAGAACTTAGCGTATAACTTCTCCTTTTTAAGTAGCTCTAAAATAGCTCTTAAGTGTTGTTCGTGCTCGTCCTTTATCTTCGAGTAGATTAGAATGTCATCAATAAATACGATCACAAGCTTATCCAAGTACGGCTTGCAGACTCGGTTCATCAGGTCCATGAAAAATGCCGGTGCGTTTGTCAATCCAAACGGCATAACCAGGAACTCGTAATGTCCATAACGAGTCCTAAAGGCCGTCTTCGGGATACTTTCCTCTTGTATCCTTAGTTGATGGTATCCTGAGCGAAGGTCGATCTTTGAATAGAAGCTTGAACCTTGCAGCTGATCAAATAGGTCATCGATTCTTGGCAAAGGATATCGGTTTTTGATAGTTAACTTGTTAAGCTCTCGGTAGTCTATACACATACGAAAACTACCATCCTTTTTTTTAACGAACAGAACTGGAGCTCCCCAAGGTGAGAAGCTTGGTCTGATGAATCCTTTATCCAATAGCTCCTGGAGTTGCGTTGACAACTCCTGCATCTCTGACGGTGCAAGTCTATTGGGTGCCTTGGCTACAGGCGCGGCGCCTGGAACCAAGTCAATGTGGAACTCGACTTGTCACTGTGGCGGCAATCCTGGCAAGTCTTCTGGAAAGACTTCCGGATTATCTCTCACGACTGGAATGTCTTCAATCCTTGGCTCAGCAGCTTCTTTATCCACGATGTGTGCCAAAAAGGCAACACATCCCTTCTGTAAACACTTTCTAGCTTTCAGACAGCTAATGATTTTCAACGGCGTATCACGTTTCTCTCCATGTACTACGATCATCTCTTCATCTGTCATTGGGATGCGAATGGTCTTTTCATGACAAATAATCTCGGCTTTGTTGCTAGACAACCACTCCATCCCTACTACCTCGTCGAAGCTTCCTAACTCGACCGACAGTAGGTCTAGCGTAAATTCGTGTCCTCCCAGTTCTATCATGCATCCTCTGACGACTTTATTCGCTTCTACTAGCTTTCCATTAGCCAGTTCGATTGAGTATGGAATATCTAACTTACTAGTAGTTAACCCAAGTATATTCTTAAATTCTAATGATACAAAGCTATAGTCGGCACTGGTATCAAATAACATAGATGCAAAATTTTTGTTTGATAGAGAACGTACCAGCAATTACGTCTGGATCCTGGCATGCTTCACAAGCTCCGATGTTGGATGTCCCTTCACGGTCTTGGTTAATCCTCCTTGGGCAATTTTTCCAAAGTGCCCCATGTTCCCGCATCGGTAGCAGCCTGGAAATTTATTATTATTTCCACTTTGGTTGTTGTCATTGTTCCCTCCTTGTTTGGGACTCTTCGTCCCACAGGCATCCTTGTTGTGTCCTCTCTTCCCGCACCTACCGCACTTAGGCTTCCGACATCCACATTCGTGGTGATACTTGCACCCATCACGTCTCGGCTTAGTTTCTAAGTAAATCTTAACATCGGCTTGTTTGTTGTTAGGGCAATCTTTCTTGAAATGCCCTTTGTCCCCGCAGTAAAAACAACCTCGAACAGGTCTTTGTTCATCATTATTCATTCGGGTATCTTCGGTGAGCTTCCTTTTGTTCTTTCCGGATGACTCTACCTGAGTCTCCTTCTCCTTGGCAGGGTTTGTAAGTTTTTCTAGTCTAAGTGCTTCCGTAGCGAGTGCCAAACCCATCTTACTTGCAGCAATAGTTGTTGGTGGTGTTGATGTTGTCATCAAGCTCAAGACTTGAGGCGCCAGTTCCCAAATGAATTGTCCCAATTTCTTCAATTCTGGTTTCACCAGGTACGGAACAACTCGTGACAAATCATGAAGTCTTTGCACGTACTCCAACACCTTTGGACCTTCCATCATTAGGCTCCGGAATTCACCTTCCCACTTCTGGGTTTCCGTTTGTGAGCAATACTTCTTATGCATCATTCCTTTCAGCTCACCCCATGTTAACGCATATGCTGCAGTCGCGCCCATTATTCGAATCTGAAGATTCCACCATAATCGAGCTTCATCTACAAACAACTCAGAAACGTATGGGACTTGTTGTTCTGGCGTACAACCGCTCATTCAAAAGATGGAATCCATTCTTTCGATCCACTTCACAAAGGCTATGGCACCTCCAGTGCCGTCGAACTTCGGAGGCTCGTAGTTGAGGAAGTGCCAGTAGGTACAGCCATGAGGTGGATTGTTTTCTGTGGTACCCTTGCTAGGTTCGGAGCGCAGAGCCTCGTGCTGTGCTATCATTTGTGAAATTAGATCTTGTAGCTCTGCCTCGGTCATGGGCAGCTGAATGATCTTTTGATGAGACATCTTCTAGAAAGAAGTTTGGGTTAGTTAGGTCATAATAAGTATAGTAACATCCATCAATCACATAACATCACATGTTATATCATAAAGTAAATAACTCAACCAAGCATGTAGTGAGAACGTTGCCATTGAGCTTCATTAATCACGACCACAACAGTGTTTTACAAGTTTAGTAGTACATCACATGTCAAAGTAAGATCGTGGGGCTACATCACCCCCAAAAATACAAGTCAAACTACAACTATCATGTACAAAAAGTGTGATCTCTCAAAAGGCTTCGTAAGCTAGCTCAATAGCGACCTTCTCACCAAAAGATCGACCTGCATAAAACCAAAAATATACCTATGCTGATGGCGGCGGGGGAGGAGGAGGAAAATGAGAGAATAGCAAGCGACGCATGTGTAACCAGTCCTCCTCTAAGGCACGATAGGCGCGCAGCAAATATGCTATCTGCTGCTCAGAAGACATGAAACGAGCGTCTGAATCGGGGGAAAGTGGACGAGGAGCGTGTGGTGCTGCAAACGGGGTCTGACAATGACAAGATGAACGTGGAGCACTCTCCAAATCCTGAATACGACGCGTCAATGCATCCTGCTGTATCATCAAGGAAGTGAGGGTGTCCTCCGTAGAGTACCCAACATGGTACGGGTGGTACGGATCAGACAGTGGCATGATAGGGGGCGCAGTCCATAAAAATGGCTCGCTAGACGGAATGAAAGATGGTGCAGTAGGTGGTGCAACAGAAGGAAACTGAGGTGTGAACGGTAAGGATGATGGCAGCACAGGTGGAACAAATGTAGGATGAGTAATCTGTGGTATAAACTGGCTGCCTCCTGACATGAAAGGTATGTGACCAAAAGACTGTCGTGATGAACCCTCCCCAGGCCGTGGCGGAGGAATGTCCTGAAGGAAAGTAATCGGAAGATCGGTACGCTGGACATCGGTCGTGTGTGGGTGGGGGAGTGGAATATCAGTAGAAACAGGTGTGACGGGTACCACGTGTGGTGGATAGTCATCATCGTCGATCCACCCGTTGAGGGTGTCGGCGTAACGTGGATCTATATGAGTAGCAAAAGGTGCACGGTCAAACAGTACCGGCACGGGATCGGGAAATGGTGCGTCAATAACAGGATCATCTATCAAGGGTGGAGCAACAACGAGAAGATCAGCAATGGGTATATCCTCAACAAGAGGTGCAGCGGCTGGTGCATCATCATGGACAGGGTCATGCTCTAATGCAGGATCGGGAGCAGTAGCTGCCATTGTCACACCCTGGCTTTTGCGGAAGCGTGGGTTTATTTGGTGTGACCTCTTAATACCATAGCACAATCATAACAATGCTATATGAAAATAAAGCACATGATGGTCATCCATTCATTACGTTTTAAAAGTTACCACAACACTATTGTTTTAAAAGTCGACACACAAAACAAGTTACAACCATTACATATTAAAACGTGTTCACATGACACCACGAAAGACTTGAAATAGAAAACATGGTTTAGAGACGCGTAACCCGTCCAGGCAAGGGTCACACCTCTTAAACCCGGATGACATCATTATTCATTACACAGCTCGACATAACGCATACTCCGCCAGATCCACTAATTTCCTGAAGTACATGTAGTTTGAAAAATCAACAAAAGTTGAGCGAGTTCATGTGTAAGTGAGTATGTATAAGCCTTTAAAATGTCTGTATAAGTAAAAGTCCCTGGTATGTAGCAATTAAGGAAAAATTGATCACCAATGGGTTGCAAAGCCAATGGTATGTGTGAAAATGGTGCAGGAAGACTCAAACCTAGCAAATTTGTCTCCGGTATGAAGACACAGTCACCGCTATGGGCCGCCCCGGCCTCACGGGTGTGGGCTCGCTACACCCAAATAGATCTATCACTCATGTCCCTTGGTCCTACAATGAGGATTAATGGCCTTAAGTATCATGCCCACCACTCACATGATCGCGTAGTAAAAACCCTCCTTAAGCTAACCATACCATGTAAATAAATGTCTGTAGTAATTGTAACATGTATTTCACCCCCGAAGTATAAAACTGAAAACAGTTAAGAGAAAAGGGGGAACATGAACTCACTGTAGTGCGTCCTCAGAATCAGCAACTCAAGACTCTATCTGCAGTACGACCACCTACAACGTACTATTATCTATTAGACGAACGGGTCGTGCCTTAGTCTAGTATTAATGTTCTTGAGTTACGTTACTTGATATTATCCCAAGTTACAACTTATTGTTAAAATAATAATAATTATTTTAACTTACGTTTTATTATAAGGTTTTGGAAAAATAGTTAGACAACTATTTCGCATTCGTACTTCTCAAGTATTTATATGTGTATTCTCTTCCCAAGGATGGGAGTCTTTATACAAGTGTTTGTGGTTTAACGCCTTGACATTATATATATTTTAAGTCCCACTCTAGAAATATATAATAATTCATTTACCAGAAATAATATATCCCAAAATATACATTTTTCCCAAAAATAATATATTTTTACAATTTGTAACCAAATAATATTTATTCCAAAAATATATATTCGTAAACGTATTTTCCGCTTTATAAGTGTGACGACATTTTGCTACGTTACATTATTTTGTCCTAAATAATATAACTAGTTTCCCAAAATAATCAAATAATCACACAAGCGTTTTTAATATTAAATATATATTCTAAATATATATATTTATTCGCTTTTATTTTTGAAAACCCACCTCCGATACTTTGGAGTTTTGTAATAAAAATATGGCGAAGTTTATAGTCGAAATACAAGTCATAAAATATACTTGTTAGAAAATAATTTTTCTAAGTCTTATGATTTTTAGAAAATTTCGCCAGAGTTTCCCCTAAAACGGAAGTGTCCATGCTTACTAGCATATCGTTTTCTTTTGAAAATCAATCAACAAACAATCTTTTAAACAACTTTGCATTACCAAGAGCAAAAACATACTTGTTGCATACCATTCATGAACTTGATATTTCCCGAAAAAGCGTAGTAACTTAGTGAAACCTTTAGTAGACTTAGTTACCTTTCAAAGTGTATTTACTTTGTTAAAAACCATTCTTTTAGACGAGTTACTTGTTTACAACTTGTAAATAATATTTACAAAAATAATCTTCTTGAACTCTTCTTGTAAATAAATGTTTTTACATTTATTTTATTCTAAAAAAATGTAAGTGTATGTAAAGTCTTGGTTTTTCCAAAAACCAATTCTTTTACTTGGTTTATTTAGAAAAGTTTCTTGTAAGACTTGAATCAACATGATCACAACTTTACTAGTTCATTTTAGAAAAAATCTATTTTTATTCAAGTTCATGACTAAACTAGGAGGTGGTTATTTATGTATTACATAACCACTTCCCATCTTGTTAAGTCATAACTCTAAATTTGTTTAACAAGACTTTCATGGTGATTAGCATCACACATCCAAGATTCATCATAAAAATAACAACATACTCATAACAATATCAAACTAGTCATATTTCAACTTCAAGTAAACTTTTATGTTCATGATTCTTGTTTCACATCTTCTAGTATTTTTGTTTTTGTGATTTAAACAATAAACATCATACTTCATGTTTTAACTAAGAATAAGATGGAACAAGGTGTAGAGACTTACTACTAGCTTCTAGCTAGGGAAGAATCTAGTGAAGAAATGTTGAGAAAAAGATGCTGAAAAGACTAAAAAAAAGCTTCCTTGAAAGCCCTTCAACTTGCAACCTCCATGGATCAACTATGGAGCTTTGAATGGAACTTGATGTTGGAGAAGATGAAGATGTTGAGGGGTGGTGGTGGGTTCGGTTATGGGGGAGCCGAAAATGAGAAAGAGAGTAGTGAGGTGAGAGAGTGATCTTTGAGGAATGATGATTATAATCTATGCCATACTTCTTATAAGATCATGCACATAATATGGTTACTTACACAAGCAACAATCCATATAAAATAATGAATTAAATCAAGAAGGCATGGGGTGTATATTTGGTGGGTCCACATGGACCGAAAATTCGGTTGGGGGGGGGGGGGGGTCTTGTTGCAAATTTTCAACTAAAATGTAACCATAGGTTAGATTGTAAGTACTTGATGTTATATGTTAGTTATAGGGTTTTTAGTGGGTGTTATGGTAAACGGGGATCATGACTAGCAAAAAATAGTAAAACAATGTTATTGACAAAAATTTAGTGTCCCGGGTAATGTCCGGTTATCCGGTTAGGTACCGTCCCGTTAAAGTGTTTAATTAGTCCAAAAAGGGTCTTTTATATATATTTTTGCAACACAAATTACTCCCGGCACTTAGGAAAGTATACAGGGCCATTCTGCCATGTTTTTGCACTTTACTAGTAATTTATAATGCTGAATTTTATAAAAGAATGCATAATTCTGCATTTAAAGTGGGTTTTTGGCACTTCCCGGCACTATAACTATCACCTAGTGACGCGGTTTTATGGTCCTCACTCCCCTACACTCCATACTAGTGTAGTACTCTGTCCCTGGCTCATACTAGCCATAATAATATTGTCTGTCTATGTGCTGGCATTGTCAGCATTATTTCTGAATCAACCGTTCAGTGTGTTAACTGTGCTGTGTGCATCAAGTATGTCACTAATGTTTGTGTGTAATAAATGGAGTGACTGTATAAAATATGATGCATGTGTATGTATGATATAACAATCATAAAGCAGTTTAAATTGTCAGTTGAGATCAAGCACATTCATTAAGCACATAATTAAAATTAATTAATTGTACAGTACCTGTAATTGTGAGGGTTGTCACAGCCGTGAGCAATCAAGAGATCGCCGGCAGCGGCGGCGGTAGTCACCGAAAACCCACAGGAAATGAGGAAGGAAGGGTTGGGTTCTTTGCGGCGGTGGAAGAAGAAGGAACAGGGGTCGACACAGGTATAGGGTTTGAGAGTTTCTCCTCAAGCCCTTCACTTTATAAAAACTCCTTTGAACCCATATAGTTCTAATGTTCCAGTTTCAAACCCCCACTTTTTTAGTCCTGAAATTCTAGACTTATTAAATAAAAAACAAGTTTCAGAAAATACAGACAGCCCCCCCCCCCCCCCCTCGAGTATCAAATTTTTTTAAAAACAAACCAGAAAACTCTTTCATTGTTGAAGAAGTTAATATGGCAACAAAGGATGAAAAAAATATTGACTCATGGATATTTGATTGTGGTGCGACTGACACAATGACCTTTGAACTTTCGGATATATGCTCGAAGTCAAAACCTCAAAAATCTCGAATTTATACTGCAAATGGGGAATTTATCCAAGTAAAAGGGGGAGGGACTATTGAAATTTCACCAAACATGAAATTTTCAAATTGTCTTTATGTTCCGTCCTTATCATATAAATTGTTGTCGATCAGTCATTTTACAAAGTAGCTAAATTGTATTATTCTAATGTACCCCACATTTTGTGTCTTACAGGACATTAGGACGGGAATGATCATTGGGCGTGTACTGAGCGCCAAGGGTTATATTACGTGGATGAAATGACCCAACGAGGTACTGTGATGCTAGCTCATGGATCGATAGATAGGGAGGCTTGGTTATGGCACCGAAGATTGGGGCACCCATCCACCGGTTATTGCATCGTTTATTTCCTAAATTATTTTCTTCGAATAAAGTCTTAAATTGTGAGAGATGCATTTTAGCCAAGAGTCATGGACATACTTTCAAATCAAATGATACTAAAGTTGATTTGCCTTTTACTTTAATCCATTCGGGTGTATGGGGGCCAGCAAAAGTGGGAGGGGGAGATCAAAACTTTCGTTATTTTTTGCTATTTATTGATGACTGCACCCGCATGACTTGGACATACCTCTTGAATAATAAATCTGAAGTTTTTACAAAATTTGTGAGTTTTTGTACCATGGTTAAAACCCAATTCAAAAGAGACGTACAAATTCTCAGATCTGACAACGTGGGCGAATTTGTGAATGCCTCCATGAAACAGTTTGTTTAAGAAAGAGGGATAGCTCACCAAACCTCGTGTGCTCATACATCGGAGCAAAACGGAGTGTCCGAAAGAAAAAGCCATTTCCTCATAGAAATCACTCGTGTCCTCATAATCGAGTCTAAAGTTCCAAAAACTTTTTGGCCTGAAGCACTTATCACAACAACCTATCTTGTAAACCATCTCCCAACCAGAGCTCTTGACCTAAAAACCCCACTTGATGTGTGTAAAATGTAACATATAAATTACATCAAATGAGGCATAAAACTAACCCCTTTTTAGTACTAATGTTGGAAAAAGTGTGCTTTTGTCTTCCTTTTGTATTTTCAGGACTAAATGAGCGTAAATGAACAAAAGAAGTAAATATGCAGCAAAATCTAACATAATTACAAGAAAAGGAACAAACGTGGCATGCCCGACCCCTTGACAACATCTTCCCAAGCAAAAACAAGCAAACAAAAGGCTGAATACGCCCCGTGCCCAGCGGACACGGGGGCGTGCTCAGGTGTCTGCAGAAAAGACAAAGTTGTAGAAGCTTCTATTTCCCAACACGGGGGCGTGCCCAGCTCAACACAGCCGTGGTCAACGCTAAGATTCGCAGAATCCAAGCAAATCTTGATAGTACAGATACACTTCTGCACACGGGGGCGTGTGGAGCTAATGCAGACAAATTACAATTAATGAAGAAAGAGAAAGTGGATGGACATGGGGCCGTGTCCAGCGGACACGGGGCCGTGTTCGGGCTTCTGTGCAGGCTATAAATAGAGGTGCTTGGTTCACTTCAAAAGCATCCCTTGGCAAACCACCTCTCTCCCACTTCACCCACACTCCACCACCATCACAACACCCACATCCACCACCATCATCCATCATCCATCATAGAGTGTGTGTAGTAGTCTCGGGATCCAAGATTGATAGTAAGAGTTCTTGACAATCAAAGGCCATGTTTGCCTAAGTCTCTTACATCACTTGGTGAAGACAAGCATTTAGTGTAATACTTTTGTTTTTTAATCTTTTCGCACTTTTTATTTGGTTTTGTATTAATAACTTTAATAACTAGTTTCTTATGTTGAAGGTGAAACTTCCTTATCATTTTTCTGTGGTGTCTTGGCGTTATTTTACTATCTATATAAAATAAAAGATTTACACCATTCATATCTCTACGGTCTACATAGAGATATGTTGGCTACCTGGTCAGGGGTTAAGGGAATGGTTTGGTAAGGTTCTTGCCTTATTCAGTGTATAGATCCTGCAAGGACCTGGGTCAAGCTTACTAGGACGTCCTTCAATACCCACTGGTATTGGATGGAGTGGGTGCGAATGGCTTGATCCCCTCATATGTAAACTACCATTAATACATTAACCCGGCTACTTGGGATTGTATCCCTGCTGACTCAAACCACTTAGCCGAGGGTAACGTCACCTTCAAAAGGGGGGCCTACCACATTAAGCATTAATAACTTAATTAATTATCTTTCAATATTCCGACCCCTTAGGATTGTATCCTTGCTAACTTAAACTACTTGGTTGAGGGTAACGTCACCTTCAAAAGAGGGGCCTAGTACTATAACTAAGATAATCTCTTAAAAAGTGCAAAAGTGCGGAAATCATCAAAGGTTACACTAAAGGCGAGTCGGATCCAAGTGATTCATCTTGTCTATCTGTTTTTATTTTATTTTATTTTTCAGCATTTTTAGTTTTTATTTTCATGTTTAAAACCTTTTTCTAAATTTTTGATTTGATTAGATGTTGAGGATAAACCGGTACTAAAAGCTCTTGTGTCCTTGGACGACCTCGGTATCTTACCAATGCTATACTACGCTCACGATGGGTGCACTTGCCCATATGTGTGTTTAGTGTTAGTAAAATATCGTGTTTTATAAATTTAAAACTTGACTAAAGTGTT
Organism: Helianthus tuberosus; assembly: GCA_030545235.1. NCBI lineage: Eukaryota > Viridiplantae > Streptophyta > Magnoliopsida > Asterales > Asteraceae > Helianthus > Helianthus tuberosus. Next base: position 67,340,179 of record CM060437.1, read on the forward strand.
AAAAAAGGCTTAAAATATATATAAAAACTTATAACACACAACACGCATCTAGTTTTTGGCGTCGTTGCAGGGGACACAAGGATTTTAAGAAAGCTTAAAATTGACGGCCTAATCAGTTTTTCAAAACCTTTTAAAATCGTGCGCATTTTTCTGCATTTTAGTTAGTTTTTGCATTTACAGTAGACTGAACATGGGGCCGTGCTCACTGAACACGGGGCCGTGCTACACATTTTTTTACAAACTCCCAGATACAGAGTCTGAACATGGGGTCGTGTTCGTTGAACATGCCACCGTGCTACATAAAACCAGTCACTTTTATTAAAACACCCAGATATAGAATCTGAACACGGGCCGTGCTCACTGAACATGGGGCCGTGTCCAGCCTCTGTTTCCATTTTTATTCTTGTTTTCTGGTCCCGAGACTCTGTTGTAGTCTGCTGAGTGATTCTTATGGATCAATACTCAGGAGATTACAACTACCACTATGAGGAGGATGATTATAGGGAAGACTATTGCACCATTTGTGGTAACCCTCATTCGGTACAATATTGTGATCTTTTTCAACCATCCACTTCATACAAACACTATGAGGAGCCCAGGTACGAGCCATCCACTTCATATATATCCTATAAAGACCCAAGGTATGAACCTTCTCCCTCATACTCATATTTTGATGAACCAATGTATGAGCCTCCATACTCATACTTTGAGGAACCAAGATATGACGATCCACCTTCATATGCTTACTATGAGGAACCATGGCGTGAACAACCCACCTCATATGAGTATTATGAAGAACAAAGTTACGACCCTTATCCATCATACACTTACAATGAGGAACAATGGTGTGAACCATCTACCTCATATGAGTATCATGAGGAACCAAGGATCTAACTTCCGAATTCAAGCTTTGAAGATCCTTATTCTATCACACCCATAGCTGATAAGATTATAGAACACCTTAAAACTATCGAGCACTACATAAAAGAAGCCCGTTCAAGGGAAGAGGACTCCCGCGCAAGGGAAGACCTAACTTGTAATAAAGAAGAGATAGTTGAAGATGTAAAAATGGAAGAACAAGTAAGTGAAAAGCCGACACATGAGTTAAACAACGAAAAAGGTGAGTCCGACAACGTTAAAATTCAAGAAGAGTCAAATTTTAAAGAAGTTAATCTCTTGTCACCTTCTTTCGAAAATCATTGTTTAGTACCCACTCATGCTAAGTTTTTAAAAGAGTTAAACACTAACACTAAAATTGACGAAACAGTAAGCATTAAGTTAACAAATGATCAAACTACGCTAATAGAAGAAGGTCCATTTGAAATTAATATTACACCGGTTCCATGTTTTTTTTCAAAACTCCTTTATTAGTAATATTACAATTGATAAAGAACTTTGTGTTAATATAATGCCAAACTACATTTTTGAAAAATTAAGTATTGGTGATTTTTCTCCACTTCAAATACCCATTTTTCTATCTAATCGGAAAACAATAAAATCAATTTGGATAGTTGAGGATGTGTTGGTCCAAACCAATCAAATGGTAATCCTAACCGATTTCGTCATCCTTGTTGACGCTCCACTAGTGTTAGGACGACCTTTTGTAAGGACCTACGAAGCTTTGAAAAATCGGAAGTATAACAATCTACCCATTCAATTAGGGGCATTAAAAAAAGTGTCGATCTTGAGCATTCAATGAAATATCCATTCGGCAATAATGACCCCCTAATTGAAGATGAAGATGAACCACCCGATACAAGAGAAGAAATTGACCACTTTGTTGAAGAAGAGGTCGCCATAGAACAAACCTTTTTGGTTCTTGACCGAAATGAGCAACCAAATAAGGAGTCTCCTAAAGACCCACCTCTTGAGCTCAAGGAACTTTTAAAAGGTTTGGAATATGCTTTTCTTGACAAAGATGGTAAATCACCTGTAATTATCTCATCAAAATTAACTAGTTTAGAAAAAGAAAAATTAATCACGCTTTTGAAAAAACACAAAAACGCGATCGCTTGGAAACTTGTAGATATTAAAGGAATAAGTCCTTCCATCTGCACACAAAAAAATTTAATGAATGATGACTACAAATCGGTAATACAACCACAACGTAGAGTAAATCCAAACGTCCAAGAAGTGGTTAAAAACGAAGTAATCAAATTACTTGACGCCGGACTCATTTACCCAATCTTTGATAGTCCTTGGGTAAGTCCCGTTCAAGTAGTTCCTAAGAAAGGAGGTATATTGGTAGTAACTAACGAGAAAAATGAATTAATACCAACAAGAACCGTCACAGGATGGAGAGTATGTATAGATTATCGTCGATTAAATGAGGCAACAAGGAAAGATCACTTTCCTTTACCTTTTATTGATCAAATGTTAGAAAGATTATCCGGTAACAAATTTTATTGTTTCTTAGTTGGTTTTTCAGGTTACTTTCAAATACCGATAGCACCCGAAAACCAAGAACAGACAACATTCACATATCCCTATGGAACTTTTGCTTATCGACACATGCCTTTTGGTCTATGTAATGCCCCCGCAACCTTTCAACGTTGCATGGTGGCCATCTTCCATGACATGATAGAAAAGACAATGGAAGTCTTCATGGACGACTTTTCTATCTTTGGAGATTCATACGACCAATGCCTCGATAACCTTGAACGAATGCTATCCCGATGTGAGGAAACTAACCTCGCCATTAACTGGGAAAAATGCCATTTCATGGTAACGGAGGGAATAGTACTCGGTCATAAAATCTCAAGCAAGGGAATGGAGGTTGATCGAGCAAAAATAGACACTATTTCTCGATTGCCACCCCATCCTCCGTTAGATCTATCAGAAGTTTCCTTGGGCATGCCAGATTTTATAGGCGATTTATCTAAGGCTTTTCAAAAATCTCAAGACCCCTAACAAAATTACTTGAAAAAGATGCCCCTTTCATCTTTGACAAGGATTGCAACCAAGCATTTCTAACACTAAAAGAAATGATAGTCAATGCACCTATCATGATAGTGCCTGATTGGAAATTACCCTTCGAAATCATGTGTGATGCAAGTGACTTTGCAGTTGGAGCTGTCTTGGGACAAAGAAAAGATAAGCATTTTCACCCAATTTATTACGCTAGTAAAACACTTAATGATGCACAAGAAAATTACACAACAACAGAAGAAGAATTACTAGCTGTGGTATTTGCTTTTGATAAATTTCGTTCTTATCTTGTTCTTTCTAAAACGATAGTTTATACAGACCATGCAGCCATTCGATATCTCTTTAAGAAACAGGATGCTAAACCACGTTTGATTCGGTGGATTCTACTTCTCCAAGAATTCGACATTGAAATAAAAGACAAAAGAGGAGCAGAAAACACCGTGGCAGATCATCTTTCACGCTAGGAAGACCCAGCTTTGGAGGCAACTAGGGACGAGCTCATCAATGAAAAATTCCCAACGGAGTCCCTAGAAATGGTGGAATATCGAGAAGAGTCATGGCACGCCGACTATGCTAATTACTTAGCTAGAGGTATAGCCGCAAAAGGATCGTCACATCATCAAAGAAAAAAAAATCTTTGCCGATGTAAAGCATTATTTTTGGGAAGATCCTTATGTTTTCAAAATATGTGCCGATCAACTCATCCGGCGATGCGTACATGGTAGTGAAGCAAGGAGAATTCTCCGCCATTGTCATGAAGGTCCATACGGAGGACATCATGGTGCCGCTAGTACCGCACGAAAGGTATTTGATTCAGGATTTTATTGGTCAACCATTTACAAAGACGCCCAAAGTCTTTTCAAGACATGTGACGCTTGCCAAAGATCAGGTAATATTTCTTCCAAAAACGAAATGCCACAAAATGGCATTCTTGTTTGTGAAAGTTTTGATGTGTGGGGACTCGACTTTATGGGACCTTTCCCACCATCAAAAGGAAACAAATATATACTTGTGGCGGTAGATTACTTGTCTAAATGGGCCGAGGCCGAAGCACTTCCAACAAACGATGGAAGGGTTGTGGTAAGATTTCTGAAACGCGTATTCTCTCGTTTTGGAACTCCAAAAGCATTAATAAGTGATAGAGGCACCCATTTTTGTAACCATCAACTTGAAAAAATTCTAACAAGGTATGGGGTCTATCACCGGGTCTCAACGGCATATCACCCTCAAACAAACGGACAAGCCAAAGTGACTATCGAGGTTTAAAAAGAATACTTGAAAAAACCGTAGGGTTAAATAAAAAAGAATGGGCCGATAAATTAGACGATACTTTATGGGCTTTTCGAACTGCATATAAAACAACAATAGGTACAACCCAATATAAGCTTGTCTATGGAAAAAGTTTTCATTTACCGGTAGAAATAGCACACAAAGCCTACTGGGCAATTAAAAATGTGAACTTAGACTTAGAAATAGCCGGTAAAAATCGATTTTGTCAATTAAATTAATTAGACGAACTAAGGAACCACGCATATTCTAACTCCAAAATTTATAAGGAAAGAATGAAAAATCTACATGATAAACACATTAAACCTAATGAATTTCGGGTAGGAGATCAAGTTCTATTGTTTAATTCATGACTTCGGTTATTTCCTGGTAAATTAAAGTCTAGGTGGTCGGGACCTTTTTCCATCACCCACATTTTTCCACACTGTGCAATCGAAATTAAATCTCGGAATGGAATCTCATTCAAAGTCAATTTCCAACGGCTAAAGCTTTATCAATGATTTATTGAGGATGAAGAGGAAGAAATCCCGCTACAAGCGGCCGAAGAATGAAAAGAAAGTTTGGGCATCAACATCATATCTTGTAAGTTACGAACATCGGGAAAGCATCTAAATCGGTAAGATTTCTAAAACCAAGCTTCGGGAAACAGGGCATTCACACATGCACTTAAAAAAATATTTTTAAATTGCCCGCCCACGGGGCCGTGTCCAGCCGACACGGGGCCGTGTTCGCGCAACTGTCGGGGATTGTTGGTGCATTAAATGTCTGTTGATTACGTCATAATCAAGTCTTGTGTCTAGATAGGCTGAATGTACACACAACAGGGTCTTAATTAGGGTTTTTACTTATTTAACTTGAAGATTTCGCTTTAAATGGTTCAAGCGAAATCAACAACTGATGATTTAGCTTGAACTGAGTTCAAGCGAAATCAACAGGTTATAAATAGGGTTGTGTAGTTCATTTGTAGAGAGGATGGTCATTGTATGTGAGACGAAGTGCTGACGGATTTGTATCAGAAAACATTGTACAAGCACATAAATCAATCAGAAAAGAAAGATTAAAAGGAAACTAGCTGTTATAACTTTGTTTACGTTGATTCCGCCTTCGTATTCAAAGATGAACTGCCTTAACTGACGTTTCAAGGTCGTAGAACGGTCCAACAAGTGGTATCAGAGCTCAGGACGAGGAGTTCATACCATAGCAGCTTGATATTACCGGATTCTCTTCTTTCTACTCATTTCTTTTTATACTTTTCTGATCTGAACGAGTTCCAACGGTCGAAATGGTCTGATTTTCGAGTATATTGTGTAAAACGTAGTTTTAACAAAGCCTACAAAGATTCGGACTAAAATTCAGATTAAAACTTGTTAAAAATGACCTAAAACTAGATTTCGCTTGAAAAGTGTTCGAAGTTAAAGGTTGATTTCGCTTGAAAACAGACAATTTGGCTTGAAAACAGACGATTTCGCTTGAAACAATTGAAGCGAAATTGTTTAGTTGGATTTCGCTTGAAACTGTTGAACTTGTATTTGAGAATTTCGCTTTAACAGTTGAAGCGAAATTGGTTGATTGGATTTCGCTTGAAACTGTTGAAATTGATCTCTTGGATTTCGCTTGAACAGTCTTAAGTGTTGATTTCGCTTGAAGCTGTTTACACTTCAAGGATGTCGCTTGAACTTGCTGATTTTTCAAAACTTAAAAATTTTCTAAGTGTTTGCTGATTTTGCAGGAACATTCACGATGGATGATATTTTCATGAACCCGTTTAGCGATATGTACGCGTTCGCTGTAGATTCCGGAAACAATGATACTTCGTCAAGCAATGTGAATGATAACCCGCCAAAAGAGAAGAAAAAGGAAGCTTGGGAATCGGAAAGTGCCTTCGGAACGTTCAATAAACCTCCAAAGCTAATGGCTATTGAGGAATACAGTCGGTGGTCAAGAAAGTTTGAGGACTGGTTGATGGCATTCGCTTTTCCCAGCTGGAAGAGTTTGAAAAACGGTTATGAACATGGAAAGAAATATGGTGAAACTTTAAGAGCAACCGAGGAGATTGAATCGTTTGTAGCTGAACAAAAGTGTGTGGCATTGTTATTTCAGTCCGTCCGGGAAGACATAATCTCATTGATCGATTATTCAAATGCAAAAGATCTTTGGGAAAAGTTAGAAAAGAAATGTTTAGGTAGTACTGAAATTGTGAAAAACAAAAAGAAACTTCTTAGGAAAGAGTTTCATATGTTTGGTTGTCTTAAGAATGAGTCAGTGTGTAAAATGACAGAAAGGTTCGGTCATCTGAAGCTGGAATTATCAAGACATGATATCAATTATTCTGATGAAGAACTTGTTGACAAATTGTTCGATTCATTACCAGACGAGATGGATTGGAGATATTATGCACTGATGTTGAAGAATACTATTGTTCCTGAAAAGTTGAAACCAGATTTGGTGATTGAGAGACTTGAAAGTCATGAACTGGAATTGAAGAAGACGTACAAAGTTAATCATTCATCTTATCAACAGAATTTGGATCTATATTATTGATGCGTGCGAAGTGTTATATATATTAGGTGTATATTTGAAGCCCTTTTTAACACTTATTTTTAGCCAAGTTTTAAATTTATAAAACACGATATTTCACTAACACTAAACACACATATGGGCAAGTGCACCCATCGTTGAGCGTAGTATAGTGTTGGTAAGATACCGAGGTCGTCCAAGGACACAAGAGCTTTTAGTACCGGTTTATCCTCAACGTCTAATCAAAATAAAAAGTTTAGAAAAATGTTTTAAACTAAGAAAAATAAAAACTAACTAAAATGCTGAAAATAAAAATAAAAGAAAAAACAGATAGACAAGATGAATCACTTGGTTCCGACTCGTATCTAGTATAACCTTTGATTATTTCCGCACTTTTGCACATAATTAAGAGATTATCTTAGTTATTGTAGTAGGCCCCTCTTTTGAAGGTGACGTTACCCTCACCCCAGTAGTTTGAGTCAGCAAGGATACAATCCTAAAAGGGTGGATTATTGGAAGATAATGAATTAAGTTATTAATGCAGTATTGTGGTAGGCCCCGCTTTTGGCGGTGACGTTACCCTCGGCTAAGTAGTCTGAGTCAGCAGGGATACAGTCCTAAATAGCCGGGTTATAGTATTAATAGTAGTTAACTTATGAGGGGATCAAAGAGTTTGGACCCCCGCCATCCAATACCGTGAAGCATTGAAGGAGGTCCTACTAAATTTGACCCAGGTCCATTGCAGGACCTCTAAACGCTGAACAATGGCAAGACCTTTACCAAACCATTCCCTTAACCCCCGACCAGGTAGCCAACATACCTCCATATAGACCGTGGAGATATGAATGGTGAAAATCCTTTATTTTATATAGACAGTAAAATAATGCCAAGACACCACGGACAAATGATAAGGAAAGATCACCTTCAACATAAGTAACTAGTTATTAAAGTCATTAATACAAAACCAAATAAAAAGTGCAAAAGATTAGAAATAAAAAGTATTATACTAGACACTTTGTCTTCACCAAGTGATGTAAGAGACTTAGGCAAACATGGCCTTGATTGTCAAGAACTCTTACGATCAATCTTGGATCCCGAGACGACTCACACACTCTACGATGGACAATGGATGATGGTGGTGGATGATGGTGTTGTGATGGTGGTGGGTGGTGGATGAAGTGTGAGAGAGGTGGTGTGCCAAGGGATGAGTTGAAATGAATCCAAGCACTCCTATTTATAGGCTGAACAGAGAGCTGGGCACGGCCCCGTGTCCGCTGGGCACGGCCCCGTGCCTGTCTGACACTCTCTCTCCTCATTAATTCTAATTCGCAATTACAATTAATGTGCCTGCTGTACTTTCGACACGCCCCCGTGTTCGCTGGGCACGGCCCGTGGTGGGCAATAGAAGCTTCTATAGGTTTGTCTTTTCTGCTGCTTCTTGGGCACGGCCCCGTGCTGGCTGAGCACGGGGCGTGTTCAGTCTTCTGCCTTCTCTATTTTGCTTTGGAAGGTGCCGTTGAGGGGTCGGGCAGTCCACTTATGTTCCTTTCCTTGTATTTATGTTGGAATTAGCTGTCTTTTTGCTTCTTTTGTGTTTTTTAGCTCATTTAATCCTGAAAATACAAAAGGAAGACAAAAACACTCTTTTTCCAATATTAGTACTTAAAAAGGGTTAGTTTTATGCCTTATTTGATGTAATTTATATGTTGCATTTTACACACATCAAATACCCCCACACTTGAACTTTTGCTTGTTCTCAAGCAAAACTCTTTAATATGTGGCTTACACTCTCAAATGGAATGGGTAGAAGAGAAGGTTTCGGGCTTGTCGTAGAGTGTCGGGATATCCAAGATCTTTTTGGGTTTTATTTTTATCTATTTACAATCCTATTCGTAATGGTTTATTTAGAACGTTTCATAGGAGAAATTACTTATTTGGGCATAACATGCCTTTTTAAAATTCCATTTATATACGAGTTCACATACCTCACGGGAGAAAATCACTCACACTCGGCCGAAGGTGTATTTTTAGTGAATCACTCGAGAGCGGCATGGAACTTATTCCTACCATAAGCTTGCCAAGCAATCAATCCTCCTCCTTTTTAACTTTTATACCTTTGTAAATATCAAGAGGACTTTGTGGGTTAAGGATTAGGCTTGGGTTAAAGGTAGGTGGTTGGGATAGTGGTTAGTGGTTAGTAGAAAAAATGGCGAAAAGCGTAACAAGTGTTGGTTTTCGTAAGACTTTCTATTTTTGTAACTTTTTTTATTTTGATGAAGCTTTTATTCAAACAAAGTTATTTTTGATGAACTTGTTTGTTTATTTTCTTTTTGCTTCATCATCAACACATTTTTTTTTTTTATCTTACGAAAAACCGAACTTGTTACTAAAACAAAGGGTTAAAAATAAAAGGTTTTGGTGGGTAAAAGGGTTTTTGGTTTGGGTGATGAAATGAAAAGGTTTAGGCTCAAAGGGGTTAACTAGGGGGATTTTTGGGTAGGTGGTAAAAGAAAAAGAAAAATAATGGTGTAGAAATAAAAAGGGTTAGTCCTAATGCCTCCATCATTTACTTACTCGGGTTTAAGTTGATAAGGACCGGGAATGTATCATCATGGCAAGTTCTAGAGTTGTAAGAACCAAGCGGCTATTCACACAAGAAACGAAAAATGAGCATTTAGTCTAATGATATGTAATTGTATGCTCAATAAAGGCTCAAAACTCACTTTTGTGGGAATGGGTTTTTATGTGATCAAGTATATATAATCAAATTTTAACTAAGTTTGTCATGCCTTTTCATAATTTTCTTATGTTGGTTCTTTTTATCACTACGCTATCGGTTGTAAATTTGTAAAAATATAACCTTTTTGAGAACTTGAATTTCCCGAGTTAAACCTAGACAAGTAAGAAAAATGAAATTTTTTGAAAAAAATTGGGGTGATTAGCGGTTCAATAGAGTTTTGTGTAAGGCTTGTATTTAGGATTTGCAAAATTCAAGGTTTTAGCATCCCCCCCACACTTAAATTACACATTGTCCTCAATGTGTCCCAAAAATAAATTTTTAGGTTGATTAGATGTGTAAAATGGTGTTAAAAAGCAAAAATTTTCTGTTACTGGGCGCTGAACACGGCCCCGTGTTATCCGGGCACGGCCCCGTGTTCAAGTGCCAGTAACAAAATTAAAACAAGAGAAACAGAAGTCTGGACATGGGGGCGTGTCGGGTGAACACGGCCCGTGTCCAGGTACCTGAACTGGGCGTTTTTCTGCAGGTGGTTCAGCACGGGGCCGTGTTGGTTGGGCACGGCCCGTGTTGAACCTTCTGAATTGGAGAGAATTGTCGGGTTGCCTTGTTCTTGTGCATGAGTTCATTTTTCTCGTTCCCCTTTTCATCCTTTACCACCATGAGTGTGTTTTATTCCTAAAAATTAATACTAACTAGAAAACATAAAAATTAATCTAAATTAAACTAAGGATAGTTCCGCGGAATGCCTCCGTGGTGCGCCACGTTTATAAGGGTCGTTGGCTGGACCCAAAGCCGGTCATATGTCACCCAAGTGGGATGTATTGCATCCCATGTTACACCGTCGGAGAGCATCATCCAAGCTTGAGTCTATGATCTGCATGTAGTTGACCGGGTCTTCGTCCTCAATTCTTTTTCCACATTCAAACTTCACCTCCTCATCTCCAAACTTCAATGTTAAAGTTCTGTCATTCATGTCTACCACTGCTTGGGCGGTGGCTAGAAATGGCCTCCCGAGGATGAGAGGGACATCGGTGTCTTCTTACATGTCTAGGATGACAAAGTCGGTTGGGAAAACGAAGTTGTCAACTTTTGCCAACAAATTCTCAGCGACACCTTGTGGAAATTTGACGGATCTGTCGGCAAGTTGTATGCTCATCTTTGTAGGGCTTGTTGTTCCTAGGCCGAGTCCTTTGAACATTGATGTGGGCATGAGGTTAATGCTAGCCCCAAGATCGGCTAATGCATTACGAACGGGAGATTCCCCAATCGAGCAAGGAATTGTGAAGCTTCCGGGATCGATTTTCTTTTGTGGAAGTTTGTTGAGCACTAAGGCGGAGCATTCTTCGCCTAAGTTAACTAATTGCAATGATTCAATTTTCCTTTTGTTTGTGAGGAAATCCCTCATAAATTTTGTGTATTTAGGCATTTGGGTTAGGACCTCGATAAAAGGAATATTAACATGCAATTGTTTTAGTAAATTTTCAAATTTAGCGAATTGCTCATCGGTCTTTTGACGATTTAACCTACCGGGTTACGGAATTGGGGGAGTCTTGGTGGGCTCTTGAGTTGGTAGAGAAGCCTTTTCTGGCGCAGGAGGAGTCACAGGCTGGCTAGAATGGCTTCCTTCATTTGGCGGCAATGGAGCATCCTCGGGACCCACGGTTCGATTTCTCAATGTGATGAGGTGTACTTGTGCCTTCGGGTTGGTTTCGGTATTACTAGGTAACGCGCCTTGTGGTCTCTCGGAGAAATTTTGAGCTAGTTGATTTAATTGTTTTTCAACGTTTTGAATGCTAGCTTGTTGATTTCTAAAATTCGATTCCAATTGTTGAAATCGATCCGAGTTTTTCTTTTCAGTGTCAGAGATGAGGCGAGATATAGTATCTTCAAGCCTTTCTCTTCCACCTTGTTGTTGAGAGAAATTTTTTGGTTGTTGAAAATTAGTTCATTGGTTTTGTTGGTTACTACTATTGCCGGGATCTCTCCAACCAAAATTGGGTGGTTACGCCATCCTTGGTTGTAGGTACCCGTTGGAGGACCCGACGGCCTAGGTCTATTATCAATGTAGTTTACCGTTTCTGTTTGTTCATCTAATTCTTTCATACAACTCCAATTTTCATATGACCCACCACACCCTTCGCAAGCCATAACCGAGGCCGTTTTAGTCATTTCTAGCTTTTTGATTTTTGAAGAGAGGGCCTCGATTTGGGCTTGTAAAGAGGTGCTTTCATCAACCTTATGGGCGCCCGGGGCAATAGATTTATTACCTCGGGGAGTGTGCCATTGAAAATTGGTTTGAGCAATTTCCTCAATTTGGTTATATATTTCATTTGGGCGACGATTACCTAAAAGTCCCCCGGAGCTTGAATCAAGTGTTTGTCTTGTGTGTGGCAACAACCCATTGTAGAAAGTGGATACTTGTTGCCATACCGCTAGACCGTGATGAGGACACTTTCTTAGAAGCTCCTTGAACCTTTCCCAAGTTTCATATAAGGATTCCCCATCCTCTTGTGAGTATGTATTAATTTCAGTCATTAATTTAGCCGTTTTAGCAGGAGGGAAATACTTATATAAAAACTTTTGGGCAAGTTCATCCCAAGTGTTTACCGATCCAACTGGGAGGGTGTTAAGCCAAGCCTTAGCTCGGTCTTTTAGTGAAAATGGAAACATTCGAAGGCGGATGGCGTCATTTGATGCTCCATTGATCCGAAAGGTATCACATATTTCTAAGAAGTTAGTAATATGTAGATGGGGATCCTCGTCCGCAAGCCCGTGGAAGGTTGCGGAGTTTTGGAGCATTTGTATCAAATGCGGCCGAAGTTCGAAGTTATTGGCTTCGACATTCGGTGCATTGATAGCGGCGCCGAGATTGCCTACGGTGGGCCGTAGGTAATCCATGTGGGTACGTTGGTCCGCCATTGGAAGTGGGTCCCCCGAAACTTTCTCTTGATTTTTGGCTTTAAGTCTTTTTCTGAGAAAGCGTTCGGGTTCTTCTAGAGGTTCTTTTATGTCTCTACTAGAACTGGAGCTCATGCACTACGTAGGAGGTTCAGACGTGGCGCCTAGGTTCCAAGTCCTGCAATAAAAACGGAAAAGAACGTTGGTCAGAATATTCACCACGGCCCCGTGCTCAGTGAACACGGCCCGTGGTCAGAGGCACAGTGATTGTTTTCTGGATCCCTGTTACTGGGAGTTGGACACGACCCCGTGTTGCACCGACACGGCCCCATGTTCAGCTCTCTGTAACTCAGAAAATAAAAACTGCCAGTGATGATGCTGGGCACGACCCGTGTCTGACCGGGCACGGCCCGTGCTGAGCGCTGCAGAAGCTGAAAAACTAAGAAAATCCAAAAAAAAATAAAAAGAAAAATAAAAAAAATGATTAGGCCGTTGATTCCTAACTTTCTTAAAATCCTTGTGTCCCCGGCAACGGCGCCAAAAACTTGATGCGTGCGAAGTGTTATATATATTAGGTGTATATTTGAAGCCCTTTTTAACACTTATTTTTAGCCAAGTTTTAAATTTTTAAAACACGATATTTCACTAACACTAAACACACATATGGGCAAGTGCACCCATCGTTGAGCGTAGTATAGTGTTGGTAAGATACCGAGGTCGTCCAAGGACACAAGAGCTTTTAGTACCGGTTTATCCTCAACGTCTAATCAAAATAAAAAGTTTAGAAAAATGTTTTAAACTAAGAAAAATAAAAACTAACTAAAATGCTGAAAATAAAAATAAAAGAAAAAACAGATAGACAAGATGAATCACTTGGTTCCGACTCGTATCTAGTATAACCTTTGATTATTTCCGCACTTTTGCACATAATTAAGAGATTATCTTAGTTATTGTAGTAGGCCCCTCTTTTGAAGGTGACGTTACCCTCACCCCAGTAGTTTGAGTCAGCAAGGATACAATCCTAAAAGGGTGGATTATTGGAAGATAATGAATTAAGTTATTAATGCAGTATTGTGGTAGGCCCCGCTTTTGGCGGTGACGTTACCCTCGGCTAAGTAGTCTGAGTCAGCAGGGATACAGTCCTAAATAGCCGGATTATAGTATTAATAGTAGTTAACTTATGAGGGGATCAAAGAGTTTGGACCCCCGCCATCCAATACCGTGAAGCATTGAAGGAGGTCCTACTAAATTTGACCCAGGTCCATTGCAGGACCTCTAAACGCTGAACAATGGCAAGACCTTTACCAAACCATTCCCTTAACCCCCGACCAGGTAGCCAACATACCTCCATATAGACCGTGGAGATATGAATGGTGAAAATCCTTTATTTTATATAGACAGTAAAATAATGCCAAGACACCACGGACAAATGATAAGGAAAGATCACCTTCAACATAAGTAACTAGTTATTAAAGTCATTAATACAAAACCAAATAAAAAGTGCAAAAGATTAGAAATAAAAAGTATTATACTAGACACTTTGTCTTCACCAAGTGATGTAAGAGACTTAGGCAAACATGGCCTTGATTGTCAAGAACTCTTACGATCAATCTTGGATCCCGAGACGACTCACACACTCTACGATGGACAATGGATGATGGTGGTGGATGATGGTGTTGTGATGGTGGTGGGTGGTGGATGAAGTGTGAGAGAGGTGGTGTGCCAAGGGATGAGTTGAAATGAATCCAAGCACTCCTATTTATAGGCTGAACAGAGAGCTGGGCACGGCCCCGTGTCCGCTGGGCACGGCCCCGTGCCTGTCTGACACTCTCTCTCCTCATTAATTCTAATTCGCAATTACAATTAATGCGCCTGCTGTACTTTCGACACGCCCCCGTGTTCGCTGGGCACGGCCCGTGGTGGGCAATAGAAGCTTCTATAGGTTTGTCTTTTCTGCTGCTTCTTGGGCACGGCCCCGTGCTGGCTGAGCACGGGGCGTGTTCAGTCTTCTGCCTTCTCTATTTTGCTTTGGAAGGTGCCGTTGAGGGGTCGGGCAGTCCACTTATGTTCCTTTCCTTGTATTTATGTTGGAATTAGCTGTCTTTTTGCTTCTTTTGTGTTTTTGAGCTCATTTAATCCTGAAAATACAAAAGGAAGACAAAAACACTCTTTTTCCAATATTAGTACTTAAAAAGGGTTAGTTTTATGCCTTATTTGATGTAATTTATATGTTGCATTTTACACACATCAATTATTCAAAGAGCATGATGCCAAAAGCAAATTCTCCAAAAACTGCTTTTTCTGCGGAGAATTTGTCGACAGCTGGCAAAGAAAGTCAAAGCAGTCAAAGCAGAGGAAGTCACAGTGGTTATCACAGTGGATCTTCATCATCTGGAAATCATCCAGATGCAAAGAATCGTTTTCAATGCAACATCGCAATAGACTTGAAGAATGCTCAGAATTTTGATGAGGAGTCGGCCAAGCAGCAGATGATCTTTCTAGCATCGGTATTGGAATCATATGAAGGGTTAGTAGCTGGGAAGATAGGCAACACCAATCTGACGAAAGAAGATTACGATCAGATTGATCCGGAGGAAATGGAACTGATCGATATTCGTTGGGCTATGGCAAGTGCTGTTCGCCGAGCACAGCGTTTCATGGAAATTACCGGAAGGAAGACAATTGGTGGTGCATCTACCAAGCTGGGGTTCGATAAGTCCAAGGTGACATGCTTCAAGTGTAAGCAGAAAGGTCACTTCAAACGAGAATGCCGAAACGCTTATGCTGATGAGTCGGAGAATCCTTTCAGAGATGATTACTACAAGAAGGCAATTTATCATCAGAATAAATCCGAGCCACCTAGATTGAAGCAGGTTGAAGACAACAGAGAAAAATCTAGAGCTCTTGCAGTGATTTATGATGATGAGGGTTATGATTGGAGTCAAGAGGTTCTACCGGAAGAAGATGCGGTTGGTTACGCATTCATGGCAAAAAACGATGAACCTATTCCGTGGAAAGATGATAGAACTGAAGAGCAGAAGTATAGATACAGAAAAATGATAGCTGAAAACAAAATCATTAGAATATCTCGTATTTTTCTGGAAGCGAGGAGAGCCAATAGATGGGATCCAGATAGAGAGTGTTATCTTGATGAGTATGGAAATATTGCGATCGATGATAGTACGCTTGATATCGAAGCCATAATCCAGCAGTACAAAGATGATGATGAGTATTGGCAACACAAATGGTGGGGAACTCCAACCGAGAAAATGAAAGAAGAAGAGAAAGAGAAAGAGAGAAAAGAGAAAGAAGAGATCGAGAAAGCAAAGAAGATTGATACTGGAGTTATTGATACAATGCAGGAGTTGACTGCTGAAAATCTTGGAAGAATGGCTGACAAAGTGCTAGCTGCTAAGGCACTTGAGGTAGACTCTAACTCCGTGTCTGAGTCAAAAAGCCAGGTCAGTTCAGATGTGTCAACAAATGTGTCAGGTAAGAAAATCGATGGAAATGCTGATTGCAAAAATTGCAACAAAGAGTGCAAATTTTGTAGCACAGTCACGTATCTCAACGGGAAAAAAGTTGATGATCTGACAGCAAAGGTCAGAAGCGTGGAGAATCAGATTCTTGATCGTGACAAAACAGTTAAAGCTTCAACTGAACGGATAAGAGAATTAACTAAACAAATTGAAAATGATAAAATTGATCATGACAAAATTAAACAAGAAAATGAAAAGTTGATTCTTGAAAACCGTCAGATTTCTGAAAAATTTGAAAAACTCAAAAGCACAATGAAAGATTGTGATGATCGAAATGGTAAAACTTTTAAAGAAAATGAACATTTAAGAGCAGTGCTTAGAGTAAAAGAAGAATCAATCAACCAACAACTGGATGAAATCGCTAAATTGAAACTTAAAGTTCAAGAGGTTGCAATCGAAAACGAGCGAATCCAGTTGAAGCTTAACAGTTACAGCTCTGCAAGCTTTGTTTTGCAACACATTATTCCCAAACCCATCGGGAAAGACAAAGCGGGCGAAGATGTGTATTGTGATGGAACTGGGGTGGGGTTTCATCAAGTTCCACCACCTGTTCTTGATAACTACACGAAAAAGCAATCTGGGTTGGTTGAAATTGAGGAAGAAAAAGAAGTTAAACTTCCGGAAAACATTGATGTTACTTTTACATCATCTGATGATAGTGTTCAGACAGAGATTGTTAAGAGCACAGCTGAAAGTGTTTTAATGTCTGATTCAACTGAAGATGATGGGTGTTTCTTGGATAAGTACATTCAGAAATCAAAATCCAAAAACAACTTAAGTGATGAACCGGGTCTTGTGATGTACAAGATAGCTGGATCTGATAAGTTGTATTCGGATTCTGAGTTTCCGATTGAGAATGTTAATGTGAACAAATTGACAAATGTTTTCAAGTTGGTTGAAGTTGAATTGTCAGAAGTGAACAGTTTGAGTCAAACAAAAAGGCAAATGAATTTTGAGAAAGATAAAGCTTATTACAAAAAGCCTGTTGTTCCACCACGTTTTTCTAACAACAATAGAAACAATTGGTCGGGTGGTTATCGGGGTGGTAAGAGTTATCAGAAGAAGAGTTTTCAAAACAAAAGATTTGCAGAAAAGAAGGTATTTGTGAATAGTTCAAGCTCACTTTCTGATGAGGAAAATGAAATTTTTTCAAAATCAAATGAAGAGTTCTTTGAGAAAAGAGCTTCACATTATCAGTCTGAAGGCACAAGTCGAATTGTTGATACTCGAACATGTTTCAGATGTAATCAAGTTGGTCACATTGCACGAAAGTGTACCAATGTGAAGCCTAAGACTGAAAATGTGAAGATTCAAAAGAAGAAAGTTGATGTGAAGGGTAAAGCACCAATCGTTGTTGAGAAAAAGAGTGTGAAAAATAACAACATCAAAGTGAAAAATGAAACTGTAAAGAAAGTGGTAACTAAAAACGACAAGTTTTATAAACAGGTTGCATTAACTCAACAAATTTGGAAACCAAAAACTGAAATGAAAATTTCAACTTCTGAAGTGAAAAAGGCTGAAGAATCAATTTCGGTTGATTATGATGCAAATTTTCCACCTTTGAAGGCTGAAAATTTCAAAATTCAAGTTGCAAGAGTCAAGGTTACACCTAAGGCTGATGAGGCCTGGGTGGATACCATGTTCGAATAAGCAGTTTGAATTGCCGGAGCTTCCTGGATCGCGAAGCATGAATCGGCATCTTTATTGAAATGTTTTAAAATCAACTTGTGGTATGTGCAGGATCTTCCAAGAGCCATTTCAAGATGGATCATGGATAGTGGTGCATCTCGACATATGACAGGAAAAACTGCATTGCTGTATGATGTGAAGAATATCAATGGTGGTTATGTGGGATTTGCAGGTCATGAAGGTGGTAGAATTGTTGGTGAAGGAACGTTATCCAATGGGATTGTGACGTTTGAGAGAGTTAACTACATCACTGAGTTGGAGAACAATCTGCTTACTATCTCGCAGATTTGTGACAATATGTATACTACTCACTTCACTGATAAAGAATGTTTGATTTTGAAACCTGGTTTTGTTGTTCCTGAAGAATGGATTATCATGAGGGCACCTAGAGAGAATGATTTATATGTGTTAGATATGAGTGTAGCAACTACAACTACTGGTCAAGCACATTGTTTCGTGTCTAGAGCAACTGAGAAAGAATCAAGATTGTGGCACCGCAAGATGGGGCATATTCACCTAAGGAAGATGAATCATTTGGTGCATAATGATTTGGTTTTGGGTGTTAATATCAAAGGTTTTCATCTGGAAGGGGAGTGCATTAACTGCATCAAAGGCAAGCAGAAGAAAAAGTCACACCCTACAAAGCAAGTCAATTCAGTTTCGAGACCGCTGGAAAGACTTCACATGGATTTGTTTGGTCCGGTGAATGTCAAAAGTATTACAGGAGATTACTATTGTTTGGTCGTTACTGATGATTATTCCATATTTTCATGGGTTTCTTTCTTGAAGACGAAAGAGGAAACATTTGACAGTTTGATGGGGCTGTTCAGGAAGATTGAGAATTTGTACCAAAGGCGTATCAAGAGAATTCGAAGTGATAATGGTACTGAATTCAAGAACAGTAAGATGGAAGAATTTTGTGATGAAAGAGGTATTTTGCATGAGTTTAGTGCTCCGTACACTCCGCAGCAGAATGGAGTCGCAGAACGCAAAAACCGGACACTAATCGAGACGGCTAGAACTATGCTCGCAGATTCAAAGTTACCGATAAATTTTTGGGCTGAAGCTGCTTCTACCGCATGCTATACGCTCAACAGGGTTCTCACTGTCAAGAAGTTCAACAAAACATGCTTTGAGCTAATCAATAATCGCAAACCAAATTTGAAGTATCTAGAACCGTTTGGGTCACCCTGTACGGTTATAGAGCCTCATGGAAAGTTTGGTCCGAAGAGCATTGAGGGAATTTTTGTTGGTTATGCAAATCCAATGCGACGTGTCTTCGTTCCAAGTGAGAAGCGGATTATTGAAGCTGCAAATGTTGAATGTCAAGGTTATACTATGCCGCCACAGAATCCTGGTGATTCATGGCGTTATCATTATGACAAACTTTGGGATTCGTTTGACATGAGAGAAGAATCAGAGGATGATGAAGATTTCTTTGATGAGTTGGATATTTTGCGTGAATATGAGTCGCAGCTAAGGTTCCCAGCTGAGTATTCGAGGAGATCACGGGAAACTTCAAATGACGATGAAGCAGGTCCAAGTAATGCTGGTGAACATGATGATGTCCAACAGAATGAAGTTGCTCAGGATAATCAGTCGGTTCAGAATGATAATCTAGAAGCTGAAAACATGCCAGTATTTGATCATGGTGATTCAGATTCTGAGGGGGAGCAAATTCAGATTTCAAGTCAAACAAACCAAGTTGGTGAACAAGATGCAGAACAGAATGTTACTAATCTGGAGGGAAATGTAGATGTTCCAAGTGAAGTGATGACGCGAACTCTTTCATATCATCCAGAGGAGTTGATCATAGGAGAATTGCAGACAGGCGTTCGCACTCGAAATCAGATTGATAAAGGGCTTACATGTTTTTATACAAAAGTTGCTCCTTTGCAAACTGAATTCTCATTGAGTTGTTTTATCTCGCAGGTTGAGCCAAGAACTTACAAAGAGGCGCTTACTGAAGACTCTTGGGTCAATGCAATGCAGGAGGAACTTAGTCAATTCGAGAAATTGGGAGTGTGGAAGTTAGTTGATTTGCCGGATGGTCAAAGAAAGATTAACACCAAGTGGGTGTTCAAGTGCAAGAGGGACGATAGAGGAGTTGTTGTAAGGAACAAAGCTCGACTCGTTGTTCAGGGATTTAGTCAACAGGAGGGGATTGATTTTACCGAAGTCTATGCTCCTGTAGCACGACTAGAGGCAATCAGAATTTTCCTAGCATTTGCGTCTTGGAAGAACTTCAAAGTTTATCAGTTGGATGTTAAATCGGCGTTTCTTTATGGGAAGGTTAAAGAGGAGGTTTATGTCGGTCAGCCACCGGGCTTCACCGATTCAATCCACAAAAACAAGGTTTACTTATTGGACAAAGCGCTGTATGGTTTACACCAGGCCCCGAGAGCCTGGTACGAGACTTTGTCTCAACACCTACTAGCCAACAAGTTCATTCATGGAAAAGTGGATGCCACTCTCTTCACTAAAGAGGTCGATGGTCATCTTCTGATAGTTCAGATTTATGTGGACGATATAATCTTTGGGTCGACAAATGAAAATCTATGCAAAGATTTTGAATCAGTGATGAAGCAAAAGTTTGAAATGTCATCAATGGGGGAGATGAAATTCTTTCCGGGTTTACAAGTTGAACAACTTCCTGAGGGAATTTTCATTCATCAGTCAAAGTATGTTCATGATATTCTAGAGAAATTTGGGATGTCAAGTTCTACTCCAACTGCTACCCCACTTGCAACAAATCATGGGATTCAACCAGATCTCACCGGAGACAGGGCTGATGAAACTTTTTACCGTTCCATGATAGGTTCTTTAATGTACCTAACTGCTTCACGTCCTGATATAATGTACCCAACGTGCCTCGCAGCAAGATTTCAGTCTAACCCGAGAGGATCGCATATGATCATTGTGAAGAGGATATTGCGCTACCTGAAAGGAACTCTTTCATTGGGGTTGTGGTATCCTAGGAAAGGCGATTTTACGCTCGAAGGGTATTCCGATTCGGATTTCGGATGCTGCAAAGTCAATTCAAAATCAACAACTGCAGGATGCCAGTTCTTTGGTCCTAGATTGGTTACCTGGCAGTGTAAGAAACAAACGTCTGTGGCGTTATCTACATGTGAAGCGGAGTATGTTTCTGCTAGCAGTTGCTGCTCTCAGATCTTGTGGATACAGCAACAGATGCGCGACTACGGTTTGCAGTTTCTTAACACACCTTTTTTTGTTGATAATGAGGCCGCTATAAATATAACAAAGAATCCAGTACATCACGCTAAAACTAAACACATAGAAATTCGTCATCACTTTATTCGTGATTGTTTTGAGAAAAAGTTGATACGAATTGAGAAAATCCACACTGACGAACAGAAAGCTGATTTACATACCAAAGCTTTTGATAAAAATCGGTTTAAATATTTGTTAAAACTGAATGGTATGAAGCTTCTTTCGGTGTCGGATGGAATTGTGGGCGTTGATGAGAGTACTGTTGCGGATGAAGACGAGAAACAATCTGCAATGGTTTGTCGATTTTTTACTTGTTTTGGTATTTAGGGGGAGTAGATATTTGTATATAGTTTATTTTCAGAAAATACAAAAACAGTAAAAAATGCAAAAATACAAAAACATGATAAAATCTGAAAAAGAGCTTGTGTATATAGGGAAAATGATAGTACATCGGCTAGACGATTACAGTATGCTAAAGATTTGTAAAGTATAAATGAGTTAAACAGTCTCACTGATGATGTGTCGATAGGTTTTCGCACAATTAGTAGATTTATTTGGGATATAAACCTAAATTCAGACTTGTGAATTTCGTGGGGAACACTACTTGGATATATAGGTAACCCCTGAAATCTCGTTTGAAAGGTCTCTTAATCTGATATACTAGGTCTTTATACTCAATGATGTCTGGGGTATTATTCCGGAACTCCTGCTGAACGGTGGTGCTGACCTAGTCCCTGGATAATGCTTGCTGCAATGCTTGAAACATAGCATTAAACCCTCAGCATGCCGATGAAACAATAAAATTGATAATCGCTGCTATTGTAAGCAAAAAGATCCTCTAAAGGGGACATACCGTAAAGTCGAAGCTGATATCTCTCTGCGTATACGGAAGTATCGACCTGAGATCCCTCGGCCCTCGCATACCTAATTTATATACAGATATCATTGTAGTATACTCACCTGTAAGACTGATTATTGGGATTCTGGATACGGGAGTATATTCAAGAGGTGGGACACATGAATGAGCTAAGTTCTTAATTCATCTAATTCGTATCCTGAGTAAATTGAAATTTATGTGAGAATTTAAGATGGATCAGTATATCGACAATCGAGGTGAATTGTTTAAGTCTGAGTATGAAATAAAGCTTAACGGTACTTGTGATTTGTCTAAAAAACTGATATGATTCCCTGACACGCTCGCCAAAATATGTTTGTAAATAGTTTACTTTGTTTACTTTCTGCAATTTAAGTTTTCTGTATTTCATTTCTTAGTTTAGAACACTTTATAAAATCCAAAAAGATTTTATTTCTGCTTTATTTTCTGACAAACCAAAGTAGAGAGTTGATTGTTGGATTCTCAGTTGATTGAAGCAGATGCAGGAAATTCTGGACTGAAGAATGAGGAGAGCTTACTTTGATGAAGTTTGAATTGTTTGAAAAGACAAAAACAAGTTCATTAACTTGATACTTGTTATTTTCAGAAAATGTTTGAAATTGTTGTTTTAAAATCAGTATTGTTTTGTCAAAAGATCAACCAAGGTCATTAATTTGGACTTGGTAGATTAATCAAGTGATCAGGGTCATTAACTTAGACCTGAATACTTGAGTGGATTGTTAAAACTGATTGAGTTTGTGATTTAATGTTGAAAAGATAGAATTGTAATGTTTGTTGGTTGAGTAACAGGATTGGACTTCATTATTCCCAACGGAAGTTAATTGTCAAAGCTTGAACCAGATATCTCAGATTCTAGCATATCGAGAGGGGGAGTCTGTGAAAGGGGGAGTCTAGATCAACGGTTAAAGGGAAGATTGAAGTTTAAAGTTTAAAGTTTGAAATAATGATTGAAGAGAGTTTTTACAATGTTTGAAGAATGTTAAAGACAAAGACTTGAAGCCAAAGACTTCATCAACATCCAAGGGGGAGTCTGTTGGTGCATTAAATGTCTGTTGATTACGTCATAATCAAGTCTTGTGTCTAGATAGGTTGAATGTACACACAACAGGGTCTTAATTAGGGTTTTTACTTATTTAACTTGAAGATTTCGCTTGAAATGGTTCAAGCGAAATCAACAACTGATGATTTAGCTTGAACTGAGTTCAAGCGAAATCAACAGGTTATAAATAGGGTTGTGTAGTTCATGTGTAGAGAGGATGGTCATTGTATGTGAGACGAAGTGCTGACGGATTTGTATCAGAAAACATTGTACAAGCACATAAATCAATCAGAAAAGAAAGATTAAAAGGAAACTAGCTGTTATAACTTTGTTTACGTTGATTCCGCCTTCGTATTCAAAGATGAACTGCCTTAACTGACGTTTCAAGGTCGTAGAACGGTCCAACAGGGATAAAATCCCTTTTTCTTTCATTTTCTCATTTCAACACGCCTCATTTCCCCAAGAACTCTCTGGTTCCGGAGAAATTTTTTGCAGATTTCAACGTTCCCCCGACTTCTAACAACGTCAAGGTATGATTCTATCACTTTAATTAGTTAGATTAATCACTTGCATGTAGTTTAACATCAAAAATTTGGGGAAAAATATAGGGTTCTTCAACTTGAACCGAATCAACTCTCAAATTTTTGCTTAGATCTGTTAGTATTAGTATAGATGCATGTTATAGGAAGTAAATCAACTTGTATTGTTTGTAGATTTGCCCGATTTCTCACAAAAACCTCAAACCCTTGTTTTTGAACCGAAAAGGATGAAATTGAAGGGGTAAACAGTTTGTTTTGGGAAAAACGGCACTTGGGGTTTCATTTTCGGGGAAAACCACCCCTACTGGACCAAAAATTTCAGGTTTTCGGGACTAGGTCAAAAAATCAAATTTTTGGGAAACAGACGCCTGAGCACGGGGTCGTGCTCGGCGAGCACGGGGGCGTGTCCAGCTGATTTCAGGCGAACATGGGGAGTGTCCGCTAAACACGGGGTCGTGTTCAACTGACTGTTTTTAGTTCTCTTCGAAAATTTTACTGTTTCGTGCTAATTGTTTGGTGTTTTCTTTCAGATGGCCAAGAGATTTACCAGATTTAACACCAGTGAGCTGGCTGCTCAAGCGCGGTATGAGGTGCTCAAGACTAGGCCCGAAGAAAATCCCCGAAAAGTTTGCTTGGATACTCTAGAAGCAGTAGGCCAAATAGATCGCTTCAACAATCTTGTTACCGGCCCACTACGAGCAGCTCTTTGCACTCGGCTTCACTCAGTACACGAATATAACATGGAATTCTACAGCACGTTTGCTTTCAAAACAAGAGCGGAGCCATTTGACAATGAGGGGGTAGAATTCCGTTGTGTAGGGGTTGTGTACTCAATTTCGATTGCACAATTTGGGGCAATCATCGGGTTATATTCTGAAGAGGATGCTGGAGAGGAAGAGAACACTGGTGGCTTCCGTGAAATTTCAAAAGATCAACGCCAAGTGGCATGGGCTCAGATTGGGGAGGGACACTACAACCCGAGCCGAACTAAGAGCACAATGTTGAGGGACCCTCTCTACCGCTACATCCACAGGGTCCTCAGCTAATCTCTTTGCCAGAGACATGACAACGGTGGTGTTGTAGGGTTGCGCGATCTACTAGTCCTCAATTGCATTCACAACAATATCAACCTCGATGTTCCATACCTGTTACTTCGCAACATGCACTTGAACCAACTTGCCACTCCCCCGACTCCTATTCTTTTTTGAGGGTGGGTTTACCGCCTTTTCAGACACTTTGTGCCAAGGATGCCGAGGTCCTTTCAAAAGGGCCCATGGTCGGGAAAGGTGGACCTCGTCATATGTCGCTCTATGAACTTAGTCCATGTTATATGTGTGGAACCCTCAAGCAGCTCTCGTCCTCCACGCTCTGCAGATCCATCCTCCTCCCCAGTACCATTACCAGCCTCAGGGTGATCTGGGCCAATCCTCCTCTCAAGGAGGTGGTTTTCCTAACTTTCAAAGTTTACATGATTTATTGCAGGAAAATCTCATGTGTACCCGGAACACCTACAACATGGCCAGCAACACATACGCCCGGGTCGGATTTACAGAAAGAAACATCTCCGACATACAGGATGACATCGACAACATCCGAGAGTACATAGCGGGCCAAGGAGGGGATGATGACGATGAAGAGGACATGGATTGAGCTGGAGGAGTTGGAGGTGGTATCACACGGTTGAAGGTCTAACAGGTTAACCCTTATCTCTCACGAACAATTTCTTGGCATGCGTGCCACTTGTTGAACAATTTACTTTTCTTAACACTTTTAATTTTCTGCATTTTATTTTTTTAGTTTGTGATGTGAATGGTGAACTTATGGTAATTTTGGATGTTGGTTATTTTTGGTGTGGTATTTATAAGTAAAACAGGTACCTACGAGGTTTAAAGCACTAAATATTAGTGCTACTAAAGCCGGGAAAGCATAACCGAAAGCCGAAACCTGTTTTCAATGATTACAGATTGTCCACACCTGTTATTTGTTTAATTTCTGCAGATTTCTGCCCAACACGGGGTCGTGTTCACCAGACACGCCCCCGTGCCCACCTTCCGTAAGTTTTCGTTACTGGCAATCTAACCACGGGGCCGTGCTCATCCGACACGGGGCCGTGTCCAGATGCCCAATAACAACAAAACCTTGTTTTTAACACCTTTTTACTCATTCAATCAACCTAAAAAGTTATTTTTGGGACACATTGAGGACAATGTATAATTTAAGTGTGGGGGGGATGCTAAAATCTTGAATTTTGCAAGTCCTAATAACAAGCCTTACACAAAAATCTACTGGAACCGCTAATCACCCCAAATTTTTTCAAAAACTTTTCATTTTTTTTTTACTTGTCTTGGTTTAATTTGGGAATAACAAGTTATAAAAGTGTTATATTTTTACAAATTTACAACCGATAGTGTCGTGATAAAAAGGACCAACATAAGAAAATTATGAAAGGGCATGACAAATCTAGTTAAAATTTGATTATATATACTTGATCACATAATAAACCCATTCCCACAAAAAGTGAGTTTTAAGCCTTTATTGAGCATACAAATACACATCTTTAGACTAAATGCTCATATTAAGTTTCTTGTGTGAATAGCCGCTTGGTTTCTTACGACTCTAGAACTTGCCATGACGATACATTCCCGGTCCTTACCAACTTAAACCCAATTAAGTAAATGATGGAGGCATTAGGACTAACCCTTTTTCTTTTCAACACCATTATTTTTCATTTTTTTTACCACCTACCCAAAATCCCCCTAGTTAACCCCTTTGAGCCTAAACCTTTTCGTTTCTAAACCCACAAAACAAACACCTTTTACCCACCAAAACCTTTTTATTTTTAACCCTTTATTTTAGTAAAAAGCTCGGTCTTCATGTGACATTCCTTATAAAAAAATGAAGGATAGCAATAAACAAACAAGTTCCTCAAAGAAACTTTGTTTGAAAATGCTTCCTTTGAATAAAAGTCACAAAAACAAAAAGTTTTACGACGACCGACGCTTTTTACGCTTTTAGCCCTTTTTACTAACCACTAACCCAAACCACCTACTTTAACCCAAGCCTAACCCTTCCCCAAGTCCTCTTGATATTTACAAAGGTGTATAGTTAAAAAGGAGGAGGATTGATTGCTTGGCAAGCATATGGTAGAAGTAAGTTCCATGCCGGTCTCGAGTGTTTCACAAAAATACATTTTCGGCCGAGTGTTGAGTGATCTCCCGTGAGGTATGTGAACTTGTATATAAATGGAATTTTAAAGAGGCATGTTATGCCCAAATAAGTAATTTCTCTTATGAAATGTTCTAAACAAATCATAACGAATAGGATTGTAAATAACATAAAAACAAAGCCTAATAAAGATCTTGGATTCCCCACACTCAAGACAAGCCCAAAACTTCTCTTCTACCCATTCCATTTGGGATTGTAAGCCACATTATAAAGAGTTTTACTTGAGACAAGAAAAGATTCAAGTGTGGGGGTATTTGATGTGTGTAAAATGCAACATATAAATTACATCAAATGAGGCATAAAACTAACCCTTTTTAGTACTAATGTTGGAAAAAGTGTGATTTTGTCTTCCTTTTGTATTTTCAGGACTAAATGAGCGTAAATGAGCAAAAGAAGCAAATATGCAGCAAAATTTAACATAATTACAAGAAAAGGAACAAACGTGGCATGCTCTTCCCCTTGACAGCATCTTCCCAAGCAAAAACAAGCAAACAGAAGGCTGAACACGGCCCGTGCCCAGCGGACACGGGGGCGTGCTCAGGTGTCTGCAGAAAAGACAAAGTTGTAGAAGCTTCTATTTCCCAACACGGGGGCGTGTCCAGCTCAACACGGCCGTAGTCAACGCTCAGATTCGCAGAATCCAAGCAAATCTTGATAGTACAGATACACTTCTGCACACGGGGGCGTGTGGAGCTAATGCAGACAAATTGCAATTAATGAAGAAAGAGAAAGTGGATGGACACGGGGCCGTGTCCAGCGAACACGAGGTCGTGTCCAGCGGACACGAGGCCGTGTCCGGGCTTCTGTGCAGGCTATAAATAGAGGTGTTTGGTTCACTTCAAAAGCATCCCTTGGCAAACCACCTCTCTCCCACTTCACTCACACTCCACCACCATCACAACACCCACATCCACCACCATCATCCATCATAGAGTGTGTGTAGTAGTCTCGGGATCCAAGATTGATAGTAAGAGTTCTTGACAATCAAAGGGTATGTTTGCCTAAGTCTCTTACATCACTTGGTGAAGACAAGCATTTAGTGTAATACTTTTGTTTTTTAATCTTTTCGCACTTTTTATTTGGTTTTGTATTAATGACTTTAATAACTAATTTCTTATGTTGAAGGTGAAACTTCCTTATCATTTGTCCGTGGTGTCTTGGCGTTATTTTACTGTCTATATAAAATAAAAGATTTACAGCATTCATATCTCTACGGTCTATATAGAGATATGTTGGCTACCTGGTCGGGGGTTAAGGGAATGGTTTGGTAAGGTTCTTGCCTTGTTCAGTGTATAGATCCTGCAAGGACCTGGGTCAAGCTTACTAGGACCTCCTTCAATACCCACTGGTATTGGATGGCGGGGGTGCAAATGGCTTGATCCCCTCATATGTAAACTACTATTAATACATTAACCCGGCTACTTGGGATTGTATCCCTGCTAACTCAAACCACTTAGCCGAGGGTAACGTCACCTTCAAAAGAGGAGCCTACCACATTACGCATTAATAACTTAATTAATTATCTTTCAATATTCCGACCCTTTAGGATTGTATCCTTGCTGACTCAAACTACTGGGTTGAGGGTAACGTCACCTTCAAAAGAGGGGCCTACTACTATAACTAAGGGGCTGTTTGGTAGCCTCTTAATGATCATTCAGATGCTACCTCTTAATGGTTTAAAACCTCTGAATGAATAAGAGGTAACCTCAAGTCTGAATGGTTAAGAGGTAACATCTGAATGGTAAATCATCATATGTCACATTCATCTACCTTCTCATTGGTAAAATTCTTTATGGTTCCATTAAGAGGTAGCCTCTTAATGACCATTCAGAGGCTACCAAACAGCCCCTAAGATAATCTCTTAAAAAGTGCAAAAGTGCGGAAATCATCAAAGGTTACACTAAAGGCGAGTCGGATCCAAGTGATTCATCTTGTCTATCTGTTTTTATTTTATTTTATTTTTCAGCATTTTTAGTTTTTATTTTCATGTTTAAAACCTTTTTCTAAATTTTTGATTTGATTAGACGTTGAGGATAAACCGGTACTAAAAGCTCTTGTGTCCTTGGACGACCTCGGTATCTTACCAATGCTATACTACACTCACGATGGGTGCACTTGCCCATATGTGTGTTTAGTGTTAGTAAAATATCGTGTTTTATAAATTTAAAACTTGACTAAAGTGTTAAAAAAGGCTTAAAATATATATAAAAACTTATAACACACAACACGCATCACCACTCCAAACCCTATCCAAATTCCATAAACCCCCATCTACACTTACCCTTGAACCGCGCGTTTTTGGATGTTCTGTCTTTGATCATTTACCGAAAACATGATGTTCCAAACTCGATCCATGTGCTGCGAAGTGCGTATTCGTTGGATATGGAATTAATCAACAAGGTTATCGATGTTACAACCCAAAAAGACATCATATCTTCACCACTATGAAATGTGATTTTCTTGAAACCGAATATTTTTACAATGACCAACACACTGGTCACGGGAAAAAAATGAGTACAATGACACAACGAGTTGGTTAAAGTGGATACCATCTTTAGAAGAAGTAAATCACAGTACCGAAACCGGGTCACCATCACAACCCATGACCACAACGAACAGTACTACTAACAATGATCTTCCCAACTAGATGTCAGAGGTAAGCAACTCTTATACTCATACTCAAGAACATATTGATTCACTTGAATTGTCTACTAACAATGAACACGAGGAAGAACATGAGTCATCAGATGATGAACAAGAAATCCAAACCGAAGAAGAACCAGCTGGGTACGTCTTACCCCCAAGAACCAACAGAGGTGCCCCCCCCCCCCAACCAAAAAAAAAGATACTCACCAGGGAAGGAAGCTCGAAGTTCGAGATATCCAATGGCAAACATAGCCAAAGGAAATCTATCATTAGAAGCTCAGGCCTTTGCCACATCATTATACTCGGAAGAGATTCTAACTTCAGTTGATCAAGCTCTAGAATCCAAAGACTGGAAAGAAACAATGAAAGCCGAAATGGGTGCATTGATTAAAAACAACACATGGGAGAAATGTATCCTTCCACATGGAAAAAAACTAGTGGGATGTCGTTGGGTCTTCACTATAAAGCATAAACCAGATGGAACTATTAAGAGGTAAAAATCCCGATTAGTCGCAAAGGGATACACTCAAACATACGGAATTGACTAATCCGAGACTTTTCAATAGCTGCAAATAAGGGGTGGCCCCTCCATCAGTTTGACGTAAAAAAATACTTTCCTACATGGAGAACTTGAAGAAGAAGTCTACATGGACCCCCCCCCCCCCCAGGATTCACCAAGATTTCTAACCCTAAAGAAGTGTGTCATTTGAAGAAATCCTTATACGACCTAAAGCAGTCTCCTCGAGCCTGGTTCGACAAGTTTACTCTAGCCATGAAAAAATATGGTTTTAACAGAGTAATTCAGATCACACCTCGTTCCTTAAACGAAGGGGTGAACTCATAACCTGCTTAATTATCTATGTCGGTGATATGATAATCACGGGTAGTGATGAGGATGAGATAACCAAGTTAAAAGCAGTTCCAAGAATTTGAGATAAAAGACCAGGAAGACTCAAATACTTCCTTGGGATTGAAGTCATAAGGTCCAAACGAGGAATCTTTATCTACCAAAAGAAATATATTCTTGATTTACTAGCAGAAGCAGGAATGATCGATTGCAAGGCTGTGGATACTCCTATGATGGTGAATCAAAAACTATATATGGAAGAATGGGCTGAGTTGGCCAACAAAGAACAATACCAACCGATGGTGGGAAAACTGATCTACCTTTCACATACACGTCCAGATATTGCATATGCAGTAGGTGTTGTAAGCCAATTCATGCACCAACCTCAAGAGTCTCACATGGAAGACGTGCAGAGAATTATTAGATACCTCAAAGGGACATCCAGCCATGGAGTCTTATTCAAGGCCAATGGACACTTAGACACCCAAATCTATATCGATGCTGTCTGGGCAGGGATAAAGGAAATCGAAGATCAACCTCTGGTTACTTTACACTCATCGGGGGGAACCTAGTCAGTTGGAGAAGTAAGAAGCAAAACGTGGTAGCACTTTCAAGTGCTAAAGCCGAGTTTCGAGGAATCACACGAGGACTAGCAGAAATACTATGGGTACGAAAACTCTTAACTGAGATCGGGTAACGTTTAACTCAAGCCAGCAAGATCATAAATCTCCGAAAATCCGGTTCAACATGATCGCACGAAGCATGTTGAGGTAGACCGACACTTCATCAAAGAAAAACTCGAAACCGGGATCATTGAACTTCCATTTGTCCGGTCAGAAGATCAACTTGCAGATATACTAATAAAGGCAGTCAATGGAAAAATATTTAGTCATTGTCTTAACAAGTTGAATATTGGCGGGTCCCACTAATCAACTTGATGGGGAATGTTAGAATACTTGGGATCAGTTACCATCATATCAAAAAATAAACCCATTAAAGAAACCGATTCCTTACCTCAAGAACAAGAGCTGACTTTTAGGATCAAGCTAATTGACAGCTATATCTTGATTGTTATTTCCTTTCTTAACACATTGTAAAAGTCTATAAATTCTGTATTGTGTCTCTTTAAAAATATACAAGAAATACAAGTTCCTCGATTCAATCCCTTATCATTTCTCTCTCTGATTATCATAAACAACAATAATATGATGAAATGAGTTTTACATATAGATGAAAACCCTTAGTTCTTGCATAAAGAATGGATAAATTAGCATTGATAATCGAAAGCTAAGTTAACTTGATGTTAATAATCGCTCGAACTTGTTAAAGTGAAAGAAATGAGATGAACTTGGTTGGGAATTTAGTTAAAAGGGTAGCCTAGAAATAACGCCACCGGATATTTGATGAAATGACTAAGCGAGTTCGTTGAACCTATTTGTGCATTTGCATATGTTAATAGGCAGTTGACTTTTAAAAGTCAAACTGACCTATACCAAGATCGAATAATAATTTTGATATAAAATCCGTAAGGTGAAATAGTCGTGATAAATGATGACTAATCTAACCATCTTGCGAATGATAAATGATAGTTTGACACTTGACAAGCTAGGTGGAAGCTTGGGAAAAAAGCGGGTCAAACGGATTAAGTACGTAGGAAAAGCATAATTGGATGCAATGTAAGTAAAGCTTACATCTTTTAAGTAGAACACCTACTTTTTGTATTGGTTAAGAACAAGGTAATTTAGTATTTGAAATATGACGTTCCTACGCGGAATGATACGGGTCGGAACAAGTGAAAATGGTGAGAAACCATATTTGATAATAAAAATGGGTAAAATGGTAACTCGGTCATGTGATGACAAATAAACAAGGAGTCTTGAGAAGTTACCTTATGGTGTAAACCATAATGGGTAAAAAGGACAAATTAGTAATTTGGTCACGAGTTGACGGATAAATAATAGTTTTGAAAAAGACACCCTATGGCGTAAGCCATGATGGGTCAAACAAATTAAGTGACGATTTTTAGGTAATTTGATCGTATGGTGTAAACCGAAACGGGCAACATAGATGAGATGACAAATAAATAATATATCACAATGATAAAATGGTCATTTTGGCCTAACGGGTCAAATGGCGATGTTATCACCATTTGACGATAATAACTAATGGTCGTTTGTCGAGTTTTTGTGCTCATAGGTAGAATAACGTATGACTTGCATTGCTTTTAATTAGCAATTAATATTGCAAGGTATTAAAATGGGTCAATGCTATGACCCGATCCAGGTACGTGTAATGGGTCAAACTCTTATTGAGGATTTAAGATCTGACGAGAGTTAATCGAGTCTTGGGTGGGCTTTGGATTACCTAAAGCGAGGTATATCATGCGAATTGAAATTTAGATATTATGTTCTTACGGACATAATGAATTTAATATGGAATACGGGTTAAAAATGTATACTTGGTTAAAACAAGCTTTTAAAACGTCCTTCGTGATTAAAAAGAATAAAGTTAACCAAAACGTCATCGAATGATAAACCGGGCAAATGACCCTTAAGGGTAGTTTATATTTAAATTTTACAATTCGGTCAATCCTTACGGTAGTATAAAATAGAAGGCTTAAACCATTTTTGCTTAAAGCTACATAATGGGTCATTTTCGTAAAAATGTCTAACTTGTAGGTAGAATGGGAATATAATGATTTTTCTCATTCACGATCCATCACATTTGAAGTTGTGATGATATATAAATGAAAATCATAAGTGGAAACACGGACATAAATAAACGGATTTGGTTAAAGAGTCATGATTGAAATGTTTGGAATTCTTAAAAAGAATTCGGATTAATCAAAGTTCGGCCTTTGAAAGGTCGAACGGGTCAGTTGGCATAACCGCGAAGAATTAATCTTGTGTAATATACTAATCTAATAAAAGTGAGATCTAATTGCATTCTAGATTTTGGTATATAAAAGTGAGATCTATTTGCATTCTAGATCTGTTTAAGATGTTAAATACGAAGTAAACTAATAAAACTCTCATGCAAACTCTCTCCACTGAAGAAAAAAAGGCCATGCAATAGTAATTTTCTTTTCCTCTTTATGATGTGTATATACACGCTATCTGAAGAAAAAAACCCCACGCTAGTAATTTTCTTCTTTTCTTTATGATGTGTAAAACACTAATTGGTAGTTGTGCGTGATATAATAAGTGTTATCGATGCTCTTAAACATTGATTTAGAGAAAACGGTGGAAAGTGTGAAAACGGTTATGGGTCGTCCAATCAAAACAATCTACGGACTAAATTGGTGCGGTGGCGTTTTCGTAAATAACATCAATTTTATTACGTGGACGCGCTTCATTAAGGGTAAAAAAGGTAAAACATCATTTCTCACATAAAACGCCGTTGAAAATATAAAACGCCAAATAAATATAAAACACCAATTTTATCACTGCGTAGTTTTTTCTGTGTTTTTATTTAAGTTTTCAAGGTACAAAAACACCACAAAATGTGAAACGCCATAATATATAACGCCAAACCTTACATCCGGATAAATGTTAATTACATTTTTTTTATAAAAATAATATCCCGCCTGAACTACGCGCAAAAAAAAATCCTATAAATAGAAACATCTCACCACCTTCCGTTTATCACACCAAAAAAAACACAAAAAAAAAAACACAGTGGTTCCTAAAAAAATACAACTCAATGTAAAACGCCAAAAAATACAACGATGGCAAACATCTTCTCTTTGATACTCAGTAATGTTCTGCATGCGTTTTCGTAAATAACATCAATTTTATTACGTGGACGCTTCATTAAGGGTAAAAAAGGTAAAACATCATTTCTCACATAAAACGCCGTTGAAAATATAAAACGCCAAATAAATATAAAACACCAATTTTATCACTGCGTAGTTTTTTTTTGTGTTTTTATTTAAGTTTTCAAGGTACAAAAACACCACAAAATGTGAAACGCCAAGCCTTACATCCGGATAAATGTTAATTACATTTTTTGTTATAAAAATAATATCCCGCCTGAACTACGCGCAAAAAAAAATCATATAAATAGAAACGTCTCACCACCTTCCGTTTATCACACCAAAAAAACACACAAAAAACACAGTGGTTCCTAAAAAAACACAACTCGATGTAAAACGCCAAAAAATACAACGATGGCAAACATCTTCTCTTTGATACTCAGTAATGTTCTGCATGAAATTTTACTGAATGATTTCTTAGGTGAGTGTAGTAAGATTTTGCTGCATGAGATGGACAAAATTCAAAAAAGAGGGACTGATGACACCCATATGTCATTCTGTCATATTTGTTCGTGAAGAAGGTTTGGATGATTAGAAGAGACCTATCCCAGTGTAAATGCTACTTTGGCCTCGACGATTATAATGAAGATGTCACACCCCGACTTTCCACGTGTCACCGGTGGGCCCGGTGGGGAGTATCGTGACGTGGTTGGCAACATAATAGTCAAACAACACAATATTTAATATGCACAGCGGAAGCAAAAGATAAATATATTACATTCCGAATAATAGTAATATCCAGTATTACAACGGAAAGTAAAAGATCCACAGGCGGATCAAAAATACAATAGAAATAATAGTTCAACAGACTTTGACATCTAGAGCTTGCGAGACTTGAGTAATGATGCCTGGAGTAGCCAGCCTATTTCGTTTAGCACCTGCACTTAGCCTTTTTGGAAAATACGTCAGTTTACACTAGTAAATACAACTCAACTTACTCATTTTGAAAAGAGTTTGTAAATTGGTTTGAATGCACTTCGGCACAAATATCTTTTATAACTTGGGACAATTATTGAAATAATCATGTATACAGTTTTACTTATTTGTCGTCCATCAGGACAGATTAAGTGACACGCCACAGGTATAATGCCCACAGGCTATCATCCTTTAAGTGGATTACCGGCTTCGGTATAATGCCCACAAGGATGATACCTCTGAGTGGATTACCAGTTTTTACATAATGCAACTGTCAGGTGTACGCCTACACCCCGTGCTTAGGTCGTGGCCATTTCTTCGAATGATGCCAAGGATATCCGGGACATGGTCATTTAACCCCCAAAGGCCATACACCAAATAATACATATTAAACAGGTTATGTAAATACATCAATCACAATCCGATTTAAATGACTACATACACCCGACCAAGCGATACTTTTATAGTACCGTATCCCAAGCCCGTATAGGGAAATAAGTTAAGAGTATTTACCTGAGCAAAGTATCAATCAAATACAGCAAATGCAAGTACTTTTACTGGGCTCCTAATCTGGAACGAAGGTTTATAATAACCTATTAGATTTCTAACGGGTCCTTAATTAAGCTTTAGCTTAGACCGGTTAGTTTCAATGATACGGTTCGTACGCACTATCACGCGAAGACCGGATAGAATGTGATTTAGACCCAAAAAGTTCGGAGACTTGCTTAATATGGGTATTTCATACACACTCTGGATTTTGAGATAAAACCGATAAGGTTTGGCCCGTTTAGGCTAGTTTATGTAAACTAGTTACATAAACCGAACCGAACGCGTAATAAGTGTAACGGGTATTCATATGAGCCATTTACAGGTTTCCTAAGTTAATAGGCTTCATATATGTTGTGAGATCAGTAAGATGTCTTTTATTTTGCCCGAAATGAATTTAATCGCAAACTATGCCCCGTAGGGGTATTTTGGTAATTTCACATAAGCCGAAAAGCTCAAAACTGATTTTATGGCCCGTAAGGGCAAAACCGACAATTACCGGATTAAGCCTATGACTACTAGTTATGCTCAACCTAAAATTTGTTAAAAATCTTTAAAAATTCCAAAATAATATATTACATCAGTGGGTAAAATATTTGATATCAAAAAGTATGTTTAAGTAGGCTATACGCTAAATACGCCGTTTAATTAACATAAAGCTTTAATTTTACGCTAACGAGCATAACTCTTAACCTACACCTCAAACTGATGTCAAATTTTTGTATGCAAGTTTATATATCAGTAATTAAGGTTTCTACTCTTTTACATTTCCAAAAAATCACGTTTTAAGGTGAAAAGGGCATAATGGTCAACATATGAGCAATTAACGGAATCATGCGTATTAATCGGTTAACTAATGAACCGTGGTGTATAATCACAGAGGGTTATACTAGCATGTAACCTGGTCCAAATGGAGCTCTAAGGTATTTCTACATCATACCATAACGGGTCAGAACTGAAGTCAAAGCAAAAGTCAAAGCTTTGCGACTTTCGGTTCCGCACCGGGTCTAAACAAGAAATTGTCGTGTTGAACATGTTTAGGTATGTTCTTACACTTATTACCAAGTTATATTAATGATCAAACAGGTTGTATATGTTCTACATTGCTAATTATGCATAAATTAGAATTTAAGGATCCTGTTGACTTTTTCTTAACAAGTTTGACCCGACATTTGACCTTGTTAGAGTGGAAATCAGGGGGAACCCTTTTGAGGGTCTATTACCCACATAATTACCAACTTATAACTACTTTCAATTTGACTAATCACTGAGTCATTAGTGATTAATCGTTAAGTCAACCGTTAATTACGACGGTTTGACTTTTAGCTAAATAACTAAGCTAAACTCAATTAGAGAAGGTTAAGCCTACTTACAAGTGTCTAATGGTCGACTAGGATGGCTTGGAAGGTGCTCTTGTGCTCCAAAATGATCAGATTGCAAGAATGAATGTGTGAAGCATTGGTTGCAACTCAAGGCCTTTATATAGTGGTTTAATCACCACAAAAGATTGACACACAACTCTACAACCCACCACAACTCACTAACAAGTGTCCCTAGATGTTTAGGGGTTGTTTAGGGGCCAAGCATGAAGAGGCAAATCGATTTAATGGCATTTGCAAGGCTATGGCAGACAAGAGATCAAACAAAATCACAATTCTGACCAGATGTGGCAGTCGCGTAGCACGACGTCCTCAGCCATATCGCTCGCGCTACGCGAGCATGAGGAGTCAGCCAACATATTTTTCCTTAATTGCAGTTTTGGTCCTTGGCTCTTCAAACTTTGATTAGACCTTATTTTCTTGCATTTTAAGCCCTCGTAATTGACGTATAAGGGCTTTGAGACATATACCTACTTTGTTAAGTCCCCGGTTAACTTTATTGTTACCCGAAAAGTCCTAACTTTCAACGTTGACGCTTTAACCCCTCGCACACGAATTTGATCATAACTTTCTCATACGATAACGAAACTCTACGGAATTTATATCGTGCATTCTAGTGAGCATAATTAATCGTTACAAAGCTTCGGGTTTGTCAAAAGGTCACTCAGAGGTATATTGTAAACATGTTGACACATTTAACCCCTGTAGTTTGTAATCTCTTACTTTTAACTTCGTATGATCCATGATTTATTCGTTTGAAGGTATGAGCATCATGTAGGGTTAATATACAATATATTTATTCACTGTTGACATTTAGAATACGTATATCCACATACTTTCCATGATTGTCAACTTCAGTCCTTCTATAATATTCTTTCACACGTTTAAACATTTGACACGTGTCTACACATTATAGGACGTGAATTTTCGAGGTGTTACATCCTCGCCCCCTTAAAATAAATGTCAACCCGAGATTTACTGAAATAAGTAAGGGTACTTTTCTTTCATCATGGATTCAACCTCCCACGTGTATTCGGGACCTCTACGGGCATCCCATTTGACCTTTACAATAGGTACATGCTTCCTTCGAAGCTTCTTTACCTGTCGATCTTCAATCGACAAAGGTTTTTCCACAAATTTTAAGCTCTCATCTATATGCACATCTGAATGTGGTATTACCAGTGATTCATCAGCGAAGCATTTCTTCAGATTGCAGATGTGGAACACATTGTGAATTCCACTGAGCTCTTCCGGTAAGTTTAACTTATAGGCAACTGACCCGACACGTTCGATAACCTCGAAAGGTCCTATGTATCTCGGGCTTAGCTTGCCTTTCTTACCAAATCGCATCACTCCCTTCCAGGGTGATACTTTGAGCAACACTTTATCACCTACTTCGAAGTGAAAAGCTTTACGCTTTGGATCAGCGTAACTCTTCTGCCTATCTCGGGCAGCTTTGAGACGGTCGCGAATCTGGACAATCTTGTCCGTTGTCTCGAACACTATCTCTGGTCCTGACAATTGGACATCTCCAACTTCTGCCCAACAAATGGGCGATCTACACTTTCTACCGTATAATGCCTCAAAAGGCGCAGCCTTAATGCTGGTATGGTAGCTATTGTTGTAGGAGAATTCGACTAAGGGTAGGTGTTTATCCCAACTACCACCCAAGTCAATCGCACATGCACGTAGCATGTCTTCCAACGTTTGAATAGTACGCTCACTCTGACGGTCTGTCTGAGGATGGTAAGCCGTACTAAAATTCAAACGTGTGCCCAAAGATTGTTGGAAACTTTTCCAAAAATGTGACGTGTACCTAGTATCTCGGTCAGAGATAATAGACACAGGTATGCCATGTAAGGCTATAATCTTATCAACGTATAACTGGGCTAACATGTCGGAGCTATAAGTCTCCTTGATGGGTAAGAAATGTGCTGACTTAGTCAGTCTATCAACAATAACCCATATCGTATCATTGCCTTTCCTTGTCTTCGGCAATTTGGTGATGAAATCCATCGTTACCATCTCCCACTTCCACGTAGGAAGTTCAGGCTGTTGTAGCAAACCTGACGGCTTTTGATGCTCGGCTTTGACTTGCGCACATGTCAAGCATTTAGCTACATAGGTGGCTACAGACTTTTTCAAGCCTATCCACCAATAATTTGCCCTTAGATCCTGGTACATCTTATTAGCTCCAGGATGAACGGAATATTTGGAACTATGGGCTTCCTGGAGGATGACATCACGAAGTCCTCCAAAAATTGGAACCCATATTTGTCCATTCATTCTTAGAATCCCGTCCTTGCTAAGAGATAACTGCTCCTCAGTTACTCCTAACTATTCATTAGGATAGTTAGCTTCCAACACAGCCTCCTTTTGTGCAGCTAACAACCTTTCAATCAAATTATTCTTTACTTCAATGCTCTTGGCATTGATTCGGATGGGTTTCACCCTTTCCTTCCGACTCAAGGCATCGGCGACTACATTCGCCTTGCCGGGATGGTATCTGATTTCATAATCATAATCATTTAAAGTCTCCATCCAGCGGCGTTGCCTCATGTTTAATTCTTTCTGATTAAACAGATGCTGGAGGCTCTTGTGATCAGAATAGATCACACACTTGACACCATAAAGATAATGCCTCCACAGTTTTAGTGCGACTACAACGGCACCCAACTCTAAGTCGTGGGTGGTGTAATTCTTTTCATGCACCTTTAACTGTCTTGAAGCATAGGCAATAACCTTGCCCTTCTGCATAAGCACACACCCCATGCCAGTGTGCGATGCATCGCAGTAAACCACGAACTCTTCTATTCCATCTGGCAATGTCAGTACTGGGGCGTTGCTCAACTTTTGCTTCAGAATATCAAAGGGCTCTTGCTGCTTAGGGCCCCAAATGAACTTTACTTTCTTCTTAGTCAAGGAAGTTAGGGGTGCAGCAATCCTTGAAAAATTTTCGATGAAACGCCTGTAATATCCTGCCAATCCCAGGAAGCTACGAATCTCTGTAGGCGTCTTTGGTTCTTGCCAGTTCATAACTGCTTCAACCTTAGCGGGATCCACTTGGATACCAAGCTCACTAACTACGTGTCCAAGGAATTGGACTTCTCGAAGCCAAAATTCACACTTGGAGAATTTGGCATAGAGCTTCTCCTGATGCAGAAGTTTGAGAATACATCTAAGGTGTTTCTCATGGTCAGCTTGGTTCTTAGAATAAATAAGAATGTCATCGATGAAAACGATGACGAATTTATCTAAGTACGGCTTGCAAACGCGATTCATGAGATCCATGAATGCGGCCGGTGCATTAGTGAGCCCAAAAGGCATCACTAGGAACTCGTAATGACCATAACGAGTCCTAAATGCAGTTTTGTGCACGTCTTCATCTCTGACCTTCAGTTGATGGTAGCCTAACCTCAAATCAATCTTCGAGAAATAACTTGCCCCTTGTAATCGATCAAACAAAACGTCGATTCTGGGCAAAGGATACCTATTCCTTATCGTGACCTTGTTAAGCTCACGATAGTCGATGCACACACGCATCGATCCATCCTTCTTCTTGACAAACAGGACTGGCGCTCCCCAAGGAGACGAACTAGGTTTAATGAAACCCTTGGCTAGCAATTCATCTAGCTGTGTCCTCAGTTCTTTCATCTCCGTTGGTGCCAACCTATAAGGTGCTCTAGCAACAGGTGCGGCTCCGGGGATGATGTCGATTCTGAACTCTACTTGCCTATCTGGTGGTAACCCAGGTAGATCTTCAGGAAACACTTCAGGGTATTCAGAAATGACTGGGATATGTTCAATCTTGGGTTTCGGTTCATCAATAGTCACCTGTGCCATGTAAATGACACAACCCTTCTTCAAGCATTTGGAAGACTTGAGCATGGTCACTTGCTTAGGCAATCCATACCGTGTATCTCCCTGAACGGTAAGTGATTCACCAGACGGAGTCTTTATCGCTACCTGCTTTTTGTTGCAGACAATTTGGGCCTGGTTATGAGATAACCAGTCCATACCCAAAACTATGTCAAAACCCGCTAACTTGAAGGGAAGTAGGGAGAGAGGAAAAGAGTGGTTCTTAATGGATATAACACATCCATCTAACACAGTTGAGACGGTTTCTATGGTGCCATCTGCTAACTCCACCTCATAATCCACACTTAAGGTTTTGACAGGTAAATTCAGCAATTCACAAAACTTATTATCTACGAACGACTTATCAGCGCCTGAATCAAAAAGTACTCTTGCAAAGACATCGTTTACAAGGAAAGTACCTGTAATAACGTTGTCGTCTAGGACCGCTTCTTTGGCATCCAATCGAAAGACTCTAGCATTAGTCTTCTTAGCCTCTTCAGGCTTCTTGGCATACTTAGGGCAGTTGGTCTTTATGTGCCCCTTCTCATTGCAGTTGTAGCATGTGGCATCTTTTATCTTCTTGCACTCTATCGTCTTGTGCTCTTTAGATTTGCATATCCCACATGCAGGTGCTCCTGACTTAGAATCAGACTCAAGTCTGCACTTTCCAAAGTGGCGTTTCTGGCAATTCGTGCACTTTGGCTTTTCCTCTGTCCGCTGACTATTCCTTCCAGACCCAGACTTCTTAGAGTCGGTGTTTCCCTTGTGCTTCTTCTCTGACCCTCGTGAGTTATCATCCTCACGCTTCCTCTTACTTTCTTCAGATTTCTTTAGCGATCTCAACCTGACCGCATCTAGAGTAAGGGATAAAGAGAGATCAGCTGCTGACCTAAATGTAGCAGGTCTTGAAGCCTTAACACTAGCTTTGATTTCTGGGGCTAAACCCCCAATGAAGCGAGCAATTCGCTTGGGCTCTGGTGTTACAAGGTAAGGAACCAGTCTGGACAGGGTATTAAAACTGGTGAGGTAAGCTTGACAATCTAAGTTTGTCATCACCAATGATAAGAAATCAGATTCAATTCTTTCGACCTCATGTTGAGGGCAGTAGTTCTCCATAATGAGAGCCACAAACTGCTCCCATGACATGTTGTAGAGCGGGATCTTCCCAGCAGCTTGAATGAGAGACTTCCACCATGCTAGTGCCTCTCCTTTGAACGATTGGGATACATACTTTACTACATCCCTCTCAGCGCAACCGCTGATGTCAACCACCGTGTCCATTTCATCCAACCAGGTCATACAATCTACCGCTCCTTTCTCCCCATTGAAATCTCGGGGTTTACAGGAAACGAAGTACTTATAGGTACAAGACTTGGTACATGGTTCATTATCGAACGCTATCTTCTTGGATGGAACACTGTGTTCATTTGATGAATGACGATCGTCATCCTTCTTTGGCTCCTCTTTCTTAGAGGGCGGCTTGTTATGAGGCTCCGAATGAGTTTTAGGGACAGACTTGGAGTGGGGTACAGATGAGGCTTTACTATTAGTCTCAATATACTCCCTGAATTGCTCCTCCACAGCTTTAGATACAGCTGAATCAATCAATGTACGAAGCTCTCCTCTGGTTATATTAATCCTATC
The DNA here is from genome assembly GCA_030545235.1 of Helianthus tuberosus. Classification (NCBI taxonomy): domain Eukaryota; kingdom Viridiplantae; phylum Streptophyta; class Magnoliopsida; order Asterales; family Asteraceae; genus Helianthus; species Helianthus tuberosus. The sequence continues at coordinate 67,382,358 of CM060437.1, forward strand.
ATCATCGCGGTTTTCCAGAGGGTGACTGTTCAATTCTTCCGACCTAGCCATATAGTTTTTATTGCTACACAAGAAAATAAGGCAAGGTTTATACGGAAGCTTATACAGTTTTATCGTTTTAAACGATTTATTAACCATGTTTTTAATACACATTTTAGTTAATTTGTTAAATATATAATTGTTCAGGATCTTTATCATAATCCTAAATTATAAGTTAATAATAGCACAAAAGGCCTAGTCACGTAGACAAGTTTAATTTATAAGCCATGATTTCAGAGAATCGAGGCTTTAAGGTTTGAATCAAAGTTCATTACCTTTCCTTGACAGGGAGTTGTAGGCTACCACTGTCTTTAGTCCCAGAGGACGTTAATTATAGCCCGTGGGCACTTCATCCATAAGGGATGATTATATAAATAAGGGATTTTAGAATAATCCAAAAATGACTTATGTAATTTTATCGTATCACACTTTGTCAAGCATGTTAATATGCTTTCAAATGTTTAATAAGGATTTGAATCTCTTGAATAGGTTCTACCATCTTGGCCTTGTCTGCAGTGACATTTAGGCTAGGTTTTACCTTTAAGATTCTTTTTAATATTTAACGCAGAACAATGCCTAAATTGAACTGTTAACAAGGATCTGAATCTAATTATGGAACTACCATATTGGCCCTGTCTTAATGTGACGTATGGCTAGGTCTCGTCTTTTTTTAGATTTTGCCATTTTATTATAATGGTAGATCTTATAATATAGGAATGATATTTTTAAATATATAATCGTTCCTTTAAAATTTAAATAAGTATATGATTGCCCTAAACGGGACTTCTAATAAATAAATAAAAAAAATGACTTGCCCATGCAAAGGCTAATCAGACAGATAATCAAGGAAGTAATTAAAAGACAATGAAACAAATTGGAATTTGTCCTATGTTCTTGTCTAGACTCAAGAATGTGCATCTGTGTAACTGGGATTAAACACAAAAGACTAGTGTTTAATTCACTCAGTGTTGGCTCTGATACCAACCTGTCACACCCCGACTTTCCACGTGTCACCGGTGGGGAGTATCGTGACGTGGTTGGCAACATAATAGTCAAACAACACAATATTTAATATGCACAGCGGAAGCAAAAGATAAATATATTACATTCCGAATAATGAGTAATATCCAGTATTACAACGGAAAGTAAAAGATCCACAGGTGGATCAAAAATACAATGGAAATAATAGTTCAACAGACTTTGACATCTAGAGCTTGCGAGACTTGAGTAATGATGCCTGGAGTAGCCAGCCTATTTCGTCTAGCACCTGCACTTAGCCTTTTTGGAAAATACGTCAGTTTACACTGGTAAATACAACTCAACTGACTCATTTTGAAAAGAGTTTGTAAATTGGTTTGAAAGCACTTCGGCACAAATATCTTTTATAACTTGGGACAATTATTGAAATAATCATGTATACAGTTTTACTTATTTGTCGTCCATCAGGACAGATTAAGTGACACGCCACAGGTATAATGCCCACAGGCCATCATCCTTTAAGTGGATTACCGGCTTTGGTATAATTCCCACAAGGATGATACCTCTGAGTGGATTACCAGTTTTTACATAATGCAACTGTCAGGTGTACGCCTACACCCCGTGCTTAGGTCGTGGCCATTTCTTCGAATGATGCCAAGGATATCCGGGACATGGTCATTTAACCCCCAAAGGCCATACACCAAATAATACATATTAAACAGGTTATGTAAATACATCAATCACAATCCGATTTAAATGACTACATACACCCGACCAAGCGATACTTTTATAGTACCGTATCCCAAGCCCGTATAGGGAAATAAGTTAAGAGTATTTACCTGAGCAAAGTATCAATCAAATACAGCAAATTCAAGTACTTTTATTGGGCTCCTAATCTGGAACGAAGGTTTATAATAACCTATTAGATTTCTAACGGGTCCTTAATTAAGCCTTAGCTTAGACCGGTTAGTTTCAATGATACGGTTCGTACGCACTATCACGCGAAGACCGGATAGAATGTGATTTAGACCCGACCAGTTCGGAGACTTGCTTAATATGGGTATTTCATACACACTCTGGATTTTGAGATAAAACCGATAAGGTTTGGCCCGTTTAGGCTAGTTTATGTAAACTAGTTACATAAACCGAACCGAACGCGTAATAAGTGTAACGGGTATTCATATGAGCCATTTACAGGTTTCCTAAGTTAATATGCTTCATATATGTTGTGACATCAGTAAGATGTCTTTTATTTTGCCCGAAATGAATTTAATCGCAAACTATGCCCCGTAGGGGTATTTTGGTAATTTCACATAAGCCGAAAAGCTCAAAACTGAACTCTGAGTTTAACAACCTTCGCCTACTGTTAAAATATTATAATTTGCCTCAAATATCAGTAGGTATCAACCCTTGTATGTTTAAAATAGTTTTAGTACATACTATGCTTAAAAAGGCGATTAGAGGCCATTTTCCGGGTTTGATACATAAATCTGATATTTTTATATTTCCAGAAGGTTTAAAATAATTTATTTATCATATGTGATCAGTAGCAAAAGGTTTGGAGTCGTTTAGATATGTAAAACTCATTTTATGGCCCGTAAGGGCAAAACCGACAATTACCGGATTAAGCCTACGACTACTAGTTATGCTCAGCCTAAAATTTGTTAAAAATCTTTAAAAATTCCAAAATAATATATTACATCAGTGGGTAAAATATTTGATATCAAAAAGTATGTTTAAGTAGGCTATACGCTAAATACGCCGTTTAATTAACATAAAGCTTTAATTTTACGCTAACGAGCATAACTCTTAACCTACACCTCAAACTGATGTCAAATTTTTGTATGCAAGTTTATATATCAGTAATTAAGGTTTCTACTCTTTTACATTTCCAAAAAATCACGTTTTAAGGTGAAAAGGGCATAATGGTCAACATATAAGCAATTAACGGAATCATGCGTATTAATCGGTTAACTAATGAACCGTGGTGTATAATCACAGAGGGTTATACTAGCATGTAACCTTGTCCAAATGGAGCTCTAAGGTATTTCTAAATCATACCATAACGGGTCAGAACTGAAGTCAAAGCAAAAGTCAAAGCTTTGCGACTTTCGGTTCCGAATCGGGTCTAAACAAGAAATTGTCGGGTTGAACATGTTTACGCATGTTCTTACACTTATTACCAAGTTATATTAATGATCAAACAGGTTGTATATGTTCTACATTGCTAATTATGCATAAATTAGAATTTAAGGATCCTGTTGACTTTTTCTTAACAAGTTTGACCCGACATTTGACCTTGTTAGAGTGGAAATCAGGGGGAACCCTTTTGAGGGTCTATTACCCACATAATTACCAACTTATAACTACTTTCAATTTGACTAATCACTGAGTCATTAGTGATTAATCGTTAAGTCAACCGTTAATTACGACGGTTTGACTTTTAGCTAAATAACTAAGCTAAACTCAATTAGAGAAGGCTAAGCATACTTACAAGTGTCTAATGGTCGACTAGGATGGCTTGGAAGGTGCTCTTGTGCTCCAAAATGATCAGATTGCAAGAATGAATGTGTGAAGCATTGGTTGCAACTCAAGGCCTTTATATAGTGGTTTAATCACCACAAAAGATTGACACACAACTCTACAACCCACCACAACTCACTAACAAGTGTCCCTAGATGTTTAGGGGTTGTTTAGGGGCCAAGCATGAAGTGGCAAATCGATTTAATGGCATTTGCAAGGCTATGGCAGACAAGAGATCAAACAAAATCACAATTCTGACCAGATGTGGCAGTCGCGTAGCGCGGCGTCCTCAGCCATATCGCTCGCGCTACGCGAGCATGAGGAGTCAGCCAACATATTTTTCCTTAATTGCAGTTTTGGTCCTTGGCTCTTCAAACTTTGATTAGACCTTATTTTCTTGCATTTTGAGCCCTCGTAATTGACGTATAAGGGCTTCGAGACATATACCTACTTTGTTAAGTCCCCGGTTAACTTTATTGTTACCCGAAAAGTCCTAACTTTCAACGTTGACGCTTTAACCCCTCGCACACGAATTTGATCATAACTTTCTCATACGATAACGAAACTCTATGAAATTTATATCGTGCATTCTAGTGAGCATAATTAATCGTTACAAATCTTCGGGTTTGTCAAAAGGTCACTCAAAGGTATATTGTAAACATGTTGACACATTTAACCCCTGTAGTTTGTAATCTCTCACTTTTAACTTCGTATGATCCATGATTTATTCGTTTGAAGGTATGAGCATCATGTAGGGTTAATATATAATATATTTATTCACTGTTGACATTTAGAATACGTATATCCACATACTTTCCATGATTGTCAACTTCAGTCCTTCTATAATATTCTTTCACACGTTTAAACATTTGACACGTGTCTACACATTAGAGGACGTGAATTTTCGAGGTGTTACAGAAGACGACGGGCAGATAGCATCCACCCACACTGGGTCGATCTATGTCTCCAACATCCACAAAGACACTTCAACACATGAACAAAGAAAATAAATCACGCCAAACCCAAAATGTCATTTATTTGTGACAATTCTTGTAGTTTCAAAAGAAGAAAGAGACTGATGACACTGAAGATTTAGATCATAAATTGCTTCTATTTGTTTTTTTTTTTTCTTTATATGTTGTTTGTTTTGTAATTTCAGCTAAGAAACATCAAAGTACATTAATCCTATAATGAAAAATATAATAAAATGCCAAAATGAGCAAATGCTTGTAAAACGCCATCATGCCATAAAAACGCCCCCAAAAACTACCAAACTATAATAAAATTAATTTGAACAAGTACTATTATAAAAAAAAAACTTAAAACAATGTGCAAATAAAATAAAACAAAAAAGTCTCATCGGTATCTAAACACCATTGGAAAACAAAACGCCATAATTACAGCGTCAAGATTAGACGTGTTACACCATAAAAACAGATGGGTCTGAAAACAAAACACGGTAACTGCAAAAACAGTAAAATGAAACGACGGAAACATAATTACTAACATTTATTATATTGAAAGCCAAATACTTGGGGAATTGAATTTATTTATCTTTTTCAAAACGCCATAATTACCTGTCATACGCGGGAAAAAAAAGTCAACATAAAAGAAGACCATGAGAACACAAGCTCAAATACACCAAAAACATTAACTAAAAACACCACATATTGTCCAAAACGCCAAAAACTTCAAAAATGGCTAAGGTTATTGCATGGAGATTTGAAAGGAAAGAGAAACGATTAATCATAAAGTTCTCTGATAGGAGAAGGGTAAAGGTAAGGACAATCAAAGCCTTGTTTGGTATGAATGAAGGGGTTCAGAGGGATATCCTGGCCCTTAGGGTTCCAATGGCCAACAATTGTGAAAAAACCCGAACTGTAATAAAAAGATTGGAGAGAAAATTTCCGGCAGAAGATGATTATGAAGATGATGATGATGATATTGACGATACTCCTCTACCAACACTTAGCAGTTGGGTGATGCATGAAGAAACAGGAACGGTTGAAGTGACTTATCAACACGGGGTGCAATATTCATTACCAATGGAGGAAATGTTGAATACAGGGAGGCTATCTCTCATTGAACAACTCTGTGATTTAGCACCTTCGAATGATCCAAAATCTAGGGATGCACTGATATTCAAGAATAGGCTGCAGCAAAGAAGAGACGAGCTAATGGCGTTATACGCCAATCTAAAATTTGATGATGATGAATCTGAAGAAAGTGATGAACAAAGTGAAGGGTACAACTTTCATATAATCCCATCCACGGAAGACTATTAGTTTATTTTGATTTCGAATTATTGTAATTTTATAAAATATTAATATATGGTAATCAATTATTAACAAAAAAGACCAAGAACGCCAAAAATGACCTAGAAAACGCCATAACGCCAAAAAAATTAACTATGTGACACAAAAGAATTAAATTTAACGAGAAGAAATCTGGGAAAAACAGTAAAACGCCAAGTAATTAATGGTTCTAGTTAACGCCAAAATTATCTTGCACGCCAAAAATGAAGCAACATGTCACACGCGAAAATCGGGAAAGGAGAAGAATATTGAAAAGACAAAAAAACCCCTTGGATCCTGATCATGTCCCGCGCCACGTGTTGTGTGACAACCCGAATAATTAAGGTTAGCACTACTTAAAGTTCCACAACCTTTGGCGTATACCTTTACGTTTGTTGCCTATCTTGTGCACAACTAAGTGTTTTCGTGTGTTTGATTGATTAACTATACAAGGAACCGTTAAACGCTAGTATGTGTCGATTAGCTAACTTAGAAAACTAACTTAATTGGGCTGCGAGTTACTTAACACATTTGGGCCGCGAACTCGATTAACCACGTGATGTCTTACGGCCCACTTAAAACAAATTGATTTGTTGATGATGTATGAGATCGATAAAAGCCCACTATATGCTAGCCCATCCACGTGCACCCCTCTTTCCATGTGCGGCTGCATGTGATGAATAATGATGTAGGATCGTGTACGGACCCGAAATGAGTCGATCAGAGGTGTTCTACTCAAAATGAAAGGCAGAAACAGACATAATGAGTTGAATTCAGCTAGATATCACTTATAACTGTCGTTTATATTGATCTGAAACAATTTTACAGCAAGACGACACTTCGACAGAGCTTCGCCGTCGGAAACACACATACAAGACTTCTTTCAAGCGAAATCAGATAACAACTATATATAGGACAGGTGATTCCGTTTGAACATGTTTCAAGCGGAATACCATTACAAGCGAAATCAACATCTCAAGCGAAATCATGCATTCAAGCGGAATAAACCAATGTGATTTCGCTTGAACTTGCTTTGACACTTTCAAGCGAAATACCCATTTGACTTAATTTCTTGAACTTCGTGGCCTGAATAAAGCAAGACTCGATACAAGACGAAGTCGACAGACGCATGCACCAACAGACTCCCCCTCGAATGTTGACGAGTCTTAAGTGTCGAGTCTTCAACATCTTCAGTCTTTATCAGTCTGATCGTTCTCTCTTCATCAGCATCAACAAACTTCCCTCGAACAAATAACCTCTACTCAGATGTCTTCAGTCTCCCCCCTCTCAGTAAGCTGGGATCGCAGTCTGGCTTGTTAAAATCACAGAATCAACTAATCTGCACATTCTCTACCCAAAAATAAATCTCACAAATTTAACATTTGATAAATTTATATACAGACTCTCTCTCAAATTAAATCAGAAAGATTTATCAATATTAGAAACTTCAGATGACCACTTGTATATTCAAAAACTTTTCTCAATTAAACACAATATTTTCCTCACCACATGCTCATCATGTTTAGCACTTGGAATTTTGAAAATCAGCTCTTCAACATCAGTTGTCGAAAAAAAAAATTTTTAAATTTATGCTAAAACACACTAAAATCTTTATGGATTTTTGAATACAATGAAATGCAGAGAAGAAATATTTACAAACAATATTTTTGTGAGTTTGTGTAAGAGGATCATATCAGTTTATGACAAGTCACAAGTACCGTTGAGCTTAGTTACACAATAAGAATTAAACAATTCACTTAGATTGCCGATATACTGATCCACTTAAATTTTCACACAAATTTCAACTGATTCAGGATACGAATTAGGTGTAATTAAGGACTTAAACTCATTCATGTGTCCCACCTCTTGAATATACTCCCGTATCCAGATCCCAATATTCAGTCTTACAGGTGAGTATACCACAGATGATATCTGTAAGGGGTTAAATGTGAAACCGTGAGAGCTCAGGTCAGAACTTCCGTTCAGCAGAGAGATGCCGGCTCGACTTTTGGTGTGTCCCCTTTAGATGATCTTTTTTACAACAGCAATGATTATCAATTTTATTGTTTCATCATTTTTGCTGAGGGCAGCGCTATATTTCAAGCAAGCGTAAAGTATTCTCCGGAGACTAGGCCATTGCTTCCGCATTATCAGAAGTCCCGGGATAATACCTCAGATATCACTGAGTATAAATACCTAGTATCTCAGAAAGAGGGACCTTTCAAACGAGATTTCAGGGGTTACCTATATATCCAAGTAGTGTTCCCCACGAAATAAGCAAGTTTGAATTTAAGTTTATATACCGAAAAAGCTTACTAAATGTGTAAAAACCTATCGGCATATCATCAGTGAGACCGTTTAATCACTATTAAAACATTACATTTCTTTAGCATACTGTAACTGTCTACTGATGTACTATCATTTCCTCTTCTTTGACACAAAACTCAATTTTCATTTTATCATGATTTTGACTTTTTCAAATTTTCTAATGTGTAAAAAAAAATTACTCCCCCCTAAAATACAAACACATTTTAAAGAAATTTGAAAACAAACTATACAAACAAATTGACAACCAATATCGAATCACATCAATTCGCCATCCACTTGGCATAAACAATCAGAACTCCCCATCACAACAAACTATTTTCCCATTGATTACACTTAAGTTTGTTTTAATCAAATGGTTTTTCTAAAAAATAAGTTTTGTTGATTTTATAAAAATCATTCGTATGTAAGGAGATTCATCATCTTGTTCTTTTCAACCACTTGTAAAAATTTAATATTTTTAGAATTTCCACAACAAAATCACATGTAGAAAATCAAGTACAACTTAATGTCCCTGATTTACCACTTGTAAGTCGAAATATCACAAACGTGAATTTCTCAAGAAAGATGCCGATTCCTGCTCCACTCTTACCAACCTGAGAGCTCCGGCAAGTCCAGATTTTTACATATTAAACACAGACATCCAAGCCTCAGCAAGCTTGGATGTAAGCTTATCAAGTTCACTTTCAGTCAGGGTGTATGTTGCTTTCTTTGTTTTATAAAATTCTTTTACCCCTTTGACTTTACCCTCGACCATTTTCCCAAAAATCTTTTTCACATTTCCATTAAATGCTTTATCAACATCAAATTCTTTCTTCTCATAATAGAACTGATTCGAGATATCAACTTTCCCAACCTTTGATTTAAAATTCTCAGCCCTCAAAGATGGAAAATGAACATCATCCATTGGAGGTACTGAGTTTTCATCTTTTAACTCAACTTGTGGCTCGTCTAACTTTGTGGAGTTAGATTCATCGCCAGGAATCTTCTTAACCACCCACACTTGGTTGTCCTTAGCTTTCTTTTTGTAAAAATTTTTCTTTGAACACTCACCAACTTCATATGTTGAATTTTCAAAAATTTTAAATTTTTCAGTTGGTGATTCAATTTCCTCAACAACTTTTTCTTTGAGTTTCTTAGAGACTTCCAGTTTTGGTTTTATTGCTTGAGAACAGTTCCATGCAATATGACCAACTTCATTGCACTTGTAACAGGTTCTTGTCTCCTTTCCTTGATTAGCTCCATTCTTCACATTCTCCTGCTTTTTGGCAAAAAAATCTTTATTCGATTGCTTTCAGAATGGGCTTTTTGCTTCTTCTTCTTCTGAGCTTGTCCCTGAAACAAATGTCATTTTTTATTTAAAATCTTGGACATATTTTTCATTTTTATAATTTTCTGGTGAAATAAATCCTAATCCTTTCTTTTTGTAATTACCGTTATGGTTTGGTTTCTTTTGAAAACCAGAACCGTAACCCTTTTTCTTGTTTAACCGTTGTTGAACTCTTGAAGTGTATGTTTTAGGTTTCTTAGTAAGACTTACATCTTTTATTTCAGAAATATTGATTTCTTTTAGTTTGAAAACCTTTTTGATCTTTTCAAAATTAACACTTCTTATTGGAAATTCCTCATCAGAATATAATTTGTCTGAATCAATCAATGTATATACCACTTTGATTGCTTCGTCATACAAATTAGATTTTGATAACATGAATTCTTTATTGTACACTCGTTTAACCGATGATTTTGAATTGTTGACCGACGATCTCGAACTTTTTACAGACGAACTTGAACACCCAGACTCAGACTTTAACTCCGATTCCTCATCTGTATCCAACACCTGATCGACCACATTTTTTATTAACTCGGACTCATGATCAGTGTCAGACGATGTAAAAACAACATCAATGTTTTCTGGTAATTCATCGGTTATATCGGACTTTAACTTTATATTGACTGCTTTTTCGACTTGCTCCTCATTCGGTTTTCTAGGAGAATACCCTTCCCAAATCGGAGGCAGACACTTGTTATAACTAACACTCTGTTTCTTACCAGTATCCTTCTTTTTAGTCTTCTCATCATCTTTAAATGCTTCACAACCTACAACAGTTGGATAAATTCGATCAATGAGATAATCAGAACTAGAATAACTCTGTAATAAACGTCTAATTCTCTCATTCTCAATCTTTTCATTTTCCAACTCCCGTTGCAACTTTGCACATTCCTCAATGTAATGATTAATCGCCTTTTGCTTTGTCATCATCACAGAATTCATCATGGTCAATGCATCTTCTCTTTCTGAATTAGTCTTTTGTAGACCAGTGACTGTTCTATTTAGCACATCATATGACTCTTTCACGTAATTGAGATTGAATAGTAATTGTTCTTTTATTTTTTCAAGCTCAACCAATTTCTCATCTTTTTCTGCACATTGCTTACAAGATTCTAAACACTTTAAGCAAGGCTTGATGACTTCTACAATCTTTTCAACTTCGATGATTTTCTCATCTTCAACAACTTTTTCAAACTCAATCACCTTTTCTGTTTCAATCACCTTCTCAGCTTTAACTTCTTCATTTTGAACACTGTCTTCTTTTTGAACAACACTTTCACTCTTCATTTTCTTTTGTTCTTTTGCTGCTCGTCTCTCCTTCAGTTTCTCCAATCGATCTGCAAAATAAAATTGAAAACTTTCAGGAGATAGATGAGATTTTGCAACATTAATGTAGGATCGTGTATTGACCCGAACAAGTCGTTCAGAGGAGTTTAACTTCGTTTCAGAGGTGGAAACTAAGAAACAAAGGTAGAAACAGCTTTATCTTCACCTTAAAACACTGATTGTATTGAATAAACGTTGTGTACAATCGATCTTCACACCGGCAGCACTTCGGTATGGAATACAAGGGACTGATTAATGATTTCTCTCATGGAACACCTATTTATAGTGCTGTGATTTCGCTTATGTGTACATGTACACAAAAGCGAAACTCCTACATGACCAAATGAGCGAAATCACCTTACTAAATGCTCTATGAGCGAAATCAGTAACTAAAACATATACAATCTATTTTGTCATCTAGTGAATATTACATTCTATTTCACGTGAGATGTTGTTGCTGATGTAAGCAATTAGATCACTTGGATGATGTCATCAACAAGAATGATGACATCATTCTTGTTCCAACCCGCAACGAACCGAAGACTTGACATAAGACGAAGACGACAGATGCATGCACTAACAGACTCCCCCTCAGATGTTGACGAGTCTCACATGTCGAGTCTTTTGCATCTTCAGTCTTGATCAGTCTCTGGACTTCACTCTTTCACTCAGCATTAACAGACTCCCCTTAACAATGTGCTGGCATTCTGTTAGTTCTTTAGCATCATCTGCTTCAGGATCGTAATCTGGCTGGCTCTTTCTGAGGTTGTTCCAAGATCATAACCTGGCTCTCATCCAGCTCAGGATTATCAATCCAGCTCATACTTAAACCTGCACAAACTCACTCTACCTAAGAGTAAATTTTACGCATTTAACAATTCAATGTATGCACTAACACTGACTTTCCCTCAAAAATAACTTAAAAAACTTGATGAATCATTTTAAAATTTGAGTTATTTTTAAAATGATTCATCAAATTTTAAAATGATTCATCAAGTTTATTGAGTTATTTTTTAGGGAAAGTCAGTGTTAGTGCATACATTGAATTGTTAAATGCGTAAAATTTACTCTTAGGTAGAGTGAGTTTGTGCAGGTTTAAGTATGAGCTGGATTGATGATCCTGAGCTGGATGAGAGCCAGGTTATGATCTTGGAACAACCTCAGAAAGAGCCAGCCAGATTACGATCCTGAAGCAGATGATGCTGAAGAACTAACGGAATGCCAGCACATTGTTAAGGGGAGTCTGTTAATGCTGAGTGAAAGAGTGAAGTCCAGAGACTGATCAAGACTGAAGATGCAAAGACTCGACATGTGAGACTCGTCAACATCTGAGGGGGAGTCTGTTAGTGCATGCATCTGTCGTCTTCGTCTTATGTCAAGTCTTCGGTTCGTTGCGGTTTAGAACAAGAATGATGTCATCATTCTTGTTGATGACATCATCCAAGTGATCTAATTGCTTACATCAGCAACAACAACTCACGTAAAATAGAATGTAATATTCACTAGATGACAAAATATATTGTATATGTTTTAGTTACTGATTTCGCTCATAGGGCATTTAGTAAGGTGATTTCGCTCATTTGGTCATGTAGGGGTTTCGCTTTTGTGTACATGTACACATAAGCGAAATCACAGCACTATAAATAGGTGTTCCTACCTTTAAGGTATTGTTCGATACTCATCAAATGTGTGCACCAACAATTAATATGTCTTTCTTCCTCACCATCACCACTGTCATCGGTTGGTGATTCATCAAAATCTATCGTCTTTTCAAAACTATCATCTGAAGAACCAGAATTAGATGATGTTTGATAAAAAAACAGTTGCTTCTTCTGAACTTTCATCGGATAAAACAGATTCTCCTTCTTAATTCTTCTCATGAACACCAATTGCTTTCATCCATTCTGTAAACAAATCAGGTTCTTGAACTATTTTTGCAATGAAAGCTTTAAACTCTCCATTCTCATTCACAAACCTATCCCAGCTGAATCCTGGAGCCATTCTCTCATCATCTTGATCAATGATACCATAATAAGCTTTCTTGTTTGCATCTTCGATCATTTTCCCATGAGCAGTTTGTGAATGTTTTTGTTGATATGGTTGATGTGCAACTTGTTGATATATAGCTTTCTGATAGTAATCGTCTTTTCCAAATGGATTCTTTGCTCCACTAGCCTCTTGATTTTTGCATTCTCTCTTGAAATGACCTTTCTCCCTACATCGATAATAAGTAACTTTAGATTTATCAAAACCTAAAGTAGACACATGCGCATCCAAGAAATCATTTCTTCCGGTAATCATTTTGAAATTTTCAGCTCTTCTCAAGACACTAGCTAAGCACCATTTGATGTCCATAAGCTCCATCTCTTCAGCATCTATCTGATCGTAATCCTCTTTTGTCAGCATAGGATTTCCGATCCTCCCTGCAACCAAACCTTCATAGGATTGTAGTACAGTTGCAAGTAATGCCATGTGATCTTTTGCAATTTCTTCAGAAAAACTTTGACCATCTGGAAGGTTCAATGCAATGTTGCACTGTATCACACAACCATTTCCACTTTTTGAGCTTTGAGAATGAAAACTTGAAGTTGAACTATTTGGATTAACATTCGGATATGAAGAGAATCCACTGCTACTGTTCAGACTTTAATCAACATTTTCTGATGAGTTTCCAGCACTAAAAGCAGTTTGAATCTTCGGACTCATCTCAACCTCTTGAACATTGCCTTTGTAATACATTTTCACATCTTGTTTACCACTCGGATTACTCATTCTTGCAATCTTTTGTTGTTCAAGATCTTGACCCTCAATCTTCTCGATGAACTGAGAAATCGACAAACCATCATAAACTCCGGTGTTCTTTAAGATCATAAAAAATGTACCCCATTCTTTCTGAGGTAAAGCATCAGCTAATTTGTCGACCCATTCTTCTCGTTCTTTGGTTATGCTTAGCAACGACATAGAACGCACTAAATGGCAACATCTTTCAATCAATTTCTTTGTATCTTCTCCTAGCAGACTTGTGAATAGATCAAATTCTTTCTTAAGCAGTGCCTTTTTACTTTTGATCATCTTCTCACTTCCCTCAAATTTGATTTTAAGAACATCCCAAATTGATTTTGAAGTTTTGTCGTGTTGAAGCAATACAAAGATGTCTTCTTTAATAACTTGCTGAAGTAGACTAATCATCATTTTTTCAGCTCTGTGCATATCTCGTTCTTTATCAGAGAATTCTGAAATTTCTTTTTCAACTTGCAGATCAGTACGTGGTAGAACATACTTCTTCAAAATACACTCCCAAGATCTTAAATGGTTTGCTTGAACCCAGATTTCAAACCGATCTTTCCAACCATAATACTCCTCAATGCTCATTAGCTTAGGGGGTTATTGCGTAGTTCCAGTCTCATTTTCCAAGTTCATGTTTTGAGCAATGGTAGCCGGAGTAGTTGGGGATGTTGCAAATGCGTTGTAAAATTCTTCACTCATGATTCGATAAACTTTTTCACAAAAACAGGTACGTTCAAACTAGATTAGGTTTCAAATGGTTTCACTTCAAGCGAAATTACCCTTCAAGCGAAATAACTTGCGCAACCCTTCAAACAGAATTAAAAATATTGTTTAAATTTCAAGCGAAATAGCACACTGAAGTGGAATAACTGATTTCGCTTGAAATGTCTCAAGCGGAATAACAAATTTCAAGCGGAATTAGTTATTTCGCTTGAAATGACCTCAACTTTTCAAGCGAAATTAAGTAACTCGTTCAAGCGGAATTAGAACTTTGGTCCATTATTGTCACTTTTAAGTTGAATTTTGGTCTACTTTTCTCAAGGCTTTGTTAAAACAGGATTACGCTTATGTTGTGAAAAAATCAGGCCATTATAACCGTTAAAACTTGTTCAATTGATAAAAGAAGGTGTAGAATTAAGAAAAAGAGATGAAATCAGGCTGAAAACTGCAGAACTCCTCCTCCTGAGCTCTGATACCACTTGTAGGATCGTGTACGGACCCGAAATGAGTCGATCAGAGGCGTTCTACTCAAAATGAAAGGCGGAAACAGACATAATGAGTTGAATTCAGCTAGATATCACTTATAACTGTCGTTTATATTGATCTGAAACAATTTTACAGCAAGTCGACACTTCGACAGAGCTTCGCCGTCAGAAACACACATACAAGACTTCTTTCAAGCGAAATCAGATAACAACTATATATAGGATAGGTGATTCCGCTTGAACATGTTTCAAGCGGAATACCATTACAAGCGAAATCAACATCTCAAGCGAAATCATGCATTCAAGCGGAATAAACCAATGTGATTTCGCTTGAACTTGCTTTGACACTTTCAAGCGAAATACCCATTTGACTTAATTTCTTGAACTTCGTGCCCTGAATAAAGCAAGACTCGATACAAGACGAAGTCGACAGACGCATGCACCAACAAATGATATGTGTTATTGAAGGATGATTGATAATTTTCTTCTCAAAACCTCCTGTGCACGTGAATGAATGATCATATATTTATGTTTAATTAATTGCACTTGTCTCTCAATTCCTTCCTCAAAGTATGTGTGTACATCTCATGTTAAACTCGATTAACCCACACACACCTCCACTTGGGCCGGAGGCCACACCCCTCTCACATCCCCTCTTCCTCGGCCCACACCCCTTGAAGCCCACACGCCCTTTTATGTTATAATGCGTAACATATGTGGTGTTGCCCCATAATCCTCTAATCACGCATGAGATTACAAACCCTAGTTCCCTTCTATCCTTCCTTAACCTCGACGGCAGATCCTCTGGTGACCGAAGCCTTCGGTTGCAAGTCTAACACGCTACTCCATTCCTTGTAACTTGGTTAGTATGTTGTTTTAATTACGTGTCAAAGTGTTGTTATGTGTTAGTTTACATGAGATTGAAGTAGAGATTAGAAAGTTATGTTAATAGGAATCTTGATAAAAACTATGTCATAGCAAACTGCATGATCGATCAGAAGTAGGTGTTAAATATTAATATGATATGACTTAGGGTTAGTCAATATACGAGTCGACGTGCTTTGAATGAAGGAAGGGTATTATGTGGTTAACAGGGTATGTACGTAGGGACTGGTAGTTTATTAGCCGGGTTGAAATTGAAATATTGGTGTTTGCCATGTGTAGAATGCATGATTAAAACTATTAGATAATACCATTGAATATGAATTATATGATTCGATTTATTGGAGCTTGTTACTAGCCATAAAGTTTGGACATGAGATTGTGTTTTGGTAAGAGAGTTGCATTAGCATGATTGAATATGTTGTGATAAATGTTACTGTAATGATCACTCGTAATCTGAATCAATATGATTTAGGGATGTATAGTGGCCAAATGTATGCATTGCACAAGGGAACACATCACACTAGAATGGCAGTCGCAATTATATAACATGGTTGGGCAAATGTATACATTATATGTTTACGCAATGACTTGGGGTGGATAACATAGGTGGGCCGGACCACACATAAACCGCATAACCTTGTTGGGCCGCACTTGCACTGGATTAAACATACAATTATATATAAAATAAACCTTTGGGCTGACAATGGAATTTGGGCCAGGTGCCAGGGTAAACTACACAGGCCCATGTGGGGCGGCATGGGTCATAAAAGTTGAGGCCAAACGCACAAATAGAATTAGTGGGCCAGAACCATCAAGTGGGCCAAAGGGCCATCTGGGCCGCGGGTTAAACCCCCGGGGCCACACGTTATTGGGTTAATTTGGTTGCTAAGTGTGTAAGTGAGACGCGAGTGGATTATGTGAAGTGTATGTGACTCGAATGTTTATAATGTGACTATATGATAATTGATACGCTATATGCAATTTGTTACATGCGTGGTTTGATAGAATGAGATTCTAACTGTTAGTGGTAACCACAATAGGGACTAATTGATCAACTTGGAACATGTAACGTAATCTTACCAAGCAAAACCAAGGTGAGTTCACTACTCTTTTTCCAAGCATGCGTCCCGGGGAGGGACATCTGGTAAACGTTCCGGGGAGGAATGCTGGGTATTTGGGTTTGACTGGAATGTTAAACCTGGGTTGTTGGTTAATACACATCTATATCTATCACTCAAGTCCCTCCTACCGATTGTTGTCGGGGAGGCAACGGGGTATTCGTTAGTAGCGCTACTTAGGTTTCGCACCCTCACACCGCACCGGGGAGGTCGGTGATGAACTAATCACCTCCATCATGACCATTACTTTGATAGAGGCATTGGGGTTTAGGGAAAAACATTTGGAGCCATCTGCGGTAAGCGTGTGATTAACAACATCAAATCTGTGAAATGTTTTAATCTAGTAACTAAACGCGTTAACAAAACTTTGAACTCACCAGCGTCGTCTGACACACTTGTTTGCATGCTTGCAGGTCTATAGGTTTATATCATTAGGACTTGCTGTCTGGGATGCTGGAGTGGTCATGGGTCGAGATACATGGAATCGCAATACATGTATAATGGTTTATGTACACATGGTTTATGAAACACTTACACAAATGAGTTATGCTTCCCCTGTACACAATGAATGATATGTAACGTTTGTAACACTTTATGTTAATGAATGAAAGTTTTATTTAAATGTATCTATGAGTTCAATGTGATTGGTGGCTGGATCCTGGTACGTCACACGTCCCGCGGTGTTTCCGCATGTGGTATTTTGGGGGTGTGACAGTTTGGTATCAGAGCCACTGGTTATAGTGAACTTGTTTTTAGAAACGTTTTTATAAAATCATACTATAACCGAACAGTTCTGAAAACGAGGATACGACCATGACACTCAGCTCCAGATTGCAAGGTTCGTCTTTTCATCTGTGGTGTACATTACATGAGTAGTGTACATTTGTTTATGATGTAGCGTACAAACACACACTCGTCACTATAGCATGGTTACATGAATTGCTTGCTTACATTATGATGAGTTGATAGCATGCCGTAGTCCTTAGATTCTTGTGATCTTATTGTTTTGATAACCTCTGTTTGGCATTCGAGCTTGAGGAACCATTTGACATGAGTTAGGAGGAGCTCAGATGAGCATGCAAATCATAATATTATCGTGGGTGCACACATAATAATAATGTGAGGTGCATGCGAGTCCCAGTGAGGCCTAACGAGTGAAAAAGGGGTTCTGTTCCGTTATTTGATCGATGTGAAACACAACAGTCTATAGGAGTAATAGCAGTGATAGTCTCCTACTCGAGCATGATCTTTTCATTTCTCACTGAATCCTTGTGAATCTCGATGCTATCGAGTATTACTTGAACACCCATCTGAACGCCTAGCGAACTGTGTAGAATGTTAGGTGCTTGTACGGACGCCCCTGAGTTGAGCGCCGCATCGCTAAATGATTGGTCTATACCTTTCTCACCTTTCTTTGTTTGCTGGAACATAATGTACTGACGTCTTAGACCCCGAAGTGTGATCACTTCTGCAGCACTCTGGAAACATACCGTGTAATACCCAGTCAACTTGCAAGAACAATGGACAAGAGGATGAGTGTAGTGCCATACCAACCTCAGTATTGGGACGACCCTGGTTACCGGCAACGAACGCCAGCAGATTGACTTTAATCGAATTCTTAACCCTTGTCCGCGGCCCATGGGAGCCAACTCTTACGAACCAATCAGGGCATAGGCTGTCACACCCCCAAAATCCACCATGTGGAGTTCCACCGCTTAGAGGCGTGACGTGACCAGGATCGAGCCACCAATCATACTGAACAACGTACTTAAGTAAATAAAGACAACCACAATACGATTGGTGACCAAAAGCTAGTTAACCAAGTTTTTAATTTAGACAGCGGAAGCATAAACGTAAAGTTCAAAACATAAGTTCGCAGTTCATAAGTTTAAAGTCCAACACATAGGTTTAATAAGTTCATAATGTTTTAAACATTAAACACTGGACATAACTGTCCGCACACCACAAAGACTCCTTCCTCGTGCAAGCTCCAAATGTTTAGCGACCTGTAAGGCATGTAACAACGAGTCAACAACAAAGTTGAGTGAATTCACAGTTGGTTGTTTAGTTTTAGTGTTCGTGAATCATTTGTTCATTTCGTAAACCAAGTATCTTAGTTATCTGTATCGCGGTTTCCCAAACATGTTTGCGATGATTAGTGGCCGGATCGCGGTTTCTAAAACATGTGTGCGATGATTAGTGGCCGTATCGCGGTTTCCCAAACATGTGTGCGAAGATTAGTGGGGGCTTCCCATGTGTCGACTAGTCGTGTTTGTACGTGCCCTTCTTGATCCAAGGACCGTAGCGAGTGTGAGTGTACGTAGGTTTTACGTACGTGCCCTTCAATCCGAGGACGGTGAAAAGTAGTTTAATAGTAATGATAGTACGAGTAGTTATTCAATCCCATTCCCAACCCACCGGGAATCCCATACCTTAAGAGTGTGAACTCACCTCGGTTGCTCGGTTTGACTCTCAAAAGTAGCTAACAGTCAAGGTCGGTCAATCGCGTCCTAGTACGATTACCACTTAGCTTATTAGTGACTTCAAATAGAACACAAAGTTCCTACACGTATCTATCACATAACATGCATCACTTTAACGGTTTATGCCCATATATACTTCCCATCCATTCCCAACTCAAAATCAAACATACGATAATGCACATAACATATATAACATGTTAGATCATTCACAGATAGCATACTTGACATTTAGACACGCGAGTCACAACTTATGTCTTTTCAGCATTTATATTCAAAACCGGCTGTTTTCGGACATTTTAATAAAATAGTTAAATTATTCCAAAAATTCCCAAATTTTTACAGAATGTCTTAAACGTTCCATTTTTTATTGTGTAAAAATATCGGGGTCCGGTTCATTATCAATATTTTATAGAAAATCGTTTACCGAACTGTGATCAGATTTGTCACAGTTTACGGAATAATTCGTCTAAAATTCCTCGTAAGTCCGTTTGTCAAAATTCCAGTTCGAGGGTCACAAATACATCAGTGACCAGCTATGGTATGAATTTTAGGGGCTGGTTCAATCCAGGTTTCATGTTACGACCGAAAACGTACAGCCCATTTTACTGCAGTAAAAATCAGCCATAGCTGCTGTCACGAAAACAGACTTTTAAAATAGTAAACGACCTCAAAAAAATACGATTACAGCGCCATTTTCTTCGTTTTTCGAAAAGACACGATTTAGGCTTCAGAAATTCCTTTTTTCGATTTGTTAAGGTCTGTTTACAGCCCGTTGAAGGCGGCTGAAAAAGTACATCAGAATGTTATTTCGTGGTTTAAATGTTGCTAAATCGCATCAACGAGTGTCCGACAATGGATTTAACAAGAAACCAACAATCAAACATCAAGTATGATTTAACCAACCTTCAAACCGACAAGATTCCGCTTCATAATTCAGACACAAGTAAACTTTTATGTAACTTTTATATTCTTTACTATTGTTTAACATCTTCTAATCTTTTTTATCTTTAGTGATTTAAACAACAACACATCATACTACAAATCATAAATTTGAACAAGATGAACCAAGGCAAAAATGAGACTTACTACTAGCCTCTAGCTAGGGATGAAATCTAGTGTGAAAATGATGAGAAAATGTGATGAAAAAGCTGGAACAAAGCCCTTCTTGAAGCTCCACAAGTAGTAACCTTCTTGAATCACCTTCTAAACTTAATGGAACTTGTAAAATGAAAGAGATGGTGTGAAAGTAAGAGAGATGGTGGCGGTTTTGTGGAAACCGAAAGTGAGAGGAGAGGGAGGGTGAGGTGAGGGAGTGATCTTGGTGAAATGATTGTTCAATCTCAAGCTCCATACCTTTATAATCATCCTACATATTTTATCTAGTTCAACAAGTAACATATCCAATATAATATTACAATAAAATCAACAAGGTATGGTGTGAGGATGTGGGGGTCCTTCTAGAACTGAAAATTCGGTTGGGGGGGGGGTATGATTGCAAAAATGTAACTAAAGTGTAAGTAACAGTTAGAATGCAAGTACTTGGTATTTTTATGTTAGATATAGAGTTTTTAGTGGGTATTATGGCAAACGGGGACCATGACTAGCTCAAAATAATTAAATAATGTGTTTGGCAAAAATTTAGTGTCCCGGGTAATGTCCGGTTGTTCGGTAGGATACTGTTCCGTTAAAGTGTTTAATTATTCCGTACGGTGTCTTATATATATATTTTTGCAACACAATTAATTCCTAACACATAGGAACATATTCAGGACCATTTAGTCAGGTTTTCTGCATACTACGAGTATGTTAACACGCACATGTGAATATAACACAGAAATCAGAGAGCAGTTAAATATTTCCACACAGTCGTCAAGCACTTTAATTATCATTAATGAATTGTACGGAATACATGGGATTTTGAGGGTTGTCACATTCTCCCCCTGTTAAGAGAATTTCGTCCCGAAATTTAGCGCGTGGTTACTGAGAAAGCTAGTTAAGTTGCGTTGTTTTCCTGATTTTCCTGGGGTGTCACATAGGCGATGACAATTGACTATAGTGTGGAATGTGTGACTATCAGCACAGTGAGTAGCGCGATGGGACGCGACGCAGAATGTGAAAAGATGGACTTGGTTGGTGAAAGATCGTAGGGCTCCGTTTCAAGAAACAACGTTTGAGACAACAGTCACGGCGATATCAAGGTATTTGTAACCATGGCCTACAGTATGGAAATGAAGGTGCCTACAACATGGATTGGGCGTTGTTAGAATCAAGACGATAACAACCAAGGGAACGACGACAATAACAACACTGGAAATGATGCTCGTGGAAGGGCATTTAGGATTGGCGTAGGCAACGCCAGGTGTAATAACGACATGGTAGCTTGTATGCTTTTGGGTAACTAATCGTCTCAGCTATGTTCTGTTTAACCCTGATGCTTCTTGAAACCAAACCTGTTGTGGAGCCGACTGATGGCAAGTCAATGGAAACCTTCTATGTTCGTTGGGATGCAAACTCGACCTTGTGGGACAAGTGTTCGACATCGACCTTCCTTCTACTATTCTTGATGGTTTTGATGCGGTAGTTAGTGTGGATTGGTTATCCAGATATCGCACAGATATACCCTGTGAGAAGAAAAATTGTGTGTCGCTTTATGCTCTAAAGCGTCAGAGTGGTGTAAAGGATAGCATCATGTCAGCAATGAAAGCCCAGAAGTGTCTACGGAGGGATTACCCCGCTATGTTAGCACTCGTTACTGATGTTAAGGTTAAGGAAAAGAAGGATCGAGGATCCACCAATTTTCGTGACTCCCTCGGTGTGCTACTCGTGGAACTATCAGGTTTACTTCCACACCTATTAGACAGATTCTCAGTTTGATCTCTCGCCAAAAGCAGACCCGATTCTTCGTACTTCTTACCGTCTTGCACCAGGAGGGTTGCAAGAATTGTCTAATCAACTGCAGAAACTGTTGGACAGGAGTTTGTCAGACTTAGTTTTTCGCTTTGGGGAGCCCTAGTTATATCCATGAAGACAAGCCTTTCTGTATGTGTACTGATTATCCAGAACTCAACAAAGTGACAAACAAGAACCATTTGCCTCGACCATATATTGACGGAAGTCCCAGGGGGTAAGATTCCTAAAACGGCATATCGAACGCAATGCGGCCATTGCGACTTTGTATTCCATGACCTTTGGGGTTAACCAACACACTGGCAACTTTATGGATCACATGAATCGACTGTGCTTATTGAAGACGTTTTGAATCATTACCAGGAGAAAGGAACAACATGGGCGGCATATGTATCTGTAACACCTCGAAAATTCACGTCCTATAATGTGTTGACACGTGTCATAGGTTTGAACATGTGAACGAATGTTATAGAAGGACTAAAGTTGACAATCATGGAAAGTATGTGAATATACGAGTTCTAAATGTCAATAGTGAATAAATATATTGTACAATAACCCTACATGATGCTCATACCTTCAAACGAATAAATCATGGATCGTACGAAGCTAAATATGAAGGAAAGTGAGAGATTACAAACTATAGGGGTTAAATGTGTCAACATGTTTAAGTTATACCTCTGAGTGACCTTTTGACAAACCTGAAGCTTTGTAACTGTTAATTATGCTCACTAGAATGCACAATATAAATTTCATAAAGTTTCGTTATCGTATGAGAAAGTTATGATCAAATTCGTATGCGAGGGGTTAAAAGCGTCAACAATGAAGTTTAGGACTTTTCGGGTGACAATAAAGTTAACCGAGGACTAAACAAAGTGGGTAAATGTCTTAAAGCCCTTATATGTCAATTTGGAGGGTTCAAAGTGCAAGAAATAATGTCGTAGCAAAGTCTTGAAGAGCCAAGGATCAAAACACAAAAATCAAAAATTTGAGATTTTGTCAGAAGGGGCCTCGCGCCACGCGAAGGCCCTGGTGGGGGGCTACGCGTGACACGAGGGGTCGTCTGTTCCGAAAACTTTGGGTTCTTGTCTGCCTTTGCCATTTTAACCGACTTATAATCGATTTTCCACATCTTGCACGACCCCTAAGCAACCCTAGACACTTAGGGATATCTGGAAGTGATCCATGGCCCTGGTTAGACTTGTGTGTGAATGATCCATGTGTTCTTGAGCACTATATAAAGGGCCAAGGTTGCAACCAATTCTTCACACCTTCCTTCAGCATTCCTGGTCATTTCTGGAGCTCCAAAGCAGGCTCAAGTGATCACTAATCAAGCAAAGGACTCTAGTAAGTATGCTTAACCTTTCTTAGTTAAGTTTTTGCTTAGTTTTAGCTTAAAAGTCAAACCGTCGTAATTAACGGTTGACTTAGCGATTAATCACTAATGATCCAGTGATTAGTTGAATTAAAAGTAGTTATAAGTTGGTAATTATGTGGGCATTAAACCCTTAAAAGGGCACCCTCT
This sequence comes from Helianthus tuberosus, assembly GCA_030545235.1. Taxonomy (NCBI): domain Eukaryota; kingdom Viridiplantae; phylum Streptophyta; class Magnoliopsida; order Asterales; family Asteraceae; genus Helianthus; species Helianthus tuberosus. The sequence continues at coordinate 67,406,080 of CM060437.1, forward strand.
GATTCTCACTCTCACTAGGTCAAATGTCGGGTCAAACTTGTTATTAAAAAGTCAACAGAATGTTTATTTTCTAATTTATGCATAATTAGCAATGTAGAACACATACAACATGTTTGATCATTAACATAACTTGGTAATTAGTGTAAGAACATGTCTAAACATGTTCAACCCGACAATTTTCTGTTTAGACCCGGTTCGGAACCGAAAGTCGCAAAACTTTGACTTTTGCTTTGACTTCAGTTCTGACCCGTTTTGGTATGTTTTAGAAATACCATAGAGCTTCTTTAGGACCAGGTTACATGCTAGTATAACCCTCTGTGATTATACACCTTGGTTCATTAGTTAATCAATTAATATGCATAATTCCGTTAATTGCTCATATGTTGACCATTATGCCCTTTTCACCTTGAAACGTGATTTTTGAAAATGTAAAAGAGTAGAAACTTTAATTACTGATATATATACTTGCACCCAAAGTTTGACATCAGTTTGAGTTGTAGAATAAGAGTTATGCTCATTAGCGTAAATTGAAAGCTTTATGTTAATTAAACGGCATAATTAGCGTATAGCCTATTTAAACCTACTTTTTGATACCAAACTTATTACCCACTGATGTAATATATTATTTTGAGATTTATAAAGATTTTTAATTAATTTTAGGCTGAGCATAACTTATAGTCGTAGGCTTAATCCGGTAATTGTCGGTTTTGCCCTTACGGGCTATAAAATGAGTTTTACATATCTATTTGACTCCAAACCTTTTGCTACTGATTACATATGATAAATAAATTATTTTAGGCCTTCTGGAATAATAAAAATATCAGCTTTATGTATAGAACCCGGAAATGGTTTTTAATCGCCTTTTTAAGCGTTTTTAACGCATAGTATGTACTAGAACTATTTTAAACATACAAGGGTTGACACCTACTGATATTTTAGGTAAATTATAATATTTTAACAGTAAGCAAAAGTTGTTTAACTCAGACTTTAGTTTTGAGCTTTTCGGCTTATGTGAAATTACCAAAATGCCCCTACGGTGCATAGATTGGTTATAATTGATAAATTTCACATATATACTTTACCCTACTGTTATAACTTATTAAATTGAGTATTTTTGCTGATTACATCAGACCTGTAACTCAGGTTAATACTTAAACTCTTTTATAACCTTGAAAATGACCAAACTACCCCTACGGGGCATAGTTTGTGTTTAAATTCATTTCGGGCATAATAAAAGACATCTTACTGATGTCACAACATATTTGAAGCATATTAACTTAGGAAATCTGTATATGGCTCTTACGGATACCCGTTACGCTTATTACGCGTTCGGTTCGGTTTATGTAACTAGTTTACATAAATTAGCCGAAACGGGTCAAACCTTATCGGTTTTATCTCAAAATCCAGAATGTGCATAATGTACCCATATTATGCAAGTCTTCAAACTTGTCGGGTCTAAATCACATTCTATCCGGTCTTCGCTTAATCGTGCGTACGAACCGTATCTTTGAAACTAACCGGTCTAAGCTTAAGCTTAACTAAAGACCTGTTAGGATTCTAATAGGTTATTATAAACCTTCGTTCCAGATTAGGAGGACCAGTAAAAGCTACTTGCATTTGCTTATTGTGATTATTACTTTGCTCAGGTAAATACTTTTAACTTATTTTCCCTATACGGGCTTGGGTTACGGTATATAAAATACCGCTTGGTCGGGCATCAAATCTTCCATCGTTGGGTGGTTAATTGAATAATTTGATCGGCCCGTTTAAATTGTTTTGTTTACTTAAAGCCTTTGGGGGGGTTAATGACCATGTCCCGGATATCCTTGGCATCATTTTACGAAATGGCCACGACCTAAGCGCGGATTGTAGGCGTACACTCGTCAGTGCATAAATAGTTGATGTGGTGTGTCTATTGATCTTTAACCCGGCACGATCCGGGCTACTGAACGCATAAGGAACATGTAATTCTTTTACAAGTTTATATATATTTAAATAAATATCCCAAGTTATAAAATGTTTATGCCACGTGCATCCAAATCAATTTTTAATCATTTTTAAAATGAGTCAGTTGATTGTATTTACCAGTGTAAACTGACGTATTTTCCCAAAAAGATTAAATGCAGGTACTAAGCGTAATAGGCTGGATTCTCTCCTTAGCATCAATAAAGAGTCTCGCAAGCTTAAGATGCCTATCGTCTGTTGAACTACTGTTTCCTATTTATTTCGATCATTCTGTGGATAAAACTTTCAACTGTTTGTGATACACGATATTACAATATTTTATTCGGTTGAAATATATCTTTAAATTGCTTCCGCTGTGCATTTAAATATTGTGTTGTTTGACTATTATGTTGCCAACCACGTCACGATACTCCCCACCGGGCCCACCGGTGACACGTGGAATTCGGGGTGTGACAGGTTGGTATCAGAGCTAACACTGAGTGAATTAAACACTAGCCTTTTGTGTTTAATCTCAGTTACACAATTGCACATTCCTAAACTTTCGAGTCTAGACAAATAACATAGGACAAATTCTATTTTGTTTTGTTTTGTCCTTTATTTTATATATTCTTGTCGTTATCTTATGTTATATTGACAGGATTAAAAATGCCGCCAAGATTCTTTCAACGTAGAGGAAGAGGCAAGGGGCCAATCACCGCCCCCAATGACGACGAGGCAGGACCTTCGCAACGGCGAGCTCCTTCTACCACCGAGAGTGACGATCCTCGACAGAACCGGAGGAACCTTTTTTAGCCGGCTGACGGTCGGTTTCGCACAGTTCGACACCTCTTGTTCATAACTCTTATGGGCCACATTCGGAAAATGAGCCCAACAACCCACAACCTTCCTACATACCTTTACAGCGATCTTTATCGCACCACTCCTTTGGTGACCCTACACCTGTTTTCCGGGGCCGGTTTAATCCGGCAAACAACATACAAGAACCAGTGGGTTTTAACCCATTGGGACCGGAGGACCACTTCTCGGGAGACAATGCTATGGACATGGACGAGGACATGGATCCCGTCGAGCCCGCAACCGGAACTCCGAACCATCCTATCGAGGTCTCAGATGGTTCGCCCTTTCACGGATCACCCTATCATGGTCCGGATAGTTACCAGGCACGATTTAATCAGTGCGAGTGGTACTTCACACCCTCGCATCATTCGTCGCCTCACCAGCAGCAGCAGCAGCATGATCCCTCTGAGGATTCACGATTCGTAGCAGTCACGCCACCGCCTCCACCGCCACCAGTTCAGCCGGCACCTCTGCAACCGCCAAGGCGTAGGAGATCCGGAGCACGTATGTCTGCACGAGGAGAGGCCTTTCATTTTAGCTCTCCTCGACAATCGAGTGGCAGTCATTATCCGCCACTTCCAGAAGATCCACAAATGGGTGGACCTTCAAACCACGTTGCACCGCAACCACCACCGATGGTTTTTGATAACCCGATTCCAGCATACACGGGTTCTATGACGTACAACCCGTTTGAGCCGCCGATTCACACCAACTACAATTACACTGAAGCCGACCCATATTTGGTAGCGTCCAATTACAACGCCTTTAACCCTGAAGGACCGTATGGAGCTCCTTGGGGAGCAGGTTACCCAACCCATGGGTACCAGATACCTGCCAGACCTATAATACGGACTCAATCGCAGCCGCCACGGTTTTCTCCCCCAGAATGGGAGGAAATTCTTTAGAGACTGGACCAGGTCGAGCGAGACTTTCACCGAGATCGCAGGGAGCGACAGGCCTTCTTCCAAGGATTGACAAGCCTAATAAAAGGGAAGAGCAAGAAGGACCATTGAATCCTTCCACTGTTGTTGTGATTTCATTGTATCAGTTGAGCCCCTGCGTGGGCATGTCTTGCTGTATTAGCCCCTGTGTGGGTATGTTTGTTTGTTTTGACCCCTGCGTGGGTCTATTTTTCTGTTAACCCCTACGAGGGTATTATGTTTGTTTAAGTCCCTGCGTGGACTAGTATGTTGTTTGACCCCTGCGTGGGTATGTTGCTTTGTTAAAAAGTCCCGTTTAGGGCGACGTGTAACCTATTAATAATAAATGGAATGTTTAATTTATAAATTTCATTTTTGCCATTATGTGCATAAATAAATTATATATGAAATAAATAAATCCAAATCATTCCTTTTAAAAAAATATATCTGCCTATTTAAATATTGAATAAGAATCTTAAGAGTGAAACCTAGCCTGAGTGTCATTGTAAAGACCTGGCCAAAATGGTAAGACCTGTTTAAAGGATTCAAACCCCTGTTAACATCTGTAAACATGTTAACACTCCTGGCAGACGTGATTCATTAAAATCACACACGTCATTCTTATATAAGGATTCTTCAAAAGATTCCTAACCCAACTAAATGATCTCTATATCATGGGTTTAAATCACCAATTAAGATGATCATATTTTGACCATACGTGGTAATATAATGCCTACTCTCATTTTTATATGAGACAAAAGACAGTAATAGTCAGTGACCCTGTCTGAAAAAGGTAATAAACTAAGTTCAACCTTAAAAGCTTTGATTCTCTGAAATCATAGCTTATAATTTATACATGTCCTTGTGACTAGGCCTTTTGTGCTATTAATAAAACTGTTATTGTTTTATAATTAGGATAAATTATAATAGAAATCCTAAATAAATATGATTAATAAATTAACCAAATATGGTCTCTGTTTACCATGGTTAATGAATTGCCATAAAAGACAATTCCATAATAAACTCCCAAATAAACAATTGTCCTTGTTTTCTGTAACAGTTCAATTAAAATGGCCGACTCGGATGAAATTAATAGTCACCCAGTGGAGAATAATGATAACGCCCGAATTAATTTAACGGGTGCTGAGCTTAAAGCGTTGGTAGATGACGCAGTTACAAAGGCCTTAGAACGGTAGTATGAAGAGTATAGTGGGACTCGAAGTAGGACCCTATCTACACCGCATTCGAAGCCACCTTCCAAGAAGGAAGAACCCAAGAAAGATGATGATAGACTCTCCTCAAACCACCACAGTGCTCCATCTCAACAGATGGTACTAAATAAAGAACCCCGTGATAAGGGTTGCTCCTATAAATACTTTGTTTCATGCAAGCCCGGGGATTTCACTGGGGAAAAGGGAGCCATTGACTGCATGACGTGGTTAGATGAGATGGACACAGTTGTGGATAACAGCAGATGCGCTGAGAGGGATGCGGTCAAGTTTGTGTCGCAATCTTTTAAAGGTGAAGCTTTAGCCTGGTGGAGATCACTGATTCAATCCACTGGGAAAATCCCATTGTATAACATGTCATGGGAGCAATTTGTTGCCCTCATCAGGGATAATTACTGCCCTCAGCATGAGGTGGAGAAGATAGAGTCTGATTTTCTATCGTTGGTAATGACAAACCTTGACTGTCAAGCTTACCTCACGAGCTTTAACACAATGTCCCGGTTGGTTCCGTATCTGGTGACCCCGGAACCAAAAAGAATAGCTCGTTTTATCGGGGGTTTAGCCCCGGAGATAAAGGCAAGCGTGAAGGCCTCTCGGCCAGCTACTTTTAGATCTGTAGCTGACATATCGTTGTCCCTCACTCTGGATGCGGTCAGACAAAGATCGCTGAGGAACAAAGATGCTGAGAAGAGAAAACGTGAAGATGATAACTCACGGAGGTCAAACAAGAAGCACCGAGGAAACGGTGACAATAAGAAGGGGTCTGAGTCAAAGAAAGATGGGCACCAATCTGGTGAGAAGCCCAAGTGCAAGATTTGCAAGAAACAGCACTTTGGAAAGTGCAGGCTCGACTCGAACTCGCAGACTCAGTCAAGAACTTTTGCTTGCGGGATATGCAAGTCCAAGGAGCACAAAACCTTGGATTGCAAAAAGCTGAAGGATGCAACTTGCTACAGTTTCAATGAGAAAGGGCACATTAAAACCAACTGCCCTAAATACGCCAAGAAGCCTGAAGAGGCCAAGAAGACCAATGCTAGAGTCTTTAGGATGGATGCGAAGGAGGCTGTGCAAGACGATAACGTGATCACAGGTACCTTTCTCATAAATGATATCTATGCAAGAGTACTTTTTGATTCAGGCGCAGATAAATCATTTGTAGATAATAAGTTTTGAAAATTGATGAATTTACCTGTTAAAACCTTAAGAGTGAAATATGAGGTGGAGTTAGCAGATGGCACCTTAGAAACTGCCTCAACCATAATAGATGGATGCTTCATATCCATTAAGAACCACTCTTTTCCTTTGTCCCTACTTCCTTTGAAGTTGGCCGGTTTTGACATCATGTTAGGCATGGACTGGTTATCTCATAACCAGGCCCAAATTGTCTGTAATAAGAAGCAAGTGGTGATCAAGACTCCGTCTGGTGAATCACTTACCATTCAAGGAGATACCCGGTATGGACTGCCTGAGCAGGTTACTATGCTCAAGGCCTCCAGGTGTTTAAAGAAGGGTTGTGTCATCTACATGGCACAGGTGACTATTGATGAGCCGAAACCCAAGATTGAAGACATCCCCGTCATTTCTGAATACCCTGAAGTTTTTCCAGAAGAACTACCTGGTTTGCCACCAGATAGACAAGTGGAATTCAGAATTGACATCATCCCTGGAGTAGCACCTGTTGCTAGAGCACCTTATAGGTTGGCGCCCACAGAAATGAAGGAATTGAGAACACAACTGGATGAATTGCTAGCTAAAGGTTTCATTAAACCTAGTTCATCTCCCTGGGGAGCACCAGTCTTTTTTGTCAAGAAGAAGGATGGATCGATGCGTCTGTGCATCGATTATCGTGAGCTTAATAAGGTCACGATAAAGAATAGGTATCCTTTGCCCAGGATCGACGATTTGTTCGATCAATTACAAGGGGCAAGTTATTTCTCGAAGATTGACTTGAGGTCATGCTACCACCAACTGAAGGTTAGAGATGAAGACATACACAAAACTGCATTTAGGACTCGTTATGGTCATTACGAGTTCCTAGTGATGCCTTTTGGGCTCACTAATGCACCAGCCGCGTTCATGGATCTCATGAATCGCGTTTGCAAGCCTTACTTAGATAAATTCGTCATCGTTTTCATCGAAGACATTCTCATCTACTCGAAGAACCAAGCTGACCACGAGAAACACCTTCGCTGTATTCTTAAACTCCTACATCATGAGAAACTCTATGCCAAATTTTCAAAGTGTGAATTTTGGCTTCGAGAAGTCCAATTCCTTGGACATGTGGTTAGTGAGCGTGGTATCCAAGTGGATCCCGCTAAGGTGGAAGCAGTTATGAATTGGCAAGAACCAAAGACGCCTACAGAAATTCGCAGCTTTCTGGGCTTAGCAAGATATTACAGGCGTTTCATTGAAAATTTTTCAAGGATTGCTGCACCCCTAACTTCCTTAACTAGGAAGAAGATTAAGTTCGACTGGGGACCTAAATAGCAAGAATCCTTTGACTTTCTGAAGCAAAAGTTGAGCAATGCTCCTGTACTGACATTGCCTGAAGGTACCGAAGAATTCGTAGTTTACTGCGATGCATCACACACTGGCATGGGGTGTGTGCTTATGCAGAAAGGCAAGGTGATTGCCTATGCTTCAAGACAGTTAAAGGTGCATGAAAAGAATTACACCACCCATGACTTGGAGTTGGGTGCCTTTGTATTTGCACTAAAGCTCTGGAGGCATTATTTATATGGAATCAAGTGTGTGATCTATTCTGATCACAAGAGCCTCCAGCACCTGTTTAATCAGAAGGATTTAAACATGAGGCAGCGCCAATGGATGGAGACTTTAAATGATTATGATTGTGAAATCAGATACCACCCCGGCAAGGCGAATGTAGTCGCTGACGCCTTGAGTCGAAAGGAAAGGGTCAAACCCATCCGAATCAATGCCAAGAGCATTGAAATAAAGAACAGTTTGAATGAAAGGTTGTTAGCTGCACAGAAGGAAGCTGTGTTGGAAGCTAACTATCCTAACGAAAAGCTAGGAGTAACTGAGGAGCAGTTATCTCTTTGCAAGGATGGAATTCTTAGATTGAATGGACGAATATGGGTTCCAATTTATGGAGGACTTCGGGATGTTATTCTCTAGGAAGCCCATAGTTCTAAATATTCCGTTCATCCTGGAGCTGATAAGATGTACCAGGATCTAAGGGCAAACTATTGGTGGATAGGCTTGAAAAAGTCTGTAGCTGCCTATGTAGCTAAATGCTTAACGTGTGCGCAAGTCAAAGCAGAACATCAGAAACCATCGGGTTTGCTACAACAGCCTGAACTTCCCACTTGGAAGTGGGAAATGGTAACTATGGATTTTATCACCAAGTTACCTAAGACATGGAAAGGAAATGATACCATATGGGTAATCGTAGACAGACTGACTAAGTCAGCACATTTCCTACCCATTAAGGAGACTTACAGCTCCGACATGTTAGCCCAGTTGTACGTGGATAAGATTGTAGCCTTACACGGCATACGTGTGTCTATTATCTCCGACAGGGATACTAGATACACGTCACATTTTTGGAAAAGTTTCCAGCAATCTTTTGGCACGCGTTTTAATTTTAGTACGGCTTACCATCCTCAGACGGACGGGCAGAGTGAGCGTACTATTCAAACTTTAGAAAACATGCTTCGAGCATGCGTGATTGATTTGGGTCGTAGTTGGGATAACCACCTGCCGTTAATTGAATTCTCCTACAACAATAGCTACCACACCAGCATTAAAGCTGCGCCTTTTGAGGCCTTATACGGTAGAAAGTGTAGAACGCCCGTTTGTTGGGCGGAAGTTGGAGATGTCCAATTATCAGGACCAGAGATAGTCTTTGAAACGACGGACAAGATTGTCCAGATTCGTGACCGTCTCAAAGCTACCCGTGATAGGCAGAAGAGTTACGCAGATCCAAAGCGTAAACCTATGAACTTCGAAGTAGGTGACAAAATGTTGCTTAAAGTATCGCCCTGGAAGGGAGTGATGCGATTTGGTAAGAAAGGCAAGTTAAGCCCGAGATACATAGGACCGTTCGAAGTCATCGAACGTGTCGGATCGGTTGCCTATAAGTTAAACTTACCAGAAGAGCTCACTGGAATTCACAATGTATTTCACATCTGCAATCTGAAAAAGTGTTTCGCTGATGAATCACTGGTCATACCACATACAGATGTGCATATAGATGAGAGCTTGAAATTTGTGGAAAAACCATTGTCGATTGAAGATCGACAGGTTAAGAAGCTTCGAAGGAAGCATGTGCCTATTGTAAAGGTCAAATGGGATGCCCGTAGAGGTCCCGAATATACGTGGGAGGTTGAATCCATAATGAAAGAAAAATACCCTCATTTGTTTCAATAAATCTAAAGGTCGAGATTTCTTTTAAGGGGGTGAGGATGTAACAACTCGAAAATTCACGTCCTATAATGTGTTGACACGTGTCATAGGTTTGAACGTGTGAACGAATGTTATAGAAGGACTAAAGTTGACAATCATGGAAAGTATGTGAATATACGAGTTCTAAATGTCAACAGTGAATAAATATATTGTACAATAACCCTACATGATGCTCATACCTTCAAACGAATAAATCATGGATCGTACGAAGCTAAATATGAAGGAAAGTGAGAGATTACAAACTACAGGGGTTAAATGTGTCAACATGTTTAAGTTATACCTCTGAGTGACCTTTTGACAACCCGAAGCTTTGTAACTGTTAATTATGCTCACTAGAATGCACAATATAAATTTCATAAAGTTTCATTATCGTATGAGAAAGTTATGATCAAATTCGTATGCGAGGGGTTAAAAGCGTCAACAATGAAGTTTAGGACTTTTCGGGTGACAATAAAGTTAACCGAGGACTAAACAAAGTGGGTAAATGTCTTAAAGCCCTTATATGTCAATTTGGAGGGTTCAAAGTTCAAGAAATAATGTCATAGCAAAGTCTTGAAGAGCCAAGGATCAAAACACAAAAATCAAAAATTTGAGATTTTGTCAGAAGGGGCATCGCGCCACGCGAAGGCCCTGGTGGGGGGCTACGCGTGACGCGAGGAGTCGTCTGTTCCGAAAAATTTGGGTTCTTGTCTGCCTTTGCCATTTTAACCGACTTATAATCGATTTTCCACATCTTGCACGACCCCTAAGCAACCCCTAGACACTTAGGGACATCTGGAAGTGATCCATGGCCCTGGTTAGACTTGTGTGTCAATGATCCATGTGTTCTTGAGCACTATATAAAGGGCCAAGGTTGCAACCAATTCTTCACACCTTCCTTCAGCATTCCTGATAATTTCTGGAGCTCCAAAGCAGGCTCAAGTGATCACTAATCAAGCAAAGGACTCTAATAAGTATGCTTAACCTTTCTTAGTTAAGTTTTTGCTTAGTTTTAGCTTAAAAGTCAAACCGTCGTAATTAACGGTTGACTTAGCGATTAATCACTAATGATCCAGTGATTAGTCGAATTAAAAGTAGTTATAAGTTGGTAATTATGTGGGCATTAAACCCTTAAAAGGGCACCCTCTGATTCCCACTCTCACTAGGTCAAATGTCGGGTCAAACTTGTTATTAAAAAGTCAACAGAATGTTTATTTTCTAATTTATGCATAATTAGCAATGTAGAACACATACAACCTGTTTGATCATTAACATAACTTGGTAATTAGTGTAAGAACATGTCTAAACATGTTCAACCCGACAATTTTCTGTTTAGACCCGGTTCGGAACCGAAAGTCGCAAAGCTTTGACTTTTGCTTTGACTTCAGTTCTGACCCATTTTGGTATGTTTTAGAAATACCATAGAGCTTCTTTAGGACCAGGTTACATGCTAGTATAACCCTCTGTGATTATACACCTTGGTTCATTAGTTAATCAATTAATATGCATAATTCCGTTAATTGCTCATATGTTGACCATTATGCCCTTTTCACCTTAAAACGTGATTTTTGAAAATGTAAAAGAGTAGAAACTTTAATTACTGATATATATACTTGCACCCAAAGTTTGACATCAGTTTGAGGTGTAGAATAAGAGTTATGCTCATTAGCGTAAATTGAAAGCTTTATGTTAATTAAACGGCATAATTAGCGTATAGCCTATTTAAACCTACTTTTTGATACCAAACTTATTACCCACTGATGTAATATATTATTTTGAGATTTATGAAGATTTTTAATTAATTTTAGGCTGAGCATAACTTATAGTCGTAGGCTTAATCCGGTAATTGTCGGTTTTGCCCTTACGGGCTATAAAATGAGTTTTACATATCTATTTGACTCCAAACCTATTGCTACTGATTACATATGATAAATAAATTATTTTAGGCCTTCTGGAATAATAAAAATATCAGCTTTATGTATAGAACCCGGAAATGGTTTTTAATCGCCTTTTTAAGCGTTTTTAACGCATAGTATGTACTAGAACTATTTTAAACATACAAGGGTTGATACCTACTGATATTTTAGGTAAATTATAATATTTTAACAGTAAGCAAAAGTTGTTTAACTCAGACTTCAGTTTTGAGCTTTTCGGCTTATGTGAAATTACCAAAATGCCCCTATGGTGCATAGATTGGTTATAATTGATAAATTTCACATATATACTTTACCCTACTGTTATAACTTATTAAATTGAGTATTTTTGTTGATTACATCAGACCTGTAACTCAGGTTAATACTTAAACTCTTTTATAACCTTGAAAATGACCAAACTACCCCTACGGGGCATAGTTTGTGTTTAAATTCATTTCGGGCATAATCAAAGACATCTTACTGATGTCACAACATATTTGAAGCATATTAACTTAGGAAATTTGTATATGGCTCTTACGGATACCCGTTACGCTTATTACGCGTTCGGTTCGATTTATGTAACTAGTTTACATAAATTAGCCGAAACGGGTCAAACCTTATCAGTTTTATCTCAAAATCCTGAATGTGTATAATGTACCCATATTAAGCAAGTATTCAAACTTGTCGGGTCTAAATCATATTCTATCCGGTCTTCGCTTAATCGTGCGTACGAACCGTATCTTTGAAACTAACCGGTCTAAGCTTAAGCTTAACTAAAGACCCGTTAGGATTCTAATAGGTTATTATAAACCTTCGTTCCAGATTAGGAGGACCAGTAAAAGCTACTTGCATTTGCTTATTGTGATTATTACTTTGCTCAGGTAAATACTTTTAACTTATTTTCCCTATACGGGCTTGGGTTACGGTATATAAAACACCGCTTGGTCGGGCATCAAATCTTCCATCGTTGGGTGGTTAATTGAATAATTTGATCGGCCCGTTTAAATTGTTTTGTTTACTTAAAGCCTTTGGGGGGTTAATGACCATGTCCCGGATATCCTTGGCATCATTTTACGAAATGGCCACGACCTAAGCGCGGAGTGTAGGCGTACACTTGTCAGTGCATAAATAGTTGATGTGGTGTGTCTATTGATCTTTAACCCGGCACGATTCGGGCTACTGAACGCATAAGGAACATGTAATTCTTTTACAAGTTTATATATATTTAAATAAATATCCCAAGTTATAAAATGTTTATGCCACGTGCATCCAAATCAATTTTTAATCATTTTTAAAATGAGTCAGTTGATTGTATTTACCAGTGTAAACTGACGTATTTTCCCAAAAAGATTAAATGCAGGTACTAAGCGTAATAGGCTGGATTCTCTCCTTAGCATAAATAAAGAGTCTCGCAAGCTTAAGATGCCTATCGTCTGTTGAACTACTGTTTCCTATTTATTTCGATCCTTCTGTGGATAAAACTTTCAACTGTTTGTGATACACGATATTACAATATTTTTTTCGGTTGAAATATATCTTTAAATTGCCTCCGCTGTGCATTTAAATATTGTGTTGTTTGACTATTATGTTGCCAACCACGTCACAATACTCCCCACCGGGCCCACCGGTGACACGTGGAATTCGGGGTGTGACAGTATCCTATTTTTAGAGCTCCTGAGGAAGGAGCCACTCCGCTTGAAGTCTTGCTAAAAAGTAACTTCTGGAATCGAGAGATACATTTTTGTTCATATAAACAACGAAGTGGGAATACACGTGAATCTCGCTGAGATCCATTTTGTTAGAAACTGATCGACACCAAAGATCCCTTCGAGGATACAGCAATTTCTTGGTCTCACTAGATACTATCGCTGATTCATCACAGGATTTTCGAAGATCACGCAGCCTAAATCTCTTTAGCACAGCAGGGTGCTGTGTTCATGGAAGATGAAATAGGAGGACGTCTTTTAAGCTTTCGAATCCCAACTCTGCAAAGCACTGAGCATCGTCTTTACCTAAGGGAACGGGTGATTTAGTGGTATACGATGATGGTTCGAATCAGAGTTCCAGTTACACACCGATGCAGCACGAGGGACTGATGACTCACGTAATGGAGTTACAAAGAGGAACTGCACGACACACAACCTGCGGTGGAAACCGTGGTCTTTGGATTTAAGTTGGAGGCATTACTTGGAAGGTACCAAATGCACTACTCAGACCGATCACAAGGGCCTCCCGTGTACCCTGGTTTCGAAAGAGCTAAAACAGTAAATGACATCCCTGGATGGAACTTTTGGATGATTACGACTATGAAACTTGGATGTGCACGAGCTTTGCAGCTCACTATTGACTCTAACTTACCTGATCAGACTCGCTCTGTTCAAACTGGAGAACTGAAGGAAGAGGATTTTCAAGTTGAACCCATGCGGGGCATGGAGAAGCAACCTTTGGCAGGTCAGATGATATTCGCTACCTTCAGGAACGAGTGTGGATCTCATTATACGGCAACTGTAGGGAACTCGTGTTGAGAAAAGCACACCGGCCTCAGCACTCTAGTCATCTGGATTTTTAGGATCTATAAATCTTGTACTGGTGATCGGGCATGAAGGCTCACCTAGCTATATAGGTGAATGATGGTTGACTTGTGGGAAAGCCAAGGTGAAGTATCAGCAACCAGCAACACCCATATGAAAATGAGAACAGACTGCCAGGGATTTTGTCGCTAGTCTATTAACAACTCGAAACGGAAACAATATCACCTGGATGATCGTTGATTGTCTCACGTTACCTGCACACTTTCTTTCAATCAAGGAAACTGACGAGTCGTCACAGCTAGTGAATATTCCTTTGAGAGAAACGGCTTTTAGGCACGAAGTGCCAACTCCTGTTACCTTTAATTTTGAACTATACTTGATTTATGACCGGCAATACACAACACCCTTGGCTCACATCTAGACATGAGCATTACTTATCACTGTAGGACAACCGGACAGAGTAACGAACCATCCTGACTCACGAAGACATGCTGCAAGCACGTACGTGATTGACTTTAGTAAAATTTGAGGGATATTTACCTTTGGTTGAGTTCTACTACGGCAGATACCATTCTAGTGTTCAGACAGCTCTGTTTGGGGCATTGCATGGATGATAATACCAATCTCCTTGTTGGATTAATTTCGGGTCCAGGACTCGTACTTGAAACTCTTGGGAAGGTTATTTGCATTGTGAGTCGTTTGGCGGCAAAAACGTGATCGGCAGGAAAGCTGATAAGCTTAGGAAACACTGGAAGATCGTTGTAGGCGATCGTATCATGTTGCAAGTCTCACCCTGGGAGGGTGTGGTACGCCTGGGAAGCGTGGCAAGCTTAACTTACATCACTTTGAGCCATACAACATTCTGGGAAGAATAGGTAACGTGACTTACAAACTCGGGTCACCCGACGAATTGGATAACGTGCATGATGTCATCTATGTTTCGAATCTAAGGCAGTGTTTGTCCGATGAAACATTTGTGATACCCTTATTAGAGTCTGAAGTTAATGACAAGTAGCAGTTGTTGAGGAATCTACTGAAATCATGGACCAGGACGTCCAGAATCGTTAGCATAGTCGAATTCCAATCGTGAGAGTTCGTTGGAACTCAAAACGTGGACCGGAGTTCACGTAGGAACGCAATGATCAGAGTAAGCACTAGCATCCTCAGTTGTACAAACGGTTGCATCAACTTCTGGTATTATTGGCGAATTTCGGGATGATATTCCCTTTCAAGTTGGGATGATGTGGCACCCGAGGAAAATCCACAGTCATCCTAATCTAACACTTTGCATGTGATGAATAATGATATGTATTATTGATGGATGATTGATAATTTTCTTCTCAAAACCTCCTGTGCACGTGAATGAATGATCATATATTTATGTTTAATTAATTGCACTTGTCTCTCAATTCCTTCCTCAAAGTCTGTGTGTACATCTCATGTTGAACTCGATTAACCCACACACACCTCCACTTAGGCCGGAGGCCACACCCCTCTCATATCCCCTCTTCCTCGGCCCACACCCCTTGAAGCCCACACGCCCTTTTATGTTATAATACGTAACATATGTGGTGTTTCCCTATAATCTTCTAATCACGCATGAGATTACAAACCCTAGTTCCCTTCTATCCTTCCTTAACCTCGATGGCAGATCCTCTGGTGACCGAAGCCTTCGGTTGCAAGTCTAACACGCTACTCCATTCCTTGTAACTTGGTTAGTATGTTGTTTTAATTACGTGTCAAAGTGTTGTTATGTGTTAGTTTACATGAGATTGAAGTAGAGATTAGAAAGTTATGTTAATAGGAATCTTGATAAAAACTATGTCATAGCAAACTGCATGATCGATCAGAAGTAGGTGTTAAATATTAATATGATATGACTTAGGGTTAGTCAATATACGAGTCGACGTGCTTTGAATGAAGGAAGGGTATTATGTGGTTAACAGGGTATGTACGTAGGGAGTGGTAGTTTATTAGCCGGGTTGAAATTGAAATATTGGTGTTTGCCATGTGTAGAATGCATGATTAAAACTATTAGATGATACCATTGAATATGAGTTATATGATTCGATTTATTGGAGCTTGTTGCTAGCCATAACGTTTGGACATGAGATTGTGTTTTGGTAAGAGAGTTGCATTCGCATGATTGAATATGTTGTGATAAATGTTACTGTAATGATCATTCGTAATCTGAATCAATATGATTTAGGGATGTATAGTGGCCAAATGTATGCATTGCACAAGGGAACACTTCACACTAGAATGGCAGTCGCAGTTATATAACATGGTTGGGAAAATGTATACATTATATGTTTATGCAATGACTTGGGGTGGATAACATAGGTGGGCCGGACCACACATAAACCGCAGAACCTTGTTGGGCCGCACTTGCACTGGATTAAACATACAATTATATATAACATAAACCTTTGGGCTGACAATGGAATTTGGGCCGGGTGCCGGGGTAAACTTCACAGGCCCATGTGGGGCGGCATGGGTCATAAAAGTTGAGGCCAAACGCACAAATAGAATTAGTGGGCCAGAACCATCAAGTGGGCCTAAGGGCCATCTGGGCCGTGGGTTAAACCCCCGGGGCCGCACGGTTATTGGGTTAATTTGGTTGCTAAGTGTGTAAGTGAGACGCGAGTGGATTATGTGAAGTGTATGTGACTCGAATGTTTATTATGTGACTATATGATAATTGATACGCTATATGCAATCTGTTACATGCGTGGTTTGATAGAATGAGATTCTAACTGTTAGCGGTAACCACAATAGGGACTAATTGATCAACTTGGAACATGTAACGTAATCTTACCAAGCAAAACCAAGGTGAGTTCACTACTCTTTTTCCAAGCATGCGTCCCGGGGAGGGACATCTGGTAAACGTTCTGGGGAGGAATGCTGGGTATTTGGGTTTGACTGGAATGTTAAACCTGGGTTGTTGGTTAATACACGTCTATATCTATCACTCAAGTCCCTCCTACCGATTGTTGTCGGGGAGGCAACGGGGTATTCGTTAGTAGCGCTACTTAGGTTTCGCACCCTCACACCGCACCGGGGAGGTCGGTGATGAACTAATCACCTCCATCATGACCATTGCTTTGATAGAGGCATTGGGGTTTAGGGCAAAACATCTGGAGCCATCTGCGGTAAGCGTGTGATTAACAACATCAAATCTGTGAAACGTTTTAATCTGGTAACTGGTAACTAAACGCGTTAACAAAACTTTGAACTCACCAGCGTCGTCTGACACACTTGTCGGCATGCTTGCAGGTCTGTAGGTTTATATCATTGGGACTTGTTGTCTGGGATGCTGGAGTGGTCATGGGTCGAGATACATGGAATCGCAATACACGCATAATGGTTTATGTACACATGGTTTATAAAACACTTACACAAATGAGTTATGCTTCCGCTGTACACAATGAATGATATGTAACGTTTGTAACACTTTATGTTAATGAATGAAAGTTTTATTTAAATATATTTATGAGTTAAATGTGATTGGTGGCTGGATCCTGGTACGTCACACGTCCCGCGATGTTTCCGCATTTGGTATTTTGGGGGTGTGACATGTTGGGCCAGGATGCGTTCTCACCATTCTCACACTTTTGGCCGTTTTCTCCTGATCTCGTTTCTAGGTATTATATTATTATTATTATTATTATTATTTAAATATTTAGTAATTATATACTTAAATATTGAATTAACATAGTATTTCTTTTTTTTTAACGGCAAATTTGGATTACTGAGTAACCATTGGAGTATCTTCGTGCCACCAGCGAAACCACCCGATCATATCTATCTCTACTAGGCGTAATGCTTATACACCAATTTAAGAGTAAACCCAGTAAATATGAGAAACCCCCTCCTTTGGGAATCGAACCCAGGACCTATTGGTCCTAAAACCTTATCCCACCCCTTGTGGGAATCAAACCCGGGGCCTATTGGTCCCAAAATCGTATCCCAGTATTTAATTTAAATAGTATTTAGTTGTTATAAATTAATTAAATAGTATTTTGCTATTACCTATAAATTAATTTGCAAAAAAAAAAAAACTCCTCTCACACTAACACTATTCAATTCGATTTGACATTTCTTTACACTTTTAATTTTAATTTTAATTTAATTTAATAATTTTAATTTTAATTTTAATTTAATTTAATTTTAATTTTAATTTAATTTTAATTTTAATTTTAATTTTAATTTTAATTTAATTTAATTTAATTTAATTTAATTTTAATTTTAATTTTAATTTTAATTTTAATTTTAATTTTAATTTTAATTTTAATTTTAATTTTTAAATTTAAATTTTAAATTTTATTTACTTTTAACCGTTTTATTTTTTATCTTTTACACTTTTAATCCCAATAATCTTCATCTTTTACATAACCCTGTAGTTTTCATCATTTACACATTTGTCTCAAACATTTTCTATTTTTAACTCCAACATTTTCCACTTTTCAACTTTGATTCCTATACTTTACATCTTTTACAAACTTATTGTTTTACTATTTGTTCTAAATTTTGTGAGTTAACAAGCTGCAACCACGTATGTGGTTAAACGTATAAAACGTCTATTTTTTACGGTTTAACAGCTTCGTCGCGGGTCCTAAGTCGACTTAGTTAATCTTTTCTATTTTTTCCTTTTTCGGTATATTTTTTGCGAGTTAACACGTTGTAACGTGTGTGCATGATTTATCAATTTTACGTTACTTTATGTTCTGCTTAACGGTTCCGCCGCAAAGCACGGGTCCTTGATACTAGTAAAAATAGAAATAGTAAATGTTGCTATTTTGAATAGCGTAATCTAACCCGACATGCGTTGAATGCTGGTCAAACCTGAAACCGTTTTAACCCTTTAAATAAGATAATTCATTTAAATAGTAAATATAAATTTAAATCTTAATTTTAAGTATTTTAAATAGAAATAGTAAATGTAAACTAAAATTTCAATTCCAATTATTATAAATAAGATATAATTTAGATATCATTTGGTTATAAAAAATATAAATAGTAGATATAATTTTTTTTAAAGAACGCAATCTAACCTGATTTGTCTTAAACACTAGCCTGACCCAAAATTGTTTTAACTCGAACTCATTTTGACTCGAACCTAACATACCCTTTTTTATGTGATGTGACACAATTACTAAAAGAAAAATGAATAAATGTAATTTAAAATTTAAGTATTAAATTTAACTATTTAAGATATATTAATTGTTATGTTATACTTTATGAATAAGAATAAATAAACAATATGTTTGTGGAATTTATGTCATTAAATTCTATTGTTAGGCCTCGTTTTAACTTGTTAAGGATACAGGGGGTTCATTTAAGAAGAAATTTAATATGAGAAGAAAAAGAAGAAAGGACATAATGGTAAAACATCAAATACTTTATAACTCCTATCATTAATCATGTTATCTCTCATTAATAAAACAAAAACTTTTTATCCTACATATTTCAAATTTAACCTATATATATGTTACACTTAGCAGAATTTACCCTACACACATCAAAATTTATCCTACACATTTCAAAATTTATCCTACACATACTGAAATTTATCCTACACATGTCAAAAATTGTCCTTCATCATAAATTATTTTATTTTGAAAGAGTATATTTAAAAGTGAGTTACAAGTTTAATTGGTTAGCTAATTAATTACAATTATAACTTTACCTATATGCCTTTTTCAATAACATTAAATACACATATTAAATGAAGTAAAAGGAGTATTTCAATTGGTTTAAAACTTATTCTTTTTATTCTTACATAATTTTTCTTCTCATTTGAACCCTCCACTATGGATACAATATCCTGAGGTATATTCTGGATCAAATATCCTTGATGTGTATTACGGGACCTCAGAGGATCAATGATCCTTAATGTTTGGTATGGTTTCTAAGAATTATTTTTTATATTTTATTGTGTTTATATGCAGGTAAACTGAGTGATTGACTAAGTCTAAGCTATACTCTCGCTGGAAATGGTTGAGGGGTTGCACGTGCTCATTCAACAACTGTCATGGGACGAGGATGTGGGCTAAGCATACTTATCGCATGCTTAGTTATTTGTGTTATCTTTCTTTTAGAAGGATCGATCACGTTATAACCACACACATATACACAACTGACCAACACACACACACACACACACTACTGCCATACGCGCTCTGCTAATATATTGTATCAAGCTTGATCGATTTCCGAAGTTGTACTACACATTGTTGCTTAATAGTAATCAGTGATAGATAGTTTTCACCACCCGAGGTTTTTATACCAGCGATCTACTAGTGATCAAGGGCTTTTTCTCGTATAAATCTCTGTGCTCAATTTGCATTTCAAGCTTTGCAATTATTTTGTTCATATAAGCACTCTACCTCATAATACAAATTTTGTTACATTATCCTTAAACCAATTTTTGACTAAAACAATTATGTTTAGTAAATATTTAATTAATATCAAAAAATGACAAAATGGTAAATGACTAAATTCTTTATGCATTAAGACTTGTATCAAATGCATCATAAATGTTGAAATGAATTTACAAGTCTACTCTTAAAAAATATGTTTTACAAGGTAATATAGATTAATCGTAATAATAATATTAATAGTAACATATAAACATACGAAAGAAGAAAAATAGAGAAGTTATTATTATTGTTATTAATAATAATAATAATTGACAAGTTGCCAATTGATGTGTTCAATGGAAGCAAGAGAAGCACAAAGACTAAAGCGTTCTTGTGGAACCTGCAACGATTGATACTAATCACCTTTTATCGTTTCCCTTACCACTTGCAAGTTGTCTTTTTACATAATGACAAAATAACTTAGGTGCAAAGTTAGATATTTAGCTAGATATTTTCCTTGGGATATTTTATTCCCGCGTTTTTCTTATCTAACTTTATTCTTTTTATTTACTTATTCTTAATTAACAAGTTGGCGCTAACCCGCGCGTTGCGGCGGGATGCTGATTATGAATGTTTTAGTATCATATATGATATGCAAAAATTGTTAAGTTTATTGAAATTCTTTTTTTCTCTTCATCCCTAACTTAGCATTTTACTTCAAAAGATCATAAAGTGTTTTTAGGAATGGTTCAACTTTGGCATCCTATATATGAACTCAACATGATGTAAATTTTGTACGTAGAATGGTTGCTTGAAAATTGCACTGGTATATTAGGTTACCGGCTTAAATGGCGTTGGTGAACATGGTGTTAGTGGGTGTTGTGTTATATACATTAGGTTATTACGTAGCCATGTAGGTGTGTTATAAATGTCTAAAATCTTTTAAAAATTTGACCAACTATGTTTGACCTGTTACTCAACTATTTATTGGTTTAGGGCTCGAGCGTTGCGGTTGGACCGTTAAACCGAACAAAATTAAATGTTAAAACATTGAAAAAATAATTATGTCCAAAGGATAACATTGTTTTGTTATAGTACAGGCAACTTAGCAAAAAAGATACAAAAGCGCAAAAGATTTATGGAGCATCATAAAAATGGATGGTGGTTTCGCTTGTTTTAGTCAATATATGATAAAAGTATCTAACATTCATGTGAGTTAAACATACACAATAAATATTCATCTATCTTGAGTCATTTTAGCATAAATAAATTATATTATAACACAATCAACATTCCCGCAAACTGCATGGCAATTGATAGATCACAAACTTCATTGTATTTATAAAAAAATAACATGTATAAATTAAAAAGAAAGGAAAAGAATTAATATATAAACTACTGTGATGATTGTATTTATAAAATAAAATAAACATATGTGAATATATAAATAAAAAAGAAAGGGTAAAGAATTGTGATGGTTGCATATGACACTTCAAATTTGTGGTGATGTACTCATGTTCATGTACACGTATCATCAATTAAAATAAACATGCATGTGTCCTCAAAATAAAAACTACACATATGCACTGTTAAAAGGTTTCTTCAAAATCATAAACAAAAACAATTATTTCCAGAATAGAAGCACCACCGTCACCATAGCAACACCATCGAACCACCACAACCACAACACCACTGAGCCACGGCAAGTCTGTAACCACAGCACCACCACCGAATCGCCGCCCAATTTCATATTCAATGTTGTTTTTTTAATTGGTGCATTGGTATGATTAATGATTGCGTTGGTTAAATTATTAGGGTGAGTTGGTTTTGAATGTAAGTTATGATTGTGTATATGCCAATCAAGTAACCGTTTCTTTTTTTCTTTTTTTTTTTTTTTTTTTTTTGAATGGAAGTAACTGTTTTTTTAGACGGCACTTCTTAAACGGCACTTCCTTTTCTTTGTTTTTTTTTAAACGGTACCTTAATTTATGCAAGGGGTGTAACCCAAAATGATGCCCCTTAAGCAAAGAGTATGTATGTGTGATTTTTAAAAGTCCCAACTTTCCACTCATGAAAGGCAACCCAAGTTGTTTTTTGTAGGGTTATATAATGAGAACAAAATTAAATAAACTTTGCGGACGCTGCTTCGCGTTGTAGCGAACAAATCGACGTGGTTACATACAGGTGCGTATGCGACTCGGAATTTTGATTAAACTTTATATTTCAACGTAGGTAGAAATACATTAAACTTTATATTTCAACGTAGGAAAAAAATAAAATTATATTATATTTGATCCTGTTAGTTTTGAATGTAATTTTTTATATTAAAACTTATACAAAAATAGGGTTAGGTTCATTTAGAAAACAAGAAAAAACTTGAAAACCTTAGGTTCATTTAGAAAACCACAAAAAACTTGAAAATCCAAAAAACTACTACCAAGTACCAACAAATCAAAAAAATTTATTTTTACTTTTCATTTCCTTTAAGAGTATTTTACTTTTAAATTATTGTGTTTTAGTTGTTTTAACCACGCGAGTCTAAAATCAAAATGTTTAATGCCCTTAATACCTATTTTTTTTTAATTTGTAACCATTTGAGTCCAAATTTATAACGTCGTCCAAAAAGTATGTCAAGTATAAGGGGTAATTAAGTCATTTTATACTTAGGTACAACCCTTTAATGCATAAATTACTTACAAAACACTTTTACCGTTTGTAAAACTTCTAATAAAACAAAACAATTTTAGGCCACATGGCATCTTCTTACCCATGTGGCTGACACATGTCAATTGATAGTTTCCTCAATAATTTTTCCCTTGAGCGGCAAATCTGAATACACTCTTCCTATTCTACGATTCATATCTTACACCAGAAGAATCCCAAATCCCACACAATCATCCTCTCATCTTCTCTCAAATCATCTCTCAAAATATGAATCACTTTCCATATGTAAGTATGATTGTTATCAAAAAACCTAGATCTATCTTTAAGATTCCATGAATGGAGCACAACCGGAAGAATCATCTTAGCGAAGCTGAAGAAAAAAATCAGGTTATCAGTTGTACTTTGATTGTTAGCATGATATTTGTATATATATTTTGTTAGAGATTAGCGATTGGTTTTAATTGTCATTTACAGTAGATTTCAACATGTATGTTTATCTCCATCCTCTCATATTCCAAACCCTAAACGTTACCATCCTTCTGTCTTTCTTTTTCCATCATACAAACAAACCTTTCAAAGCCTGACACCACTAAAGTTTCACTTTTATTTCTTTTTCTTTTTAGGGAGATGAACGAAAATGGTCAGGAATTGGAATTCGGGTTCATGCGTGTTGGTGGGTTTGTACAGTGGAGATGGTGGTGATATGTTACGGTGGTTAGTGGTGATGGTTTCCGGTGATGTGGTTACTGTTGTTGAAGTGGTTCAAGAATAAGGTTAGTTTTCAGATCATAAGTAGATGAATTGGATCCGGGTTAGTTTAGTCTTATTTAGATCAAGCTTTTGTCATATTAATCTTACAGACCTTTGTTTTTGCAGGTATGATGTTTCTAGAGCTTTGTGATTTCCTTTTGCTTTTGTTGAGGTATATATATGTGTGTGTGTTTTCTGGCTACTTTACTTTTGATTTTTTTTTTTTTTTTTTTTGAGAAAAATGGGTTGTTTGACTATAAAATTCAAATGTTGATTTGGTTCTATATGTTTTATTTGAATGGTGTTATTTATTATTTGATACCAGATGAGGAATTAGGTGATAGAAATGCATCAAATGATGTTCAATTAGGCTTCAATAGTGTTTCATTAGTTATATTTCTGGGGGTATTTCATTATTGTGTTTATATGTCATGGGTATTCCATTATTTTGTTTTTAGGTGATATACACTTTCGCTTCAGTTTCTGATTCTTGGACCGAATTGCAGCAATCAGTTAGATAGCTTATTAACATGCATAATTTACATATACTTCTTTCATGTCAGCAGATATAATAATCTTGATAACATGTATAATTTACCTATAGTTCTTTCATTTGTAGAAGGACAATCTGTTGCTATTAGTATAGTCGTTTCAGTCAAAGGAGTCTTGCCAGCTCTATCTTCTTTTGGGTGTGATCATTCTGGAAACTCATCATATAGATGGATATTTGGATCATTTGCTATCCCTGCTACAAGTTTTCATCTTTTTTTCTATTTTTATTAACTAAACAAATTATCCAGTGTAGAATTCTTTTTTGGAAGTTTATGCATTAGGATTTCACGATTTCACTTAAACTACTTATGAACTCTTTTAATTTCATAACAGCATACAGGTAAATTATCTAGAGGCATATACAGCGCAAATATTACATTCTTTTACCTTTTTGTGATTGATTATTGTAAAGCATGACACTCTTTCTTTTGGTATATATCTCAACCATGATGGATCTTTTTTGTGTGCATATGAAGCGCACTTTGATTGCTATCAAGTCAGATGGTGTGCAAAGAGGACTGGTAATTTAACCACCGTTATTTATATGCATCTTGATTGACTTTTTGTGTTCTTAACACGGGTTACTGCAAATTTACAACATAGGAAAACTTTGCACAAGCTACAAGTGCATTGCAACTTATTATACATAACTAAAGTGGTAAGTAGCCATTTATTGTATTCGAAGATGCAACATTTTTCCTTTTAGGCCTGTTTCAATTTAATCTACAAATTTTTAAATGCTTTAATATATGTTTTAGTGGTGAATACCACAATTTTACGAGCTATAATATGTTAGTTGATTAAAGTTAGAGAACAAGTTTTTTTAGTCGAAGATTCCATTTTTCAAGTAGCTTCGATTTTGTGATCATATTTAACTCATTTTCTACTTTTAACCCGTTTTACTTGAATATGCAGGTGGATACTGAAATGTCATGCTTGAAACAAGGTGACAATGGAGATTGATATAACTTTTTTCCAAGTTGTGGGAATGGATGAAACTTTAAGGGAAGTCATACTGATATAAAGCACAGGAAAGGAATCACTACAATGGGGTAAACACATGATCAGCAGTATCTAAATCATATAGAAGGCCCATCTATTCATGAACTATTTATAATCATATGAATATCAACATGACAGCTTATTCATTAGAGTCTTAGGGTATCAACTAATAATATAGATGTTTTAGATAGTGTATTTATAATTGCCAATATTTAAAATTAATATTGGTGTGCAATTTTAATAAGATTGGTTTTAATTGAGTTGTGTAAATATGTTATGTTCCCCTTATTGTCTTCTGGTAAAGTTTCGGCCAAACTGAGGTATGGTTCGATTTTATTGCATGTTGTCGTATTGGTTAGATCGGCTCTTGGTGTGATGAATTAGATTACTTTTGGTGTTTTAGTACTCCTGTAAGGTTCCAACGATCGAGTTTTTGGATGTATGCTCCAGATTTGAGTAGCTTGCTTCTCCCAAAGGTATGGAGAGCTAAGACAAGAGCTATAAACGAACATTACAAATGGGTTCATATCGGTTGTTACACTTATTAAAATCTCTCCATGTCTGAAACCACGACCCACCACACGTATAATGCACCGCTTTTGGGTACGTACTCGGATCCCCATCAACAACTCGGTTATGGCCCACCAGAAAGTTCCAAAGAAAAGGAACTGACCCAATCTCAGGTGTCGTCATGAGAGGGTGCCCACAAAACCCTATCTCAAGCGTGGTCTAATACTCCTTCAAATTAATCGTGTTTGCATGAAAGAGAATATTGTGCTTTCGATTCAGGATCAATTATAAAACAACGGATTTTAAAAGGGGTGGAATTTGAAAATTCGAAGTTGGTGAATCTAATTAGCCACTGAATCGGAGTTCCAGGAGGTATACATGTGCACTCGAGTTAAATAAGTATTTAGTTTTACATATTGATATTGTGAGGTAATCAACAGGTTCACAACAATTCAGGTACTTTTATAAGGTATGATGTTGCTTGGACAGGGTTACCTGCTTGAAGGAGGCATGTGACTTTGTTTTCTATTAGCTATTTTCAATTTGTCAAGTGGTTCTTACATTAGTTGGTGTCACCAGTACAAGGTAATGGATCTGAACATAGGTTTAGCGATGAGGAAGGTGAGCAGCTGTCTAAGCTTTTGATCGACGGTCTGCAAGCGTCAAACAGGCAATTAGCTACTCGAATGTTAAGTCCGAGTAGACTAGATTGGTGGCGATAATTATTAAGGTAAGTGAAACCTTAAATTATAGCTATTGAACTCTGCAATATATTTTCATTAAATTGCTTAGCCAAAGGCTTTTTAATAGCAAAAAGCAATAAACCCAGGTTAGTATTTTGAAGCCTTTCACTAATGTTATCTTTTTAGAAATTTTTAGGGATTCTTATTTTAAATTTTGTTTTGTTTTGTGTGCATTGTTCGTTATCTACATTCCAACTGTTTGATTGTATGCATTCAATGTTCGATAGGATTTTGTCACTTAATTGCCAAACACTCCTGCAAGAATCTTAAAAGCCCCCAAATCTTTGATCTTAAGTAACCCATTTGATTTTATAGACTCAAACTGTAGCTACCTTGATTGCTTCATTAATCACTATCCTGAATTGGGTTATGATATATTCATACTTAATGATGGTAGGTCATCTAGATGTTTACATGCCATGAATGTTTTCTACTCTACTTCTAAAATATTGAAAACTTACAATGTTGGGTAAGTTATCAAGTCGTTGCATTGTTTTTGTGTGTTTAGAAGCAAAAGGGTAGATTACAGATGGTCAAAGTTGTCTGGGGTGCTGATGGTTTGATAGGTGGATTTGGAGAACGCAGACCTGGAACCAAATTCTTTGTCTGGGGTGGCACCAATTAAGGTGTTTCTAAAAGATAACCCGATACTGAATTCAATGGTGTAGGTGGCATACTGTTTTCAACATATTGATTTGCCACATGTGACACATTTTGTTTTGGAGCAGTGGAGCAACTTCACACTCTCCATTTATATATTAATTAGTCTACCTTAGCTCCATAGCCATTTTGGAGGCCTACGTTCAACTCGATTCCCTTAACGTGCTACCTTATCAACGCATTGTCATCTTGGGATCCCAGGTATTGTTCTAAAAATTGTTTCTTTTTTTTCTTTTCTACATTTATTGTGATGAAATTATTCTGTTTGCTTGATGGGTTTTGCTTTTGTTCAAACTGGTGACTTCATTTTTGAAATTACGTATTGCTTGAAATTTTCCCCCTTTCAGACCACGATCTGCTTCTTAGTAGGGGCGGGCATAAAATGTTTCAAAACTGTGAGAACCACATACCCGACCCATTAGAACCTTGGGAGACAATCAATATAGCTATATGCATCATCCTCCGGTTATCCTTAATCTCTGCCTCAAGGTTTCGGTTTAGTTATGGATCCAAACCCATGGTAAAGAATAAAGATTGAAGACTGCAGGACCTATTTGTGGTTTTAATTAATATCAACCCTAGATTTTTTAGGGTGGTGTGTATCTGCTAATTGTTGTGATTGAATTGATGTATGTGTTTGGATGTATTTTTTTGAATCATGATTTCATGTATGTGATTGTAAGTATGTATATATGTATTAGATATTGATATTGCATGCTTTTGATGGCATGTAACTTGCATGATGTAAGAAGCTAGCATTATTATAAACAACATATGTATGATGCATGTGTTCGTGTTTTGATTCTCTATCCAATTTGTATGTAATTTTAAGTATTGTGTATGAATGATTCCTATTTGCTAACTATATTATAGTACACCTTTTGATGGATATAATTTATGGCATATTAAGAAAATTCTTTTGATAGATATTCTTTATGGCATATTAAGAAAATTCTTTGTTAAAAATTGTTCTACCAGTACCGCATGGGTACATAACCGCAAAACCCGCCTAAACCGTATTTAGATATATATAATGATCGTTTAATTAACAGGGGCGTCTCTGAGAATTCACGTACCATGTTCGAACTTGAAAAAATGTGCCATTCCGTAATGTTTTATTATTATTAATTTTTAGAATCATATGAGTGTTGAGCTCACTAAACGTGCCCTTCCGTAATGTTTTATTATTATTATTTTTTAGAATCATATGGGTGTTGAGCTCACTAAACCTAATGCTAATGGGCTAACTTCTAAACCATAAAAATTAATTTGTAAATGGGCCTATATTGGAATTGATATGGCTCTACTATTTAAAAAAAATTAACATGTATATATCATATTTTCTTAAGAAACACGTGCCCTTGAAATCGCGGGCTCTGTGCGACGGTCTTCCCCGCACACCCTCATCACTGCCCTTGGTTTAATATATTTTAGCATTCATATATATATATTATAATGATCATTTTTGTCTACAAAATGTTTTTGACCCGTTTCATAACAAGTATTTAGAGATTGAAGTATATCATTTTCATTGTTCAATCTATGTAATACCAGATTTTATTGTTCTAACTTTTTTGTCATCTTTTAGTGGGTTTTTTGGTGGACCCTGGTTTCCTAAGGTGACTTTACATTGTTATAGACCATAGATTTATCTGTTTGGGAACACATAGGTTGGTGGACAAAAGAGGATAAATGAGGCTTATAAGAGTAAGACAACAAAATAGAGTAACCACATTCTTATTCATTGTATGGCGACAGTCCGTATGGCAGCAGATTTGAGTGTGGGCAAAAATGCTCAAGTGCAATAGCTATGAATCCATTAAGGAGGTGACTCTTAGTGTACATTAGGTTGGTATGTCCGCACAAGGAAAACAAATAGTTCTTGATGTTCTCTATTTAACAGTTTGGAGATTATGGGAGTGTTGGGATGACTAGGTATTAAAAGGAATGGGTACTTTATTCTTCAAAATGGTGGATGAAATTAAGGAGGCTCCCTTTGATTGGTATAATCACAAGACTAAGTCTAGGGAAGTATTGTGGCAAAATTGGTGTAGTTTTTATGTTCAGATATTTAAAGTTTTTTGTTGTCATACCATGTTGGGACACAATTGGTGATTATTATGCCTCTACCATGTACTCATTTATCTATAATTTTTTAGTTCAGTATAATTTTTATTTGTTTATATTGAAAAGTTCTTTCATTACAAAGTTCATCTCAATACCAGTAGATATTATATATTTGTGTTAAGCCACCCGCGAAACTCGCGGGTTCTTAGACTAGTTTATTAATATATATATATATACATCTTCACTCACACAGAGACCCCATGTTTTCTCTCTCTACTCTACTTCTCACCACCACAACTCCACGACCACTACACCATCCAACACAGCCCCACCCCAACCTCACCACCACCGTTGCACCAACCTGATAACACATATTCCTAGATAAAATATCGAATCACCAATCAAATTTAACTCACAAACCCACCTCAATTTTCTTTTACAACTCAAATCTGATTTACTATAACACCACAATGATGTGTGTCTATAAATATAGGGTAAGGTTCATGCGAAAACCACGAGAACTAATGTGAACATAACAAAATAATCCTACCCCACCACCACCTAAAAACCTAAACACCCACCCCCACCCCACCACAACCTAAAAAACCTAAACACCCCCACCCCCACCCCCCTAAAAAAAACTATACCTCACCAAAAAACCTAAACCCCCCCCCCCTACACACACACAAAATAAGCTTAATTTGTTTGATTACTTATAGATTTGGAGTTTTAATTATGATGTAAGATTGATTAAGAATGTGAATGATATTCACCAAATTATACATACTTTATTCCCCCATTTTATGCGTTTTCGACCGTAAAACCGTTAATCGGATACTTAATCAAGTATACTTTTGTTTACAGGTCTAAAACAGCATGCCAAAAGAAGATGATGAAAACGAGGACTTTCCGGACGAAACGACGAAACGACAAAGCTGCGAACATTCTGTGAAGATTCTGACCTGGGCACTTGGCACGACCGTGCAATTGATGGCACGATCGTGCGGATCCGACAGAAGAGTCCAGCCCGGCAGTGCACGCCAGTGCGATCAGGAGTGCAAACCTCTCTCGGGGTGGAACGATCGTGCGACTGGAGGCACTCCCGTGCAACCCCGACGACCAAGCCCAGCCCGGGACTGCACCACCAGTGCAGCTGCACGTGCAACCCTAATCCGGAGATGCACGCTCGTGCGGTCTGTGGAACGACCGTGCGGCTATGAAATCTGGTCAAGATCTGATGATGTCACACGGTATGGTGAACAGTGAGGTCGTGCACTTTATTGGCACGACCGTGCGATCGCAAAATGTTATAAAAAACAGACAGCAGCATTCTGTTCGTAATTCTGGACTTTTGGGAGCTCTTTTGGCGAAATCACAGGCTCCGGAGGCTCTTGCTTTCACCCAGATTCAAGCCCCATTGAGCCGATTAGCTCCGTTACTATCCAGATTCTTAATCTTGTGCTTGTTTATGGTTTGATTTCCTTAATCTTTCCATGATTTTGTTATATTTCAAGCATTTAGATTAATTATTATGTATTATTGTAAGCCTTTGGGCAAAAACACTAGAATCCCTTGCTTAATTACAACCATTAGTATGTTAATTATGTTTGTAATGACACTTTGAATCATTTTCTATGTTAATCTTTGATGATTTGTTTGCAACCTTGTTTATTGATGTTGGTTTCTTGATTATAAGTAATTATCTTGGATGATTGGTATATGGTTAGTTGAGATAATTGAAAGATGAAGCTTAATTAATCATGTATTAGTAGACTTTGAACTTGGTTAACTAGTTTAACTTGGTTAAAATGTGTGCACCATGATACTAGAAATGGTTAGTGGTTTAATAAGGGGTAATTATTGTTAATCAAGAAAGCTTTTCCTCACGTAAGGACCTTAACGGGTTAAATGGTGTTGTTATGAATTCTTGTCATAAATTGTTAGCTTAGTTAGTAGTTTAGGCCAAAATTGCTATCTTGGTGAATTTATGTGCAAGATTTGTAAAATGAACTCGGTTGTGATTTAATCTAGTTTATGCTTGTCTCGGTGGTTACATTGTGTTTATCGGTGTCACTTTCCTTGATTAAGTGAGGTTAGAAAACTCTTAACGGATGACTAACTTATCTTTAGGGGATTTTCATAGACATTTATCAATTGCACGTTAAAGAACAATCTTAGGTGGTTAAAGTGTGTTTATCGTTTTAGCTTTCCGAATGATTGTCATGTTAGGATTCCCGAAAGGGATACTAATTGTCTTAAAAAATGAAAAATTGACCAAGTGTTTCAAGTGACAAAACCGACTTAGTTCATATACTTTGGTTGTGTATAAAGCAAGGCTATATATTTATTTTCTTATATTTGGAGTCTATTATGTTTGTTAAAGTTTATGTTTTAGTTTTATTCTTAGTTTAAACAAATCACACTCTTATCTTCCTACCGGTAATTTAATGACAAAGGTTTAGTATTATTTCTCCGCCAACGTCCTTGGATCGATACTTGGTTCTTACCGATGCTTTACTACATATATGACGGGGTACACTTTCCATTTCGTGTGGGTTTTAAATGTTGAAGTATAAATCATTTTTATAAATTTAAAACTGAATCGTGTGTTATATTCTTTGTAAAAACATGTATATACGCGCACACGTCAAGTTTTTGGCGCCGTTGCCGGGGATGTGGTGAGCTTTAGGAACGATCCGAGTCATTATTTTATCGGTTTATATACTTGTTAATATTTGTGAATATTTTCCTATTCATTTATTCATTTATTTACTTGTTAATATTTCTTGTTTTTAATTTAATTTATTCGTTTTCAATATTAATTTTTTACACTTGTGAAATTTTTATTCCATTTATTAGTTCAAATTCGGACTCATTATTCATTTATTCTTTGAGTTTTTGGCTCCGAAAAAAATCATTTTTACACTAGCCGATTCGATTATTTTCATTGTTTTGATTTTTATAAAATTTTGGGCCCATTTTCTGATTTTTATAAAATTTTTCAGCCCTATTCACAAACCGGGGGTTGAAAAGGATCATTGAGCGGTCGGTAGGTGCAAACCGCAAGGATTGGTCAGACAAGCTGGATGAAGCGCTTTGGGCTTTCCGTACGGCTTACAAGACGCCTATTGGGACTACTCCCTTTAGGCTTGTTTACGGAAAGGCATGCCATTTACCGGTGGAGTTGGAGCACAAAGCGATGTGGGCTCTAAAAACTGCAAATTTAGATCTAAAAACCGGAGGTGAAGCCCGGTTCCTTCAGATTCACGAGTTAGAAGAGCTACGACAACACGCTTATGAAAACTCCTTGTTGTACAAAGAGCGCACCAAGAGATTGCATGATAAACGCTTGAAGGACCACAAACAATTCCAAGCGGGTGATCTTGTTCTTCTCTACAACTCGAGGTTGCGTTTATTTATGGGAAAATTCCATTCACGTTGGACAGGACCATACACGGTGAAAGAAGTATTTCCATATGGGACTGTTGCAATAGAGAACGCGGAAGGCGTTATTTTCAAGGTAAATGGGCATCGGGTGAAGCTTTACGTTGGAGGGCCGATCGAGTCGGCGGTGGAGGTTATCGAGCTCCACACCCCGCATACAGCTTAAGTGTGGGGAGGAGAGTCTACGCTACTGACTCGAGGATCAAAAATGTAGCAAGAGCGTCTTTGACGCTTTAGGGGTAAAAACGTCCTTTTTATGTTTTCGTCGTTTTTAGGTAATTTAGGTGTGTTTGGTAGTTTCCGTAGGTTTGTACAGTTTTTAAACGTGCCGAGTGAAGGTTCTATGGTGCAATAATGTTAGAATAGTTACGGATGGTGAAAATGGTTGAAAACGGCAAAAAACGGCTGCTGAAACTGCATTCTGCAGAATACAGACATGTCTGCAGATTTGCTGAAAACGGCAAAAACGGCTGCCAATGACCGCACGCCCGTGCGATTGCGGGTCAGCCGGCACCTCGATTCGCACCCCCAGTGTGATGCCGAGACAGCGTGCGAGGGACAGTCAACATCGGTCACACACGACCGTGCGAGCGGTCGCACGCCCGTGCGAATGGCTAAGGGCAGTTTGGTTATTTGGCAGTATAAATATCCTTATCTGCTGCCATTTCTCACAAGTTGCGAACCCTAGGCTGCACCAGCCGTTCCATACCGGTTTTCACCAAAATCGCACCATTTCTTCGCACGGTTTCTCCAATCTTTTCGCACGGTATGTTTTTCCTTTCTGATTTTCTGTTCCATTCTTGTTCTAGGTT
Organism: Helianthus tuberosus; assembly: GCA_030545235.1. Classification (NCBI taxonomy): domain Eukaryota; kingdom Viridiplantae; phylum Streptophyta; class Magnoliopsida; order Asterales; family Asteraceae; genus Helianthus; species Helianthus tuberosus. The sequence goes on from CM060437.1 coordinate 67,439,448, forward strand.
AGATTAATTCGATCTCTTCAAGGTTTTTTTGGGGTTCTCTTCATAAACAAATCAAAACCCTAACCCTTGTAAGATTGTTGTGTCTCGTGAGCATCCGGTCAGATTTCCAACCCCTGTTTGCCAAAAATTTGATTATTTTCGAAAAAATCAGGCTGTTTAGAGTCAGGGGTTTGGATTCTGCAGAAAACGGCTCGCACGGTCGTTCCTCGGTTGGAACGGTCGTTCCGTTCCGGTTGTTCGAGATGATTTACTGTTGGCTCGGTGATGCACGGTGGTTCGATTGACGGCACGCCATGCAATCACGACATAAGCCGACCACCGTTGCTGATGCTCGGGAACGCACGACCGTGCGGCTTGTCGCACGCTCGTGCCAATCGCCCAGATCAGCGAGACACTAACTTCATAACGGTGTGTTTATGCTGTTTTGTTCGGTATTTTTATGCTCCTCTTAATCTGACAACATTCCTCTTGTAGATGGACCATCCTTTTTTACAATTCAATGAAGACGACGAGAGGGAAAGTCTTTGCATCCCAAAACTCAACTCATTGTGGCAAAGGCGGGGCCAGTTTGGTATCCCGCGGAGGCTGGACTGGGGCGTCATGGCTGAATTAAATCAGCGTGACAGGCTCGAGAACATGTTAACGGTCCCACTCGCGCGTTTGGTCAACATCGACCGCCCGATCTATCGAGAGCTTACGCTAGAGTTCTTCTCCACTTACTCATACGAGAAGCCTAAAGCGCATAAAGTTCCAAACTTCCGCTACAAGAAGAGGATAAATTTCAGACTGGGCGGTCGTTGGCATAATTGGACGGTGGGAAAGTTGGGTCGAAGACTAGGAATCTACACCAATGCAGATATGGATTCCGATGTCTTTACAGATCAGTTTGCCTTCCCCGGCGAAAATGAGCGGGGCGAGTTTTGGGCACAAATTGCAGTTGGAGACCCATATGATCCTCGGATGTCAAAGGCTTCAAGGTTACGCGACCCATTGCACAGAGTCATGCATCACATTTTCAGCCATACCATATGCGGGCGCATGGACAGTTTGGGAAACTGTCCAACAATGGATCTCATATTCCTTTATGCGTTAGCGGAGGGGGCACACATAAACCTCGCCGCACGGATGGCTGAATACTTTGTGAATAGCTCCGATCGTACCCCCAGCAGTCAGATTCATGGGGGTCAGTATGTGACCCAAATCGCTTATGGCATGGGCATAATGACTGGCGAGGTGGTTCAGGGTCTTACTTTGGTGACCGAGGGTTTATATGTTGACATCCGCTCGTTGAAAACGATGGGGTTGATTGCAGAGACGGATCATGGGGATAGGTTGAAGGGGTTGGACAACGAGGTCTGGGACCCATTGCCTCCACCCCCAGGAGAGGATGAGGATGAGATTATGCATGAGGAGCAGCATGAGCATCACACACCACCACACTCACCACAGCAGCATGACTCCCCACATTACGAGCACTGGCCTCCCGGCATTCCCCCTACCCTAAGTTTTACCAGCAGTTTCAGCAGATGCAGGTGGGTCAGGAGCAGCAGCGGGTTCACATAGAGCAGATAAGAACTAATCAAGATCAGCTGAGGGCCAGTCAGGAGCAGCTGCGGGCGAACCAGGAGGCGATTAGGGTGAACCAAGACTTCATGCGCCAGGAGGTGCATGCAGGATTCTCGTACATATTTGGGGGGCTGCAGAACGCCTACCCAAACTACTTTGCGTAGCCCCCATAGTTCCCATTCGGGAACCCAGGCGGTTATGGAGGGGCAGGCCCATCCGGCACAGGAGGAGGTGCGGACGACGAGGAGTAGTAGGTGTTCTGAGCTAGTGGTGATGGTGATATTTTAGTAGTTTATTTATCGGGTGTTCATTTTGGTTACTATTTCAAACACCCGCGGCTATGTACTTTATTTTTCAGACACTTTAGTTTATTTGTTTTGTCTATGTTTGGATATTTAGTACTTTTATTTATGTAAATTATGGTTTATTTGCGTTTAGACCGTCTATGCTTTCTGTTTTGTTTTGCTGTGCCTTGTGACATTTGTACAGATTTTGGCTAGCACGTCTTGGACTGGAGCACACCACAGAAGCAGCTTTGGAGACTCGTTTCATCAAAATCATCTTCAGGGGAGAGTTGGAGCTAGCCTGATTATAGTTTAACTGTATGAGTGTTGAACAGAATGTTGAATCGTGCGAACATCGAGTAAAAGTGACTGACAGGTTTCCTGATCGGATGGTCATCCGGACGGATGGTCATCCGGTTGGATGACCATTCGACCCATATGGAACCCATTCGATCGGATGGTTGTCCGGCCAGATGATCAGTAGTGTGTTTTGCAAAAATGTTTCAAACTTTTGAAGTTTTTGTTTTAGTATAAATTCAAGTCATCCGATCGGATGCTCATCCGATCAAATTGTGTTACTTTGAAAAATAGTTGAACTTTGAAAGTTTGTGAGCTTATACATCGTGTGATCGGATGGTCATCCGATCGGACGGTCATTCGATCGGGGGATCTGTTTGGTTGTAATAACTTTGTAAAAATCTCCGAGTTCGAATTTAACGGAGACGACATGGTAACGTATCAAGACAACGGAAAACCCACCAAGGTTCAGCTTGTCTGATCGGATGGGAATCACCCCATTCGATGAGGGTACTATTCTTGACGGAGTTTCATGTCTGACCCGTAGATTGGTCATCTTCTCCGGTGGAAATCCGTTTCCAAGCCGACTCCAGACTAAGGAACAAGTCTAAGGTCTGTTTAGTTCCAGATTTCACCGTGTTCGAGTAGAAAAGTTAAGAAAATTGAAAAAGAATGAGTTTTATTTGAGAAAATGCTTAGATTTGCCAAGATTCATCTTAAAACGTGTAAAAATCCTTAAGATCTGTACCATTCTCGGTAAGATGACATCATTCAACCGGTGACATAAGCACACAGTGATGATGTCACTTTCAAAGGTCCAAATCAGACGATTTTATGGAGGAAAACATTGATTTTGATGAAGAAAATGGTGAGGAACTGTGTAATGATGATAGAAGTACAAGATTCATTGAGAAAACTTACAAGAATCGCTTGAAATCGAAAGAAAGGTGCCTTAGAACGAATTGGAAGCTTCTGGGTCGGACGAGGCTGTCACATCAGTGAACAGTGTTGTGACAGCGGGTATTTATAGTGCAAGAGGGAGAGTAAGGCGGTGGAGGCGTTCGATCGGATGACTACTGATCGAATGACTATCCGATCGGATGGTCGTCCGATCAGATGGTCATCCGATCAGATGTCCATTCGGACAGCCAATACTCGTTTGCTAGATTTCTGATTTCGGTTCGTTTTGCGGGCTAGATTAAGTGTTGCGTTGCGTATTATTGTGTGATACCATCACATGATAAGATTGTATAACTAATACAAAATTTTTTGTGTTTCAAGTCTACGTATAAGCTAACTGGTAAGTGTCAAGTTTCAAGTTTCTTGTTTAACAAAGTCTCAAAGTTTCTCGTTCAATTCAAGTTTCCCGTTCCATAAATATCAAGAACCTCTTTCAATAGGTATCAAGAGTCAAGTATCAAGTATTAGTATCAAGTTTCAAGTATCGAGTATCAAGTTTCAAGTCTCAAGTTTCTCATTCACATTGTTTCACATATCACAAGAGTCAAGATTCAAAGTATCAAGATTCATATTGTCAAGTTCCACATAGTTAAGACTCAAAAGTATCACTAGAAACCACAAGGACTAATCTTGCCTAAATGATAAAAGTTTAGGGACGTAGGGCGTTACAGTCTCCCCTCCTTTAGGAGATTTTATCCCCGAAATCTAAGAGGAAGACTGCTCGAAGAGCTGCGGATACTTGGTCTTCATCTCACTTCGAGTTCCCAAGTGAATTCGGCGCCACGTTTTCCTTCCCATCGTACCTTAACTATGGAAATCTTGTTGCGCCTCAACCGCTTGGTACCTCGGTTCATGATTTCGACCGGTTTCTCCACAAAATGAAGAGTCTCGTTTATTTACAAGTCTTCGAGGGGAACCTGAAGTTCCTCGTCGGCAAAGCATTTCCGAAGATTAGATATGTGGAATGTTGGGTGTACATTGCTAAGCTCTTGTGGCAAATCGAGTTTGTAAGCCACCTTGCCAATCCTTTCGAGAATCTTGAAAGGACCCACATAGCGAGGGGCAAGCTTTCCTTTTTTACCAAAACGTATAACTCCTTTCCAAGGAGATTCTTTGAGCAGAACGTGATCTTCAACATTGAATTCCAGAGGCTTTCGCCTTTTGTCAGCATAGCTCTTTTGTCTGCTCCTAGCCTTGATCAAGTTATCGCGGATCTGAAGAATCTTATCCGTCGTCTCTTGAATGATTTCAGGGCCAGTAAGTTGATTGTCACCAATCTCATGCCAACTGAGAGGAGATCGGCACTTGCGACCATATAGAGATTCGAAAGGGGCCATCTGAATCCGATCGGATGGCCATCCGATCGGGTGACACTTGCCATCCATCGGACTTCACTTTTACTCCTTAGTAGCCTTCCTTCTTCAATCCACCATTTCTTGTACACCGGATCACCATCACGCTTTCTGTCCCACTTGGGAATCTTGTTTCTTCCTTTTCAATTGGTGTTTGATCCATTGGCGGCGGTCTCATCAGCTTAAACTTCCCACGCTTTGCTGCTTTCTCAGATATTGCTTTGAATCTCTGTTCTCGCTTGTACTTCTTCAGAAATTCATCAATCTCCAAGTCTCTCCTTTTAGACTTCCAATACCTGCCGGAGTTGATGTCTTGAGCAAAGCATACATCCACAATCTTCTGATACTGCATTGCTTGCACTTTGTCTCGCTTCTCGTACACTATCTTGTTGTAGAACAAGCAATCAATATCTTTCTTTGAACAGTTCACCAACCACATAGGATCCAGTATACAGATCCTTCTTAATTCCCCCTTAGATTTATCAAACAAGGATATTACCGCTTCTGCTGTGGTTTCATTATATAGCCAACCTTCGAAATCCTCAAAGAAGTCTTGTTCCATGGCTCGAAGTGGCATGTTCTTCAAACACCTTGGAGGCTTGATATCCAATGTAACATCTTTCTCACCATTCTCCAATATTGTAACAATCTGTTTTGGGAACTGAGGCTTCCAGTCTGGATATCTTTCCTTTGATTGTTGTTTCACGTAATCCCACAGATATTGGTCGTGCTGCTTCACTTCCAAACCATAATAATGCTGCTTGATGTTCTTTATCTGAACTAACTCATCAACATCCCACCACGGGAGGGTCTTTTTATCTGACAGAAATTCGAAATACTGTACACCATGCTCCCGTCTAATGGCGTAAACCTGCAAGTCTTCTAGATAGCCCCATGATAGAATATATCCCTAAGAAATATTGGCATCATGCGTAAAGTACTGAAGCGTCCTTATATACTTTCTTTCCTTTGGCATAACTTTAAACCATTTCTTTCTCTCCTCAGCAAGATTCTTTCAAGGAATGGTCTTTGTCACACCTTCAGTTGTAATCTTTTCAACAATCTTTCTTCTGATCTCATCTTCGTTTTGATCTTTGAACATTTCAGCTAGAGAAGGAAACGTCTCATCAACACCAGAGTAATGAAAATCCTTTTCTTCATCAGATGAATCAGACGCATCTTCAATAATCACATCATTATACTTATCGGCTTCCTGGGCATAAACAAATTCAAACTCTTTCTCTGGTGATGGAGGTATCTCATCTTCAATATCGAACTTGAATTTTCCATCATCTAAGCCCAACTCCTCTAACATCTCTGCCCTAGACCTCGGTACCTCTAGCTCCCTCTCATATCGAGCATGTAAATAAATGACAGTTGGTTGTGTGAGGAATACCTGGTCGACGTGTTGCTTTCCTGATGTAGAGGCTTCTTGATGTTGATCATCTTCTTGTTCATTGATCTCATCGTTTAGGAAATCTTCAATCTTTTGTTCCACAGACGGATTCACAATCAACAACCCATATGAACCTTGATCATTGTCATCATCATCACCTTTTGGATAGTTGTCAATGTAATCATACAAATCATCATCAATATTATCTTCTTCATCTTCTTCTTCTTCTACTAACTCCTCATCTTTCCATTTTAACAATAAAACTTCCTTCGCCTTCTTTTTCTTTTGAATAACTTTCACTCGGCGAACAATATCATTAAGATCGAAAGATAGAGTAGAAGACTCACCAACAAGCACGAATCCTATAGGATCTGCTTCCGCATCAACCATCTCTACGTCCACTTGGCTTGAAGAACCTCTAGCTTCTTGAGTCTCTTCTATAACACTTTTGTTCTTTTGTGTAGCTTCTTCAGCCAATCGTCTTTCTCTTTCAATTCTACGTTCTTCAGCTCTTTTGACTTCAATGTTGTTGAAAGCAGCATGAACATCAATGTTCAGATGACTTTCCATAACTGTGTATAGCATGTTGAGCTGATCATCCTTTACCACTTTATCAGCCTTCATCGCCTCCATTTCAAGCTTCATTGCTTTCATTTCATTCAATGATGCTTCATTGATTTCGCTTAATAGCTGATTTAGTGTTTGATTTATTTCTTGCAGATTCTTCATTTTCTGACGCATTTCAACATTTTATGCTGACAGAATCTCAAACAGCTGTTCATTGTCATGAACGCCATCTTTCATTTTCTTTAACTTTTCCTGTTGCTTTATCATGGCGGTCTTGATTTCTTCATTAACTTTTGTTAACTCCTTAACCTGCTTCTTTAACACATCACGTTCAGCTTCAGCTTTGGCTTTATCTTTCTCTAGATCACCGACTTTCTTCTCCAAAGCTTTGATGGTTGCACTATTGAACACATCAAAATCATCATCAAGACCCATATCATCTCTATAAACCCCTGTAGCATGTGGAAGTTCTCCAAACAGATCATGAAAAGTATTCTTTGGTCTTGAAGATTCAGGAGCTTCAGGAATAGGTTGATCTTGTGGTGGAGGTGTAGCTGCTCTAAACCCCGTGATTTCAACATAATCATCATTACCACCTTTCTTTTGAATCTCAGCCTCAGGCTTTTCAACGTTTTGCACCTCTGGTTCTTTCAGAGATTCAACATGTTGAACCTTTTCTGCTTCATGAACTTTTGACGTTGTAACATGCTTCTCGCTCTTTCCACCTTGGCTTTCAGGCATTGAGGCACCGCCTTTTCTTGCTCTCACATTTCTTGGAATCACTCCAGTTTGAACTGCCTTTCTTTTTATCCTCAGCTTCTTTTGCTCATCAACTGATGGTGTATAAGAAGAATCTTCTTCATCAGATCCTTTCTTCTTCTTTGTTGGCTTCTTTTTCAACTGAGCCTTTCCTCTTCCAAGTGTTGTAAGATCAAGTTCTGTCTCTGTCTCAGTAGATTCAGAATCAGCTTCGCTTGAATCATCTCGAGCAACACCTTCAGGCTCTTTGTCTTTGACACTTTCAGTTTGAACACTTGAACTTTGATCTTTTGTAGCTAAAGCTTTAGAAAGTTCTACGAACTGTTCAAATGTTACTTTTGTCAAGTCAATTCCTTCTTGTGGTATGCTTGATGGATCTAACACTGGCTCGTCCACCAACCTTTGTTGTGGTTCTTTCGAAGGCCCTGCAAAATAGACATTGACAAATTCATTAGAAACATATAACAATTTAAAGTTCTAACTACCTTATGACTCCCCCTTTCACTATACCCTTTACAACTATCTTTGGTGCTGGCTCCTTAGGAATAGGAACTACTGGGGACGTCTTTGGTGTCCTCTTTCTCTTTCCGTCTTTCACAAACCACCAACGAGTTTTCTTCTCAACCAATCCACTCATCTTATCATTTTCATTTTCAGAATCACTATTCTCATGTCTCCACCTATCATTCTCTGGAGCAACATATGTTGGATTATTGATTTTGCATATCATTCCCTTAACTCTTGGTTTCGATCCTTTACATAATATGCTTATCGTTTCAGCTGTCATATTCCTTAGACCTAAAATATAATCATCATCCTTTTGAATATTCTTGAATTGATCATCAATCATCATCTGTATGAATCTTGGATACATGATGTATTTATTACTTCCAGCTCTTATATTTTCTGTCAAGAATTCAAAAATCACTTTTGAAACATTGTATGATTTATTCAGCACCAGACATGTTATTATGTTCATGATATAATCAGAAGTTTCGTCGTATGCTCCCTTCCTATGAGATAGAGCATGTACTACACAGTGGATCATGAACTTGTAAGGATGACAGAACATTGTTTTTCCCATTTTCCCATTTATGTGCCCTGTAAATCCCATCCTACACCATAAACCTTTGCAAAGACGTTCGAGAATAATGGTAGGATCGTCGTCAGAATCACCTAACTCTAACACTCGTCTAATATCTCCAACATTGAACTTTATTTCCAAATCCACATCCTTTCCATTCTCATCCTTCTTTCTTATTGCGGAATAAATCATCTTTTCTTTCTCTTCATACCTCGCTGAGTTCCAAAACCGTCTCACATGAGATTCATATACTATGGTCTTGTCAGTTAATGCCTTAGCAATCTTGCTTTCTCTTAAAAACTTGGCTATAACCTTAACCACAGTTTTGTCTGTATAAAGTGCATCCAGGAGACAATATATGTTATGAGATTTATCCCAATCAGAAGCTTTTCCCTGCAATAATACACAATGTTAACAATTGCATGAGGTTCGAGACATAAAGACAAATGATGAAAAGTTTGAAAATCTCAAAATTTTTCTAACTCTGGAACCCTCTCTATGTGTAGTACTGAGGATCAGATGGATGTCCGATCGGATTGTCACCCGATCGGATTGCCATCTATGTGCAATGAGAAGTCAACATAAGTCAAAATCTTCTGAATCGGATGCCCACTCGATCGGTTTACCACCCGATCGAGTTGCCACTCGATGCTTGTGACAAGCAAGTAAAAACCATTTGACCAGTCAACATCTGAGAGTGATGTCATGAATCGGATGACCACTCGATCGGATTGCCACCCGATCGAGTTGCCACTCGATTCTTGGAAATTTTGAAACAGTTGAAAATTTTTGTCATTTAGTGATGAGGATCAGATGGCTGTCCGATCAGATTGCCACCCGGTCGGATTGCCACTCGACCGATGACATTGAAGCACAGATCTCAAGACATAGTAATGTGGATGAAATGGCTGTCCGATCGGATTGCCACCCGATCGGATTGCCACTCTATCCATGGCATGTGATGAACAGTGAATGAATGTATTTGGAACGAGTTGCCACCCGATCGGGTTGCCAATCATTCCAAGTCACTCAGTGAAAGCACAGAAACCTAGGAAAACACTATGAAGTGCTATGAATCGGATTGCCGCCCGATCGGATTGCTACCCGATCGGGTTGCCAAACTATCCACAGCACCCTTTGACAGATTAAGGCACAATTTCCAAGGTAACATTGTCAAAACACTTAGTGCACAGATTTCAATGAAACAAACACTTAGAAAATATTAACATGTAATATGCTTTGAATCGGGTGGTCACCCGATCGGATTGCCACCAGATCGAGTTGCCACTCTATTCAAGAACAGTGAAGAACAACTTGAACACAATCATGAACATCAAAATTTTCTAAGGCAAAACATCAAATTGAACATAGATCTACGTAGAGAATCTAATTGCGGTCAAAACCCTATGTTCATCATGCTCTAACTCGGCCTAAACAGTGATTAATTTGACAAAAATACCTTTAATAGCCGACTCGTTCTAAGCATTAGATCTATGGATTTAAACTTGTTTATGCACAAATTAAGACAGTAAACTTGTAGATCTAACACTCGTGATCAAAACCTTATGCTCAGATTTCATCAAATCATCCTAAAAAGACCTAGATCTAAGATCTACTCTCCGAACAGTCGCCGTCATCAAGAACATCAATAAAACATCAAATTTAACAGTTTAGATCTTGAAAACTTACCTTTTCCATTGAGAAGGTTGTGCAAACCAACAATCCAATGTCTTGTGCAAAGAAAAAGTGAAGAAATCAGATCAAAAGTGAGAGTGTGTGAGAGAGAATAGAATGGTTGCCCGATCGAGTGAAAAGTTTGACTAAGAGCATTGACCATCTATTTATAGGGGACCTTGAATCGGATTGTTGTCCGATCGGATTACCGCCCGATCGGATTGCCGCCCGAGCCAAACACACCTCTTTGACTTTTAAAACTTTGACCTTTTGACTTTTTGACATTTTTCTCAGATTTTATCAGTTTTAGAAATCCACTTAATTAGTATCCAGATTCAAATTAATGACCCTAGGTACTTAATTTGCCTACCAAGTCCAACTTAATGACCTTGGTTGACCCGAAACAAAGCAAACTGACATTTTGTTCAATCTTTTTCAAACAATTTTTTGAAAAAAATTTACAAGTTTCAACTTAATGAACTTTCATTGACTTTGCATTTTACCAAGTTTTTCAAGATAAGCTCCCAACCCATCTGTCCAGCTCAAAAACTTCCTACATCTGCTTCATGACTGCGAGTCTGAAGATCAGCTTTCCACCTCGGTTTGTCGATAAAACAAAAGTATAAATAGTAAAATCTTTTGGGATTTTAAGAAAGTTTAAGACTAGAAAACCATGAAATCTTTTTGGGTTTAAAAGCTAAACTGAACTGAAATGAAATGAAAAGCAGTAAACGTAAACTATTTACAAACATATTTTTGGTGAGCTTGTTAGGGGATCATATCAAGCTACCGACAAGCTACAAGTACCGTTAAGCTTGATATCATACTCAGTATTAAACAATTCACAGTGATTGCCGATATACTGATCCAATTTAAATTTTCACACAAATTTCAATCTGTTCAGGATACGAATTAGTATTTTTAATAGCTTAACTTATACGCGTGTCCCATCTCAGAATATACTCCCATATCCAGACTTTCTATATTCAGTCTTACAGGTGAATGTACAACAATGATATCTGTAACGGGTAATGCGAGGCCATGAGAGCTCAGGTTAGAACTTCCGTTCAGACAAAGAGATGATGGCTCGACTTTCGGTGTGTCCCGTTTGGGGATCTTTTCTTCAATAGCACATGATTAGCATTTTGCAATGTTTCATCATTTTTTATGCTGAGGGGAGGCTTTAAGGATTAAAGTCGTACAGAGTATTATACGAGGACTAGGCTATTGCTTCCGCAAAATCAGAAGTCCTGGTATAATACCCCAGATATCATTACGCACATAGACCTAGTATGTCAGAAACAGACAGTCTTTCAAACAGGATTTCAGGGGTTACCTATATATCTGAGAGATGTTCCCCACGTAATAAGCAAGAAATGATTTAGGTTTATATCCCAAACAAACCTACTAAATGTATACAAACCTACCGGCATATCATCAGCGAGACTGCTTAACACTTTTAATCTTTACATTTCTTTAGCGTACTGCAACTGTCTAGCTGATATACTATCATTTCCCCTTTTTACACAAACTCTTTTACGGTTTTCTATTGCTTTTTGGATTTTGAAATATCTCATGTTTTTGGATTTTTGCATTTTTTATTGTTTTTGTATTTTATGAAAATAATATCTATCTTCCCCTATATACCAAAACAACTAAAAATACGACAAACCAGTGCAGATTGCTTCTCAACATCATCTACAGTGGTACCTTCATCAACGCCAAGAATTCCCTCCGCAACCGACAACAGTTTCATACCGTTTAGTTTTAAAATATATTGAAAACGTGTTCTATCAAAAGTATTGGTATGTAAATCAGCTTTTTGTTCGTCGGTGTGGATTTTCTCAATTCGTATCAACTTCTTCTCGAAACAGTCTCGGATGAAGTGATGACGAATTTCAATGTGTTTGGTTTTAGCGTGATGAACAGGATTTTTTGTTATGTTTATAGCTGCCTCATTATCAACAAAAATTGGGGAGGTAAGAAATTGCAAACCGTAGTCGTGCATCTGTTGCTGTATCCACAGGATCTGAGAGCAGCAGCTGCTAGCAGATACATACTCGGCTTCACATGTAGACAAAGCCACAGAGATCTGCTTCTTACATTGCCAGGTGACCAATCGGGGTCCGAAAAACTGGTATCCCGCAGTTGTTGATTTAGCGTTGACTTTGCAGCATCCAAAATCGGAATCTGAGTACCCCTCAAGCGTGAAATCGCCATCTTTTGGATACCACAACCCCAAACTTGGAGTTCCTTTCAGGTAGCGTAATATCCGTTTGACGATCGTCATATGCGATGATCTGGGACTTGATTGAAATCAGGCCGCGAGGCAGGTTGGATAGATAATATCCGGTCTTGATGCCGTCAAATACATCAGCGATCCGATCATGGAGTGGTACAACGTTTCATCCACCTTCTCTCCAGTGAGATCAGGGTTTATTCCATGGTTCGTCGCTAACGGGGTGGAAGTTGGAGCTGTCCCGGACATCCCAAATTTCTCTAAGATGTCGTGAACATACTTCGTCTGATGTATGAACGTTCCCTCGGGCATTTGGTCAACTTGAAGCCCTAAGAAGAACTTCATTTCACCCATTGATGACATTTCAAATTTCTGCTTCATTACCTTTTAAAAATCTTTGCAGAGTTCTTCATTTGTCGACCCGAAAATTATGTCATCCACGTAAATTTGTACTATCAGAAGATGGTCGTCGACTTCTTTTGTGAAGAGAGTGGCGTCTATTTTGCCTCGGATGAAGTTGTTGGCGAGCAAATGTTGTGAGAGTGTCTCGTACCAGGCTCTCGGGGCCTGATGCAAGCCGTATAACGCCTTATCCAAGAGATAAACCTTATCCTTGTGGATTGGGTCGGTGAAGCCCGGTGGCTGTCTGACATATACTTCCTCCTTCACTTTGCCATAGAGAAATGCCGACTTCACATCTAGCTGATATACTTTAAATCCTTTCCAAGATGCAAATGCTAGGAAGATTCTGATTGCTTCAAGTCGTGCAACAGGAGCATATACTCCAGTAAAATATATCCCCTCCTGCTGACTGAAACCCTGGACCACAAGTCGAGCTTTGTTGCGAACAATAACCCCTCGATCATCCCTATTACACTTAAACACCCACTTCGTGTTTATTTTCCTATGACCATCAGGCAAGTCCACTAGTTTCCATACACCCAACTTCTCAAACTGGCTCAGCTCCTCCTGCATTGCGTTGACCCAGGAATCTTCAGTTAGTGCTTCCTTGTACGTTCGCGGCCCAATCTACGAAATGAAACAACTAAGTGAAAACTCTGTTTGTAAAGGAGCAACTTTCGAATAAAAGCAAGTAAAGCCATGGTCAATCTGTCGTCTGGTACGGACACCTGATTGCAGCTCTCCTATTATCAATTCTTCTGGATGATATAAAAGAGACCTCGGCATCACCTCGCCTGGAACATCTACCTCACCTTCCAAATTCGTAACGTTCTGATCTGCGACTTGTTCATTGACAGGAATTGTCTGATCTGAAGTTTGGATTTGCTCCCCCTCAGACTCTGAATCACCACGATCAAATATTGGCCTATCATCAGATTCTAAATTATCATTGACCACCGTCTGATTTTCAGGAGCTTGTTCATGTTCTGAAGATGTCGGAGTTTGCTGAACTTCATCATTCTCTCCAGCATTGCTCGGACCAGCTTCATCATCGTTGGAAGTTTGTCGTTGACGCCTAGAAGATTCTGCTGGGAATCTTTCCTGTGCTGCTTCATATTCTCTTAAAATATCTAAATCATCAAAGAATTCTGGCTCTTCCTCTATCTCGAATGAATCCCATAGATTGTCGTAATTGAAGCACCATCAGTCAGCGGGTTTTGTGGTGGCATTGTGTAGCCTTGGCACTCAACATGTTGTGCTTTGATGATCCGCTTCATGCTTGGAACAAAGACTCTTCTCAATGGACTTGCATATCCCACGAAGATACCTTCAAAGCTCTTTGGACCAAATTTGCCATCGGGATCCAGAACTGTGCAGGGAGACCCGAACGGTTCCAAATACTCGAGATTAGGCTTGCGGTTGTTGATCAATTCGAAACATGTTTTGTTGTGCTTCTTCACCGTAAGAACCCTATTGAGAGTATAGCAAGCGGCTGACGCTGCTTCTGCCCAGAAATTGATCGGTAATTTGGAATCAGCAAGCATCGTCCTGGCCGTTTCAATCAGCGTTCTATTTTTCCTTTCTACGACTCCATTTTGTTGCGGAGTATAAGGCGCGCTGAATTCTTGTAGAATACCTCTTTCATCACAATATTCTTCCATTTTGTTATTCTTAAATTCAGTACCGTTGTCACTTCTTATTCTTCGGATACGGGTTCGGTACAAATTCTCAATCTTTCTGAAAATTCTCAGCAAACTCTCAAATGTCTCATCTTTTGTCTTCAAGAACGTCACCCACGAAAATCTCGAGTAGTCGTCTGTGACTACTAAGCAGTAGAGATCACCAGTTATGCTTTTGACATTCACAGGACCAAAGAGATCCATGTGAAGTCTCTCTAACGGTCTCGAGACTGAGTTCATCTTCTTTCCAGGGTAGGATTTCTTCCGTTGCTTACCTTTGACACAACTAATACACTCCCCCTCAAGATGAAAACTCTTCAAGTGAACACCTTTTACCAAGTCGTTATGCACCAGGTAGTTCATCTTGCAAAGGTGGATGTGGCCCATCTTCCGATGCCACAATTGTGACTCCTTTTCAGTGTCTCTTGACATGAAGCTGTAACACCTCGAAAATTCACGTCCCATAATGTGTAGACACGTGTCATATGTTTGAACGTGTGAAAGAATGTTATAAAGGGACTAAAGTTGACAAACTTGAAAAGTATATGAAAAATACGAGTTCAAAATGTCAACGGTGAATAAATATACTTCATAATAACCCTACATGATGTTTATACCATCACACGAATAAATCATGGATCATACGAAGCTAAAAGTGAGAGATTACAAACTACAGGGGTTAAATGTGTCAACATGTTTAAGTTATACCTCTGAGTGACCTTTTGACAAACCCGAAGCTTTGTAACGGTTAATTATGCTCACTAGAATACACGACATAAATTTCATAAAGTTTCGTTATCGTATGAGAAAGTTATGATCAAATCCGTATGCGAGGGGTAAAGCGTTAACGTTGAAAGTTATGACTTTTCAGGTTAACCGGAAATGTCCAGGGACTTGGCAAAGTGGGTATAAGTCCTAAAGCCTTTGTAGGTAAATAAGAAGGGGTCAAATTGCAAGAAATAAGTCGGTTGCCCTTTCGAATGCTTGAAAGGCCAAGCTTTTGCATTCTGCCTATTTGTTGCGCACCGCAACAAATATTTGTTACGTGCGCAAGCATGTTGCCAGCGACAGAAAGTTGCTGTTTGCTGTTTTAAACGCATTCTTGACCTTTTAAATGGTTTTCCTCATATCCCTTGGCCCCTAAACAACCCCTAAACACTTAGGGACACTTGTTAATCAGTTGTGGACACTTATAGACTTGTGTGTCAACTTCTTATGGTGATTACATTCACTATATAAGGCCATGAGTTGCAACTCATTCCTCACACCTTCATTCTGCAATTGAGGAGCCTTCTGGAGCTTCAAAGCAGACCCAAGTCCTTTCTAATCAAGCTTAGGACTTCAGTAAGTTTGCTAATCCTTTCTTAATTAAGTTTTAGCTTAGTTTTAGCTTAAAAGTCAAACCATCGTAATTAACGGTTGACTTTAAGATTAATCACTAATGGTCCAGTGATTAGTCGAAGTGAAAGTAGTTATAAGTTGGTAATTATGTGGGTAATAAACCCTTAAAAGGGTTCCCCCTGATTCCCACTCTAACTAGGTCTAATGTCGGGTCAAACTTGTTAATAAAAAGTCAACAGGATGCTTAATTTCTAATTTATGCATAATTAAGCAATGTAGAACACATACAACCTATATGATCATTAATATAACTTAGTAATTAGTGTAAGAACATGTCTAAACATGTTCAACCCGACAATTTTATGTTTAGACCCGGTTCGGAACCGAAAGTCGCAAAGCTTTGACTTTTGCTTTGACTTCAGTTCTGACCCGCTTTAGTATGATTTGGAAATGCCTTAGAGCTTCCTTAGGACCATGCTACATGTTAGCATAACCCTCTGTGGTTGGTTCATTGATTGACCCATTCGTTTACGCGTTTCCGTTAATTGCTCATATGTTGACCATTATGCCCTTTTCACCTTAAGACGTGATTTTTGAAAAAGTAAAAGAGTAGAAACCTTAATTACTGATATATAGACTTGTATGCAAAGTTTGACATCAGTTTGAGTTGTAGAATAAGAGTTATGCTCGTTAGCGTAAAATTAAAGCTTTATGTTAATAAAACGGCATAATTAGCGTATAGCCTAGTTAAGCCCACTTTTTGATACAAAATCTTTTACCCACTGATGTAATATATTATTTTGGGATTTTTAAAGATTTTTAATAAATTTTAGGCTGAGCATAACTCATAGTCGTAGGCTTAATCCGGTAAATGTCGGTTTTGCCCTTACGGGCCATAAAATGAGTTTTACATATCTAAACGACTCCAAACCTTTTGCTACTGATTAGTTATGATAAATAAATTATTTTAGACCTTCTGGAATAATAAAAATATCAGCTTTAGGTATTGAACCCGTAAACGGCTCCTAATCGCCTTATTTAGCGTTTTTAGCGCATAGTATGTACTAAGACTATTTTTAAACATACAAGGGTGATACCTACTGATGTTTTAGTTAAATTATAATATTTTAACAGTAAGCAAAAGTTGTTTAACTCAGACTTCAGTTTTGAGCTTTACGGCTTATGTGAAATTACCAAAATGCCCCTACGGTGCATAGTTTGGTTATACTTGGTAAATTCACATATATACTTTAACCTACTGTTATAACTTATCAAAATAAGTATTTTTGCTGATTATATCAGACCTGTAACTCAGGTAAATACTTAAACTCTTTTATAACCTTTTAAATGACCAAACTACCTCTACGGGGCCTAGTTTGTGTTTATATACGTTTCGGGCATAATGAAAGACATCTTACTGAGGTCACAACATATTTGAGACATAATTAACTTAGGAAACCTGTATATGGCTCTCATGAATACCCGTCACGCTTATTACGCGTACGGTTCGGTTTATGTAACAAGTTTACATAAATTAGCCAAAACGGGTCAAACCTTATTGGTTTTATCTCAAAATCTAGAATGTGTATGAAATACCCATTTAAGATAAGTCTTCAAACTTTTCGGGTCTAAACCACATTCTATTCCGGTCTTCGCTTAAATCATGCGTCTGAACCGTATATTCCCTTAAGACTAACCGGTCTAAGCTTAGGCTAAAATAAAGACCCGTTAGCATTCTAATTGGTTATTTATACCATCATTCCAGACTAGAGCATTTCGGTAAATGGTACCTACGCTTACTTAAGTGAATACGGCTGAGTTATTAGATTCTTGCTATTTAAGACAGGAGCTAGCTCAGGTAAATACTCTTAACTTATTTTCCCTATACGGGCTTGGGATACGGTATAATAATACCGCTTGGTCGGGTATTGAATATTTAATCTTATTATGGTTAAATTATTGAGGTAACCCGGTTTAATCTGTATTGTTTGAAATAAAGACCTTTAGGGGTTAATGACCATGTCCCGGATATCCTTGACATCATTGTATTATAAAATGGCCACGCCTTAAGCACGGGGTGTAGGCATACACTGAAAGTTGCTTAAAGGGAAACGGTATCCCACTCTCTTGTGGGCTTATACTTGTGGCGTGTCTGTTAATCTTGACTCGGTTTCTACATCGGGCCCTGAACGTATAACGAACATGTAAATCTGTATACAAGGTTATAACTATAATTGTTCCAAGTTAAAAAGGTTAATTTTGCCTCTGTGCATTTTAATCAAATTATAAAAGATATTTTGTGCCACGTGCATTCAAATCAATTTTCTTAAACTCTTTTCAAATGAGTCGGTTGAGTGTATTTACCAGTGAAAACTGACGTATTTTCCAAAAAGGTTAAGTGACAGGTACTGAACGTAATTGGCTGGAAGCTCAGGGCGCTAATAAGGAATCTTGCAAGTTCTAGGCGTCTAAAGTCTGTTGAACAAATGATATGTTTAAGATCCGCCTGTGGATCCTTTACTTTCCGTTGTAATACTGGATATTACTCTAAAATTCGGATTGTAATATATAATTTATCTTTTGCTTCCGCTGTGCATTTATATAATTGTGTTGTTTGACTATTGTGTTGCCAACTACGTCACGATACTCCCCACCGGGCCCACCGGTGACACGTGGAAAGTCGGGGTGTGACAGGTTGGTATCAGAGCCAACACTGAGTGAATTAAACGCTAGCCTTTTGCGTTTAATCTCAGTTACACAGTTGCACATTCTTGAGTCTAGACAAGAACATAGGACAAATTCCAATTTGTTTCATTGTCTTTTAATTATTTCCTTGATTATTTTTCTGATTAGCCCTTGCATGGGCAAGTCATTTTATTAAAAAGTCCCATTTAGGGCAACCATATACTTGTTTAAATTTTAAAGGAACGATTATATTTAAATATCATTCCTATATTATAAGATCTACCATTATAATAAGATGGCAAAATCTAAAAAGGACAAGACCTAGCCTTGGGTCATATTAAGACCGGCCAAGATGGCAGTTCCTCAATTTAGATTCAGATCCTTATTAACATTCCTTTTGCAAGACCTACCATTATAATAAAATTGCAAAATCTAAAAGGACAAGACCTAGCTTCGGGTCATATTAAGACCGGCCAAGATGGCAGTTCCTCAATTTAGGTTCAGGTCCATATTTAACACCTCAATTTAGGATTGTTCTGCGTTAAATATTAATAAGAATCTTAAGAGTGAAACCTAGCCTTCGGGTCATTTTAAGGCCAGGCCATGATGGTAAGACCTGTTTAAAAGATTCGAATCCCTGTTAACATCTGTAAATATGTTAACACTCCTGGCAGATGTGATTCGTTGGAAATCACACACGTCAATTTTTATATAGGATTCTTCAAAAGATTCCTAACCCAGTTTAATGATCTCTGAATCCTGGGTTTACATCATCAATAAGATGATCATATTTTAACCATACGTGGTAATATAACGCCTACGGGCCCTACTTATTTCCATATGAGCCAGAAGACAGTGGTAGCAATGACTCCCTGTCAGATAAAGGTAATGAACTAGGTTCAAACCTCAAATGCTTTGATTCTCTGAAATCCTAGCATATAATTTATAATTGTCCTTGTGACTAGGCCTATTGTGCCAGTATACCTTCATGCTTTGATTCTCTGAAATCATAGCTTATAATTTAAAAGTGTCCATGTGACTAGGCCTTTGTGCCACCTTAATATCCGTAATGTTTTATAACTAGGATAAATTATAATGCCTCGATTCTCTGAAATCATGGCTTATAAACTAAACTTGTCTACGCGACTAGGCCATTTGTGCTATTATTAACTTATAAATTAGGATTATGATAAAAATCCTGAATAAAATAAATATCCTTCCTCCCCTGCCAGTATGCATTTTAAAAAGAATCTTAAAGGTGAAACCTAGCCTACGCGGCCAAGATGGTGAAACCCTCTCACATCGTAAAGCAGGGCTTTTATCCCTGTCATGTGCCAAGAAGCTCCGCTATCCATAATCCAACGTGAGATGGATCTCGGAAGCTCCTGCACATATCACAAATGTTTAGTGAGATTTTGAAGCAACCCAAGCCTCTTTCGACTCAGGTAGCTTGACGTGTGTGATTTTGGTGTACAATGGTGGGAAATTCTTGTCATTCATATTGAGACTTTCTTCAGACCCAATCTCAACCTCTTTGTACAAAAAGAAATCATTTTTCGGAGGTTGACCAGATGATTGGTCTTTCATTGCAACATACTTCTTCCCTGGTGAGGTAGAAGTTTGTTTCTGTTTCTCAAGCTTCTCATAGTAATTTAAAGAAACATTCATCTTTACCGGTGTAGTTGAAGATGATTGTTTTTCAGACTCAGAAACCTTTGGTTTTGGAGAACTTGGTATCTTATCATCAGATTTTGGCTTCCAAGTTTGTTGAGATGAAGCGACCCGTTTGTAAAATTTATCAGTTTTAGTTACCGGCTTCTTTACGGGTTCAGTTTTGACTTTGGTGTTTTCATTTTTCAAAACTTTCTTCTCAACAACCATCGGAGCTTTCCCTTTTACATCGTCTTTCTTCTTCAGACTCTCGACAACCACAAACTTAGGCTTCGAGTTGGTGCACTTTCGTGCAATGTGTCCAACTTTGTTGCACTTAAAGCATGTACGAGTATCAACTTCCCGACTTGTGCCTTCGGTCTGAGGCTGTGAGACCTTTTTCTCAAAAAATTCTACATTTGATTTTGAAAAAATCTCAGATTCTTGCTCGGAATGTGAACTCGAGCTTTTCACAAACATTTTTTTTTTCAACAAACTTCTTGTTTTGAAAGTTCCTTCTTTGATTATTCTTACCACCCTGATAACCACCCGACCATCTATTTTGGTTGTTGTTAGAAAACCGTGGTGATACAACAGGTTTTTTGTAGTAAGATTTATCTTTTTCAAAGTTCAATTGTTTTTTTGAACGTTTCAAACCCTCAATTTCAGAAACTTCAATTTCAACCAATTTAAACACATTTTTCAGCTTGTCAACATTCACATTCTCAAGTGGAAATTCAAGATCCGAATACAACTTATCTGAACCCGACATCTTGTACATCACAAGAGTAGGTTCTTCACTTAAGTTGTTTTTGGATTTTGATTTCGGAATGTAATTATTCAAAAAGCATTCTTCGTCTTCAGTTGAATCACTATCAGATTTTAAAACGTTTTCAACGACATTTTTAACAACTTCGGACTGAACACTGTCTTCATCAGACGATGAAGTGAATGTGACGTCGATCATTTCTGGAAGTTTAACCTCATTTGTTTCATCATCATTATCCAACCCAGACTTTTTCTTTGAAAAATTATTCAACACGGGAGGTGGAACTTGATGATACCCTACCCCAGTTCCATCGGAGTATACATCTTCACCAGCTTTGTTCTTCCCAATGGGTTTGGGAACTATGTGTTGAAGAACAAAGCTCGCGGAGTTGTAACTGTTTAGTTTCAGATTGATTCGTTCGTTTTCAATCTTAGCTTCCTAAAACTGAAGCTTCAGATTTGCAATCTCATCCAACTGTTGGTTGATTTGCTTTTCTTTTGACTGAAGGACTCCTGACAGTTGAAGGTTTTCTTTGGATGTTTTACTGTTTCGCTCATCAGAATCTTTTATCGTTCTTTTCAGCTTCTCATGATTTTCAGAAAGTTGTCGGTTTTCATGAATTAACTTTTCATTTTCTTTCCTAAATCGTTCTACATCATTTTTATCTTTTTTAATCCTCTCAGTTAATTCCTTTATTCGATCATTTGAAACTTTTACCAGTTTATCACGACTTAAGATTTGATTTTCAACTTCTTTGACTCTTGCAGCCAGTTCTTCAGTCTTTTTGGTGTTGAGATATGCATGTGTGTTGCAAACCTTGCAATTTTTCATGCAATTTTTGCAGTCACTCTCAGTTTTAGCCTTATCAGTCTTACCTGACCCATTTGTTGAATCACTACAACTGACCTGGCTCTTTGACTCAGATGCAGACTTAGAATCTACCTGTAATTCCTTTGCTGCGAGCACTTTATCTGCCATCTTCTTCAGATTCTCTGCAGTCATTTCTTTTGATGTATCGATTATCCCATCATCGACTTTCTTTGACTTTAACTTTTCCTCTTCTTCAGCTTGCCTTGCCCATTTTCTTTGTCTTTCTTCTTCTTGTTGTGCTATTTGTTCAATGAGAGTTTCAACAATAAGTGTTGATGGTTCAACGAGTATGTTTCCTTTTGGGTCCAAATAGCATTCCCGGTCAGCATCCCATCTGTTTGCACTTTTAGCCTCTTTCCAGGCTCGATAATGTCTATCCTTCATGGTTTGTGCTAACATCTTTCTATTAACGTATTTTTCCTCCTCAGTTCGTGTATCTTTGAATGGTACGATTTTTGCCATGAAAGCATAACCTACAACATCTTCTTCAGGTAACAACTCACTCCAGTCAAAGCCCTCATCATCATGGATAACTGCTAAGGCTCTTGACTTTTCTTTAGGAGTTTCTTCAATTTGTTTCATTCTCGGCGGTTCTTCTTTGTTGCGATGATAGATGGCCTTTTTATAATAATCATCATGGAATGGATTGGCCGTTTAATCTGAAGCTGCATTCCTGCATTCCCTTTTAAAGTGCCCTTTCTGCTTGCACTTAAAACAGGTAACTTTTGACTTGTCGAAGCCCAATTTTGTAGAAGGTCCACCGATGGAGTGTCTTCCAGTTATCTCCATGAACCTCTGAGCCATTCGAACTACGCTTGCCATGCACCAGCGTATGTCTATCAACTCCATTTCTTCGGGATCGATTTGATCATAGTCTTCTTTGGTAAGGTTCGTGTTCCCGATTTTCCCAGCTACTAAACTTTCATAAGATTCCAGGATTGAAGCCAGGAATACCATTTGTTGTTTTGCAGTTTCTTCATTAAAATTCTGGGCATTGTTCAGATTTACTGCAATGTTACACTGAAACACGTTTTTAGGAGTGGTCTGCTGCTGCTGACTTCCTGAACTTGATGAAGACGACCCTCCATGATATCCACTGCTCGGAGCAGAACTGCTATTTTGATTCTCTTTATTCGGCATGCTTGAGCTCTCAGCTGAGAACGCAGTCTTTGGTGAAACGGTCTTTGGAATCATGCTTCCCCGATAGTACAGATCGACGTTTTGTTGGTACGGGGTGTTGTTAACTTTATTCATCTTTCTAATCTCAAGTTCGTGGCTTTCAAACCTCTCAATCAGCCAATCGACAGTCATGTCAGACATTTTCATTGTGTTTCTCAAAACTAATGAATAATATTGCCAATCCTTTTTGTCTGGCAATGACTCTAACAACTTTTCGACCAATTCTTCCTCGGTAAAAGTAATCCCATATCTCACAAGCTCTATCTAAAACAGCTCTATCATTTTTAACACTGACTCATTCTTCATGCAACCGAACGAATCAAATTCTTTCTTCAGTAGACGTTTCTTGTTCTTAACGATTTCTGCTCCTCCTACACACTTTTTTTCTAATTTGCCCCACAAATCTCTTGAATCTTTGTAATCTATCAAAGAAATGATATCATCCCTAACGGGTTGATGTAATAATGCAATACATTTCTGTTCAGCAATAAAACTTTCTTGTTCAGTATCAATCAGATTTTCATAATCACTCCTTCTAATATTGAAACCATTTTTCAAACACTTCCAGCTTTGGTAGGCGAATGCCTTCAACCAATCCTTGAACCTGCTCGCCCATCTGTTATAATCTTCAATGGCCATGAGCTTAGACGGCTTGTTGTAAGTCTCATAAGCATTATCAACGCTTAGTGAGTCAGTAATCGCTTTCTTAGGATTCGGGTTTGGAGCTGTGTTGTTTGTGTTACTTGTCGTGGCGTCTCCCGTGTTGTAAGCAAACACGTCGCTGAATGGGTTTAGAAAATCATCTCCCATTGTAGAGTACCTGAAACAGTTTTCAAACACTTAGACAAATTTTTAGAATTTTCAAAAGATTCACACTGATGCACTTGAATCGGATGGTGATCCGATCGAGTGGCACAGTCAGGTAACAAGTGATGAACACGAATCGGATTGCAACTTGATCGGGTGGTACTCCGATCGAGTGGTTGTCCGATCGAGTGACACCAAAAACTTTTTTTGAAAAACTTTGACTTTCAACCTTTCACCGATCGGGTGGTAATCCGATCGGGTGACAGGATGACGTAAGCTGATGAAATCAAGAACAACAATGTCGTCCGATCGGGTCGTGATCCGATCGAGTGACACTGATGACGTCAGCAAGCAATAACCAAGAACAGTCTAAGCCAAACCGTTCGGACAGCTGTCCGAGCGGGTGGATGATGTCAGCAAACACGAACAGTTCAACATGGTTTTTGATGATTCTGATTTAGTTTTTGAAGGAATTTTCTTATGAAATTTTGAAGGATTGTACTATGATTGATTATGAATCGATTGATATCAAATTTGTCAATTTTTAACCGTAGATTCCCGTTCAATTTTACATTTTTCTCGTTTTTAAGGTATAAAAGTGTAAAACACAGCAAGAAATGAGTAGAAAGTGAGAAAATTCGTCAAATTTCTGGGGAAATTCGACTGTAATCGGTAAGAATAGCTGAAATTTCGGTGCATTCGCTGTTGTAGTCCTCGATTCAGCCTCCTGTGGCTCTGATACCACTTGTTAGGCCTTTGGATCAGGATATGTCCGTCACGAACGTGGATGAATCGACCTCGATCAATGTGCGAAATCCATGGATCAAGTCACAGAATCACAATAACGTATTCAACGATTAAATCCGTCTGATCTTTCTATTAGAATGATGTGAAAGTACAGAAGAACCGGTAGAGAGTCAGACTTGACAGAGTCTCCTTACAGAATGAGCAAAAGTTCTAAATGACTAACCCAAGCTGGGTATTTATAGGCAAACTCAGGGAAGCTATTAAGTGTTTTCCGATCGGGTGGCAGTCTGATCGGGTGGCAATCCGATCGGATGGCCATCCGATCGGGTGACATTTGCCATCCATCGGACTTCACTTTTACAGTTAAGCGCCATTCCCTTAGCTGTCTTTCTACACACATACATTCATATACATACAGATACACAAAAGACATATACAGTACAAAATAAGACTCAATGCTGACGGAAGCTACAGACATATGAACTAACAAGATGTACCTAGCTATGAAAACTTTTGTAATCAAAAAGGGTTTTTTTGTTATTATTATTAATGTGTTCGTTCAGCTGGTGTTGCATGTAAGTTTTGTTTTGGATTGTACTTTTATATTTTATTAACAATGTTTTCTTTCTCTATTTTGATATTTATTGTTTATTGGCTACATGTCGAAGGGGAACGCGGATTCTTTTGGGATAAATGCAAGGAGCTCAGGTTGGACCAGGACTTTTGTGTTGAAGATGTGGGAGAAAATGACAATGGTACGACCCAATTTTTTTCTCATCTAGCGAAGTCTGGTTAATTTTTTTATCCCATAGTGGCAAAACCTCCAAACGTAAGTAATTATGTGTCCCCTTTTGATGATTAACTGGTTCATTTGGTGGTGGCATTGGTTTGTTTTTTCGTGTGGCTGTTATGTGGTGTTTTTTCTTTTGTAGAAGTAATTGATTTATAGAAATTTTAGCATTCTAATGTTTGGTACCATGCATGAAAATATGGAGATTGATTCAGCAGGTTGCGGGAAGGTTTTTGAAACATAACGATAAAAGTATAAGGGGGTTTTATTTTGGTTTAATTGGGTTATCATGGGCCCAAACTTATGTTTATGCTCATTCACATCTTTTATAATGATGAGTTATGGTGAAGATCATTATTAAATTTCGAGATTGGCGTACTTAAACTATAACGTGAATTTTATTAAGATGATGAAATAGTGTTAGAAGTTAATTTAGTTATTCAAGGTTTTTAAAATTCTTACAACATTTCTAATTCTGAATGTGAAAAGTTGTCTAAAGGTGATTGCTCGCTTAGTTTGTACTACTAACATGATGTGTTTTATGATATTCTAGGTTATGGATTATGTCACTATGAGTGCATAACCTTTGCTGAAGACATTATTGGCCTTCTAACCACAGATATTGCCCTCAACATGTATGTGTGGGTTCTAATTATGACCAATGAAATTCATATAAACATCCTATATCAAAGGTGTGTGTTGTATATGTTCTTTATATTACTACTTTTTTAAATAATAGTTTGGCCACAAATGCAATTTACCTTTATTACCCTTCTTTTAAATGTAATATAGGTATTATGTCATCAAAAGCACTTTTCCATGTTTTGATTGGATAAAAATAAAACATGTTATCTGGTTGTCCAATTCGATAAAATACAACACTGACAGATCATTTTTCTTTGTTATTTGTAATAAATAATCTCAATCGTAAGGTCTTGAAATGGGTATCAACTATTATTACAGAAGAAATAATATGATTTTGATAAAACTTTAAAGAGCATATGTTTGGCTCCTTTTGACCCGTCAATGAGGTCGAAGAGTATTTCCCTTCGCCAATAACTCAAGACGGAAGAAAGAAAAGAGATGCGCACCAACTCACATAACTACTTATAGGACCAGTTGAAAATTATTTCAAAAATCAATTAATATCACTGGACTATTTTCATTTGTTAAACTACGTGTTCACACAGACAATAACCTAGTGTTTGTGTGTGTGTGTATATATATTAAAGATTTTTAGCCGTCTCTTAAATATAGAAAACACGATAAAATAGTATCACTCAAAACATCACGCTGGGGCAAGGGTACCAATCGTTGGCGTAATATAGTGATGGTAAGATACCGAAGTCATCCAAGGATACAAGAGCTTTTAGTACCAAGATTTTCGTTAACATCTAGTCAAGCTATAAAAGGTGTGGTTTTTGTAGATTTTATAAAAAAGACATAAAAATAAAAGACAGTTGGTTTTGAAATCAGATTTAAGAAAAGGTTACTTGGGCTTTTACTTCCATTGATGTTTTTTTTAACTAAGTTATGGATTCCCAAAAGTTTACTTTAAGAAAAATGCCACACACCTTTGGAATATTATTTTGAGTACTCTGCAAGACAACTGACCAAAGTCATTCTTTTAAGACCTAGTAAAAAGTTGTGTGTTGTTAATGTAAAAAGTCGTGAGACCCCATTTTGTGGACGTCGTCACATCTCAACCATATTGTAAAGAAGTAGCAGGGCGACCATCCACATGGTCGGAATCAAACCCATAACTTTAAACAGAAGAAGTAGGGCGACTATCCATCATTGGGCTTTAGTATATGGACCTCTTGGTTTGATCCTGTCTTCGTAAGAGTGCTAAAGATTTAATAAACCAAGTCCTTGATGGTTAGATTTTGCCACCATACCAAGGCAAGACTTTACCAAACCCAAAGTTCCAAACCAAAACCTTTAACCCTCTTTCAAGCAATTAACATGCTATTACTACATAGACTTAGAAACCATGAATGTTTGACTCAACAAACACAAGGTAAATGATTTGTTTTTAAGGTTATGGAAACTCACTTTCAATATATTAATTAGTACTTAAAGTTATACACACACACCCTTGTTAATATCCGTAACTCATGTAGTTAACTCCCCATCAAGGGGTCCCCCCCCCCCCCCCATCAAGGGGTCCCCCCCCCCCCCCCCCCCCCCCCAAGAGCTTTAGCCACTTGTGGCTTTAAAGGTACACCTTAACAAACTTGTTTTTTAATCAACACAAGATTGAAAATTACTGAAGTATATTCTTACAATCTTAATGATTACAAAACCAAAGAGAAAGTGGGTAGAACTAGAGAGTACTATGGGGAAAAGATAAGAATTAAGCAATGAAATGGGTAAGACATGCTTGGTATTTATAGGCAAGAGCTGGTGACCTGGCACAACCTGTGTTTGGTATCGTATCTTGCATAATCTTCACTAGGTGACTTGTATGGGGCGTGGTCGGCTCTTGTGGGACCCATGAGATCTTCAAAAGTCAAACAAAGATCTTTTTGTCATTTTTGGAAGGAGGTACAGGGCGTGCCTGGTGAACACGGCCTGTGCCTTGCCTACTTCGGAACAAAACTTCGATTTTCACTTGTTTTGGCTTCGTTTGTCCGTTTTGGGATATATTTGTCCTGAAAAACAAAAATAAAGTAAACGAATCCTATTTCATTTATATTTTCAAGAAAATCATTAAAAACGGGGTTTTTTAGTATGAAAACATGTATATTTATATGCATATCAACTACCCACAATGGAGAAAGGCTGGCATAATATACATATCTTAATGCTTTTGTAATAGTGTTAGTGTTGTACTTAACTTGGAAACTTTATAATAATAAGTTTTTATTTTTGTTGCTTTATTCTTTTTGTGCTTTATTACTTTGTGTAATTCCGACACGTGATGTGTCTTGGAGCCAAGCCCAAGATCAGGTCG
This sequence comes from Helianthus tuberosus, assembly GCA_030545235.1. Lineage (NCBI taxonomy): Eukaryota > Viridiplantae > Streptophyta > Magnoliopsida > Asterales > Asteraceae > Helianthus > Helianthus tuberosus. The sequence goes on from CM060437.1 coordinate 67,467,501, forward strand.
TCACAATTTTGTAACAACTTTACAATTTTTTTTAACAGACACACATCGCAAGGACGAACTAAGATATAACTTCGCAAATAGTAAGCATCACATGCATAAAATCTGACCCATAGGGAGGAAAGGTGAGGTTTTGCCAAAGCACATGTATAATCTTCTTAATTTAAAAAGAAAAAAAGAAAAAAAGTGAAGGGCCCAAGGTAGACTGTCAGAAAACAATACACCTAATGCCAGGTTTTGTGGTATGGTTGCTCTCCCCTCTACAACATTTGCAGGTAAACCTAATACCAGATTGTGACATGCTTGAAGATTACACTGTTTCATTGGGCGTGTCAGAGATGCTTGAGGATAAGCAGATGTTCAAGTGTATGGATGTTTGATGTGCACGTAATTACACATTTATTTCACATCATTTACGCCCCGATTTTGATTGTTTCTTTTGATTTTCAAGTAGATTAGATACTTATTTGGTTTGTTTTTCATTTTCAAGTAAAAACACCCCGTGGAAGACTAAGCGAGCAAATTCACATAAAAATAAAAATCGGTTGTCACAAAAGGTCCAATGTATGCCATGTGCCTCAATAACTAGAAGTCAAAAACACAATTTGACCATTCCCCATGCCCAAGCCAACACAACCTCGTGCCCCAGCCTAGTGTCTGGCACGGGGTCGTACCTCACCAGGCATGTGTCATGCCTGACCTCTCAGTTTGCCTATAAATAGAAGAGCAAGTTCCATTCCATGACACCACCCTAGAGGGCTCATTTGGTTTAAAGAAATGGATGGAATTAAAATTGGAATCTTAATTAATTCTATCTATAAATGTGTTTGGTTGACCATTGATTGGAATTTGAATTGGAAATCTTTCCATCAGTTAAAGGATTTCAAATTTCTTCATAATGGAAGGATTTATAAACATTCCATTTGAATGTTTTAATACTACCAACAAAATATCTTCTAACATCTTTTCTTATCGTTATTAAAATTATCCTAATTAAATTCATAGAACTTCAAGCTTACACCCAAAGCACCAGTCATACAAACCGAAAAAAAGTTGGATTTAATCATATCCAAGGTCAGATTCATCATATACATCCCAATTAGCACCATCTTCATGTCTTGTGAACTTCGGTTGATTTTTTTAACCAGGTGTCATGAATGGAAGTAGAAAAAATCGCGACTAGAAGCAGGAACCAACCAAGCAGGAACTTCAATTCCATGCACAATTTTACCAACCAAACAAGTCAAGAATTTTGATAGGATTCCATTCAAATTCCAATTCAAATTTCTTTGAAAAAGATTATGCGAACCAACGACCCCTTAGACATTACTTCCATTTTCTAATTTCGTATTTTAGTAGATTTACTCAGTAGATAGTAGTTCCATTATCTTCATTTGATCTAAGTTATAAGAAGAATCATTTTACATTTAAATATTGTAACTTTCACTATGAACGCATCAAGTTTGAATGTGTGGCTAAATTTCTTGATTCATTTGAGAAGGATGAACCTAATTTGATCTTTTGATTTCGATTATGGATTTTAAATTGGTTTATGTTAATGACTTTGAGTGATGAACTTTCTTTACTGCAAGTGAGCTCTTTACAACCCTTTAAACAAGTCACTAATGTTGCGTTTGTTGATTCAAACATTCATGTTGTCTATATCTATGTATATTGTAACATATTAACTACTTGAAAGAGGGTTAGAAGTTGTGATTTGTATATTTGGTTTTAGAAGTTCTTGCTTTATAAGGAAAGGTTGTATGCTTGAATTGTAAAGACTTGGCTTAACACACTCTCACCACCTTTTAGGAGATAACATCAAACTAAAGGGTCCATAGTGATTAGTTGGTTCAACCCCTTGTCAATAGTTATCACTTTATATTTTAACTCCAATAGCGCAGTGGTTGTCATGTGATATGATCGTGCAACTTTCCAATATTGTTGTGGGGATTGATGCGTGCAACCAGGGTCGTCTCATCTTATTACACTAACACGCACATTATCACTTGCTTCATAGAACGACTTTAGATTATCGTTATGTGGGATGATCTTGAAAACGTTCTGAAGAGGCATTTGAATTGGTAACCTTAGCCGGAGCCAATTCTTGGATAGTGATTTTTTTTTAGAATCCATAATTTAAAATTGTTTGTATCATCGTCGGGGAATCTAAACCAAGTGATTCTTTCTTGTGATTAATTGTCGTTCATATTTACTTGCTTTGTTTATTTGATTTGTAAAAATATATTTTCGAACCCACATTCTTGGATTTGCCTAGATGACGACTGATTTCTAGTATTGAAAGCTTGTGTATCCTTGGACAATACCCACTATCTTGCTGAAGCTATACTTCATGTACAATGGGTGCACTTGCCCGGTGTGTATCGTAGTAAGTGGACGTATTATATCGTGTTTATATATTTAAAGGTTGTTTCATGTTTAAATATCATTAATTTTCATTACCGCCATGAGCACATCACTTACCCTATATGTATTGTATTTAACGTTCATATTTATTCGCACGTTTTTTTTTTTACTTTTAACTTCGGCGTAATATAATTACGTACTTTGCCTGCCTGATGGCGATGAATAATATATATTTATCATTTTTTATATATTACGCTCATGTTTAGTTAAACGAAGTATTTTTTTATTGTAAACGGCTTTTGCACGTGCATGGATCTGTAACAACGATAGAATATAATCACACAATTCGATTAACAAACAACAAGAGTAGATATTTAACCTTTTTTTTTTGTAATTTACATTTAGGTTTACTAAATATAGTATTTTATGAATTTTGTTCCATTTATATATGTTTATGTGTAAATATGTAATGTAGTATATAGATTCCACAATGCGTCGCGCGGGGAAAACCAATCATTACTAAAAGGTTAAATTGCAAATGTACACATACAAAACCCGTGCCGCATCATGTTGACCAACCCTACCAGTTATATATATAGTAGATGGTTTGTGTAGACCCACACCCTGTTGAACATTGACATTAACTTGCAACCGGTTAAAGCATACACAACAGGTTTTGCATATATCTCTGACTGAACTCTATATATTTTAGGAAGTGCTTGTGAGTGGATGAGAGAGAGAAACAATTACTGTTCATTTGTATATTTTTTTGAACGACAAATTTGGTTTGTGTAGACCCACACCCTGTTGAACATTGGGTACATTAACTTGCAACCGGTTAAAGCATACACAACAGGTTTTGCATATATCATCTCTGACTGAACTCTACATATTTTAGGAAGTGCTTGTGAGTGGATGAGAGAGAAACAATTACTGTTCATTTGTATATTTTTTTGAACGACAAATTTGGATAACTGACGGACCACTGGAATATCATTGTGTCACAAGCGGAACCACCCGATCATATCCATCTCCACAGGCAATAATGCCTATACACCAATTCAGGGGGAAACTCAATAAATCTGGGGAAAACCCCCTTGTGCGAATCGAACCCATGACGTAGTGGTCAAAAGCTTTATCCCACCCCCAAGATACCACTAGGCTATAATGTCATGGGCGTTCATCTGTATATTTGGGAAGATATTGTTCCCTCACATTTATTTTTTTATATTTTTTGAAAGTGATTGTGAGTGGATGAGAGTATTAGTATAATGATGAATGTATAACAATTATTATTTAATTGAAAATGAAAGAGAAAATAGTGATTTTTAGTGTAATTATTTGGATGGATATAAAGAAGCTGATGTGAATGATCTTACACTTGTGGTGTATAAGTTGTTTATATTATCTAGATTATATTACCAACTAATTGGGTGGTGGTCCATTGGCAAACACAAAACATTTAAAACACCAGGTTGGGAAGGGAAAAGTCTTGGATTCAAGTCTCACAGACAGGGCCGGCCCAAGGGTAAGCCAAATGAGGCTTGGGCCACATCAACTATAGGGCCTCCATTTAAAAAAAATATATTATATGTATTTTCTCAAAAGTCTGGTCATATAGGTTAGGGCGGCTTATCATATTCTTCACAGAACATTATTGATTATGGCAGCGGGTTATCAGTTATGGCACCGGGAAGAGAAGTAGCCGCGCCGCGCCACATCATCTTCTTCAAGTTTTAAGAATCAAGACTTCAACGGTAAGTTTTATCTTCTTTATATGTCGTCGGCCGCTACATCAAGTCACTGTATCGCTGTTGAAGGTAAATTGCTGCCTAATTTATCTTCTTCAAGTTCTTAATTTGATTCATCTTCTTACAAAATCAAGACTGCATCTTCGCTCAGTGGCTGCATCTTCGCTGAATCGCTGTTGAAGGTAAAGCCCTAATTTCCTAGTTGCCTAATTTTCTAGTTAAAACCAGTTACCTAATTGAAGTTTGTGATATTAGCCCTAATTTCCTAGTTGCCTAATTGAAGTTTGTGATATTAGCCCTAATTTCCTAGTTTCCTAATTTTCTGTTTGTTAGCGAGTTCTGTGAATTTGTGATAGATTTATAATGTCTAATAGATATCGTAAACATGAATCTGGCCATTCTAAAAGGCAAAAGAAACAAAAACGAGAAGCTGAAATAGAATCACTAAAGGGTTTTTTACTAAAGGGTTTTTTTTAGGGGGGGGGGGAGGCCACAAACTTTTACTTCGCCTTAGGCCACCAAAATGGTTGAGCCGGCCCTGCTCACAGACGATAGAGTATTAATGAAATTAGGAGTTCAAAAAAAAGATTATATTACCACGCTCTCTCTTAAGTCTTAGGGCATGTTTGGGTAAGCTTTTTGAAACAACTTATTGGCTTTTTGAAAAGTCATAAGCTCTAAAATGATGTTTGGCAAAGAGGGTGTATGTGAGGGGGAAAAGCCAATAAGTCACAAAATCCTAACTTTTCCAAGAAGTCAATAAGTTGTTTCAATAAACTTACCCCAAACATGCCCTTAATAATGATAATGAAAATGCTAAATAACTCGATTCGGCTCATGAAGCTCAATTCAAATTTCACTTTGTTGTAGAAGTTAAGCCCACCACCTTTGGTTGGCCCAAAAGTTGTTCTTTCCGAGTTGCTGGATGCAGGCTTGTAACCACTAACCATCTATTTGGTTAATGAGCCCACGAGGAAATGATTAACCAAGTAAACAACCCATGAACAACGGGCTGGTACTGCATGGGCTTTCAACACTTCAATTCAAAGTTGGTGGTCTATAAGCCCAGTCAAAGGTAAGGTATACTGCCCGGTTGCGGTTTGGATCAACAAAAGTCAAAACTGGTATTTAGCGAACCCGTGTTTAAGTGAAAAATGATCGGTTTTCTTCGAAACCTGGACCGTTTGTACCAGTTTTGAACGGTGTGATTCGATTTTAACCGGTTGTAGCGGAGAGGGTTCCCAACATGATTACAAACGGATGGTTTGGTTTGGTTTGGTTTCTGTCCTGGTTTTTGCCGAACCGGTTTCAATACCGGTTCCGGTTTTAGGTTAATCTGTTTTTTTTCACATGTGGTTAAAGCAAATGGGCAGCCAACTTTCGTCTTTATCAATTGTTGGGCCATATAGATGTTAATATTTCAGCGCTTTTGTTGAGCAAGCCCATCTTCTTCTTTACATCACATACGATTAGCTCAATATGAAAATTGATTGAAAAACAAAATACTAGGTTCTCTGTTTTTTTTAACCGAAGCGCAATCGTCAACTGTCGTTCGTTTATGTTCTCCAAACTAGAGGTGCACAAAGCGGTTTGCCCCCCAATCAAACTGATTCCACGTCGGTTTGGGTCTTCATCGGTTCGGGTCCGATGTTTCAAACGGTTCGGTTTGGGCCCCCAAACCAAAACGTATACACATGTATATGTGTTTGTGTAAGTGTATGTATGTCTTAGTGTTTGTATTTATACTAGTTGATGCCTTGCCCGTGTTGCGGGGCGATAGGCTGAATATTTCTCAACCAATTAAAAAAAACACTACTATAGTTTTGCTAGAAAAAACTAAAAGGATGGCAAGACCGTAATTTTGAGCTCGTGGCAAAACTGTAATTTGTGAGGACTAACGAGTGAGTGTTAGGTAGTTGCTTGATACGAATAAAAAATTTAATCGAGCCAACCAATTAAAACAAAACACTTCTATAGTATTGCTATAAAAAACTAAAACGACGGCAACACTATAATTTTCAACTAAGGGTAAAATTGAAATTTTTGGCTGGGGTAAAATCGTAATTATTCAAAAGCTAAAGCGATAACAATACTGTAATTTTTTAACCAGTGTCAAAATCGTAATTTTAAACAGGGGCAAATTCGTAATTTTTAACTAGGGGTAAAATCGTATCATACCCGGGCCAATGGGGGAGTGCCAGGCAACAGTCTGGCGCTATTCCCCCACACACCTTTAAAAAAACCTAAAGGATAGCAATACTGTAATTTTTTACTAGGGCAAAATTGTAATTTTGGGCTAGGGTAAAATTGTATTTACCAAAATCTAGAGTGATGACAATACTGTAATATTTAACTAGGGGCAAAATCGTAACTTTGAACACGATACAAATTCGTAATTTTAAATTGGAGGGTAAAATCGTAATATACCCAGACCAATTGGGGAGTGCAAGGCAGCAGCCTGGCACTATTCCCCCACATTGGTTTTGTAGTATATAATTTGTATGTGTGTGTGTGTGTGTGTATGGCCCAGACTATTAGCACACTTCTACTGCCTATTTGCACACTTATGGTTTTATTACGCTGCGTATAGGTTGCATGAAATTCAGAGTCTGGCCCAGCAATCATAGGCACAAACAACTAGGGTGTATATACGCTGCGTATAACTCTATACGCAGCGTATATAACCCATCAGAATTTTGTTGGTAACCTCTCACGCTGTCGACGCTCCTACGCATCCTCAGCTAACCACTCCATCACACACATCAGCCTGTCAACATCGTGACGCAGCTACTGATATGCCGCGTATGCTGGGGCAGATTACCTTGTTGCACGTACGGAGATTCACACCCGTATTTGTAATTCAGATACACTTGATGCGCCGGGTAATATGGTTCATCAACAGGTGGAATCGGAGCCTCGTTCAAGTCTTGCAACTGTATGTTTTGATCAACAGGGACACCAGACACAACCTTCTCCTCCTCACTAGTGTAACAACCCGACTTTCCGGGTCATTACTGTCATATGTCATTTCTTGCTTAATTACTTGTACTCCCAAGATTTCGATTATCGCTAAGGGTTTAAACTATATTTTCCGAACGCATTTTAAAACGCGTATTACGACGCATTTTACAACACTTATTCAAAACGCAGTTATTGCAACTAAACACTATTTATAACGCTTACTATTTAAACGCATTTTATCGCTTCTTTAGACTAAACGCTATCGCAACGCAAACTCAGCGCTTAATGCACGAAATGAAAGTTGGAAAACTAACTCGCACAACACGGCTGTCCGAATGGATATCCGGTCGAATGGACATCCGTCCAGATGACCATCCGATCGGATGGCCATCCGACCGAAACGCCATCCGACACCTCGCTTTCTCCACCAACTTAACCCTCTCTCACCCTTTATAAATATCGTCGTACACGTCCCTTTTTCTGATTTGACACTCTCATCTAACCACCTGCACTCAAGTCACTCTCAGATGTTTTTTCTCTTGATTCAAGGCTATTTTGTAAGTATTTCTCCTCAAATCTTGTACAATCATCATTACTAATCACTTCTACATCATCTTCTCCATCAAAATCACATATTTTCTTCTCGAAACCGCCTGATTTGGACTCCTTGAAGGTGGTTCTCACTCAGTTGCATACGCAAACTGTTGTGTGACATCATCTCATCAAGATTGGTTCAGATCTAAAGGATTTCCACAATTTTTAACTTAAATCTCAATAAGATTTCAACACTATTCAACTATTTTCAAACCTTTCTTCAACATTCTACACAAAACCGATGGAATCCATACTCATTCAGACTCTCTAATCCTTTCCTAGTTGAGAGCCGGCTTGAAAACAGATTTCCACCGGAGAGATGACCGATTCACGGGTTGAACATGAAACTTCATCAAGAACAGTGAGGCTGATCGAATGGGGTGGTTCCCATCCGATCGAATGAGCTGGACTTGGTGTATTTCCGTTGTTTGACACGTCGTTACGCCGTCTTCGTTAAATTTCAAACTCTTTACTTAGAAAATTTTATCAAAATTCCAACAACAGACCACCAAATCGAATGGCCATCTGTTCGGATGACCATCCGACCGGATGGACTGCCTCTTGAGAACTTTCAATACTTAAACGTTTTTACGAAACTTCGAACTTTAACAATTTTACAAAACACCACACACTCATTCGAATGGCCATCCGTTCGAATGGTCATCCGCTCGGATGATGTAACAACTCTCATTAAAATTATCAATTCTTATCTTATTTTGTCCAATAGGAAACCCTAATTAAGACACCCAAGTGATATTGCATGACCCTAATTTTATCCAATAGGAAACCCTAATTAGCATGGAAAGGTTAGCAAAGTTGTACGTAGACGAAGTAGTATCCTTACATGGAGTTCCACTCTCCATTGTATCGGATAGAGATAGTCGTTTCACTTCACATTTTTGGACAAGTTTCCAAGAAGCCATGGGAACTGATGTGTGAAAATGTGTATATATTAAATTCGAACAAGTTTTAAAATGGAATCGCAAACTAAACCACACATAATCGGCAAGTGCACCGATCGCAGTGTAGTGTAGATGGCAAGACCGGATATCAATCCGTGGACACTATATGCAAACTCTAGATAATGAACCTCTATCGAATATAAAGTCAAATTTTAAGTTTAATTTAAATTGATTTTTGATTTTTAACTAATAACTTAATTAATTAAGAAAATGTAGAAAACAAGACAAGCAAAGTGAAACAAATACGAGAGCAAAATGTGATCAAATATATATGAGAAAAGGACTACCCGGGTGTCGAATCCCTAGAATCATGCAATGCTAATTTGACAATGATAATGGTTAAATATCTTTTTTCCCTCGATTAACCCCCAGCTAGAGATATATCAAACGAAAGATCAAGACGAAATGTGAAGTGCTAGAACGAACCGACTCGGGCTATCGATACCAAATCCTACGAGAATCAAGCAATGAAAGTAACCTACCCCCAAAACCCTCAAATTGCAAAGCAAACCAAACCTTGAAAATTGAAATCCTAGGAAACCTTAACCATGATGTAATAAACGAGCCCGAGCTATCGGTCACCCAATCTACCCACCAATGATTAGCTAATAACCTAGCTCACCCTAATCGTCTTTCGAGTCATAAGATGAGGATGCAAGTTTTAGTATATTGATTTTAATTATTAATCAAATTGGTCAATTTCTCAACACAATATTTAACCCGAAAACCATAAGATAAACGAATCAAATTAAATCTTATGTCTAGGGGGAATTTCTTCGTGCCTAAACCGCTGAATTCATCGACTAATAATCAATCAAAACACACCAACATGCAATATCAAGATCAATTACAAGGCAAAGTTATGTAAATCACATCAAATAACCGAAATCATGTCAAACACGCATTACAATCATCAAGTTCATCTCAACCCAGGTAGTTTAGAAAATTTAGCCACTCATATTAAATAAAAACATGACAAACTTGGTTCTAAAAATCAAACAAAACATGGGTTCAACGCAAAAGTTTAGAAAAATAAAAGTAATATCGAACCCGCAATGCTACGAACTCGAACCGACCTCTTTTTTTCCTTCCTCTTGCGCCAAGAACAAGCAGCCGTCTTCTTTTTTCCTAATCTTCGAATGGAATCTTTCAAGTGATGTTGTCCAAAAATTCTTCGGAGCCACCTCCACAATTGCCCTATTGAAGTTGCTGAACCCCAAAATTAATAGGGATTCCCCCCACCTATTGTGCTTTTAATTGCCACCAATATTCCTTTTGTAGTCCAACTGCTTGTTGTTGCTTTATACTTTTTTTCTTAAACAATTAGGGGCTGCCTCCAATTATTGTAATAAGACAACCCTTGTTCACTTTGAATAAAAATAACAGGGCCCCCCACTTTAATGTTTTCGAAAATAAATATATGTGGCAATCCCCTTCTGCCTTGTCCTTTATCCCACGAAAATAATAGGGCTGGCACTTTTTTTTGTTTGGGCGGCCCACTATACTTCGAAAATAATAATCAAAGCCAAAATCTCCAACTGATTCGAAAATATAATAATAAGGGGACCCCCTCCTAATAATAATAGAATCCTCCACTCAAGTTGCCTCCACTTTTTGTTGTTTCCATAAGCCCAAGAAAGAAAATAATTCACCCACTGATGACTTGAATTTCGAAAACAATCCTTTTATGCGGCCCACTAAAATTATATGGTCCCTTTTTCAATGCTTTAATATAGAGATTAGTGGGCTCGGTCTAATCACGGAAAATGACTGCAATTTTTTTATTCTGTCACTGGCGTTCTACTCTGACCAACTGGCTGGTCATTTATGTGACAACCGGTAATTTGCGGCCCTTAATTACGCGATTAACAGGAGATTAACGCAATAATAAATAGTGATTACAGCATAAATAAACTTAATTAGGCCTTTGGAGTGCCTAAGAACGCTTATCCGACTCTACAGTACGCGTATGAAGATTCGTGTGGAAGCTGCGGTACATCAAACGACAACGGACTGATACCGTACGAAGTACTGACGACACCGCCAAATATGAATGTTATATGAATATTTATTTCTTATGGAGTTTTGGTCGCGATATCGGATACCGTAGGAGTTACGGGCCACTTACACATGAGATGGGCTTGTAGGCCCTGGACCCAAGCCCAAAGCCCACAAGCCTAAACCTACACCTGATGCATTAGACCTTATATGATCTGTACAAAAGATTTGTCAAATCCCTACAAAATATTTCCAAAATCTCTGAAAATCTTTATAAAATCCATAGAAGAGATTATTGTCTCTAAAGTTTGGGACATAAGATCCCCACAAATCTCTTCATAAAATCTTGATTCAAAGGATAAAAGTTCCGACCTGCATGTAATTTGTGTACATTAGAGACAAATAAAAACATCCATCTACCCTCATTCTATTAATACTCATACACACATAAAGCACCCTTCACACTCAAAACCTCAGACATAACAGCCAAACACCCCTTGCTCTCCCTCTCGCTGACATCCGACCACGGATCGGTGACTCCGGCGCCGATTCCGACCGGTCAAACACGCATCCACACTCCATCATCTCTGCACTATCCCACCCCCTCGTCTCTGAACCGGCCCCCTGTGTGTTCACCGACAACCGCACCACCATCTCTGTGCAGTGGATCTCCGGCGACGAGATCGAGGAGTCGAGAAAGAAAGAGATGCGCGGAAGAGAGAGAGAGAGAGACGGCGAGGAGAGAGAGAAGACCGGAGGTGGTGGTGGTGAGCGGCGGTAGGTGTCACGGACCAGCAGTCGGTGTCTCGGACCGGTGGTCAACAGCAGAGAACTGGCGGTCTATGTCTCGGACCGGCGGTCCAAGTCTTGATCCGGTGGTGGTCGGTGGAGAAGATAGAGACGAGAGAGAAAGACCGTCCAAGCGAGAAAGAAACAGCGGTAGCGGAGGTCTTTGGTTCGGTCCGACAAAAGTTCCGGTAAACCTTCTCCCCATTTTCTTTCTGTGGAGATCGATGATGATGATGATGTTGCTGTTGTTGTTAATGTTGATGATTTGGTTCAGAATGGTTCGTCTCTGGATCGGGTTTTCCGTTCGGGTTCTCGGTTCAGCTGGTGTGGTTCGGCTCGGTTCTGGTTCGGGTCAAACGTAGTTGACTCGGTCAACACCCGAGTCAACTCGGGTCAACAGCAGCTTCGGTTCGGGTCAGCAGTCAACGGTTCGGATCAACAGGTTCGGCTCGGTCAACATAAGTTAGCAGCGGTTCGTGGTTCATGATTCGGGAAGACTCGGTCAAACTGAGTCAACTCGACTCGGTCAACTCGGTTGACCCGGTCAACTCAGTCAGAGGCTCGACGATTCGACGCGAAGTTTTGGTAAAGATTTTAGCGTCGCGATTAATATTTACATTGTTTTTATTTAACGAGCTCGAACCGAACGATTAAAGTATAGTTTATGTTTCGATATATTTAACAACTTACATATATTGTTGAATCTTGATTGAGTTTTGATAAAATAACGACGACTTGTGTCGTCGGGGGCGTCCAAAAATAGAGGAAACTCTGCCCGTTTTTCGAGAAAATCCATAAAACGAAACACGTTTTTAATAAAAAGACACTTTATATACAAGTGTATAATCTTTTCAACGACACTTTACAAGCATACGGAAACGACAATTCTTTATAAAATAAATATATTTTATATATTTATTTCAAGCGTCAAACAACTCGTATTCGTTTTACAAAATAAATATAGCTTATATATTTATTACGAATATCAAACAACACGATCTTGTGTTATAAAATAAATATAGATATATATATTTATTTCAAACACACGAATTCTTTTACAAAATAGATACAGTTTATCTATTCAACGACTCGATGAAGTTCTTATAAAATAAATATAATATTTTATATTTATTACGAACGCCGAAACGGCATATACATATATTTTGGGCAAATATACACAAGACGTAATATATATAATACAAGTTTATTATATATTACTTTCATACGAATATTCCTACATACACAAACGACTTCTCGCGGCAGTTTAACTTAGTCATTTACATTAAGTTAACTATTTACCATCAAATCGTTCGATTAACGATTCGGTAGAGCTCGGTAGCACGTAGATTAGTTACCGCATTATTCGAAACTTATTAGATATTCCATGTTCGGAATATTGTAGAATGCACGCTAGCAAGTCAAGTCTTGGAAACGACGTCACGAAGTCGTAATTAGCTAGCTTTGCACAGGAATATTCAGGTGAGTTCATAACCCCACCTTTTCACGGTTTTACATTTTTCTAAATGTTTTTGGGGTGGAAAGACATGCACTTTTTGCAAAGCATACAAGAATTACATATTTCTAAACCATTTTACAAGCAAGTTTTAACTGACACAAATGGTTTACAGAAAAGTGAGTTCATACTCCCCCTTTTCTTTAACTGTTTTCAGTTTTTATAACTTCGGGGGTGAAATACATGTACAAAAGTACAATATTTATAATTGGTATGATATAAATACAAGAAGTACACTTGGTGAGAACGAGAACCAAGTGTGACAAAATATAAGATAAAAAGAAGCGCATTTGGTGAGAACGAGAACCAAGTATGAGGCGCTATGAGAAATGATAACAAGAAACGCGCTTGGTGAGAACGAGAACCAAGTAGGATGCGTTATGAGAAATAGTGTCACGAATAGGGTACAGAAGCACCATTAATCGTGTACATACTTAGACCGCAGAACAAAAGGTTAGATCTAACGGGTGCCTGGCAGCCACACTACCGGTCGGGGCGAGAATCGAGTAGTGCTTTTGTGTCTCAGAATATACCAATTAAATGCCTTAGGTTTGGTGACTTCCTATGTCGTGCCACATGTTAATGGCTTTGCAACCCATTAACAATCTGATGTTTACAGAAATACTGTATTACATAAAATTCATACCACACTAAAACTTGATAAATACTTAAAGTACGTGGGGTACTCAAGAAAACGGGAATTATACTTGAAGTACGTGGGGTACTCAAGAAGATTAGAATTATACATAAGAACTTGAAGTACGTGGGGTACTCAAGAAGATTAGAATTATACATAAGTACTTGGTGTACACATGAATACTTGAATTATACATGAAAACTTGATTTATACGTGACACAAACTATGTTTTCATTCAGAGTTTCAAGTAACTCGACAAGAAAATGATTTTAAATACATTTTCTCAACAAAACATCAAAAACCGGTTATTCAAAAAGATTTATTCCAAATCTTTTACAAACAAACTATGAACTCGCTCAACTTTATGTTGACTTTTTCGCATGTTTCTTTCTCAGGTTGCATTTCTAAGACAAGGCACGGTTGGAATAGGAGAACCATGAAGAGTCGAGTACTTAGTGGGCGTTCACATACTAAAAGACTTAGCTTATTTGCTTCCGCTGTGCAATGAAGATACCAGTCCAGTCACGCCAATACTCTGATATTTCGGGGTGTGACAATTTAATTATTACTCGTTTCCGTTCCATTTGCGCCAGGACCTACCAAAACACAAAATAATAGAATACAACTATATAAAGACTAAAAATGACTCAAAAACTATAAAAATAAAATACAAAATACACGGGTAAATGACGGTGTTTTTCAACACATCAAATATCCCCACACTTAAACCTTTTTCGTCACTGAAAAAGACTTATGCAAACGGAATCAGAATCAAATTAATGTTCGGGCACAAAAGCTAGTTTACTTTATTAAAATTAAAACTTGTGTTAACCGCGATTGCAAGTATATGTGTCCACTTAAACCCACACCCGGTTCCAAGCCTTTATCATGCAATTTAAGTTCAAGTTCGGTTAATTTACTTAGTGTCTCACACTAAAAATCGCAGTTTCACCTAATCCCGCTTCAAGCTTATGGAACAAAAGGAACGATCACTGGACCAATTCCTAACCGTTTTATACCAAGATCAAGAGAGTTTAAGATCAAATCTTTTTTCATTTTTTTTTCTTTCTTTTGAGCTTAGACGTTGCTTTACCTAACCCAGAGGCATTCCGGCTGTAGAGTCGCTATCCCCAACCAAGATTACAATAGGCGTCGGTAATTTTTTTTTTTGCAATTTCGATTTCACACATCCTAGAGGTATTCCGGTTGTAGAGTCGCTATCCCCAACCAAGATTACATAGGCCTGTGCTACTTTTCTTAGTTTCTAGCTCATTTATTTATTATTTTTTTTCTTTTCTTTCAACGAGATATGATAAAAAAAAAAAAAACTCTAACGATCTTAGCTTATAACGGCATCCCTTATACTATTATTGGCGGTTTTAATTTCCCTACTTCTCCTAGATGAGAACCCACTAGCAAACTAACAATTAGGTATATTTAGCTCAAAGGAACCTAGAAACCGGATTAGGCCTACTCACATATCCCAAGTTAGACACAAGCTCAATTTTTTTTTCTCATATTATTATTATTTGAAACCCGAATAAAAACTGATTTTTCTATCATTTTCCGTTTTTATTTTGCAAACATCTAAAACAAGGACATTTTCTATTTTTCATCATTTTTTTTCTTTTATATATATATATATATATATATATATATATATATATATATATATATATATTACTCAAATCTACCTAAAAAGACGCAGTCTCCCATACCCACACTTAAAATTTACATTGTCCCCAATGTAGGATGAAAGACAACTAAAAATAAATAAGAAGTAAAAAAGATAACGAATTGGAAAGGACTTAGCTGGTAGGATAAAAATCAGTGACAGCTGCGCGCGTCTTCAATCCGAACTCGTACACGATCGTATAGCATTTCCTTCGCGATCGTATCCAAAACTGACGTACCTGGGCTGCCCTTTACAATATGGTATAAGCTCAAAATCGCCGTCTGAATGGAGATTGAGTACGAACGGGTCAATCAAACCTGCACACATAATACACAAACAAACCCAAGCGTAAAACTGACTCGACGACAAAACTGACTCAAACAAACTAATTTAGACTCGTGTACACAAAAGATAAACATAAATTAAATACTACGAAAAACCATACAAACTCTACAACTCGGACGAACATCCGAGTATGCAAACCAAACTCTCACGTACTAACAAGCGGGAGGTACAGTACCTCCTCCTCTCTCTCCTCGGTCGGTCCCTCGACAAAATGCTTCAACGGGTGACTGTTAACTTTAAATCGCTGACCGACCTTATTTTCAACCTCTATTGTTCCGTACGGGAACACCTCTGTAACCACATACGGTCCGTGCCAACGCGATTTCAACTTTCCCGGGAACAGCTTCAACCGGGAATTGTCTAGCAACACCTTTTCCCCACACTTGAACTCTTTCACATGTTTCAAGTGTTTGTCGTGCAACGCCTTAGTACGCTCTTTATATGCCCATGACTTTTCATACGCCTCATCGCGTAACTCCTCTAACTCGTGAAGTTGAAGAATCCGGTTCTTACCCGCAACTGGCAAGTCAAGATTGACTGCCTTCAGTGCCCAGTATGCATGATGCTCTAGCTCAACCGGTAGATGACACGCTTTCCCATAAACTAACCTAAAGGGTGTGGTCCCAATAGGCGTCCTATATGCAGTACGGAAAGCCCACAGAGCGTCATCCAACTTCTCGGACCAATCAATACGACTGTTTTCGACAGTTTTCTTCAGAATTCTCTTAATTCCCCTATTCGAATTTTCCACCTGCCCACTTGTCTGTGGATGATAGGCCGTCGAAAGCCGATGGGTCACCCCATAGCGTTTCAAGACCTTCTCCATCTATGAATTGCAAAAGTGGGTGCCTCGATCAGATATCAAGGACTTTGGTGTCCCGAACCTAGCAAACAGTCTCCTCAAGAATCTCACAACAACCCTCGCGTCGTTCGTAGGCAAGGCCTCTGCCTCCACCCACTTAGAAACATAATCCACCGCGACTAGGATGTATCGGTTCCCCCTCGACATAGGGAATGGACCCATAAAATCGATGCCCCATATATCGAAGATCTCAACCACCTGAATGGGGTTCTGAGGCATCTCATTACGGGATGAGATATTTCCTGTCCTCTGACAGGCATTACAACTTCGCACAAACTCATGTGCGTCCCTAAAGATGGTCGGCCAATAAAAACCCGCGTCAAACACTCGTTTGGCGGTGTAAGCCGCACCATAATGGCCACCAGTCGGTCCCTCATGACAATGTCGCAGAATACTGCGAGACTCGGACCCAAACACACATCTCCTAATAACCTGGTTCACCCTAATCGTCTTTCGAGTCATAAGATGAGGATGCAAGTTTTAGTATATTGATTTTAATTATTAATCAAATTGGTCAATTTCTCAACACAATATTTAACCCGAAAACCATAAGATAAACGAATCAAATTAAATCTTAAGTCTAGGGGGAATTTCTTCGTGCCTAAACCGCTGAATTCATCGACTAATAATCAATCAAAACACACCAACATGCAATATCAAGATCAATTACAAGGCAAAGTTATGTAAATCACATCAAATAACTGAAATCATGTCAAACACGCATTACAATCATCAAGTTCATCTCAACCCAGGTAGTTTAGAAAATTTAGCCACTCATATTAAATAAAAACATGACAAACTTGGTTTTAAAAATCAAACAAAACATGGGTTCAACGCAAAAGTTTAGAAAAATAAAAGTAATATCGAACCCGCAATGCTACGAACTCGAACCGACCTCTTTTTTTCCTTCCTCTTGCGCCAAGAACAAGCAGCCGTCTTCTTTTTTCCTAATCTTCGAATGGAATCTTTCAAGTGATCTTGTCCAAAAATTCTTTGGAGCCACCTCCACAATTGCCCTATTGAAGTTGCTGAACCCCAGAATTAATAGGGATTCCCCCCACCTATATTGCTTTTAATTGCCACCAATATTCCTTTTGTCGTCCAACTGCTTGTTGTTGCTTTATACTTTTTTTCTTAAACAATTAGGGGCTGCCTCCAATTATTGTAATAAGACAACCCTTGTTCACTTTGAATAAAAATAACAGGGCCCCCCACTTTAATGTTTTCGAAAATAAATATATGTGGCAATCCCCTTCTGCCTTGTCCTTTATCCCACGAAAATAATAGGGCTGGCACTTTTTTTTGTTTGGGCGGCCCACTATACTTCGAAAATAATAATCAAAGCTAAAATCTCCAACTGATTCGAAAATATAATAATAAGGGGACCCCCTCCTAATAATAATGGAATCCTCCACTCAAGTTGCCTCCACTTTTTGTTGTTTCCATAAGCCCAAGAAAGAAAATAATTCACCCACTGATGACTTGAATTTCGAAAACAATCCTTTTATGCGGCCCACTAAAATTATATGGTCCCTTTTTCAATGCTTTAATATAGAGATTAGTGGGCTCGGTCCAATCACGGAAAATGACTGCAATTTTTTTATTCTGTCACTGGCGTTCTACTCTGACCAGCCGGCTGGTCATTTAATTATTACTCGTTTCCGTTCCATTTGCGCCAGGACCTGCCAAAACACAAAATAATAGAATACAACTATATAAAGACTAAAAATGACTCAAAAACTATAAAAATAAAATACAAAATACACGGGTAAATGACGGTGTTTTTCAACACATCAGGAACTAAACTGAACTTGAGCACTGCATATCATCCCCAAACAGACGGACAAAGTGAAAGGACGATCCAAACCCTGGAAGACATACTCAGGGCATATGTACTAGATTTTGGTGGAAACTGGGATGACCACCTACCCTTAATTGAATTCTCCTATAATAATAGTTATCATTCAAGCATTGAAGCTGCCCCATTTGAAGCACTGTATGGAAGAAAATACAGAACTCTAGTTTGTTGGGCAGATATAAGAGAAAGCCAATTATCAGGTCCCGAGATTGTGCAAGAAACCACCGATAAGATCACTCAAATTAAGGAAAGACTAAAGACGGCTCGAGATCGCCAGAAGAGTTATGTAGACAATAGACGTAAGCCACTAGAATTTCAAGTGGGAGATAAGGTACTCTTGAAAGTTTCTCCTTGGAAAGGAGTAGTTCGGTTCGGTAAGAATGGAAAGTTAAGTCCAAGGTACATAGGACCATTCTCAGTAATCCAACGCATGGGACCAGTTGCATATCGCTTACAACTACCAGAAGAACTAGCTGGGGTACATGGCATATTTCATGTATCCAACCTCAAGAAATGTCTATCTGATGAATCCCTGGTAGTACCTCTTCAAGATGTAAAGGTAAATGAAAAGCTAAAATTTGTGGAGAAACCACTACTGATAGAAGACAGAAAGGTCAAGTTTCTCAAACACAAACGACTAGTGCTGGTCAAAGTCAAGTGGGATTCAAAGAGAGGACCAGAATATACTTGGGAGCTGGAATCAGAGATGAAGCAAAAATATCCTCACTTATTCCAGTAAATCTCGAGGACGAGATTTTTATAAGGTGGGGAGGATCTGACCATAGTTACAGATACAGTCGAGTGACAAATACCGATTTGGGGTAATTGGTTGATAAACACAATGTAATCACCCTTAATACTGTATATTATAACAATGTGTCGTTTTGTGCAAATGAGTGACTTGCCAGTATTTCCCTGCTGATAAAACATTTTTAAAACATGTTTCAGGTGATCTGCTGTGATCCAGGAAAAAGTGCAGTGTAGCACTACAAGCTTGAAGAAGTGGCTTAATAAGAAAATAAAGAAACATGTTTTTGTAAAATAGGGGTTTCCCAGTGAAATTCCCTTATTGTAAATTACGGGGTTTGTCCCTAATTATGAAATAAGATAATTGGGCATTTTCAAGTTTTAAACGATCCGGTTAAACATTCCGCTGCCAACTCAATTAATAAATACCACGGGGTTTCTGCCGCGGCTCCTGGACCGGGTCAAACCTGGGACGAGGGCCGTGACAGAAAAAGGTGGTATCAGAGCCACTGATTTAAGCCAATTAAGTATTTAGAAATACTTAATTTTCTGATTTCCATTTTGTGATTATGTGTTTTTATGTTATTTGACTATTTGTTAGTTTACAGCATGGGTAAGCAAAGAATTTCGGACATCTATCGTCAATTAGATAGTTTACCAAAAGATAAGGGAACCTCATTTTCCTTAAGATACTCAGCAGATACTGAGGAAGGAATATTTGTTCGTAAGGCACAGTTTGAGAAACCACTTACCACTAAGAAAATAAGTTGGATCATTAGAAAAAGTCAAGAGAAAATAAAGAAGTCACAACCAAAAGCAGTGATGGTTAATAAGGAAACTCAGGAAATAGGCAATAAACCACCATGGGAAAATGAAGTAGATGAACAATGGGCAAATCTCTACATGCTAGCCACTACAGCAGTAAATGTTAACTTTTAATTAAGTTAAATCTGCCAACACCCTGACCCAGTACTAGTACCCATATCATCTATAAGCCAGAAACTTTAAAGAAACTTTGCCCATTAGATAAACAACTTAGTAAGAGAAGATAGAATAAACCTTATATAAAGGCATGTTGAACATAATAAATTCTGAATGCACAACCCCTAGTATATATTGAATTTCAGTTGTAATTTGTAATAAACATATATATACAAAAGTCGCAATGTTTGCCATTTTCTGTTTAAACAATGATACTTGAGTGGTTGTACTAAATATTAGCCTGTGAAATTTTAATTTACAAAATTTTAACCTAGAATTTTGTATGTTTCTTCATATATGCTAAACAGCATGAATGGGTTGTCTGAAGCTCTTCAGAATCTCAATCTCTATTATGTGAATGTGGAAGTTTCCAGAGACTTTACCGGTTATTGTGTCGACATGGATGAACCTATGGAATTTCAAGCCCAACCTCCAGAAAAACCCAAACTGAAAAAGAAAAGAAGATTAGTGGGCTGGAGGCGTGTGCGCAGGAATAAACCAGCAACACGGAAAGTTATAAAGAAGGAGGATCCTAAAGATAAAGGCAAGGGAATAGAGATCGGAGAAAGTTCCAGGCAAGACCAGGAAATGCCATCCTGGGAGGAGCTGGATCATAAACTAGCACTTAATGACCTCATCGGACCTGCCGGTGAAAACCTCTTTAATTACCTAGCGGAAGCACAACTTCCAGTTGATCTAGAGCCCGATATCCCAGATCCTATTATTCACACCCAACCTCTACCAGCAGAACTAGAAGAGTGGTGGACCACCGACTGACAGTTTCAGAATCTCCTAAATAACCCTAATACCTTTTTCCCTCAGTTTGACCCCGAGCTTCCACTACACCACCTATGAGCGCAGAAAACTTGGCGGAACTCCGTCATTATGGTGAGGAGCTGATTAATGCAGGAAACCGAATTAGGGATATGGGAGAGAGAATATCTTGGAAATACGACGAGAGGGAACGTCGTTTCAAAGATGCCAAGCTGACAGGGATGGTGTGACTGTGGTTGTGTGGTTATAGGAATACATGTTTAATAATAATAAAATAATAATAATAATAATAATAACAATATAATCCTGTGAAATAACTTAAAAATAAGACTTTTGTAAGATAACGGGTGTGTACGGAAGCATACTATAATATATAAAAATGGAAGTCGAAAAATCGACAATTTCGGCTATACGTGTTGACATGATTACGTGCAATTATTTTATTGTGTAATTGTTATTTATTTTGTGAAAATAACTTACATATATTAATTACCAGATGGAAAACGCTGGTAATGAACAAGTTAACACGGGTAACCAATCCGCGCAAAACCATGAAGATCAATTTCTGAATAGACAAGATATAGAGAATATCGTTGCCCAAGGAATAACTAATGTTATTCCAGCAATTCTTGCTAATGCATGAAATCCAATTGAACCTCAACAGATTATTCCTAGCAAACGTACTCATGAAGACAACTTTAGTAATAGCATAAATGGAGGCGGTAACATTAATAATAATGATAATGATGTATTGCAAGCTCCAATTCTCAAAAGATTAAAAGCTGCAACGCCTGGTTGCACTTACAATGAGTTTCTTGCCTGTAAACCTGTTGAGTTTGCAGGCAATGAAGGGGAGACTGCGGTGCTGCGTTGGTTGGAGAAAACCGAGGCAGTAATCAAAATAAGTAAATGTGCCGAGGAAGATAAAGTCATGTATGCTTCTCACCTTTTTAAGGAAGAAGCATTAGATTGGTGGAATACGGTATTACAAGCCAAGGAAAGTGACATGGCCTATGCCATGAGTTTGGAGGAGTTTAAGCGTCTGGTAGAAAGAAAATTCTGCCCAGAATATGAAAAAGAGCAGATGGCGAACAAGTTCTTGAGCCACCGAATGGTGGATCCGAATGGTGGATGTTAATTGCCGAGGGTATACTTTGAAATTTTTCGAATATGCTCGAATAGTGCCTACTCTGGCTTCGCCAGAACCGGTACTTATTTCTCGCTACATATGGGGTTTAATTAGCGAGATCCATGATATTGTCAAAGCTGCAAGACCCCGCACAATCGATGATGCGGTGGAATTAGCCAACACTTTGACTGACAGACTGGTGCGTACACGAGAAGAAAACAGGAAGAAAGATTTGGCTCATAAAATTACCCAAGAATTTCGTGTGGGTAATAATATTTTATAACTTGGGACAATTATTTAAAAATAATCTTGTATACAGTTTTACATATTTGTCGTCCGTTAGGGCCGGTTAGAAGAGCCGGACAAGATTAACTGACACGCCACAGGTATAATACCCACAAGGACAATTCTTTATTGCGGAGTACCATTTTACATAATGCAACTGTCAGGTGCATGCCTACACTCCGTGCTTAAGTCGTGGCCATTTCAATGAATGATGGCAAGGATATCCGGGACATGGTCATTAACCCCCCAAGGGCCATACACCAAACAAAACAGATTAAAACGGGTTATGTAAATATATTAATCACAATCCGATTTAAATAACTACATACCCGACCAAGCGGTATTTTTATAATACCGTATCCCAAGCCCGTATAACGGAAAATAAGTTAAAAGTATTTACCTGAGAAAATATTCAAATTTATCTCAACCGTATTCAATCAGCGAGTGCAGATAGCTTTTACTGGTCTCCTAATCTGGAATGAAGGTTTTATAACCTATTAGATTCCTAACGGGTCTTTCTTAAGCCTAAACTTAGACCGGTTAGTTTTAAAGGAAGATATACGGTTCAAAACGCAAGATTAAGCGAAGACCGGATTAGAATGTGGTTTAGACCCGACAAGTTTGAAGACTTGTATAATATGGGTAAACTAAACACATTCTGCATTTTGCTATAAAAATGATAAGGTTTAACCCGTTTCGGTTAATTTATGCAAACTAGTTACATAAACCGTACCGAACGCGAATAATGCATAATGGGTATCCAAAAGAGTCATGTACAGGTTTCACAAGTTAATATGCCTTAAATATGTTGTGATATCAGTAGGATACCTTCCATTATGCCCAAAACGGATTTAAACTCAAATTAAGCCCCGTAAGGGTATTTTGGTCATTTTAAAGCTTCTAAAAAAGATTAAATATTAATCTGAGGTTCAGGTCTAATATGATCAGTAAACATACTTAATTCAATAAGTTATATCAGTAGGGTATTGCATATATGTGAAATTTATCATTTATAACCAAACTATGTACCGTAGGGGCATTTTGGTAATTTCACATAGGCTTTAAAGGTCAAATTAGGAAATCTTAGTTCAAAACTTTTGCTTACTGTTAAAGTATACAAATTTACTTAAAACATCAGTAGTATTAGGTCTTATATGTTAAAAATAGTTCTAATGGAACCCTAAGGCATTTCTAAAATAATCTAAATCGGGTCAGAACTGAAAGTCAAAGAAAAAGTCAACTTTTGCGACTTTCGGTTCTAAACCGAGCCTAAACTTGAAATTGTCGGGTTGAACATGTTTAGACATGTTCTTACATTAATTACCAAGTTATTCAAGTGATAAAACAGGTTTCATGGCTTCCACATCGTTAATTATGTGTTTATTTGAAAATTAGTTTTCTGTTGACTTTTTATAATCAAGTTTGACCCGACATTTGACCAAGTTAGGGTGATAATCAGTAGGTGTCCTCTTAGGGGTTTATTACCTACATAATTACCAACTTATAGCTACTTTTAATTTGACTAATGACTGGACCATTAGTGATTAATCACTAAGTCAAACCTTAATTACGATAGGTTTGACTTTTGGTCATTAAACTAAATAAAAATGAAATTAGGAGGTTAAGGACACTTACAAAGGTCCTAAGCACGATTTTGGAACTTAATAGAAGTAGCTTGAGCTCCAGGAACTCCAGAGAGAGTGTTTAGAATAACTTCCAAATGAGCAAGTTCAATGTTGCAACAACAAGTCCTTATATAGGAATCCAAATTGCACAAGATCATCACACACAAGTCTACAAAAGTTCCCTGATCATCCCATGTGTCCCTATGCATGAAAAACCACTGGCCAAGCTCCTGTATTTCGAAAACCATGCAAGTAAGGCGGTGTAACAGGCTGAACAGGCATCTGTCCATTTTCTGCTGCCAGCGACAGCCTTACGGACCGTAAGCAAAGTCCCTTGCGGTCCGTATCCACCTCTTACGGACCATAAGTCCAAAATTATACGGTCCGCAACCGACCCTGATCTGAGATGCCCAGTTACAAACCTTGCGGACCGTAAGCCCTTGGCTTTGCGGTCCGTATCCGCTTTTTAATTATATCTGCCTAGCTCCGCCACCTTACGGATCGTAAGGTGGTCTCTTTGTGGTCCGTAAGCCCTCATCATAAGACAAAATTTTGTAAACTCTTAGGCTTTGACCATGCAACTTTTATATCTTCGAATCTTATGCCTTTTTCTAGTAGAGGGGACCATGTATTCACGTCTTGCATGCCCTTGCATGTGATGCCATGCATTTACAAGTCCTTGTACCATTTGAAAGAAGGTTTTGAATGGAAATTTGTCGTAAGCACACACATAGAATCCATTCTTTGCAAATTTGAATTATGCAATATCAGAAATAACTGGATTTGAGTATATATCAGATGTTTATAAAACAGATTAAGGTTTGGGATTTATAATTAGGTCGCTCAGAGGTATTAATTAACATGTCGACACTTTTAAATCCTACCATACATCTTTTAACTTGATCCGGGTTTATGACATGTTTACCTTCCATGACACGTGTCTTTATTTTATTGGGCATGATTTTACGAGGTGTTACACCCTTACCCTTAGGCCTTAAAAAGTTAAATAATGTAATTTTTTTTTAAACAACCATTAAAGTTATAGCAATAGACGATCATTCCCATCTATAACGATCATTCCCATCTATATATAACTGAGAATTTTTATAATTTTTGTGCCCCGGGAAAAAGTGTGCCCGACCGGGCGTCACATATTGCCCCTCCTTAAACGAGGTTAAGCCCAAGCTTCACTAATCTAGCTTAGTCGGCTTGCGAGCCTATACTTATATTATTGGGTAAATTACACTTTTCATCCTTTATGTTTGTATCAACGGATGCCCTTTAACTTCAATAATTACAGTCACAATCATTTATTTGTAAAACCCATTACACTCTACGTCCTTTGACCGTAATCAGATTAAAATTTTCAGTTAAGTATGGCATGGCATGTGCCTTGCACATGAGGGTATTTATGTCTTTTTACCACAATATATTGATATATCATTAATTGTAACACTCTAGGGCTTTAGGTAGTTATACCATATGCATTAGTCGTGTGTCTATTAACTCATATTCTTTCTCTTCTTTTGAAGACACATAACAAAACCCTGTTTGGAAAGCAACCGAGTGAAAAAGGGATCTGCCAAATATTTCTAAAGAATCCACAAAGACCCCGATCTCGACTGAATGCTCTCCCTTTGCCACCACGGCTGCAACTTTTCCGGCGAGCCTAAAATGATAAACGTTAATACACCACAAACTCCGTTGACCGGTGAAGAATCAGAACGAATTGTTGAAGCTAGTTGGTTTCGTGCTTCATAAAGGTACTTTTTCATTTCACTTTATCAGGTTAGGCTTAGGAATTTGATAATGGCGTCGTTTGGTTTTCCGGCGAATAAGGAGACTGTGGGTGTGTGATAGGAGGCTATAGGGATTTTAGGCTGCAAACTCGGCGGCCAAAACAACATAGATTGACGATGATGTTGTTTTAATGATGTTTGCGGTAGTAATGCATATGGCGGTATGTGGTGGTGAATGATGGTGAGCGATAATGAGTGATTATGGTGGCGGTTAAGGTGATGGTGATAATGGTTGATGGTTGATGTTGATGAATGATATATATAATTTAAATAGATTGAGCTAAAAAGACATAAATGCCCCCTTCATGTGCAAGACATATGCCATACTTAACTGAAAATTTTAACAAGGTTATGACCAAAGGACGAAGACTGTAATGAGTTTTACAAATAAATGATTGTGACTGTAATTATTGAAGTTAAAAAGCATCCATTGCAATCCGGTAAAAAGTGTAATTTACCCTATATTATTCATTATAGAGTAAATTACAAAAATCTCCTTTATGTTGACACTAGATTGCAAGTTATATCCTTTACCTTTAATAATTACAAAAAACGCACCTTATGTTTGCAAACCCTTGCAGGTCACGTCCTTTGCCCCTAACCTCGTTTGTTTTTAACGTTAAATCTGACCACATAAACCCCACATAAGAAGGGTATTCTAGTTATTTTACCCTATAGGACAATGCTAGACAGAAAACCCTATTTAGGTAGAAAACTCTGGAAACCCAAATCTCCCCCCCCCCATTTTTACCCAACCTCCCGACATTTTTTTTTGAAAAAAATAACATATGTAATATACATGTTTTAGAGTGTTTTGGGCAAAAAAAAACAAAAAAGCGCCGAAGAGATTTAAAAAAAAAAATAAACAAATTTCAGTGCCTAACATGTGTTAGGCACAAAAGACAGAAAATGTTGAAATTTTTTTTTTAAATTATCCCTTCGGCGCTTTTTTGATTTTTTTTGGCCCAAAACTCTTAAAAACATGTATATTACATGTGTTATTTAAAAAAAAAAAATGTCGGGAGGTTGGGTTTTCTAGGTTTTTTATATAGATAGGGTTTTCTATATAGCCCTACCCTTGCCCTATATACTCAAATTAATAAACATAAAAAATTATAAAATTAAAAACATAATATATTTCTCTCTAAAACACACACCAAACAACCCATCATCATCTCTTTCAACCTCCACATCTACCACCACCACTACACGACCTAAAAATTCTCAAACCACCACAATCGCAACACGACCTCCACACTGGGGAGAAGTAGAGTGTGTGTCTATCTCGACGATCTCAAATCGAACGATGGTTGTAGGCGTTCGTTCTCCACCCAACGGCGCTAACGTTTCAAGGTGCAGGTGGTTGTAGTAGACGGTGGGTGGTTAGGGTTTCGAATGGGTGTTGGAAGGGAGTGGTGGCTCCGGTGATCTGGAAAGGAAGGAGATGGTAGTGGTAAGTTGTGGTGGTGCAAATTTACTTTTTATGTTTTGCACGAGTTCTTCGTAAATCCCAAATTCCACTCCCATCAATTTCTCTAATTTTTTTAAGGAACAAAATGAAGATGATTATTAGGACACTCAATTTTTACTTCTGTGTTGTTGGATTCTTCACTTTTCACCATTTGTTTCTTTGACAATTCAAGATCCTCAAAGATGATTCTTGGTTGGTTAGACTGTGGGGTATGGGGTGGGGTTTGGGTGTGGGTTGGCTGAAAACGCCCAAGCCACCACCCCGGGTGGGCTTGGGTTTGGGCGTGGCCCCTTTGGCGTGGGATTCAGCCTGGGCGTGGGGCGGGGCTACGAGACTGACTTGGCGGGATGTGATTGGCCAAGCACTAGCCTTGGCGGAACCTCATTATGATGTGGCTTGGCCACGCCACCCCAGCCACGCCCCACCATACCCCACACGGTCTTAGCTGTGGTGGAAGTTAGAGAGAGAGAGAGAATTAAGAGAGAGAAAGAGAATGAGATGACAGAGAGAGGATTTGATTTATTCATTTTAGTATTTAGGTTAAAATTACCAAAATACCCTTATGTGGGTTACATTTGGTCAAACTTAACTATGAAAAATAACTGGGTTAGGGTCAAAGGACATAATGTGCAAGAGTTTGTAAACATAGAGTACGTTTTCTGTAATTATTAAAGACAAAGGATATAGTTTGCAATCTGGTGTCAATATAAATGACGGTTTTTGTAATTTAATCTTCATTATATTACAGACATATCTATACAACTATGATTATTATTTTAAAACTATAATAAAAAAATAATATTTATATAAAATCCGAACATAGTCAAATAAATAGAAGCTTTATAAGTTAAACGAGCTAGCTCGTCGCTCGTGCGAGTCCGAGTGCTCCGGATCAGCTATACACCCCTAAAATGCCACCCACATTAGTTTCTCGTCTGGTGCGTCACAAACCTTCATTAACCATCATACTCCCAACTAGGGCTGTTCTTTTTTATCCGAAACCCGAAAACCGACCCGAATTCGAAGTCATCCGAACTAGAGAATAACCGAAAAACCCGAACCCGAACAACCCAAACCCGACCAACCCGAACCTTAAATGGGTCGGTTATTGGTTCACTTTTTCCCAACCAAAAACCTGAACAACCCGACAAGAATAACCCGAAACTTGAAATCCGAATAAAAACCCGAACATTAGTTGTCTTTTTTTTTTTTATAGATGCGATTTGATTTGGACTGTTTTGTATTTGAAACAATAAGTTTTGAGACTTTTGAATATTATTATACCATGTTTGAATTGTGATGATATTTTTTTAACAACATGATATATTTGATGATATTTTCTAAAAAAAACATTCTTTTTTTCATTTTACATCTAAACCCGAAAACCGAACAACCCGACCCGAACTAACCCCACCCGAACCTGAATAACCCATACCCGAACAACCCGAACTTTAAATGGGTTGGTTATCAGGTCACTTTTTCCTAACAAAAAACCCGAACAACCTGACCCGGAAAACCCGAAACCCGAAAAAATAAGCCGAAGAACACCCCTCCCAACATCTATATTCATTCTCAGAAATTCAAGCAACACCTATTTTCATCCTCATAACTTCAAATTTCGAACTTGTTCCTGAAAATCTAGCCGTTAGGGTTTCCATCCGTTTAAACAACTTCTACATGTTGTTCATCTCACTTTTTAATCTGATTGCAAATCATACAACTCTTCCGATTGTGCATTTTTTTTCAGCAATCAGTTTCGATATTGTATTCACTGCAAGCTGATTCAGTGGTTCCAATGATGCAGTGCCTCCACTGGTAGCGAACAGAAGAGAAGATGATTTGGTAAGCTGAATCTTAATATATTGTATTTAGATTATGCTGTTAGAATGTTAGGGTTTACTTTCATGTACCTGCAATGTGTTTTAATCAAAATTTCATGTTTGCAACTTCAAATTGTTGTTTAATCTTATAATTAAAATGTTCATAAGTTTACCTATAGAATTTTAAGGTGTGCGAATTGTAGTACATCCGAATTCTTTTTGTACGTTTCTTTACACCGCAAGATTGTGTTGTTCGTTAACGATTGTTTTATTGTGTTTTAGGATGTGGAATTTGTCATCTACAATCTTCTTGGGTTCTCCATCTTCATAGCCAAACAAGGAACAATTCTATTGTTAAGGTTAGAGCTATTATTTTTTTTTTGTGATTCAAAATCGACATGCATTAAGTACCAAATTTTGGGCTAAAGAGGGTTATAAATTTTTTGTTAAAGCATTTAAAGAGTTGATATAAAGTTGAAAATGAAGTTACTTTGTTTGACTTCGTAAAGTCAAAGTATACCGTTTCATGAGTCGGCCCATGGTTTCTTGTTTTGGTTCATGTTTGAACTTGATTAGTTGATAGTGCGAATGTGTACTCCTAGTAGTTGGGAGTTCTTACGCTACACATATACAATGGTTGAGTTTTTGAAGGAAGTTAGCAAATTTAGATCAATTACCCAAGGCTATAGAGAGCGTATATTGAGTTGTCGTTTGTAAACTAAGATCGAGTTGGAGGTAAGCAATTGTTGAAGCTTATTATACTCTTCGTGGGTAAATGTGTAAGTGAGAGGCGTAGCAATCTAAGTTATATTAGGCGGACTATTGGTGTTTTGGAGGCACAATTGTGTAGTCCAATTTTAGGAATGGATTTTTGGGTTCAAACATTTGTTTTAAAAAACATGAGGCTCTCTGAGTCCTTTAGGTCACGAAAGTCAAGGCATTAGGCCCAAGGTAAAAGCTTAACGTATGCGAGATGTTTGGTATTTAAAAAAAGCAAGGTTTTAAAAAACGGAAACGAGTATCGAGGCATTTTCCCTTCGCCTCACGAGGCGTAAGTATTGAGGCGGAACGAGGCGTAAGGCTGAGGCGGTATTAATAAATAAATATTAAAATTACATATATCATAAAATAATAAATACTTAACATCAAAAAATGACTTTTCTCATCAAATCACTAACCATTGTATCTTGAACATGGGATTATTCTAATAAAAACGAATTGAACTTGGGATTATTCTAATCATCATCAGCCATAACAGAATCAATAAAATTCAGCAAGTATTATTAATACAGGATCACGATTTCAATCATCATCAGCCATAACAGAATCAATAAAAATCAGTCATAACAAGATCAATCAACAATCATCATCATCAATTATTAAGAAACAAAATAGTTCCAGATGAAAGAAAGCAGTGAAGAAAACTTACCTGTATTGAAGATTGAAGAAATAGTTCCAGAATCACAATTGATTGCAGATGCATGTGTTTTTGGACGTGTATAATGAAAAACCCTAAAGCTAATTAAAGAAACAAAAAAAATAATGGCGCTAGTTTATTTATTGCCGCCAATATCTTTTGGCGCTTAAAAAAACCCTAATCTATCATTTAATCCCGCCTAAAAAGATATATGTACGCCTCTCCAAAATCGTTCCGCCTCAGATCTGAAACTTACGCCTCACTCCCCTGAGGCGTGCGTATAATTTCTGACCCTGAGGCGCCGCCTCATATACGTTTTTTCTCCGTTTCGAACTGAGGTGCGCCTTAGTACGACCGCCTCGGCCGTTTTTTTTAAACCATGAAAAAAAGTACTATAAACTATTTACAAATAATATTTTAACGTGCTACGTTCAAACACTAAAACAAGATATTAAAATAAATATACAAAAAAAAAGCTCTATATAAACCAAAGAAGCTTTGTGGTTAACGAAATAACTGCTACTGTCGTAATATCATTACATAAGAGGTGAGAATAACTCTTACGAAGATAGGAAATGGTTATACTTATGATGGTCTATTAAGTATAAAGACTAATGAAAACGCAATACATACCAAGGAAACTAATGAAAAGGCATAGTGAGAGGGAACGGGATATACTTATGGTGTTCATCGATCTTGAAAAGCTTACGTAGTGTGCCTCGTCTAGATTTATGGGATAATCCTAATGTCAGAGGGATTCCTTGGGGAGCAAGTGTGTAAACGAGTTAGGCCGAGCCCTAATGCTCGTCATGTATTTCTGAAGCTCGAGCTCAGCTTGGTTCGAGCTTCCTTATTTGAGCTCGGCTCGCGAGTAAAACTCAAAGCTCGAGCTCGGCTCGAGCTATTTTGAGAACAACCTCAAACGAGCTAAAAGATCAGCTCGAGCTATTTTGAGAACAACCTCAAACGAGCTAAAATTGGTTTGTGTATCTTAACATTTAACCCCCCTATTTTCACTAGCTTACATTTGGTCCTTAAACTTATATTTTTATACATAAAAAGGTATAAAATAAACATCATATATATAAAAAATTTATATAGATAACTATTTTTATTTCTTAAATTTTTAACTACCTTATCGCTAAACACGAAATAGCGGGCGCTATTTCATCGCTATCACGACGTAGCATATAGGTACGTTGTCGCTATTTGTCGCTATTCGCTATCGATAACTATGGTTCAAGTAATTTTGGTAGTTCACCTAGAGTGATGGGGAAATTGATAATGATGTAGCTCACCGTGTTTAGGCATGTTGGTGTAAGTGGAAAGCAGCCACACGAGTTTTGTGTGAGAAGAGGTTTCCAACAGGCAAGAAGAAGGATTAAATGTCGTCATAGTTGTTACTAGCGGCTATAGCGACCGCTATAGTGCGCTATGTAGCCATGCGACGTAGTGTCGCTACATGGGTCATAGCGACAAATAGCGATGATAGCGATTGTTTTTTTTGATCATCATCATCATACTCAGTGAATCCCACCAATAGCAAAGCAAAGGTAGGGTCTGAGGAGGGTAAGATGTAAACAGCCTTACCTCTACCCCGTAGGAATAGAGAGGCTGCTTCCAGTGAGACCCCCAGCTCGATAGTAGTTTTGCATCAAGCCTTGGACATAAGGCACATAACACTCAGCTATAAAATAGCTGGATTTATAGGTTTTTGTTAAATATACATGTAAAATAGCATATATACAAGGGTATTTTGATGTAATATACATATAAAAATTTTCAAAATTCTTTTTCTAGCGTAATCGCTATTTATAAAATAGCCGTCGCTATTTGTCGGTATTCGCTACGTAGCCTATAGGTGCCTTGTCGCTATTCGCTATCGACAACTATGAATGTCGTCCAACTATGTTAAACGAAATTGATTTTTGGACCATCAAGAATACACAAGCGAGAAAGTTGGATCATAAAAGGAATGCAATTTTTTGGGAACAGTTAGGTGATGGCGCACATTTCAGATAAGATAAGAGATGGAAGATTTATATGGTTTGGGCATGTGAGTTGGAGACAGAAAATGACACATGTAAGGAGCAAAGGCATGCCCAAACTAACATGGGTGACCTATTTAAGACTTGCACTTCTTAATGGACATGATTGGTGATAGGTGTTATTGCAGGACTTTTAGAGGGACGTATATATTAGTCCACACCCTTAGCTTAGTCTTAGTGTCTTGGTTTACTCTACCTTTTATGCTTTGCCTTTCTTCCTAGGCGTCAATGTTTGTTACCTTCTAGGTGGTTCTTGATCATAATTTTATTTCTTTTCCCCATTTTGTCTCTTCTACTATGATATATGCTTTATATGTGTTTGTAATTTACTATGTTACTCTTTCACCACTTCTTTTGTTATTCAGTGGCTTTGTGTTTCTATCTTATTAGTTATGTTTATTTGTTTGCTGTTTGTTTTTGGAGTCGGGGATCCCTCTCGATGGAAGCAACCGATCTATCCCTAGGGAAAAAGATTAGGTTTGCCTATATCCCACCCTCTCCTTACCCTACTAATACTTTGCTTTTTGTGGGATTTACTGGGTATGGTTGTTGTACTTTGATATCTGCTCTATGTTACTAATATTTTTATACCGTAACAAAATGAAAAAAAAAATGATTTTTTATGCCGGAGGTCTTATTGGAATGGAGGTAAGGTTTGCCCCATCTCACCCCCGTTACCCTACTTTTGAGTGGGATTTTACGTGGTATGTTTGGCTGTTTTATAATCTAATTTTATAACTATCTCACACCTTTTAAACCAAGGGAATGAGTCATCGTTGGTTTTTATCTGATTGGAATGGGTATATCTAAAGCTATAAAATAAGGATTTGTGCTTGACATATCTCCTTTCTTTCACACACACACACACACACACACACACACACACACACACACACACACACACACACACACACACACACTCCTCTCTCTCTATATATAAAGATGAGATCAAATAAAAAATCTTTTTACTTGTGAGGTGTGCGAAGTGGGTTTGGATTAGTGATGAAACTTTTTCAACGGTGAAGATTGAGGCAGCGACATATTGTAAATAATAAGTTATAAATGGTTGAAAGGGCAACCTTCATTGTTGACTTTTTGTTAAATCTATGTTATTCTTAAAAAATAAATATACCATAGAATCGTAATTTATTATGTTTATTTTGAGTATGTCATTGCTATATTCTTTTAAATGACCTTTTGTTTTAGAAAAACGTTATTCAATGTTGATTATAACGGTGAGTAATTATATACATTTAATGCGTGATTATACATATAATTGTGTGTAATATTATAACTTTCTTACATATGGTGCTTTATTATAAACACTGTCGCTTAATTACAAACATATCTTGCGTAATTACATACATATGGTGTGCAATTATACAAGCGCATATACCCTCGCCTAAAATACATGTGTCGCATCTTTGTCGCTACCAAACTTTAGAGTTGATACCGAGGTTCAAAGTTGCTACCGAGTTGTAGCAATTACCAAGTTGCTACTGAGCAGTAGCAACTTGCTACTTATTTCTGTTAACTTTGCCTTCATGCAACCTTTCTTTGGTCCATGCAAATTTGATGCGTTTCCAACGAAGCAACTTTAATGTTTAATGTAATAGAAAATATAATGTAATAGATTTTTTTTTGAATTTTTTTTTTTTAAATAGATTTTTTTTTTGCCAATGTGGGGTAGCCCACTTGATAGAGGCACATGCCTCTTAAGGTGGAGGTCTCAGGTTCAAATATGCCTCTTGTGCGCTTCATGTATTTACTTAAGGCGCTGAGCAAAAAAGCCCCGGACCCTTCGCCTTGATGTGCCTCGGGCCTCAGCGCTCCTGAGGCGCAGGTGCGTTTTTTAAAACCCAGATTTAGACCCCCCTCCCCCCATGGGTGTTGCCCCGAGCCTCCACCAAGGGGTCACTGCCCCTTGAATCCCGAGTTTCTTGGTTCCTAAAAGTACAATGGTCTTATAGACAATTGTGTACTCCACACTTCCTTACTTGCACCAATGTATATTGTAAATCCCCATTTGGTCTTCAACTAAAGTCAATAACCCAAAATAGCTTGATGACACTAAAATCACCTATACAACCTCAGTTTTGATTACAATCTCTAAGGTATATACTAGCTAACAAATCCTTATATAATTGTAGAAGATAATTCCAAAATAAGAGCAAGATTACATGATTAGCCTAGTGGCATCTTAAGGGTGGGATAAGGTTTTGGGACCAATAGGTCCTGGGTTCGATTTCCACAAGGGGGTTTTTCCCATTTGCCGTTAAAAAAAATATTTTAACGAATTGCCGTTAAAAAAAATATTTTAAATTAAGATAATAGAATCTTCAGCACATCTTTATTAGAATTTCTTTATCTTCTCGGTGGCCATAGTTGTTAGCAACGCTTATAGCGAATAGCATAACGAATTGCTCATTCATCGCTATCTGTTTTTGGTGCCTCCATAACGAGTAAATAGCGGGATTTTTGTTTTCTTGTTTTAATATAAATAGTGATAGTATATGCGTATACAATAGCTGGATATTAGGTTTTTTTTTGTTCAATATACGTATAGAAACACCACATTTGGATATAATATACATATATAATATTCCCAAAATTTTCTTCTAGTGTATCGTTAAACATAAAATAGTGCCGGCTAATTCATTGCTATCACTACGTAGCATATAGGGTGCTTGTCGCTATCGTCCAATATTTGCTATTATCAACTATGTCGGTGGCAACTCTACAACTTTTCCGCTAGGAATATCTGGTTGGTAGTAAGACTTCATCCGTAGGAACTCAACACAACATAGGTTCCTTTTGATGTATTTCCCAACAATCTCCCTTTTCCATCTTCAACACGTTGATAGGATACAACGTCCATGAATTTACGGAGTGGAAACCCGCAAACCTTGACTTTTGAAACTCGATTCATAACTTACTAAGAATTTTGTGCACACCTTCATAAATATCTTGTTTTTTCACTCTTACACGCAATATCGATTAAATACTATAGTATTAATTTTCGCAAAGTGACACTAACGGGCACCACCACAGCTCTCTCTCATGTCACCTTGCCTAGTAGTGACAAAACTTAATGCATATATTTCTTCACATTCATCATCATTCTCGTATATTCATCTCTTCCGTTCTTTCCGTAGTACCCGAACTACATAAAATATTAAAAGAAATTTATCATTCGTGATTGAGTAATGGGGAGAGTGAAATTGCAGATCAAGAAGATAGAAAACACAACAAATAGGCAAGTTACGTTCTCAAAACGAAGAAATGGGCTCATCAAGAAAGCTTATGAACTGTCTGTTCTATGTGATGTGGATGTTGCACTCATCATGTTTTCCCCCTCCGGAAGAGCTAGCATTTTCTCCGGAAGTAGAAGGTAGATAATAACTCCCCTGCGCACAATAGATTCATTTTTGTACTTTTTTACTCGGAATACGTGTTAATTGCTTTCCTTGATTTTCATTTGGGGGTATGACAGTATCGAAGAGATTATCTCCCGATACATAAATCTTCCGGAGCGTGAAAGGGGAAGGTATTCATTAATTAGTGTTAATAGTTCTTTGATTATGTTTTCCTTGTGTTATTAATGATTCTTCTTTACATTTTAATGTTTTATTGTTCATTGTGATGTTCATGGATCCGTCTTTATATGAAGATTGCAGAACCAAGAGGTATATATTTACTCACCGTCTTAGATTTATTATACTACCTTGGGCCTAAGTAATACCGCGGTTTCATTTACAATTAAGAATAATTGCAAATTGATACGCAACTATGGAGTATATAGAAAAATTATGTTTGATTTTAATCAAATAAGCTAACCAAATCTTTATACGTATTTAGTACCTCGAAAGGGCGTTGGGAAGGTTAAAAAGCGAAGCGCAAGATCATCAAATTCAGAACCAAGCAAGGTTTATTTCTTTTCTATATAAATCGCGATTTAATACATCTATCTCATATTACTAATCTTTTTTTGTTTTTTTTTAATTTTTTTTGGGTATTTCGATTTAAAGTTCTAATTTGATTTTATGGTACAAAAGCGTCTAATTATACTAATTTGTTTTATTTGGTTTTGGAAACAGTCCATTGAGCGGGGATTCACAACTTGAGGTATATAATATTGTATTCAATCTTCTTTATAGAGATTTATGGTTGCTAATGATAAATCCTTCACACTTCTTAATAATATATTTGCTTTGTGACAGGAAATTCAACAAGAGATCGTCCGCTGCAAATCCCATATGATAGAAATGGAGAAGCGGCTCAGGTATAGATCTTTTATGTTACATGATAGCCATAAGGATCAGTGGGAGAGGTCAAAATAAAAGGTCCAAATTTAGTATGATTTTTGTTTTGGAGAGCAATTTATTATTTAATAATAATTAAACTTTCCAAAACGTTTCTGTTACATATTAAAATCGGCAAAGGGCAAGTGTGGAGTGTACAAGAGGTTGAAAGTGTGCGAAGTGTAGGAGACCACAAAAATCTGCCACATGTCCTTCAAGCCAGGGGTATAATCGTCCATTTAAATATGTAATACGTAATTACGTAGGGTATGTTTGGCATGGAGCTTTTAGGAGCTTCTAGCTTTAAGCTTTTAAGAAAAAGCTCCTACTCAATAAAAAGTCTTGTTTGGTTGAATGAGCTTTAAGCTTTTAGGTTAGGAGCTTGAAGCTTTTGGTTGAACGCTACTACTAGTAGCGTTTAGAAGGAGCTACAAGCTTTTAGGGAAAAAATGACTATTTTAACCTCTAAAAATAGGAAACTTTTTAATGCATCAACTTTCTAAATTTTTAGTTATGTCCATTTTGGTCATTTTATACATTTTATTAAAAGCTCCAGCTACTCTACCAAACACCAAATATATCTAAAAAGCTACAGCTACTAACTACCAGCTACAGCTACCAGCTTCCAGCCACCAGCTACCAGCTTACAGCTTCCAGCTAGCAGCCACCAGCTACTTTTGCCAAACATACCCGTAATGTTACATAGTCAAATAGTGTTACATAATTACGTAC
Organism: Helianthus tuberosus; assembly: GCA_030545235.1. Taxonomy (NCBI): domain Eukaryota; kingdom Viridiplantae; phylum Streptophyta; class Magnoliopsida; order Asterales; family Asteraceae; genus Helianthus; species Helianthus tuberosus. The sequence goes on from CM060437.1 coordinate 67,504,939, forward strand.
ATAATCACGTAACATTATAGTTGTTTCAGAGTAAAATGCATATTACGTAATTACATACTGGTACATAATTCCGTAACGTTACAAAAAAATCACTTAGCTTGTAAAATAAAATTTTGTTTAAAATTAGAAAAACTATAGCAATAGACTACTCAAATTAAAGAGAATAAAATGCTCATTTTTATGGTTTGATCTTTAAAAAAAACATTTACATATGAAAAAGTAATGGGTGCTTAAAAATCGTGGTGGAAGTAGGTTTAAAAGTCAACAATAGTGGTTTTTTCTATTTTGCCCTTTCACCACTTGTTTTTGAATGTGATTCAATTATTTGGGGACTAAATCTCAACCATTAAATTCCTAGAACAGTGACCTATATTGTCTCCTACACTTCCTACGATTACAATACTTTGTACAAGATCCGGTCCCTTACTATTTAATAATAATTGAACTTTCCAAAACGTTTCCGTTACATATTAAAATAGGCGAAGGGCAAGGGTGGAAGAGGCCAAAATTTGTTTTTATGACTTGGTTACAAAGATTACATTTGTATTTAATTCATGCTTAGCTAAACTAATCCTATAATGATTGTTTTTATGACTGGAGACAATTTGACAAACATGTTTAAAACACAAATAAAATCCATGTTATCTTAATGATGTCGAGGTATTGATGAAAGTTGTATGATTTGGAATCTTATTGGTTTGTTCAAAGGATATTTGAAGGGGATCCTTCTGAAATTTCAACATTGTCTGAGGCTGAGTATCGGGAACAAATGCTTGAGGAGACTTTAAGGCATGTTCGTCTGCGCAAGGTACATTACTGAAAGAGTAAATTACTATTTTGGCCCTTGAGGTTTAGTCAGTTTAACTCTTTCGCCCAAAAAGGAATCTTACATATCAGACCCTGAGGGTGCATTTTGTAACGGTTTTGGCCCTTAATAAAACCCAAACTGGAACCAAACTGTTAGTAATTATACAAGTAGCCCCTTAAATTAAAAAAAAAAGCTATGTAATTTACATAAACAACCCCTGAGGTGTAAAAGGACCAATATACTCTTACACATAGCATAAAAAGTAACAAAGTGTCAGGGCCCAAAACCGTTACAAAATGCAACCTCATGGTTTGATGTGTCAAAATAATTCCTTTTTGGGCCGAAAGGGTTAAATTGACTAAACCTCAGGGGCCAAACTAGTAATTTATTCTTACTGAAAAATAAATGGATTGGTGCATTGTAATAAATGGGGGTGGGTTGACCTTATAAAATATATATACATTTTTATTTTTTAATTCTAAGTTTTAGTGAGTTGATGGGTCGACATGTTTAACTCGACAAGGTTAAAACTTAAAACAGGTCAACATGTGCACAATCTGTTTTATAAAACTGGTTAGAAATCAACCCAAAACCTGCTTATTTTTGTATATTCGTGTATCGTCATGTTTTGGGTAATTGCCATTCCTAACATTACAAAAACATATTCAATGTTACTTCAAATTTGTATTTCATAATTAACGAACATACAAATAATCTGAACTGTCTTTCGTTTGTTTAGCACGTTCTAGAGAAGTACAACTCTGCAGATGCACAGTCAACTTCACAGGTTTGTCCATACAGTCTCAAAAAGAAGTAAAATCATAGCGACATTAAGGTTATTTAGTTTATTCAGTTTCTTGCTCCATTCTTTATAGGTTGCTTTGCCTCCTGAGACGATAAACGTTAACATGGTTGCACCAAACTCAGGCAACATATTCGACTGGCTTCCACCAAGAGATCCACAAGTACAAATAATGAATTTCATGAACTTTGGTGGCCTTCTTCCTGCGAGGTAACTATAACTTCATGTATTCTAATCAAGTCTGCCAATAGGTGGAATGGAGCGTGGTTTCCGACGTTTAAAAACTTAAATTTATTATTTAAGGACATGGAATTACTTGGTTTAAAAAAGCGCACCTCAGTCGAGGACCTAAATGTCTCACAGCGTTTCACGCTTTCATAAGTACACGGATGGTCCTTGTGGTTAATTAAAAAATTGGATTTGGTTCCTAGCTTTTCAAAAGTACACGGATGGTCCCTGTGGTTTGCACTTTGTAACACATTTAGTCCCCAGCTAACAAATCTAAAGGTTTCAGTAGGTTCAAGATAGGGACTAAATATGTTACAAAGTGCAAACCACAGGGACCATTCATGTACTTTTGGCAAAAGTTGGGGACTAAATATGTTACAAAGTGCAAACCATAGGGACCATCCGTGTACTTTTAGAAAGCTAGCGACCAAATCTGAAATGTTGGTCAACCACAGGGACCATGCACGTACTTTACTCTAAAACCAATCATGGAAACCTCACCTAGTGATTGAGTAAACCGTAATAACAAACACTCATGCCACTTCCACTTATTGGCACACTTGTTTTATTTAATGGGAAGCTCTTAGTGCAAGGGTATGATCTTATTATTGCTTTTAACACTTGTGTGCAGGCAAAATGAGCAAGTGAACCGAGCTAATGTGATGGAGCCTGATAACAATGTTAATGTTCAACGAGCTGAGTTTGGACAAATGTTCGATATGAACTTATCCCCTTGGACACAATTCTATGGTAGCGGTATGTTTATTACAGTGCACACTTTCTGTTTAAATAGTCAAAATGAATCCGGTATTACTGTCGTATATATAGTGGTACTAAGATTTTTAACAAGATGTTACATGAAGTAAAACGGTACATTTTTGGAGTATGCAAATCTAATTAGAAGAGTGTCCAGAATGTCTGTTTTTTAGACTGCCACTTTACTTTGCAAAAGTGAAGACAACAAAAAGACATTCTGGAAATTCAATCCAACCAGATTCTGCAAACTGCAAAGTGAAGTCGCCATATGAGATAGCGACCACAACTCTAAAGTCGCTATCTTAGATGGTGACTACCTTAAAATTAAATTCCATCAAGAAAACCAGCCATTTTTGTAATGCTTTTTGAAAAAACCCATTTTTGAATAAAAAAAAGGATATTTTGCGTTGTAGTGACAGTGTTTGGTGTTGTATTTGACAGGAAATGGCCAGATGGCGATGGCACAACATGGAGAACGGCCATACAGTCAGACTTTCCTGCCGCCGTTTTCACCATAAATCAAAATCATAGTTTAAGTTGTTAATGCTCCTACAAAACTCCTAGTTGTCGTGTTTGCGCTTTTTATATTTCTCTATAGGATGTTGAACTCTTAGCTATATATAGGGTCAAGTTATTCTACAAAGGCTTCTAATTGTAAGAAGTGTAAGAAGGATTTATAGAGTGACAAGTGTCCAATAACCTAAAACTAAACCCACTATATCACCACCAAAAACCTAAACACCCACCCCCACCACCACCCAAAAACCTAAACCCCCCCCCCACCCAAAAACCTAAACCCCCCCACCCCCCCCCCCCCCCACCCCCCAAAAACCTAAAAAAAAAATATAAAAAAAACTAAACACCCACCCCCACCCCCACCACCACCCAAAAACCTAAACCCCCACCCCCACCCCCTCGGCAAAAATATATATATATATATATATATATATTTTTTTTTTTGGGTGGGTGATGTGGGGGTGCGGGGGGGGGGGGGGGGGGTGGGGGTTTTTGATGGTGGTGGATGTTTAAGTTTTTTTTTTTTTTTTTTAGTGGGTTTTTTTGTGTAGTGGGTTTTTTTAGGTTATTGGACACTTGTCACTCTATAAATCCTTCTTACACTTCTTACAATTAGGATCCTTTGTATTTGATCCTAATCCGCTATATATATATGTTATGTTAATAGTTGTGTGGTTCTTAAATACCTCATTGATGCATGAGTCGAAGCTCGAAAGCCACCTCAAAGGCGGTTATTATAAGTATTTGGGTCCGCGGTGGCAAGATGGTCATGTATGGTGGGTTTGGTGATGCATAAAAATCAGATCAAAACTTGATGGGTCTACTGTTTTTAGTAAAGCGGTTTACAGGCTACCATATGAAAGCATGTTTAACATTCTATTAAGTTGTTTTGACTCGTTTCATTCTCGGACATGCAATACAAATCAGATGACTTCTTTATATGGGATTTTGTGGGATATGAGGATTATCTGTCAATAATCACTAATGGATTTTCTATATGTGAAACTTTGTTTTCTGGTAGTGATGTTTTTTCTAATTGTAACATTTTATAACTATCAATTTGTATTTACAAATTGATTTACAATCACTACTACAGTCAACACAGAACTTGGTACGTCACGTATACTACTTCCCCTTTGTCGTAGTGAAGCAAATAGGCCAGTTATTTGTCGAGGTACTATATGTACAGGAAAGGACAAAGCGCTATGTTTAAAATATCAACCCGGGTTGTGCTAAAAGTATCCTTATTATTATATTGAATATACCTGTTCATCATACTAAATCAGTCACATCACCTCTCTACTTTACATTTAACATAAACAAATTTATTCACATTATTATTTTTTTCTTTTTAACATACACAACAGGAGTTGTTTTTTTCCTTTCAAAACAAGGTTTTTTCCTTTCAAAACAAGGAGACGTTTCTAACCAAAATGGGGTGTAACATTCCGTATATCTTCGCATTTTCTATAAAAGATCTTCTTGAGGTTCACAAAACCATCAGGGCTTCGGAGAAAAAGAAGGAAGCGGTTCAAGGCATAGTGAGGATTGCGTGCTGGAGCATTTGGAAAGCCAGGAATAATTTTATTTTTTCTAATACTCCTTTCAGGATAGAAAAAATTATTAGCGAAGTTAAGGCGTTGGGTTTTATTTGGTTCGCGAATAGATCGAAGTATAGAGATATAGATTGGGTAGAGTGGAACTCTTTTGTTAATATGTAAGTTGTAGTTGTCTGGCTGTTTTGGTTGGCCCGGTTTGGGTCTGCCTGTTTGTGAATGAAGTTAACTTTCAAAAAAAAAATGTTAATCTCGGACATATAAAAGATATACCATCATCAAATATCAAATGCTTCTCTTTGGTAAGGGGCTGTTTGGTAGCCTTTGAATGGTCATTAAGAGGCTATCTCTTAATGGAACCATTAAGAATTTTACCAATGAGAAGGTAGAAGAATGTGACATGTGATGATTTACCATTCAGAGGTTACCTCTTAACCATTCAGACTTGAGGTTGCCTCTTATTCATTCAAAGGTTTTAAATAGGGCTGTAAACGAACCGAACGAACACGAACAAAGCCTTGTTCGTGTTCGTTTGTTAAGGAAATAAATTTGTTCACGAACGGTTCATGAACACTTACCGAACGAGATTTTATGTTCGTGTTCGTTCATTAAGGAAATGAGGGTGTTCGCGAACGGTTCAGGAACACAAACGAACACAAATAAAATTGGCAAACACGACGAAGGATAAAGATAGATGGCCTAGAGAGTAGCACTCGAACTTGAATCCCTTATTGTGGAACGGAGGTCGATCGTATTCGCTGATGTAAATAATGAGAAATGAAGGGGAAATGATGCATAAACAAGGTGAAAGTGGGTTTCCTAGTTTAAATGTTAGGGTAATAAAAATAATAAAAGTTTAATAATATAAAAAGTACAAATAAAATATAAGAAAGTACAAAGATCTTCAATTAAAACACAAACATACGAACATAAACGAACGTAAATTAACGAATGTTCACGAACACGTTCACGAACACCTTATCGAACGTTCACGAACACAATCGAACGAACGAGACCTCTGTTCAAGTTCGTTCATTTAACTAATCGAACGAAATTTCTTGTTCATGTTCGTTCTTTTATTAAACGGACGAACATAAACGAACTTCCCGCCGAACGGTTCACGAACTGTTCGCTGAACGTTCAGTTCGTTTACAGCCCTAGTTTTAAACCATTAAGATGTAGCATCTGAATGATCATTAAGAGGCTACCAAACAGCCCCTAAGTCTCCCAAACACCCCCTCTATCTCCCCTGTTCGCTTTCTAAACCTAAAAAACAAACAGGGGACTGACAGATCTTGTTTCATTCTACGATTCAGCCAGCAGGTAAGCTTCATTCGATTAGCCACCATTTCTTCTCTATTACATTTGAATTGTTTTTTCTTATGGATCGGACGAACCAAAACGAAAATCACCAGCGAATTATGTGACTATGATCAGGAATGAACTAAACAAACAAACTAACTAACTAATAGACATACGATGATTTGAATGCCTAACATATTGCTTCCGGTTTCAATACTACTGATACAACAAATATATCTTATCTGATGATTTTCCAGATAGATTTAGTCACTATATATATGAGAAATGTGTGACCCTCTAGTTTTGTTAACTTAGTTCTGCGTTGGTTCTAATTGCATACAGTTAGCAGCAGGCCAGTGATTGTTGTATTGACTGTAAAAATGGCAACAGATGAATTGGTCCCTCATTTGTATGTAGTTAGTTGAAAGTGGTTGCTTAGCGCAGCTTTTTCGCTTCATTTTTAATCTATGTGTGACATGTGTGTGGATATTGTTGTGTTCTCAGCGTAAATCAGAAGGTGAGACCATGGATTCCAGCAACTCTGTTTTTAATTTAGGGTCTGTTGTTGGTGATTTAACTATTGAAGAAGATGCAGGCAGGTACACTTCTTTACCCTTGCTCCAGCCGAAAGTTAAGATAATGTGCTCATGAGCCTATTACTGTTTGTGTTTATAGTTTTAGGCTTTTAGTTTTAGTATTGATTCATTGATTTTAAATGTTGTTATTTTGTAATGAAGTCAAAAGCTTGATTTTGAGCTTTTTGAATCAATGATTGGTTTATTACAGCAATGATATATCATTGGAAGGCCTACAACAAGAGCTTGAAGAGTGCAAAGCCGACGAGGTACCTTTAATGATATGAACACTTATTCGGTTGGTTATTCGATAATTAATTATTTATTAGATGTATATCGTTTCATGCACACTTCTTTGATGTATGTCAAAATATTATCCTGGGTAAAACCATGCATGTGTACAGTTGTTAAAAAATAACTGGACCATTTCTATTTGAAATTTGGTGTTTATAAGTGTTTTCATCTCTTATTGTGAGGATTTATTCATGATTTTATGTAGTTCTAACTATAATGGCAACTGAAATTTGTATTTAGACACGTATGTACTTTTGCATAATGTGGTGTTTACTTGTTTGCTTTTAGGTTGTTGCAAACATATTATCAAAAGGTGTGAAATTGCGGGAGTATACTAAGGGAGTTGAAAACAATTTACGCCAAGTAGAATTGGACTCAATACAGGCAGGTGGCCCAGCTGCAGTTATTTGTTTGTTTTTTTAATTTATATCCTCTAATTTCTGAATTCTGCATCTATTATTGTTTTTTTCTATTCATGTTTGCATTTAAGGTACCATGCTACCATAATATGCATATTTACGTTCACCTAACTTCTTAATTTCTTATTAACAGGAGTACATAACAGAGAGTGATAATCTAGTGTCACTGCATGATCAAATCCGTGATTGTGACATCATTCTTTCACAAATGGAAACTTTGCTTGGTGGATTTCAGGTAATGGTTTATGTTTCAGACAAAAGTGTATTGCAGTTTTCTTATGCTATGATCGTGGAAATTATGATCATACTTTTATATTGCATTCTTCAAATTATTCCATATATATTGTGGTAGGTTGAGATTGGCTCTATTAGTTCAGACATAAAAATTCTTCAGGAGAAATCTTTGGATATGGGACTCAAGCTCAAAAATCGCAAGGTATGGCCGTTATGTTCTGTAAATTCACTGGTTATTGATAAACTATTTCAGGCCTCTCGTGATTTAACAGCATTAAGTCGACGTCTATATATACTATACTAAGAATAGAAGTCTTTACCTACTAACTGAAAAATAATTGTAGTTACAAAGTGAAATAATAAATCTATCATCTCAACTCTGATTCAAGTCATTTACTAACATTAGGATTTGCTTCATTGTTATCGAGTGTGGGCCTGCTAGTCTATATATGTGTGGGCCTCCAGCTATATAATGTGGGTATACTGCAAGTCTACGTGTGTGTCATTTGTGTGAAATAGCCAAATAGGTGCCTAATGTTTTAAACATATCTTTCAAATGCAACTTTGCCTGTTTTATATTACTTAAAAGTTTTCTCTAATCCACTATGATTTACAGTTTGTGCCATATTTCACAGGTTGCAGAATCAAAATTGGCGAAATTTGTTGAAGAAATTATTGTACCACCAAGGATGATAGACATAATTGTTGATGGAGAGGTAATTAGTTTTGGGCTGCAACATGTTTCTTGGATTTTTTTTTTGTTTTTTTTGATGGAGCTGGAATGCCAATTTTGCTAACTTAATGGAGGTTTTAAAATTGCCGACTCGTACCAGCTTGTCTTTTTGTTAGAAAAGCAAGAAATTTGATATACTGCAACGTTTTGAGATCTTCTGTGACGTTTGATTTACATTTATGTCGCAAACATACTGCAATGCATATTATTTGTTTGATATTTGATTCCAAATATTACTTTAGGTAAATGAGGAATACCTTAGGACTCTGGAGATCCTGAGTAAGAAATTGAAGTTTGTGGAAGTAGATTCCATGGTTAAAACGTCAAATGCTCTAAAAGATGTTCAGCCTGAGTTAGAAAGACTTAGACAGAAAGCAATTTCGAAGGTAAAGTAAACTTACTGGCATGTTTGTTTTTTGTTGATTGTCTCTCTTTGTTTATTGTAATTTATTTTTAATTTTCGTTTGAACTTTCAGGTATTTGAATTCATGATTCAGAAGCTTTATGCATTGCGGAAACCTAAAACAAATATCCAGATTCTTCAGCAGAGCATCCTGTTAAAATACAAGTCAGTTTTCTCCCTAAAAATAAAGCCTAAAGGCTAACGGCTAAAAGCTAAAAACTAAATGCTAAAGCTAAACCCTAACCTCTAAAAATTAAACCCTAAACCCTAGAAAACATTCAACACAAATATCAATCGTTTGATAAAGCTTTCACGAGTTTTCTCACGAAGAAAGAGTTTTCTCATGATCGTCCCCCTACTGTATATAATTTCATATAATCGTATTGGCTTAGCATCCAGTCTATTTTAGCCTCTTGCAATCAGAGACAAGATGAACTGATGAAGGAATATAAATGATTGTAATGCATGTCTTGTGTATTTAGATCATGGAGGGGGCATGTATAAAGGAACCACATCTAAACTAAACCCTAAGGCCGATTGGGCTACATACTGGACTAATACATAATCTTATATATTTATCTATATAGGATATCTTGTAATAACTTTATTATTTAGATTAGTCATGTATTATCGGGTCTATTACTCATGCAGGTATGCTATTTCCTTTCTCAAAGAGCATGGGAAGGATATCTATAATGAAGTTCGGGCAGCATATACTGATACCATGAACAAGGTAGACTAATTAAATTTCTCTAAGACGTCGATTCTTTTTATTGTGTACTTTTAGTTACATTTTTACATGGTATATAAATATATAATCAGGTCATGGTGTGACCTTTTTATAATTTGAAAGTGACATCTTTGTATTATTCAGGTCCTAAGCGCTCATTTCCGTGCTTATATTCAAGCATTAGAGAAACTACAACTAGATATAGCGGGACCTACAGATCTGATAGGTGTTGACACCAGAAGCACGAGCCTTTTTTCAAGAGGAAGAGAACCTCTGAAAAACCGGTCTGCTATCTTTGCTCTCGGAGATAGGATAAGCATTCTCAAGGTCTTATAACTGATTTCAACTTATTTCTGTTTGTTTTCTTGCCACCTGGCATCTCAGTTTTCTTATTTAGTTGCTACTGGTTTAGGAAATTGATGAGCCTTCGTTAATTCCACATATTGCTGAAGCAAGCTCAAAAAAATATCCTTATGAAGTTCTCTTCAGGAGCTTGCATAAGCTGCTTATGGATACTGCCACTTCAGAGTACTGTATATATGTTTTTAACCCCCCCCCCCCCCCCCCCCCCCCCCCCCACAACACACACACACATACAAATGTGTGTTTTGAACCAGGAATACACCATTTAACTTTTATAATGTTTTGCAGATATGTGTTCTGTGGTGATTTCTTTGGAGAAGAATCTGTATTTTACGAAATATTTTCAGGTGTTGATCAAATTCTTTAGAACACATTTGTCTAATTTCAATAGTATATATTCACCAGTAACATTTTTTAATTTTAAATTTTTGTCAGGGCCATTTGCTGTAATGGATGAGCACTTTGGTACGGTTCTTCCAAACTCCTTTGATGCAATTGGTATAATGCTTATGATCCGCATCACCCATCAACACCAGGTAACAACTCAAGTTTATAATAATAATGATGATAATACTAAACATAATAATAACACTTCTTTTTTTGTACAATACATCATTTTTTTATACTATTCTCAGCTCATAATGTCTAGGCGACGGATTCCATGTCTTGATTCTTATTTAGACAAGGTAACGTGTATTTTTTGTTAATGTGAATAAAGTTTTTTGTATAATATTTTTGTATTTTTGTTTATATAACTGTAATTAACATTACATGATTGTGGTTAGGTGAATATATCATTATGGCCACGTTTCAAGATGGTATTTGATATGCACATAAACAGTTTGCGCAACGCAAATGTAAAAACATTGTGGGAAGATGATGTGCACCCGCATTACGTCATGAGGCGTTACGCTGAGTTTACAGCTTCCCTTATTCAACTTAATGTTGACTACGGGGATGGACAGGTTTGATTCAGAAACTCATGTGTTTAATACATTCGTTATGTAAACCCGAGAGGCATTAGATTTTAACTTTCTGTTCCATTCACAGCTTGACCTGAACATGGAAAGACTGAAAATGGCTATTGATGACTTGCTAATTAAGCTTGCCAAAACGTTCACAAAACCGAAACTGCAGACGGTTTTTCTTATTAATAACTATGACATGACAATTGCGGTTTTGAAGGTACGAAGCTTTTTTTGTCAGATCAAACTGTGTACTGTGTTGTTTCATGTAGTGATTGCAATTTCGACCCATTTACTTATGAATGGATCAATTCGGGTTACGTTTTACCTGAAATGGGTCAAACTGCTAAATAATAGAAGTTCACTGAATAAGAAACGGGTCAAATGGTCTGAAGTTTACTGATAGGAGTCCAATACTTGATCAGGGTCAAACTGGGTCGGGTCAGACCCAGCTGATGTGTGGTGGTGGGAAAGAAGGCAAGAAATCAGGGGGCTGAATTTTAGGGAAGTCAAAATCAAAGTCAAGAGGCTGAATGTTGGGGCTGAAATTTAGGATTAGTAACTACTATATTTCTTATTTAAGTATTTAAGTATTCCATTTCCTATTCTAGTTTCCTGTGTCTTGTTTACTTTGATTATTCAGTGTTTTGTATTGGAGATTAGCCAACTCGAATCCAGCCAATCTTATTATTTCAATAAATTAGCCTTTTGTTTTTTCTGATGTCTACCATTTACTTAAAAAAAGTAGAATATATATTTCTGCAATCATATTGGATACACAAGTTATTTATAAAAAAGCTAAGTTTTGGGGACTGTTTAGGTCAACCAAATCCTAACCAACCTTTTTTGACCCATACCATAAATTTATTCTATTTGACCCGTTCCGTCTCACTATTTTCCGCCTCTAATATTATGTTCCCTTTCTCACTGTTGGGCTTGCTTCACAGGAATGTGCTCGTATTAGGGTTAGAGTTTTGCATTAACATACTAGATATATCAATAAAAAATTGCTTTTACGCTTACATTGTACAATTATTTATGTATTAGCTATAATGCGATTTCATTTCTAGGAAACGGGCCCAGAAGGTGGCAAAATTCAGGCCCATTTTGAAGACCTTCTGAAGAACTATATTGCTGTTTATGTGGTGAGTTTTTAACTACATAATATCCTTAAATGCATATACATGTAGCTTTGTCATAATTTTGTTTAGTTTTTGTAATCATATTTAGCACATAATATGTTATAAATTTTGTTTCTCACAGGAAGAATTGCTGTTGGAACATTTTGGCAATCTGATAAAGTTTGTAAAAACCCGTGCCTGTGAGTTTATGAATCTTCATCACATTCTGTGTTTGTTATCGATTATATTGGTCAAAATAGGTCAGACTAAGGTTGACGTTTTGAATTGCAGCTGAGGACCCGAATTCCGGATCTGACAAACCAATCACGGTGGCTGAAGTTGAACCACTCGTGAAGGATTTTGGAAGTAGATGGAAAGCAGCAATAGAATTGATGCACAGTGATGTAATCACGTCGTTCAGCAACTTCCTATGTGGAATGGAGATATTAAGAGCCGCCTTGACGCAACTTCTACTTTACTATACAAGACTCTCCGATTGCATGAAGAAAATCGATGGTGGGTCCGCCCTTAACAAGGATCTTGTTTCCATTTCGTCCATTATGTATGAAATCAGAAAGTTCTCCAGGACATTCTAGAAGATCGTAATAACTCGAGTTGTTTGTTTGTTCATACAACCTTTTCTCTTTTAGTTTGTGGTTATAAGAAAATTGTTTCGTTGCGATGATTCTTAATCTGATTATTAAAACATATGTTGTCATTGCAAAGTTCGGCCTGTATAGATTAACAACTCGAGTTTGTTTATTCATACAACCTTTGCTCTTTTAGACCGTGGTTATAAGAATGTTGTTTCGTTGTGATGATTCTTAATCTGATTGTTAAAACATTTGTTGTCATTGCAAAGTTTGAACCGTATAGGTGACCAGTGTCAGTAGTTTTGATTTGGATTGGATCTAACAAATAGAAAGTGACAAAAACTAGTATTTTATTACATGAAAAAGTACACTGTAAGAAATCTACAAAACTTTGATCAAACTTTTCATACATGGCACTACAAGGTGGATGAATATTCGCATTCATGTGCCATATGATCATATCTATGCACTTAAAGTTCATCATGAGTGAAACATAAACATAAATTTATTGCGCTTCCAAGTGTGAATATAGTAGCACGGCGATATTATGAGAATGAAGACATTGATTGCAATTTAGAGCATGAAAACGTTGACATAGTTCTCGACCCTTGAGCATGAGATAAACATTCATGTTTTAAAGGTAAACTTCATGTCTTAACACATCCGGTGTATGAACAATTCATGGAACCATAATGAGTAACCACTAGGGTCAACAATGATATTATACATTGTAAACCCCTTTCATGAATAGTTTCATGATATCATCCACAAGTGCACCATCAAAACACCACGTTGCGCCCATTATCCACAATCATAGTGTGCACACGCAAGGGTGTGGAGTTATGCAATTAATGTCGCATGTAAACTCAAACTTGCTCGCATGTGGAGTAAGGAATCACCATCGACCCTAACATTCACCTCCTTAGTAAATTGTCCAGATAAATTGTTAGACTATATTATTCAACTTAGAATCGTATTTTATATAGTTCATTGTATAGGGTATTAAATTGTAATACTCTATATAGAGTCTTTAGTATGTAATCTTTATTCAATCAATACAATTCACGTTTAATATGGTATCACAGCTAGGTTAATTAACCTATCGCTAACCCCTACCCTACCTGTCACACAAAATTTCTTTTCCGGCTACCCTATCTAACACTTCCATCTCTACTCTACTAAAACACTACAACCTATTGAAACCGATCACCATGGTCAATCTTGCTCCTTTTACTTCTCAAGAGAAAACCAATCACAATTCTCACAGGTTTGCCTTCACCCTCTTCACACCAACTATGGATATTGGAAGGTATGGTTGAGCCATTTCTTGTTTCTAATTGCTTAATTGGAAACATGTTGAAGTAGATGTTTTCACTAAGTTGTTATCTTCATAGGGTTTTCTATTTTTACGGCCCAAGTTGCAAGTTGTTCCTCGTGTAACAGCCTTCGTTCCCCTTCACAACCAATGTGGGATGTTACACCCCTCCCTCAACTTGCAGGGGAATGTTAGACTATATTATCTAAGCCGGAATAGTATTTTAAATAGTTCGTTGTATAATGTATCAAACTGTAACATCATGCCCTATATATAGAGCCTTTAGTATGTAATCTTTATTCAACCAATACAATTCACGTTTAATATAAATTATTTAGGTTCACCATTTTAATCGAACCGGTTTGATGAATAAACCGGATCAGATTCATTAACGGGTCAAAATGGGCAACTTCTTTTACAAAGCAAGGGGTGATTTCTTTTGATCTTCAAACTGGCATAGATCGAGCAACTTCACGCGACTTTAGATGAACAATCACTATAAAACAAAGTGGGAGAAATATTTGCATGACCTAAGGTCACTACCAAGCAAAAAAAAAATAAAAAAAATTTAAAAACAAAATCCCATGTCTTAATTGTTGAAATAAAGTTAGTCAAACCTGCCTATAGTCTGTACTTGTTCTATCCCTATGTTGCCCAGCTACCTGCTGCTGCTGTTGCCCCCATTCCAAAAAAAAATATACTTGAAAATCCAACTAATCAAAACTGTAACTGTACACTAACTTATCACGGAACGGGTGTATATATACAGTTTGATCCCATCATTAACTGCTGCTAGCAACCTCTGCCGCCCGCTGCCTCATCATCTCCATAACCGCTGCCCTCCGCCTGCTATCCGCCTGTTGGGTCAGCCTTCTCAGATGTTCCCTCAGATCCCTGTATTAATCATTTATCAAATCATATATACTTGGTTATATATATATATATATGGTTAAGGTAAAATAAAAACTCCTACGAGTTGTGAGAACTTAGAGAACTCAGGCCTTACAAAAGACTTTCAAATTTTTTTTTACCTAAAATCCTAAAAAAATTAACTTGTCCAAAAAAAAATAGTAGTTTTTTTGTTGATTTACACCACCCGTAAACAACACTTACAGTTGGTGTAAATGCTGATTCATGCTGATGTCAGCAGCTTTTTACAGCAGCGTAAAAGGGCTGAAAACGCCGCTTCGAATTTTTTTTTTTTTTTTACAGTTGTGTATGTAACATTTTAATCTACGTGTGTGCAAAGAATGGGAGCAAAACTTGCACGGGAAGGGGGTTTTCTCTTGATCTTGATCCTATATATATATATAAACTTCTATACTATATAATAAAAGAAACCATTTTGAGGACACTTGTAATCATATTAGGCCATGTTTTATAGATAAGTATTATTTTAGTTTAATGTTTTTTAATTAATTATAGATAATCCTCCTACTAAATATTATTTAATTTAATTTCTTATGGATAATTATTATTTAGTTTAATCTCCTTCTCATCTATAATATTATTTATTTAACTAATAGAGTAAATTACGATTTTGGCCCCTGTGGTTATATCACTTTTACTCTTTTAGCGCAAAAAGAATTTTTAACATCTGAGCCCACAACGTCTTTTTTTCTAATCTTTTTGACCCCTAACGTCTTTTTTCTAACCCTTTTGTCCCCTAATATTTAATGGATGAGGTTAGTGTTAGGGGCCAAAAGGGTTAGAAAAAAAAAAACATTGAGGGCTCAGATGTTAAAAAATTCTTTTTTGGGCTAAAAGGGTAAAAGTGATATAACCACAGGGGCCAAAATCGTAATTGACTCAAACTAATATTATTTATCATTTATACATGTATGGAGTTTTAAATAATGGGTTAAATTTATTGAGACTTCGTTAACAAATTTTACTACAACAAAATAATCTATTTATATCAATCTAAATTTTTATCTATACTATACTATATAATAATACATTAATGTGTGACACATGTTGTTCATTGTAGGTATTTATTTTATGATTTTCTCGCCTCACTTCCAAACTTATCTTATATTAATTAAATAAATAAATGAATAATGAGCTAATATTAAATTTTATCCTACTTTAAATTTCGAATACCATTTTTCTATTTTTCTAATAAAATATTATCCGAATTTGTAAATTGTTAATGTAAAACATTTTAAATAAAACAAATTATTTATCACGAAAACCAAACTTTGTATTAATATATTAAATATTTTTATTTTCACTATACAAAATTACATTTACTAACTTTTTTATTATTTGGTATATAAAATTACATTTATTTAACTTGTGTAATAAATGAGGTTTTTTAAAGATGTATTATTTGGTAAACAATATTACATTTATTCAACTCATGTAATACATGTAGTTTTAAAGATATAATTTTTTTTATTTGGTATATAAAATTACATTAATTCAACCCGTACAATATGGTTCTTATATATAACTTTTTATTATTTAATATACAAAATTATATTTATTCAACCCGTGCAATAAAGGAAGTTTTTAAAGATATAATGTTTTACTATTTAGTATATAAATTTATTTACTCAACCGTGTAATACACGGGGTTATAATCTAGTATATATATATAAACTGAAAACGGACCTGCAGGGGGGAACGGTGCATGGGGAGTCTTTACAAGAGCGTGCATGAAGCTGAAGAAGATCCCACATTTTCTTGCAGAGGAGGCAACCACCGGAAGCGCGTATCTTACATTGCATTCCATGTCTGAAAAGTCCCTTCACTTTTCTACAATTTGGATACTGGCATTGACCCGATTTACATTGGGAAGCGTGCACCAAAAGATCAAGCATCTTCCTTAGCTGCAATGAATTCAACCATGTGATATAGGGGTGAGCAAAAACCCAATTGAAACCGAACCGAAAACCGACAAAATCAAACCAAAATTAACCTAAGATCGGTTATCGGTTATTTTTTGTACTCTCGGTTAACCAAACCGTACAATTCATATTTTATATATATATCTAGCTTTTATACCTCCATTTCATGTATTTTATGTTTTATACCTCCATTTCATATATTTATACATCCAATTCTTATATTTATACCAAAGTTTTTATGTATTTATACTACTATTTCATGTATTTATACGAAGTAAATTTCAGCCCAAGTTTGGTTTGGTTATTAACTGAACCGAAAACCGACAAATTAACCAAATAAACCGAACCAATTAACTGACAACTTGGTTACGATTTCAGTTAAGGCTAATAACCAAACTGAACCGTGCACCCCTAAATTGTCATGTTACATATAATAAAAAAGTCAACCAACTTATTTGTATATATTACCTGAAGAACTCGTTGTTGTCGAGCTTCTGTGTTTTGTGCATCACGCTCAGCAATTGAGGGATGATGAGTCAGCTTGTGAGGATGTTCACGACCTCTACCTTTGAGATAACATGAATTGCATATGTCGTAATCGGGGCAGATCTCGCATCGCCAACCTTGGCCTGTTTCAATATCAAGACGGCATATAATGCAATTTATGACAAATGCAGGAGCTGTTGGGTTGTGAAGATGATATAATGCCATCATTGATGAATGTTTAGCGCGTCTCAGCGTATCATATTGATAGTGATTTCCTTGGCAAAGGTTCAGAAAAACTTGTCTCGTATCAAAGAATTCACTCTCGAGAATTTCGTCTCTATCTTTCGTATCAGTAGGCACATCATTGATTTCCATCTGCATAGTTAATTTTAATCCATTTAAATTCTTGATCATTTCAAGTTAGGGGTGTGAATTTCTAACACGACACGAACCTAACACGAAATTCGCGAGCTTGGCAGGTTGACCCGTTTAACCCATGTATATTATATATATTTTTTTACAATATGTTTTATGTCATAAACTGAATTGGGTGTGTATTTTAAAACATAATTACAAGTTTATAACTTAAAAAGAGAAATCGACATAATATTTTATAATTTAAATGTAATTGTATTATATACATTTGTGTTTTTTGTAGTAAATTTTAATTTTAATATATTAATTTGCGAAAAAAAATCAAAAAAAAAAAAAAAATTGGGTTGAACTAGTCGTGTTTGGGTCAACCCGCGAATATTCGTGTTCATATGTATGACACGATTTTCGGGTGTCATTGTGTCAACCCGCGAACACGACCCGTTTAGCACCCTTATTTTAAGTCATGGACATCACCGTAAATAGTATCAAAATTTAGTTACACAAAATAGCGGTGTACATAACCCGTTGAAACCAACCAAACCAAAGAAAGCGGCCATTGTGAGATTTATGTGTTTTGTTCATGGTTTGATTTTGGCGGTTTAATGAGCTGGCCGACGTATATTCTCATGAACCACTTTTAATACATGCTAACGATTTTGAAACAAAATTTCAGTTCAAACCGCCAAAGAATTATAACTGAACCGTCAACCACTTAAACCGGCCAACCCACCCAAACTGGCCGGGTTTGATTTGTCGCTTTCAAGCCAGAATCTTGCTCGGAATCAAAAGAACCAAAGTGTGAGCAAATTCAAGATTACGAACCCTAGAACAGACACAAAAAAAAAAAAAAAAAAAAATCTAACGGTCAAAAAAATACCAACTTACAGGATAAAGTTGATGTTTGATCCTTTGGTTAATAGGATGTCTCTCCCTCTCTTCCCGAGTTTGTTCAATTTCATAACAACTGAAACAAACATACTTAATGATTAATTAATGTCACATACAATATATGAATGCATATTCCATGCATACAACTATACAAGTCAATAAGTGTCTGGCTACCTAGTGCAGAGCTGAAAATTTTTGCAGGTGTTGCAAACTCAACGTGTTCCAGAGACCATAAGGATACAGCAATGAGTACATGGGTGCTCCAAGTGAACCATGATGAAATCTTCCTTCATCGGGGATATTGTTTCACCAAGCTGTAAAAAGAACATGTAAAAAAAAAGATGAACCACAAGGTTGATAAAGACATAAAGTAGGGTATGAATAGTGACAAATGACAATATACAAAATTACAAATGCATAATTTGATAAAAAAAATCAAATCTATTCATTTTTAATATTTATGAGTTTTAAAGTACATGTTCAAACACTAGCAGACTTGTCTATCTTACTACAATAAAAAAAACTCTTGCTAATATACGATGCAATAACTATGATTTTTTTCCTTTTTTGATAGTAAATATGAAATTTACCCAACTAAAAAAACAATAATATCAAATATACCAATTTTTTAAATTTATGACCTCAATACCTTTACCTTAAAACTTGCATTAAGATATCATAGTTTGGAGTGTAAGGAGAAAAAGAAAGGTATAACAATCATATAATAAAGTGTATTAAATGAAATGAGTAAATATGAAATTTTAAGTATTTTGAACTGGTATATTTGATATTGAGTTTTTTTTTTCTATTTTTTTCTTTTTTGTTTTGTGAATATATAATAGTAAATTACAAAGTTCGTCCTTTATGTATGTCATTTATTACAAAGTATGTCCTTTATCTTTAATAAGCTCAGAAAAATACTTAATGTTTGCAAACCCTTGCGTGTTATGTCCTTTAGCCCTAACTGAGTTAGTTTTTATAGTTAAATCTGACCAGGTGGATCCTACATGAGGGTATTTTAGACATTTTACTCTAATTACTAAAATAAACAATTACTAAAATAAACAATCATGTGAGGGCAATTATGTCTTTCCACCATGTTTCTTCCCCCATATAAAACTCCTCTTTCACCATCCACCATTACCGAAATATAAGTCCACCATTACCGGTAAAAATCAAGATCAGATATCAAACCCAGGTATGAACTTTTTAATTTAATCAAGTAATCTCCTAAAAATGAAGAAAAATACATGGGTTACATAAGAAACCTAAATTATAATCTAATCACAGTTCCAACAAACTTGAAAAAAATATCGATTTGGGGGTTTTATTAAAAATCTAATCACCTTCTGCCTTTGAATTTGGAGACTCACGTTTGTTCAATCGATTTGGGGGTTACAAAAGAAAAATACATCCTGTTGGTGGGAATCCCTACTGAAATCTCTACATTCACGCCCCCTATGTTTAGCAAACAAGATGCAGATCTCTCATATGATCAATCGATTAAAGCTTCAATTGATGCTCTAGATGCCTCAGATTATGAATGGACTCGCGACGGGGATGAGGAAAACCACCGGGTTTCAGATGCACCGGGCCGCAATAGACCCAGAGCTGTGAAATTCAAAGGGTTTAAGGAATACGAAGGCCACAATCGGTGTTATGTAAACCGCCATTGCCACCACCATTGCATCGTCCAACTCATCTCCACCCATCACGTGTAGATCTGAATCTCACCTTCAAATACATTAATGAATCCGAACAAAGGAGAGAAATCGTGGGGTGATATTAGTTCAGATTTATACCTGCGGTGGTGTTATGACGGTGTTGATGTTAGGGCGGCAGTGGTGCTATGGCGGTGGTGGTGGTGGTACTATGATAGAGTGAATGTAGGACCGGGTTTGGGGATCGAAACCGTGATTCTGGTGATTATGTTCAAAGATGGAAGAGATACGAGATGATAAACAAACAACTTTGTATTAATCCGGTAGTATAACATTACAAATCGGCCCGATTACAAGATAACCGAACTAATACCAAAGGAGTACACATCCGGGGAGAGACCAAGTGGTGATCTCTCCCGGTGAGGTCTCAAACCTCCTAAAATCTCCTACACTCTCTTATGTTGCAAATGAAAAAGTGTTGGTATTTATACCCAACACAGGTTGTATGGTCGAAGGATCAAACTGACCGATCGATAGATCATCTGTCGATCACTCAGCTTTCGAAAGATACACATATACCTCGAAGGATGACATATCCTTCGAGGTCCATCTTCATCTGTCGATGGATATCTTTCGAGCTCATCGAAGGATATACACACAATCCTTCGATGCCTTATCCTTCGACACCAAACATTATACAACCATAATTTGTCTAGCAAACACACACGGTCAACCGAATAACTCTCTCGTTTGACCACTTCAAACGAGCGGGTCTATACACGTTCGATAGACCGTTTCACTAACTATTACAAATTCAGCGTACAATAATAACTAATCTATTCGACAAGCATCGGACACAAAATCTGCATCAACAAATTCCCCCTTGTCCGTTGCTGTCGAATGCTGAAAATGCAACTGCAATCGATCTTCAGTCAAGTATTCATCTTCTCTGTGTAAACAAATTCCCCCTTGACCGATGATCCAGGTAAGTAGTATCTTGATGCTCATTGTATAATATTTCCCCCTCAAAGTACGCGTATCCGTGTTGAGTGTTGTGCAATTTCCTCAAAAGGCTCAATTGACCGATCTTCCGCTGATCTTCCAATACTCCAACCGGCATTTGATAAGGGTTCCATTCTTTAACAACTGCATCAAGTCTTGATCTTCAAGCATACTACATTGATAGAGATTTAGAAAATCACAAACTCTACCACCTATGATTGCGTTTAGAAATTTACCGAAGAAATTCAACATATGAAAATTTTTATCCCCCCATTTCTTTGGTAAAATCTCTAAACCTTAACAGATTCTTTCCACTTCAAAGAAACTGTCGTCAAATATTCACCAATTCCCTCCACTGAGCGGAACTGTCGTTTTTGGCCCATAATAGTCGCGTCACCATTTTTGCCATTTGCATCGGTAACCGTGACTACCCCACATTTTTCAAAAATCAAGTTTTCATCATCTCTTGTTTTCATCATCCCGCATCATCTCGCGCGCTCCCAAATTCGTACGAATTTGGCGTTGAAATTTGGAAGCCCATTTCAAATAATCTTCACAAACACCCTATCCCACTTCATGTCTCATCTAAAAATTTGGTCCATAATCCCAATGCCAAAACATGATTTTAAATTCAACTTTTGAATTTTAATAAAGTTGAATTCAAAATCAATAAATAGATATCACCCTTATCTATTTATTTCATATGATGGCAACACATGTGTCTTTAGCCCAATTCATTTACCAAAAATGAATAATAGTTAAATGTCATGGCCCAAATGTGGTATCCCACCTTAGAACAACCAAAGGTCCAACATAATCCAAAACAATATTCATATGCACTAGTGGGCCCAAGTTGCAATACACCCCTCAAAAGTCCAAAACCCTAGAACTTTGTCCATCCATATCTGCCGACATCACCTCTTTCTCTCTCCTGCGATACACTCCTCAAAAAAAAAATCAAAACCCTATTAATTCCCTTTTCCCCAGCCGCTACAACAAGCAGCCTTTTCTTCTCTTTCTTCGATAAACAACAAGCAGCCAAACATCAGACTTTCAAGTCTTCTTCTGGATCCTTCGATGCACCTGTATCTTTCGAAGTTTGAAGAGGTGGGATAAGTTGATGTTGATCCTTCGAGGCTGTGAGATGACCCTTCGAACAGATTGATGATCCTTCGAAGAACAGATGCTCTTTCGAAACAACTGTTTGATCTTTCGAAATTGTAAACAGGTGAAGGCATCCTTCGAAGTCAGTTGGTCTTTCGAACTCTTGATCCTTCGAAGTTTTGTGAGATGACCTTTCTAACAGATAGATAGTCATTCGAAGTCTTGTTTTGATCCTTCGAGGTTGTTAAGGGATAAAGGTGATCTTTCAAAACAGAATAGATGAAATGACCCTTCGAAAATCTCAACATGATCTTTCGAAGTTGTGAGTTGACCTTTCGGGCACATGTCAGATCTGGATCTCACAAACATCAGTTGCTATCATATCAGAACTGATCTTTCGAAGTAGTTGATGACCCTTCGAAATATGAAGATATCAAGAACTTAAGAACACAGCTACTGTGTAAATCTGCAGATTCGATGAAAACACTTTGTACACGATTTTTGATGAAGAAAACTTGAATATTTTAGAGAAAAACATAAAACCCAACACTCGTTTTAGCACAGATCTGAATATTCGGGTCCAGATCTGAGTTTTTCTCATTTTCACCATTTTTACATCTTGAACAAAAACGCACAAAAATCACAGATCTAGAGCACATGTGACTTAGTAAACGGTTAGTTTTACTAAATCGGGCACCATGGCTCTGATACCAATTGTAGGACCGGGTTTGGGGATCGAAACCGTGATTCTGGTGATTATGTTCAAAGATGGAAGAGATACGAGATGATAAACAAACAACTTTGTATTAATCTGGTAGTATAACATTACAAATCGGCCCGATTACAAGATAACCGAACTAATACCAAAGGAGTACACATCCGGGGAGAGACCAAGTGGTGATCTCTCCCGGTGAGGTCTCAAACCTCCTAAAATCTCCTACACTCTCTTATGTTGCAAATGACAAAGTGTTGGTATTTATACCCAACACAGGTTGTATGGTCGAAGGATCAAACTGACCGATCGATAGATCATCTGTCGATCACTCAGCTTTCGAAAGATACACATATACCTCGAAGGATGACATATCCTTCGAGGTCCATCTTCATCTGTCGATGGATATCTTTCGAGCTCATCGAAGGATATACACACAATCCTTCGATGCCTTATCCTTCGACACCAAACATTATACAACCATAATTTGTCTAGCAAACACACACGGTCAACCGAATAACCCTCTCGTTTGACCACTTCAAACGAGCGGGTCTATACACGTTCGATAGACCGTTTCACTAACTATTACAAATTCAGCGTACAATAATAACTAATCTATTCGACAAGCATCGGACACAAAATCTGCATCAACAGTGAAGGCACCAGGAGTTATAGAGAGAGAGAGACAAGGTAGAGAGAGGATATTTATGTCTGTCTAAATATAGTTTTTGTTTTTTTATAATTGTTTATTTTAGTAATTAGAGTAAAATGTCTAAAATACCCTCATGTAGGATCCATCTGGTCAGATTTAACTATAAAAACGAACTCAGTTAGGGCTAAAGGACATAACACGCAATGGTTTGCAAACATTAAGTATGTTTTCTGAGCTTATTAAAGATAAATGACATACTTTGTAATAAATGACATAGATAAAGGACGAACTTTGTAATTTACTCAATATATAATGAAGAAGAAAATTACCCTATGCATGAGTAACAGATCTTTAGAAGCGTTTGAAGAAAGATCGGTTTGACCGGAAGCTTTGAGAGCTCTTTTTGTAAAGGTCCTTTTCATTGGCCCTTTTCTATTATGTTTTCTTCCCTCCTCTTCTTGACTAATTTCATAAATTATATCCTCAGCAGCACCGGGCCAATAATCTCCATCAAAATACGGCAAACGGGATGCAGTCACTTTAGCTTTACATTCACCAGATTGTACAAAGAAATGGTCGTATAAATTTGTCAGGTCAACTACAATATTTTCCTTTGTAGCCTTTCTCAACATTGACAGATACCTGATGATAAAAATCAATAATCCATGTCAGATGGTCCATAATACAGCAATGTTTAGAAAGCCAGACTGGTCGGTCAAACCAGGAACTGGGGGTCAGACCTGTCCGCTCCGCCCTATCAGACCAGTTTTGAGTCAAACCAGCTGGTTGGACTGATAAAACGGGTGATCGAACCGGATTTTTAAGGGTTGAACTGGATTTTGCTTAATTGTTTTTTCGATTTTAGCCTCTATTTATTTTTATAATTATAACAATTGCGACATAACCTGGTTCTAACATCCGATCCGACCGGCCCGACCAATGGACCAGTAACGAGACCGGTTCGACGTCCGGTCCTGAAATCCTTGCATAATACTTCACACTTTGTATTTAACACACCCACTTACCATTCTCTTAGTTTATCAGATTTTGGTGTCTTCTGAATTTCGGGATGGCAATACAAGATATAATCTTCACCCTTCAACGGAGGGCAAGCCCATATATAACAACTAGTGAAACCACGTAACTTGCAATATTCTAAGTAACCAATATGAAAAAATAGGATGATTCGAAAAAAATATAAATACAAAATCATGGTATTTGACTATTTCAAAAGCTTTTCATCTTTTGCAATTTTAACCCCACAAAATCTGTTAGTTTTTTTATTTAACCCAAAACTTTTCATTATATGCAATTTAACCTCACAACTTTTTTACTTTCAACTTTGGTCCCCTATACTTTTCATCTTTCGCAAATTTCCGTTTTATGTTTCGTTCTAAATTTTACGAGTTAACACATCGCATCAAAGTTTTTACGTTTTGTTCAAAATTTTGTGAGTTAACACGGCGCAATGTGCATGTGTGGTTCAACGTTTTTACGTCTATTTTTTTCCCATTTGACAGGTTCGTCGCAACGCGCAGTACCTAGATCGACTCAGTGTTGGTGGTCGCTAGCGATGGTGTGGCACAGTTTTATGCCCCTGCCGCAACGCAGGGGGGCTTAATTCTAGTTTGGATCAATTTCTTAAATTATAAAAAGAACAGTGGAAGGTTACGATAATAGTACCTCATTATAACTTTTCCCTTGGAATCTTGCTCTATCTGACCTTTCCTGCTTCAGTCTCTTAAACAATCTGTTCTCTATGTGATCACTAAGTATGGTTCTTGGTAAATCTTTAGCTCCAAGAAGAGCACTCTGAGGTAGTGGGACCCGCTTTCCTCTTTCAACTTCTTCCACATAGCAATTAGGGAAAGTGTACTCTGCTTTCACCCCATAGCAGTAGATTCAGATGATCCGATGCCCACAGATCCCGAGATTTATACATCTGATACTGACAGCAGTGATGATGACGATTTCCAGCCTTTTGCTTTGCCGGATTTCGGAGACGATGTTCAGCTCGCTGATGGTATTCTAGTCGGGGATCTACCTCTTGCTGAGATCCCTGCTCCCGTTCCCCTTGCTGCAGTTCCTGTTGAGGATCTTCCACTTGATGATGATGTCGTTATTCCTGTCATTGAGGTTCCGGTTATGGAGGTTCCTTCTGATTCTTCGGGTCCAGACTCCTTTGAGTCAGTATCATCTTCTACTCTCCATGCGCTGGGGTTACAGTGATACCCCACCGACTCAGATTCCGATATGGCCATGTCAGCCGCATCCGATCAGGACCCTGATTTTGACCTTGCTGATGGCCCCGATCATGAGTTCTGTTGACATATTGTGTTTTACCGGTGAGTTTACTAGTATTTTTGATGCAACGCTCTAGTTAATGCATAAAGCAATATTTTGTAGTATTAAACGTGCATGAATTCACTTGTATAGTATGTAATCAGACAATGTTGACATTTAAGTACATAATTGCAGTCACTAACTAATAATTAAAGTGTACGGAAATTACCGGTTTGGTGCCAGTTGTCACAGTCTCCCCCCGTTAAAAGAATTTCGTCCCGAAATTCAGGCTGAGCTAACTCTCGCAGGAGTCTTCTTGAACAGGTGGGGATACTTTTCTTTGAACTGGTCTTCACGTTCCCACGTGTACTCGGGTCCGTGCTTAGAGTTCCAACGTACTTTGACAAGTTTAACAGTGCTCCTCCTGGTCTTGTTGACTTTCCAGTCGGTAACCTCAACGGGTTGTTCTGTAAATCGGAGGGCGTCATCAATATGTACTTCATCCGCAGGGATGATCACGTCTTCTTGTGTTGGACTCTTCTTGAGGTTGGATACATGAAACGTATCATGTACTCCATTAAGTTCTTCCGGTAATTCCAATTTGTACGCCACAGTACCAATTCTTTCCAAAATCTTGAATGGTCCGATGTATCGGGGATTCAGCTCCCCAAGTTTTCCAAATCTGACTACGCCCTTTCAAGGTGAGACTTTTAACAACACTTTGTCTCCCACCTCGAATTCTAATGGCTTTCGTCTTTGATCAGCGTAGCTCTTTTGTCGATCTCGAGCCGCCTTAATGCGCTCTCGGATCTGCGTAATCTTGTCGGTTGTCTCTTGTACAAGTTCAGGACCAACCATACGTTTATCTCCTGCGTCTGCCCAACATAAGGGCGATCGGCACTTGCGGCCATACAGATGTCACGGCCCCCGACCCGGTTTGACCCGTTTCAGGAGCCGCGGGACAGAAATCCCGTGGTATTTAATTAATTGAGTGTAACAGCGGAAGTTTTCATCAGGATCTTTTAAAACTGAAATATTTCCCGATTATTTTATTTCACAACGCGGGATAAAACCCCGGTAATTTACAATCATTTGATTTCACGAAGAAATCTTTTATTTTACAAAACATGTTTCTTTATTTTATCCTGAGCCACTTTCTTAAGCTTGTAGTGCTTCACGGCACTTTTCCTGGATCATAACAGATCACCTGAAACATGTTTGAAAAAGGTTTTGTCAGCGGGAAATACTGAGTGAATCATTCTATTTACATAAAATGATGCATAGTTATTAATTACAGCATAAGAGCGATTACAATGGCTTCTATCTTATTTTTATCTGGCGTTCTGTCACAATGGTGACATGTCACAATGGTGACGATGGTCATACCACTATTAGATCAATGAACCTAAATAGTGATGATTATCCCTAGTAGGTCAATGAACCTAACTGGGAGAAAATTAGTAATGTGCACAATACCCTACTAGCCAGTGATTCAAGATATCCACGACTTAGTCCCTGTAATTATAACTTTTGAAAATAATTTGAGGTATTGTAAAATAGTTGATAAAAAGAGAATGACTCACATTGCAGATTTAATTTGAGCAGAGTTTAGCCTACTGATTAGCCTTTTAACCTAAATTTAATAACAGGCACACAATTCTGGGTTAGTAATCAATACAGCATTTACGATAACTCACGAGATCAACCATCACAATGAATGACAAAGTGCTATGCTTAAACATCCATCGAATTAACGACTAATGACAAAGCATCACCCTAATGTGGGCAGCACTTAAACATCCATTGGATATTTTGATCAATCGGACATTGAATCGTATCAGCGATCGAGTTATTACCCTGATTGCGGCGTCGATTAGTGATCCGTGTGTGTTTTAAAAGTAATTCTACGATATCTCAGTGTAGAATTGGAATTTGATCGTCGAACGAACAACAGAATGCAAGTGCCAGGCCCTTCTATTTATACCCAAAATTTGCACCTCCCGCTAGTCGCGGAAGAATCCGTGGCATGTGCCGCGTGTTGCCTGGGATGTCATTTCTAGAGTAGAGTAGGCACGTGTCCCAGTAGCTTGGCTGAGTTGGTGAAATTGAAAAATTCGAATTTGACAGCACATAATTTAGATAATCGTGACTAGGGTTTACCCCCCCTGAGTTTTAGGGGCCCTGATCCTGATTCTGATTGTTCTAAAAATTTTAGGGTTTGTTCATAATCACTTGAGTTTCTCAATTAGGGTTTTCTATTGAATAAAATAATATAATAAATAAGAATTTTGATATGAGTTGTTACATTCTCCCCACCTTAATAAAAATCTCGTCCTCGAGATTTACTGGACTAATTGAGTATACTTTTGCTTCTTTTCTGATTCCAGTTCCCAAATGTATTAGGGTCCTATCTTTGATTCCTACTTTACTTGAACTAACACTAATCGTTTGTGTTTTGAGAAATTTGATCTTTCTATCTTCTATCTGAAGAGGTTTTTCTACAAATTTTAACTTTTCGTTTACCTCTATATCTTGGAGAGGTAATACCAAAGATTCGTCAGATAGACATTTCTTGAGATTAGATACATGAAATACATCATGTACTCCAGCTAACTCTCCTGGTAGTTGTAAACGATAAGCAACTGGTCCTATAAATTGGATCACTGAAAAAATGGTCCTACGTATCTGGGACTTAGCTTTCCTTTCTTACCGAATCTAACAACTCCTTTCCAAGGAGATACTTTCAATAGCATTTTGTCTCCAACTTGAAACTCCAACGGCTTTCGTCTATTATCTGTATAAATCTTCTGGTGATCTCTATTCGTCTTTAGCCTTTTCTTCGTGATACTGAATATCACAGTCGTAGTTACTTAGGATTTTCATCCATCTTCTTTGCCTCATGTTTAATTCTTTTTGCCCAAATATATCTTAAATTCTTATGATCCGTATAGATAGTAAACTTAGTTTCATACAGATAATGTCTCAAATCTTAAGGGCAACAATTATGGCTCCTAATTCTAAGTCATGAGTGGTATAGTTTTCTTCGTGCTTTTTCAATTGCCTTGATGCTTACGCAATTACCTTTTTGCGTTGCATTAACACACATCCAAATCCTAACTTTGAAGCATCACCGTATACTTTAAAATCTTCTGTTTCCTCTGGTAAGGCTATGATTGGGACATTTGTTAATTTATGCTTTAAGATCCTAAAGGCTTCTTCTTGTTTAGGTCCCCATTCAAACTTAACTGTTTTACAGGTTAGCTTAGTTAATGGTATAGCTATCTTGGAAAAATCCTTAATAAACCGTTCATAGTATCCGGCTAAACCTACAAAACTCCTAATTTCCATTGCGGATTGCGGAACCTTTCATTTGGTAATTGCTGATATCTTATCAGGATCTACGTGAATACTTTCATGATTCACCATATGACCTAGAAATTGCACTTCTGGCAGCCAAAATTCACACGTCGAGAATTTGTCGTAAAGCTTCTCTTTTCTTAACAAAGTTAAGAGTGCATGCAAGTGCTGACAATGTTCTTCCTGAATTTTGGAATAAATAAGTATATCGTTGATGAAGACAATTACAAATTTATCCAAATATGGTTTACAGATCCTATTCATCATGTCCATGAATGTTGCAGGTGCATTCGTTAATTCGAAGGGCATGATTGTAAACTTGTAATGACCATACCTAGTCCTGAAAGCAGTTTTAGGTATGTCTTCCTCTTGTACTTTCAATTGATGATATCCGGAACGTAAGTCGATCCTAAAAAAAAAATATCTATCTCCCTGGAATTGATCAAATAGATCATCAATTCTAGGTAATGGGTATCGATTCTTAATGGTAACCTTATTCAATTCCCTATAATCAACACACATTCTTATCGACCCATTCTTTTTCTTAACAAACAACACTGGTGCTCCCCTAAGGGGATGGGATAGGTTGTATAAATCCTTTACTTAATAATTCATCTAATTGCTTTTTCAGTTTTTAATATTTCTGTGGGTACTAACCGATAAGGTGCCTTGGCTATCGGTATAGTTCCTGGAATTAGATGAATTCTAAATTCTACCTCCCTATCTGGTAGTAACCCTGATAATTCTTCTGAGAATACATCTGGGTATTCTGAAACTACAGAAATTTCCTTAAGTTCTTTATCTTTAGTATTAATGATTACTGAAATCATATATACTATTCCTTGCTTTTGTTCATAATTAGCAACTTTCATTAGATATGAACTTTATGAGTTTACATGGCTTATCTCCTGTAATCATTATTACTTCTCCAGTGGGTGCACAAATTTCTATGGAATTCCTATCACAGATAATTCGAGCATGGTTGTTTACTAACCAATCCATTTCTAACACAACATCGAATTCAACTAATTTCATAGATAATAGGATTGCAGAAAATTTATGACTTAAAAGTTCTATTTCTATGTTTTGCAGAACCTTATTTATTTTAACTGAATTCCCATCTGCCAGTTCTACTGTAGAAATTTGCCTAATACTGGTTAAAGGTAAGTTAAGAGTTTGGCAGAATGAAGTATTTATAAAACTTTGGTTTGCACCATAGTCAAATAATACTTTTGTGTAAACGTTGTGAACTAAGAACGTACCGGCTATCACATCTGGAATGAGCTCTGCTTCCTGAGTAGTCAGTTGGAAGGCTCTTACATTCCTTTTTGCTCCTTCTGCAGGTTTGGCTTTATTGTCAGATAGTTTGTTCAATTTTGGACAATTTGGCCTAAGATGTCCAGCTTCTCCACAGTTGTAGCAGACTGAAAATTTCTTTCTCCTGCAGTCTTCTTCTTGATGCCCCGAAATTTTGCAAAAATTGCAATATCCTTTGCATCTTCCAAAATGCTTTCTTTTGCAAAAATTGCAAAATGAACTAGTAGAAGATTGCCCATTCCCTCTTTTCTTGAAATTGTTATGGTTATCCGGACGGAATCCTTGGGTAATCTTTTGGGCTACTTCCTTCCTTCTATTTTCTTCTCTTGTCCGTACTAGTTCGTCAGTCAGAGTATTGGCTAATTCCACCGCATCATCAATCGTGCGAGGTTTCGCAGCCTTGACGATATTACGGATTTCGGAAATCAATCCCCAAATATAACGAGAAATAAGTACCGGCTCTGGCGAAGCCAGGGTTGGTACCACTCGAGCATACTCGAAGAATGTTGAAGTATACCCTCGACAATCTACATCCACCATCCGGTGGGTTAGAAACTTATTTGTCATTTGTTCTTTTTCATACTCGGGACAGAATTTTCTTTCTACAAAGCTCTTGAATTCTTCCCAGTTCATAGCATACGCCATCCTTCTTCCTTTTGCTTGTAACACCGTATTCCACCATTCTAGCGCCCCTTCTTTGAAAAGATTTGACGCATACATGACCTGATCATCCTGAGCACATTTACTTATGGCAATTACTGCCTCGGTTTTCTCTAACCAACGCAGTGCCGCAGTCACTCCTTCATTGCCTGCAAACTCAGTGGGTTTACAAGCAAGAAATTCTTTGTAAGTGCAACCAGGCGTTGCAGCTTTCATTTTCTTAGGAGGAGGAGCTTGCCGTAGTTCATTATCATGATTAACATGATTACCGCCTCCATTTACGCTATTACTGAAGTTATCTTCAGAAATGCGTTTGCTAGGAACGATTTGTTGCGGTTCAATTGGATTTTTAATAGCAGCAACAATTGCTGGAATAGCGTTGGCTATCCCTTGAGTAACTATTGCTGGAATAGCGTTGGCTATCCCTTGAGCAACGATATTTTCTATATCTTGCCTAGTCATATATTGGTCCCCCGGTTGTTGCTCAGATTGATTAACCTCATTAACTGGTTCATTATTAGCGTTTTCCATCTGATATCTAATTTATAGATAAATAATTAGTATAAAAGAAATAATCCAAGGTCACAATACATAATCACATAAACGAATATACAAACAAAATTTATAAATTTTCTAAAAATTTTATTTGTTGTATAGATTATAGCATGCTTCTATATACAACCGTTTTATTATTTATTTTATAAATACTGATTTTACTATTACTATTACACCACCATAGTTCCATAAATTCTCTATCCTTTGTCAGATGATATTCTAGTAACGGCGTTCACTCTCATCGTATTTCCAGGAGATCTGTCCCCCAATCTCTTGGATCCTATTCCCAGTATCCATTAATTTTTCACCAAAGTGGCTGAGTTCAGCCATATTCTCGTTACTCATTGGTGAATTTGGTAAAGGTTCTGGATTGAACTGAGGAAAAAAGCTTATAGGGATTGTTTTGTAACTGTATTTCATTAGTCAACCATTCGTCTATTTGCGAGTGGATTGAAGGGTTTGGAATAGCTGGTTCTAAGTTTATTGGTAGTTGTGTTTCAAGAGAATGAATAAAAACATTTTCATTAACAGGCTTAATAGTATTATAGCTTGCCATTATAAAATCTAACTCTTCCTGAGATGGTAACCCCTCAATTTGACTAGAGTTTTCCCCAATTTCCATTTTCTTAGGCTTAGGTTTCTCGAGAGGTAAAGCATTGAATTCTATAGGTTCTTCTATGTCTGGTATATATCTATTGAAATCTCTGGAAACTTCTATTCTTACTGGATAAAGATTTAAATTCTGAAGGGCTTCAGACAAGTCACTCATGCTGTTTAGCAAAATACACACAATTACTAAGTTAAAATCATAACAAAATTTTATAGAAAACCTTTAAATATTATTTTATATTGGGTAACTACGAAACAACCAAATATGAAAACATACTAGGTTTTATTTGTAAATTTATTTATTTACTGAATAAGGTTTCTAGACTGTAGATAATAAAGGTGCTAAACCTTTGAGTTAAATTATTTAAGGATTTGCATTAATTGCTATATTGGCTAGCATATAAAGATCTGCCCATACTGTACAAAATTAGACAGATAATAAAACACATAATCACAAAATAGCAATTAATAAAAATTATTAAGTATTTCTAAATACTTAATTGGCTTAAATCAGTGGCTCGATAAGTGGCTCTGATACCACCTTTTTCTGTCACGGCCCCCGACCCGGTTTGACCCATTTCAGGAGCCGCGGGACAGAAATCCCGTGGTATTTAATTAATTGAGTGTAACAACGGAAGTTTTCATCAGGATCTTTTAAAACTGAAATATTTCCCGATTATTTTATTTCACAACGCGGGATAAAACCCCGGTAATTTACAATCATTTGATTTCATGAAGAAATCTTTTATTTTACAAAACATGTTTCTTTATTTTATCCTGAGCCACTTTCTTAAGCTTGTAGTGCTTCACGACACTTTTCCTGGATCATAACAGATCACCTGAAACATGTTTGAAAAAGGTTTTGTCAGCGGGAAATACTGAGTGAATCATTCTATTTACATAAAATGATGCATAGTTATTAATTACAGCATAAGAGCGATTACAATGGCTTCTATCTTATTTTTATCTGGCGTTCTGTCACAATGGTGACATGTCACAATGGTGACGATGGTCATACCACTATTAGATCAATGAACCTAAATAGTGATGATTATCCCTAGTAGGTCAATGAACCTAACTGGGAGAAAATTAGTAATGTGCACAATACCCCACTAGCCAGTGATTCAAGATATCCACGACTTAGTCCCTGTAATTATAACTTTTGAAAATAATTTGAGGTATTGTAAAATAGTTGATAAAAAGAGAATGACTCACATTGCAGATTTAATTTGAGCAGAGTTTAGCCTACTGATTAGCCTTTTAACCTAAATTTAATAACAGGCACACAATTCTGGGTTAGTAATCAATACAGCATTTACGATAACTCACGAGATCAACCCTCACAATGAATGACAAAGTGCTATGCTTAAACATCCATCGAATTAACGACTAATGACAAAGCATCACCCTAATGTGGGCAGCACTTAAACATCCATTGGATATTTTGATCAATCGGACATTGAATCGTATCAGCGATCGAGTTATTACCCTGATTGCGGCGTCGATTAGTGATCCGTGTGTGTTTTAAAAGTAATTCTACGATATCTCAGTGTAGAATTGGAATTTGATCGTCGAACGAACAACAGAATGCAAGTGCCAGGCCCTTCTATTTATACCCAAAATTTGCACCTCCCGCTAGTCGCGGAAGAATCCGTGGCATGTGCCGCGTGTCACCTGGGATGTCATTTCTAGAGTAGAGTAGGCACGTGTCCCAGTAGCTTGGCTGAGTTGGTGAAATTGAAAAATTCGAATTTGACAGCACATAATTTAGATAATCGTGACTAGGGTTTACCCCCCCTTAGTTTTAGGGGCCCTGATCCTGATTCTGATTGTTCTAAAAATTTTAGGGTTTGTTCATAATCACTTGAGTTTCTCAATTAGGGTTTTCTATTGAATAAAATAATATAATAAATAAGAATTTTGATATGAGTTGTTACAACAGAGCTTCGAACGGTGCGGCTTTTATACTCGTATGATAACTGTTGTTGTAGGAAAACTCAACTAAAGGTAGATGAGTATCCCACCTGCCGCCTAGGTCCATGACACATGCGCGAAGCATATCTTCTAATGTTTGTATGGTTCGTTCACTCTGGCCGTCTGTTTGAGGATGGAATGCCGTGCTTAGATGTAACTGCGATCCAAAGGCTTCCTGAAAGGATTGCCAGATTCTTGAGACAAAGCGTCCATCTCTGTCTGAAATAACTGAGATAGGCACTCCATGACGTGCCACAATTTCTTTTAAGTATATCTCAGCAAGCTTTCCAGTGCTATCATTTTCTCGGATTGGTAGGAAATACGCAGATTTCGTCAATCGATCAACTATTACCCATATCATATCGTGCCCTCTCGGGGTCCTGGGTAATTTTGTTATAAAGTCCATAGAGATTTGCTCCCACTTCCACATGGGTATCTCTGGTTGTTGTAGTAGGCCGGACGGTTTTTGATATTCAGCCTTAACCTTGGCACAAGTTAAGCATTTTCCAACATAAACAGCAACATCGCTCTTGAGTCTCGGCCACCAATAGTATTCTTTTAAGTCTTGATACATTTTGTCCGATCCTGGATGGATCGAGTATCTTGACTTGTGTGCTTCATCAAGGATGACTTCTCGTAAGCCACCATAGAGCGGAACCCAAATACGCTTCTTAAAGTATAAGGCTCCCTCTTCATTTGGCACCATATATTTCAACATACCCCGGAGGTATTCAGCTTTACGATTTTCCATCTTAAGGGCTTCTTGTTGGGCGTCACGAATACGTGCTGTGAGGTTCGTTCGAATCGTCATTTCCAATGCTCGAACCCTTAGGGTCTTAACCCTTTCTTTTCGGCTCAAGGTGTCCGCTACAACGTTCGCCTTTCCAGGATGGTACTTAATCTCACAGTCATAATCGTTCAGCAACTCGACCCAACGTCGTTGACGCATATTTGATTCCTTCTGATCAAATATGTATTGTAGGCTTTTGTGATCTGTGAAGATTGTACATCGAGTACCATATAAATAATGTCGCCAAATCTTCAAGGCGAATACCACCGCACCAAGTTCCAAGTCGTGAGTGGTATAGTTTCTTTCGTGAACCTTCAATTGTCTTGAAGCATAAGCGATGACTTTTTGGCGTTGCATGAGCACGCAACCCAAACCTTGTCGTGAAGCGTCACAATATACCACGAAGTCTTCAGTACCTTTGGGTAATGATAGTATCGGTGCATCGCATAGCTTGTTTTTGATCAGTTGGAAGGCCTCTTCCTGCTTGTCACCCCATTCGTACTTCTTGTCTTTCTGCGTAAGGGTAGTTAGCGGTTGAGCTATCTTTGAGAAATTCTCAATGAATCGCCGATAATAGCCCGCTAAGACCAAAAATTGACGAACTTCAGTTGGGGTTTTGGGGGCTTCCCAATTCTTTATTGCTTCAATCTTGGATGGGTCTACATGAATGCCCTTCTCGTTCACAACATGACCCAGAAACTGTACTTCGCGAATCCAGAATTCGCATTTCGAGAACTTTGCATAAAGTTTCTCTTTCTTCAGTAGTTCCAGAATGGTCCTGAGATGTTGCTTGTGTTCTTCTTTCGTTCGTGAGTTGATGCGTGTGAAGTGTTATATATATTAGGTGTATATTTTAAGCCCCTTTAACACTTTTTAGTCAAGTTTTAAATTTATAAAACACGATATTTACTAACACTAGACACACATATGGGCAAGTGCACCCATCGTGAACGTAGTATAGTGTTGGTAAGATACCGAGGTCGTCCAAGGACACAAGAGCTTTTAGTACCGGTTTATCCTCAACGTCTAATCAAATCAAAAAGTTTAGAAAAATGTTTTAAACTAAGAAAAATAAAAACTAACTAAAATGCTGAAAAATAAAAAATAAAAAGAAAAAACAGATAGACAAGATGAATCACCTGGTTCCGACTCGTATCTAGTGTAACCTTTGATTATTTCCGCACTTTTGCACTATTTTAAGAGATTATCTTAGTTATTGTAGTAGGCCCCTCTTTTGAAGGTGACGTTACCCTCACCCCAGTAGTTTGAGTCAGCAAGGATACAATCCTAAAAGGGTGGATTATTGGAAGATAATTAACTAAGTTATTAATGCAAATTATGGTAGGCCCCTCTTTTGGAGGTGACGTTACCCTCGACTAAGTAGTCTGAGTCAGCAGGGATACAGTCCTAAATAGCCGGGTTATAGTATTAATAGTAGTTAACTTATGAGGGGATCAAAGAGTTTGGACCCCCGCCATCCAATACCGTTAAGTATTGAAGGAGGTCCTACTAAATTTGACCCAGGTCCATTGCAGGACCTCTAAACGCTGAACAATGGCAATACCTTTACCAAACCGTTCCCTTAACCCCCGACCAGGTAGCCAACATACCTCCATATAGACCGTGGAGATATGAATGGTGAAAATCTTTTATTTTACATAGACAGTAAAATAATTTCAAGACACCACAGACAAACGATAAAGAAAGATCACCTTCAACATAAGCAACTAGTTATTAAAGTCATTAATACGAAACCAAATAAAAAGTGCGAAAATATTAGAAATAAAAAGTATTACACTAGACACTTTGTCTTCACCAAGTGATGTAAGAGACTTAGGCAAACATGGCCTTGATTGTCAAGAACTCTTACGATCAATCTTGGATCCCGAGATGACTCACACACTCTACGATGGACAATGGATGATGGTGGTGGATGATGGTGTTATGGTAGTGGTGGGTGGTGGGTGAAGTGTGAGAGAGGTGGTGTGCCAAGGGATGGTTTGAGCTTTAGCCAAGCACTTCTATTTATAGGCTGAACAGAAGCTGGGGCACGGCCCCGTGTCCAGTGGGCACGGCCCCGTGTCCACATCCTTCTCTTTCTTCATTTAATGCAGTTTTGTCTTTTTAGTTGACCACGCCCCCGTGTCCGCTGAGCACGACCCCGTGGTGCAGAAGAATCTTTGTACTATGCAGATTTGCTGGATTGTGCGAATCTTATAGTTGACCACGGCCCCGTGTCCGCTGAGCACGGCCCCGTGGTGGGCAATAGAAGCTTCTACCACTTTGTCTTTTCTGCTGACACTTGGGCACGCCCCCGTGCTGGCTGAGCACGGGGCGTGTTCAGGCTTCTGATCTCTTGTTTTGCTTGGGAAGATGCTGTCGTGGGGTTGGGCATGTCACGTCTTGTTCCTTTTCTTGTATTTATGTTAGATTTTGATGTCTTTTTGCTTCTTTTGTTAATTTGAGCTCATTTAATCCCGAAAATACAAAAGGAAGACAAAAGCACACTTTTTCCAACATTAGTACTAAAAAAGGGTTAGTTTTATGCCTCATTTGATGAAATTTATATGTTGCATTTTTAACACATCATGAGTAAATCAGGATATCATCGATAAATACAATCACGAATTTATCGAGATATGGTTTGCAAACGCGGTTAATCAGGTCCATAAAGACCGCTGGTGCGTTCGTCAGCCCGAATGGCATCACAAGAAACTCGTAGTGCCCATAACGTGTTCTGAATGCAGTCTTGGGTACGCTCTCCTTTTGTATCCTTAACTGGTGGTACCCAGATCGGACGTCGATCTTGGAATAGTAGCTTGATCCTTGCAACTGATCAAATAAGTCATCAATCCTCGGTAACGGGTACCGATTCTTGATTGTGAGCTTGTTTAATTCTCTGTAATCAATGCACATCCGCAGTGTCCTATCCTTCTTCTTCACGAACAATACTGGAGCTCCCCAAGGTGAGAAGCTTGGCCTTATGAATCCTTTATCCAACAACTCTTGGAGTTGTGTAGATAATTCTTGCATTTCGGATGGTGCAAGCCGATAGGGTGCCTTGGCTACAGGAGCGGCTCCTGGAACCAAGTCTATACGGAATTCGACTTGTCGTTGCGGAGGTAGTCCTGGCAGGTCTTCGGGAAAAACATCGGGGAATTCCTTCACCACAAGAATGTCCTCGAGTTTCGGCTCCTCAGCTTTCTTATCTACCACGTGAGCTAGGAAGGCAACACATCCTTTCCTTAAGCACTTCTGTGCCTTCATGCAACTGATGATTCGCAGAGGCGCGTCTCGCTTTTCCCCATGTACGATGAGAGTTTCATCATTCGCCAAAGGGATGCGAATGATTTTCTCATGACAAATAACTTCAGCTTCGTTCTTGGACAACCAGTCCATTCCGACCACTACATCGAAGCTACCCAATTGAATAGGTAAGAGGTCGATGCTAAATCTTCGTTCACCAAGTTCCAATGTGCAACCTCTAACAACTTCGCCTGACTTAACAAGTTTACCATTGGCTAGTTCTATGGAATAAGGAATTTCTAATCTACTAGATTCTATTCCAAGCATACGTTTAAATTCCACAGACATGAAACTATAGTCGGTACCAGTGTCAAAAAGTATGGATGCAAAGTGATTATTAATGAGAGACGTACCGGTGACCACATTAGGGTCCTCGCGTGCTTTCCTTGCCCCAATCACAAACGCTCGAGTCTGAACGTTGTTTCCCCTTGGGCAATTTTTCTTGAAATGATCCGTGCTTCCACAACCAAAGCATCCTTGGTTTTGCCCAGCTCCATTGCCATTCCGGTTACCATTGCCATTTCCATTTCTACCATTGTTTCCAGTTCCAGCACCGTTACGGTTTCCATTCCCATTCTTTCCTTTTCCCCAACAGTCCTCGGTATGGTGACCCAGGTTTCCACACCTGTCGCATTTTG
Organism: Helianthus tuberosus; assembly: GCA_030545235.1. Taxonomy (NCBI): domain Eukaryota; kingdom Viridiplantae; phylum Streptophyta; class Magnoliopsida; order Asterales; family Asteraceae; genus Helianthus; species Helianthus tuberosus. The sequence goes on from CM060437.1 coordinate 67,543,873, forward strand.
GAATGCGACAAACTCCTCCGTGATGACGCTTGCACTGGTTGTAGAAAGGCATAGTGCCCAGGTACCTTTTGGTATGAGCGTCATTCATGGTTGAAAGAGTTTCCCCTTCCTGAGGCGGTTTAGGGTCGCGCTTCTTGTTGTTGAAGCCCTTGTTGTTGTTGCGAGTTGCTTGATTCAGATTCGAATGCTTCCTCTTCTTGTCACCAGACGACTTAGCATGCGTCTCGGTCCTTTCAGTTGAGTTTAGTGATAACCTCTTCCTACGAACACAATCTTCAGTAAGGTTGGCAGCCAGAGTTACCGCCTCAGTGATGGTTTGAGGTTTGGCCGAAGTTACCATGCCGCGGAATTCTGAGGCCAGTCCCCAAATGTAGCATTCCACATGCTTAAATTCAGGAGTCACCATGAAGGGAAGCACTCTAGACAGATCGTGAAACCTTCGAGTGTAACTAGTGATGTCAGCACCTTCCATGGTCAAGTGCCAAAACTCAGTCTCCAATCTTTGGAGTTCGGCACGAGAGCAATACTTCTCTCTCATTTTCTCCTTCAACTCATCCCAAGACATGCCATACGTGGCATCATCACCCATAGTTTGGACTTGCAAGTTCTACCAAGTCAGAGCTTCGTCGACAAACAACCCAGTAGCAAAAGTAACTTGTTGGTCCGTGGTACACTTGCTCATGCAGATGGTGGACTCAGTCTTCTCCGTCCAGCGTACAAACGCCACTGTTCCTCCGGTGCCATCGTAGTTCAGTGGTTTGCCGTCGAGGAACTGCTTGAAGGTGCAACCTTGAGTTGTGTTTCCTCCAGACGAATCTCCATGTCCGTTAAGTCTAGCATTGCTTGGTCCTACACTGTCTAGAGTACGGTTCGCCTCGAAATGGGTGATAGCAGCGGAGATCCTTTCTTCCAGTAGAGCTTCCAGCTCTTCGGCAATTCTTGGCAGTGGGGGAGGAGGAGGTTGGTCACGAGTGTTCACAGCTCTTCTGGGTGCCATGTTCTGAAGAACACAACCTAATAGGGTTAGACATTTGTTTGATATCGTCATACGAGACAGTAGTATATATATATATATATATATATATATATATATACATAAGCATATACCACATAGTAACATCAAATAATCCGCCAAATGTATAAATCAATTCATACCGCAGCAAGCATGTATAGTTAGGTAAACACCTTATTTTACATTGGCGGTTCTTGTCTTTATACCTTAAATCATTACTCTTAAAAGAGTGTTTAATAGGCTGAGGGAGGGGTATTCACATTTGACCTTTCCTTGTACTGAGGGAATCTTTACGTGACAAGACTTGCTGTGGTTTCTGTGCACTGAATTCCATAATTACGTATGCATCCATAATTACGTAACCCCTTGCACAGTCTGCACAGTTCGTTTCGTCCTCGTATCTCTTCCTTCATGTAAGCCATTGTTTTCAGGTAAAGTCACGTGTATCTGTGACATTCTACTTCTAGTATATGTATATGCTAATCATCACACATAATTGCAAGTAATTTTTAATCACAGACAAGTGCTACCCCAGTCACCCTAAGTCTCGTAGTGTCTTTTCTAGACTCCTGTAAACTGTTTCAGGTAGTGGATGTCGCGGAAAGTTTTATGCAATGAAAACTTTTTGAAAAATCATTTTCGTGAAAGGATCCTAGTGATTGTAGTCTAGACTCGAGAAGGAATCCTGGTTCACTACAATCGCAGCTCTGATACCAATCTGTCACACCCCTTTCTGTGGCGGAAGCACGAGGTGTGATCATGAAAGGTTCTCATTGCATACGAAAGGTAAACATACTATATGCTCATAAAATAACTTCAAAATGCCAAACATTACATAACCGAAAACATGGTTTAAGTGTTTACATCACAAGACAACATTTTGTCTGATAAGTTTACAACTTTATTCAAAGATAAACAAAAGCGACATCCAAGAGCATGAGTAAAACCGCGCGCACATCCACTAGTTACCTGAAATACATGTGAGTTTTGGAAAAACGTCAACATAATGTTGGTGTGAATTCATGCAATTTTTGTATTTCACGTTTGTATACTTTGTATGAAAACATAATTTGTATCTTGTATAAATCAAGTCTTTTGTGTACACCACGTACTCATGTATAAATCAAGTATTCTTGTATAAATCATGTCTTTCTGTATGTATCAAGTGTTAATGGGTTGCAAAGCCATTAACATGTGACACGACATAGGAAGTCACCAAACCATAGGCATTTTTCTAGTAGTCGATTCACGACTGAGACACAAAAACACTACTCGGTTCTAGTGGTCACCAAGAGTGGGGCTGCCCTGAAACCCATTAGATCTAACCTTTTGTTCTGCGATCTTAGTATGTACACGATTAATGGTGCTTATGGTACCCTATTCGTGACACGATTTCTCGTATCATTCCTCAATTCTTGTATCCATCATACCATTTGTAAACATTGTAATATTTGTAACATGTATTTCACCCCCGAAGTTATAAAACTGAAAACAGTTAAAAGAAAAAGGGGGAGCATGAACTCACAACTTTGCGTTCCTTGCGTCGTAAACTTCACCGGATTTGCTTAATTAACGTCGTGACCTATACGTGTTTTCTTAACGTTAGTCACTAGACTTGTATCGTACAAGTACAAGTCACTGTCTTTTATGTATATGTTTTCTTGTGTTAAAAATAATTCATATTTTTAACTAAGTGTCTTACTTATATTATTTTCTCAAAAATACATATAAGTTTCTTGTATTTTGCACTTTGCACCCGAGCTATGTATCTTGTATGTTGTAAGTGTATTTTTGTTACAAAAATTATGGCGAGGTTTATATTCGAAAAGCATAGTTTAGAACACACTAGCAAACATTTGTCTAGAAAATATTTACTAAGTGTTAGGATTTTCAGAAAATTTCGCCATAGTCTCCTTTGTAAATGGAGGTGTCCATGCTAAGTAGCATATCATTTTCTTTAACATATAACACGTTAGATCGTTCTCAAATAATCAACCCGACATTCTGACATGCAAGATACTACTTTTGTTATTTCAGTTTTAATATATAAAACTGGACTGTTTTCGGACATTTTAATAAATTGGTTATCTTATTCCAATAATTCCAAAATTTTTACAAAATGTCTTATACGAATCATATATTATTGTGTAAAAATATCGGGGTCCAGTTCATTATCAGTATTTTATAGAAAATCATTTACCGAACTGCGATCAGATTTGTTACTTTCTGACCGCAGCCTACAGAATAATTCTTTTAAAATTCATCGTAAGTCCGATTTACCAAATTCCAGTGGGAGAATTACTATGACAACAGTGGTCATCTACAGTACAATTTTCATGAGCTGATTCAATATGGGTTTCAAGTTATGACTAAAAACATATCACCCATTTACTGCAGTAAAAACTCAGCTTTAGCTGCTGTTACAAAACGGGTCTTTAAAAATAGTAAACGACCTCAAAAAAATATGATTCCAATGCCATTTGCTTCGTTTTTTGAAAATACATAATTTAGACTTCAGAAAATCAGTTTTTCGAGTTATAATGATCAGTTTACAGCCCGTTGAAGTTGGCTGAAAATGCAATCAGCATGTTTCTTTATAGTTTAAACGCCACTAAAAGGTACCCATACGATCACCATTCCGTCTAATAATGATTTATATCATATCATAAGTCCTTTACAGCAGGTTGTTGCTTATTTAACTTAGATTTATCATGTATCATCATCTCTCAACTCATGCTTCTTTATGTAGAGATTTATGTTTAAATCTTTTATGTTCAAGTTTCTTGTTTTAACTCTTCTAGTGTTCATACATCATACTACAACTTGTAACTACAAAAACAAGATGATCAAGGGTGTACAAGTAACTTACTACTAGCACAAGGCTAGGGTAGAATCTAGTGAAGATGATGAGAAAAAGATGATGAAGAAGCAAGAAACAAGGCTCCCTTGAAGCTCCACAAGTAGCAAGCCTTCTTGTATCAACCTTTAAGCTTGAATGGGTCTTGAATAATGGAGGATGATGGTGGTTTAAGGGTGGTGATGGTGGCGGTTTGGGGTGAGCCGAAAGAGAGAGAAGGAGAGTGAGTGAGAGAGTGTAAGATATGAGGAATGGTGGTGATCTTGGCTCCATAATTATATAGATCTTCCATCATATTTTGTCTAGATTGGCAAGCAAGATCCCAATATAAAAATGGGATTAAATCTAGGAGAAGATCATGTAGTATGGAAGTGGTGATTTGTGGGTCCATGGGGACCGATTTCGGTTTTAGGGGGGGGGGTTGGATGTAACATTTTGCAACTAACAGGTAACCATAAGTTAGAATTCAAGTAACTAGTTTACATATGTTAGTTTGATGATTTTTAGTGGGTATTATGGTAAACGGGGATCACAACTAGTCAAAAATAATAAAACCATGTAATTGACAAAAATTTGGTGTCCCGGGTAACGTCCGGTTAGACACCGTTCCGTTAAAGTGTTTAACTAGTCCGTAGAATGTCTTTTATATATATTTTTGTAACGCTAATTATTCCCGCCACTTAGGGAAATATTCTGGACGATAAAACGTAAATTCTGCATGGTATTTATATGTTTAAAAACTGGTTATAACTGAATTTAATAAAATTCTGCACTTAAAGTGCGTTTCGGGTGCTTTTTAGTGCGTATTTTGGCTTTCGGAATGCATATATATAAACCCTTGTATGTATTCTTGGGTTTAAATGTATTTCTGTCATTGGACCTACACCTAGGCTCCATTTCTATTGTCTAACTGCTTTCTGCAGTTCTGTTGACATATTGTGTTTTACCGGTGAGTTTACTAGTATTTTTGACGCAACGCTCTAGTTAATGCATAAAGCAATATTTTGTAGTATTAAACGTGCATGAATTCACTTGTATAGTGTGTAATAAGACAATGTTGACATTTAAGCACATAATTGCAGTCACTAACTAATAATTAAAGTGTACGAAAATTACCGGTTTGGTGCCAGTTGTCACAACATCGCCGAGCTTGAAAACAATCTTCTGAGCATTTCTCAGATCTGTGATCGTATGTATACAACGCACTTTACGAATAAGGAATGTTTGATCTTGAAACCAGGATTTGTTGTTCCTGAAGAGTGGGTTATCATGAGAGCACCTAGAGTAAATGATATGTACGTGTTGGATATGAGTGTAGCTACTACTACCACGGGTCAGGCTCACTGCTTTATGTCAAGAGCAACATAAAAAGAGTCACGTTTATGGCATCGAAGGATGGGCCATATTCACTTGCGAAAAATGAATCACCTGGTGCATAATGACTTAGTAACTGGTGTTCATGTGAAAGGTTTTCATCTGGAAGGGGAGTGCATTAGCTGCATCAAAGGCAAGCAAAAGAAGAAATCACATCCTCAAAAGAAAGTCAACTCAGTTTCGAGACCTTTAGAGAGACTTCATATGGATCTTTTTGGTCCAGTGAACGTCAAAAGTATAACTGGTGATCTCTACTGTCTTGTAGTAACTGACGACTATTCCAGATTTTCGTGGGTATCATTTTTGAAGACTAAAGATGAGACGTTTGAAAGTTTGATGGCGTTGTTCAGAAAAATTGAAAACTTGTACCAAACTCGAATAAGAAGAATCAGAAGTGACAATGGTACTGAGTTTAAGAACAACAAGATGGAAGAATATTGTGATGAGAGAGGTATATTGCAAGAATTTAGTGCTCCTTACACTCCACAACAAAATGGAGTAGTTGAACAAAAGAACAGGACGCTAATTGAAACGGCCAGGACGATGCTTGCTGATTCGAAATTACCAGTCAATTTTTGGGCAGAAGCAGTGTCAGCCGCTTGCTATACACTCAACCAGGTTCTCACAGTAAAGAAATTCAATAAGACATGCTTTGAGATGATAAACAACCGCAAACCGAACCTGAAGTATTTAGAACCATTTGGGTCTCCCTGCACAGTTCTAGAGCCTTTTGGAAAGTTTGGTGCAAAGAGCATTGAAGGAATATTTGTGGGTTACTCAAGTCCATTAAAGCGAGTCTTTGTTCCAAGCTTGAAGCGGATTATTGAAGCACACAATGTTGAATGCTAAGGTTACACAATGCCACCACAGAACCCAGGCGACTCATGGCGCTTTAACTACGATACTCTGTGGGATTCGTTTGACATGGAAGAAGAACCAGAGTTTTTTGATGAGTTGGATATTCTAAGAGAGTATGAGTCATCACAAGAAAGGTTTCCAGCTGAGTATACTAGAAGTCGACGGCAAACTTCAAATGATGATGAAGCCGGTCCAAGTAATGCTGGAGAACATGATGATGTTCAATAATCTTCAGAACAAGAACAAGCTCCTGAAAATCAGACGGCAGTCAATGATAATCAAGAATCTGATAACAGACCAGTATTTGATCATGGAGATTCAGATTCTGAGGGGGAGCAGATCCAGATTTCAAGTCAAACAATTCCAGTCAGTGATCAAGGTGCAATTCAAAATGTCACAAATTTGGAAGGCGAGGTAGATGTTCCAGGCGAAGTGATGCCAAGAACTCTTTCGTACCATCTAGAAGAGCTGATTATAGGAGAATTACAATCAGGCGTTCGCACAAGATGACAAATTGACCAAGACCTTACTTGTTTTTATTCTACAGTTGCTCCGTTACAAACTGAGTTTCACTTAGTTGTTTTATTTCGCAGATTGAACTGCGAACATACAAAGAGGCGCTAACTGAAGATTCTTGGGTCAACGCGATGCAAGAGGAGCTGAGTCAGTTTGAGAAGTTAGGAGTGTGGAAATTGGTAGGCTTGCCTGATGGTCACAGGAAGATAAACACCAAGTGGGTGTTCAAGTGTAAGAGAGACGACCGAGGGGTTATTATTCGTAAAAAGCTCGACTCGTAGTCCAAGGCTTTAGTCAGCAGGAGGGTATAGATTTCACTGAAGTATATGCTCCAGTTGCTAGACTTGAAGCGATCAGAATCTTCCTAGCATTTGCATCTTGGAAAGGTTTTAAAGTTTATCAGCTAGATGTTAAATCGGCTTTTCTCTATGGGAAGGTAAAAGAGGAGGTATATGTCGGACAGCCACTGGGCTTTACCGATCCAATCCACAAAGACAAGGTTTATTTGTTGAATAAAGCACTGTATGGTTTACACCAGGCCCCGAGAGCTTGGTACGAGACATTGTCTCAACATTTGCTAGCCAACAGCTTCATCCGTGGAAAAGTGGATGCCACTCTCTTCACCAAAGAGGTCGACAGACATCTTCTGATAGTTCAGATATACGTGGACGACATCATATTTGGGTCAACAAATGAAAATCTGTGCAAAGATTTTGAAAGAGTTATGAAGCAAAAATTTTAAATGTCATCGATGGGTGAGATGAAATTCTTTTTGGGACTTCACGTTGATCAACTACCCGAGGGAATATTCATACATCAAACGAAGTATGTTCATGATATCTTAGAGAAATTTGGGATGTCAGGATCTACTCCAGCTTCCACCCCATTAGCGACGAACCATGGGATAAATCCTGATCTCACCGGAGAGAAGGTAGATGAAACGATGTATCGTTCCATGATAGGATCGCTGATGTACTTGGCAGCTTCAAGACCCGATATCATGTATCCAACCTGCCTCGCAGCGCGGTTTCAGTCAAATCCTAGAGCTTCGTATATGGTGATTGTGAAACGGATATTACGCTACCTGAAAGGAACTCCATCATTGGGGTTGTGGTATCCACGAGAAGGCGATTTCACGCTCGAAGGGTATTCTGATTCTGATTTCGGATGCTGCAAAGTTAACGCTAAGTCAACAACAGCGGGGTGCCAGTTTTTTGGACCACGATTGGTCACCTGGCAATGCAAGAAGCAGACCTCTGTAGCTTTATCCACATGTGAAGCCGAGTATGTATCTGCTAGCAGTTGCTGCTCTCAGATCTTGTGGATCCAGAAACAGATGCGCGACTACGGTTTGCAATTTCTTAAAACCCTTATCCTTGTTGATAATGAGGCAGCTATAAACATTACAAAAAATCCTGTTCATCACGCTAAAACAAAACACATTGAAATTCGTCATCACTTCATCCGAGATTATTTCGAGAAGAAGTTGATACGAATTGAGAAAATCCACACTGACGAACAAAAAGCTGATTTACATACCAAAGCATTTGATAAAACTTATTTTCAATATTTGCTAAAATTGAACGGTATGAAGCTTTTATCGGTGTTGGAGGAGATTCTTGGCGTAGATGAAGGTACCACTGTAGATGATGTTGAGAAGCAATCTGCAATGGTTTATCAAATTTTTACTTGTTTTGGTATTTAGGGGGAGTATAGGGTAATATTTTCAGAAAATACAAAAACAATAAAAAATTCAAAAATACAAAAACATGAGATATTTTAAAATCCAAAAACAATAGAAAATGGAAAAAGAGCTTGTGTAAAAAGGGAAAATGATAGTACATCGGCTTGACAGTTACAGTACGCTAAAGATATGTAAAGTTTAAGAGTCTTAAACAGTCTCGCTGATGATGTACCGATAGGTTTTTGCACATTTAGTAGGTTTATTCGGGATATAAACCTAAATCATTACTTGCTTATTTCGTGGGGAACACTACTTGGATATATAGGTAACCCCTGAAATTTCGTTTGAAAGATCCCTCTTTCTGAGATACTAGGTCTTTATACTCAGTGATATCTGGGGTATTATCCCGGGACTTCTGATTTTGCGAAAGCAATGGCCTAGTCCCCGTATAATACTTTCTGCTTGCTTGAAATATAGCACCGCCCTCAGCATAAAAAAATGATGAAACATTGTAAAATGCTAATCATGTGCTGTTGAAGAAAAGATCCTCTAAAGGGGACACACCTAAAGTCGAAGCCGTCATCTATCTGATTTTGCGGAAGCAATAGCCTGAGCTCTCATGACCCTCGCATTTAACCCCTTACAGATATCATCTGTGGTATACTCACCTGTAAGACTGAATATTGGGATCTGGATACGGGAGTATATTCAAGAGGTGGGACACATGAACATGTTTAAATTCTTAATACACCTAATCCGTATCCTGAATAGATTGAAATGTGTGTGAGAACTTAAGTGGATCAGTATATCGACAATCTAAGCGAATTGTTTAATTCTGAGTATGAAATCAAAGCTTAACGGTACGTGTGATTTGTCGACAGCTGATATGATTCCCTAACACGCTCACCAAAAATATGTTTGTAAATAGTTTACATTTACTGCATTTCATTTCTGTTTAGCATTCTAGTCTAGAAACTATATTCAAAATCCAAAAAGATTTTACATTTCTGCTTTATTTTCCGACAAATCAAAGTAGAAAGCTGATCTTCAGATTCACAGTTTGAAGAAGATGCAGGAAGTTTCTGAGCTGGACAGATGAGTTGGGAGCTTATTATTTTAAACCTGTGATATAAAAAGTTAAAACAAGTTCATTAAGTTGAAACTTGTAATTTTCAGAAAAATAATTTGAAAATGTTGAACAAAAATCAGTTTTGTTTTGTCTCAGATCAACCAAGGTCATTAAGTTGGACTTGGTAGATAAATTAATTAACTAGGGTCATTAATATGGACCTAGATATTTAAGTGGACTACTAAAACTGATAAACATAACAATTGAAGTCAAACAGAGAATATATTTTAATGTTAAAATTCTGAGAAGCAGGGAACAGGTTTGAATCAGCAAAGCTAGATCCCCATGGCTAATTCTAAGCAAAGTTTGAGCCAGGTCATGATCCGAGATCCCAGCTTATTGAAAGGAGGAGTCTGAAGATGTAATCTGGAGCAACATTCAAATGGGAGTTTGAAGATTGTCAAAGTCAGGATCAAATGCTAACTGCTGATGCTGTTAAAGTCAAAAGAATTAAGAGACCTGATCATGATGTGTATAAAGCCAGGTTGCGATTCTGGAGAAGATAGAGATTGAAGGATGCTTTTAGTGTCAAATCAATTTGAATAGAGAGACAAGAGTGATCAAGACAGAAGACTCGATCCCGAAGTCTTCGTCAACATCTAAGGGGGAGTCTGTTGGTGCATAAATGTCTGTTAACTTTGTCTTGTATCGAGTCATGTGTATAGATAGGATATACAAGTGTTCAGCAGGTCGGAAAACAGGTTTTGGATGTTAATAGGTAATTTCGCACGAAATAACACTTGGTAATTTCGTACGAAATTAGCATTGCCTATTTCGTACGAAATAGCATACCTATAAATACCCAACCTGCTGATTCATTTGTAACGTTCGAGATTTCAGAGCCGAGGTGCTGCCAGTTTGTCAAACGATCAGGATTGCTTTGAAATCATTAATAAAAGGATAATTAAGAGGAATTAAGCTGTTTCACGCTATATCATTGATTCCGCCTTTGATATGGATCATAAACTCTTCTGATTGACTCGTTAGGGTCACACGACGATCCAACACCAACTAATTATTTAATAGGTTATTATATATTTTGATCTATATTATGTAAATGATTATAATGGCTACTAGATTAAATATTAAACATAATATATTTAATCTTACATTCTCCCACTTAGCCGAGTAATCATTTACCATGAGTATTAGATAAGCCTGATCAGGAGTTAACACTCATTTTAGCCTTAAACAAGTACTATAGCAGAGAAATACAGCCGTTGAATCATTATGCGACTCAGGACCCCCATTAGTCATACTATAGCCTTAATTTAAAACCTAATCATCATGATCAAAATACGCATAAGCCCTTTGTTTGATTTGTAACTTTATTTGTCTATATGCCATTATACCGGTTGAACATATTCTAAGAGACATACAAAATCAAACTGAGGAAATTTCATTAATCATAAAACATAAGATAGTATAGTATGCTTAAATAAGGACTTTACTAAATCCCATATTCCGAACATGTTCTTCGTAAACCTTAGGAGGGAGACCTTTAGTCATCGGATCCGCAAGCATATCTTTAGTACTAATATACTCGATACAAAGATTATTTTCCTCAACTCGTTCACGTACGAACATATATTTTGTATCGAGATATAAACCAACTCCAGTCGAACTGTTACTGTTCGAGAAACTAACGGCAGCTGAGTTATCACAATAAAGCTTCAATGGTCTAGAAACGGAATTAAGAATTTTGAGTCCACTGATCAGATTTCTTAGCAACATTCCATGACAGGTTAAGTTATAAACAGCAATGTACTCTGCCATCATTGTGGAAGTTGTGGTCAATTGTTGTTTATGACTCTTCCATGAGATAGGGCCGCCTGCTAACATAAAGATATAGCCCAAAGTGGATTTCTTGTCATCTTTGCATTTGGCAAAGTCAGAATCAGAATAGCCCACCACTTCTAAATGATCACTTCTTCTATAAGTCAGTTTATAGTCTTTCGTCCCTTGCAGATATCGTAGTACCTTCTTTGCTGCTTTCCTGTGATCTAGGCCAGGATTAGTCTGATAACGGCCTAGCATTCCAGCAATATAAGCGATATTTGGGTGAGTACAGACTTGAGCATACATCAAGCTCCCGACTACTGACGCGTAAGGTATCTGGCTCATTTTCTCATTCTCAACCTCTGTTGTCGGACACTGGAATGAACCGAAAACATCTCCCTTAACTACTGGAGCGACGGAGGGTTTGCACTGTTGCATGTTGTAACGTGTAAGGACACGATCTATGTAAGCCTTTTGAGACAATCCTAAGATCCCTTTGTGTCTATCTCGGTGAATTTCGATGCCAATGACGTAAGAAGCATCTCCGAGATCCTTCATGTCGAAGTTATGCGAGAGTAACTGCTTTGACTCATGCAACATGTCTAAACTATTACTTGCCAATAGAATATCATCTACATAAAGGACAAGTATAGTAAAGTTGCTCCCACTCATCTTGAGGTAGGTGCATTGATCCACTTGATTCTTCATAAAACCTTGTTTCTTCATGACTTCATCAAACTTGAGGTACCACTGACGTGAAGCTTGTTTTAACCCGTAAATGGATTTCTTCAACTTACAGACTAGATGCTCCTGACCTTTAGGTTTAAAGCCTTCAGGTTGTTTCATGTAAACATCTTCGTCCAAGTCTCCGTTAAGGAAAGCGGTTTTAACGTCCATCTGATGTAACTCCAAATCAAAATGAGCTACTAGGGCCATAACGATCCTTAATGAATCTTTACGAGAGACAGGCGAAAACGTCTCTTGATAATCAATTCCCCCTTTCTGAGTGTAGCCTTTTGCAACCAATCTCGCTTTGTAGCGTTCAATGTTCCCATTCGGATCCAGTTTTGTTTTGAACACCCATTTACATCCTACTGGTTTGACACCGTTGGGTAATTCTACCAAATCCCAAACGTCATTTTTCTTCATGGATTCAAGCTCATCAATCATTGCTTTATTCCATTCAGAAGGACTGATCACTGCTAATGGCTTCATTATAAGAGATAGGATCATTGAGCTTTCCGGGATCCATTTCAGTCAGGTAGGTAACATAATCATCCCAATTAGTAGGCCTTCTTTGCCTAGATGACCTCCTGAGTGGATTATCGGGTTCAGCATTGTCTTGGTGTTGTGCGTTTGATGTGCCTTCGTCATGAGGAATAATGGGTTCTGATTGTAGAGGTGAATTTGGAGTTGGTGCAGTAGCTTCAGGTGCAGTAGTTGCATTGGGTACAAGAGGAGTAATGGTAAGCAACGAGTCTCTCCCCCCCCGCGTCTTGTACTTCTTGCAATTCTTCGTAAGGGTTGGTACTGCTCCCACTGACCTTGAAATCCTCCAGGAACGCAGCACGCTTGGTTTCAACAATACGGGTGACATGGGAAGGACAATAGAAATGATAACCCTTTGAATTATCAGGATACCCGATAAAGAAACAGGAAACTGTTTTAGGGTCAAGTTTCCTTAGGAAAGGATTGTAAAGTTTTGCTTCAGCAATGCAGCCCCATACTTTCATATATTTAAGACTCAGTTTCCTTCCTGTCCAAAGTTCATAAGGAGTTTGAGGGACAGACTTAGAAGGAACTCTATTGAGTATATGAACAGCTGCTTTTAACGCTTCAGTCCAGAGGAATAATGGTAAATTAGTGTTGGCTAACATACTTCGCACCATGTTCATAAGGGTACGGTTTCTTCTTTCAGTGACATCGTTCTGCTGAGGTGTACCAGGCATGGTGTATTGGTTCACAATCCCCTGGCCCTTACAAAACTCATAAAATGGACCAGGAGCTTGACCCACATCAGTATGTCTTCCATAATATTCACCGCCTCTATCTGATCTCACAACTTTAATCTAACGATCTAATTGCTTTTCAACTTCAGCCTTATAATCTTTAAAAGTTGTTAGAGATTCAGATTTCTCCTTAATAAGATACAAGTACATGTAACGAGAATAATCATCAATGAAGGTGAAAAATGAAGTATGTCCTGTTATGCCAGCGATTTGGTAGGGACCACTAATCTCAGTATGAATGAGTTCTAATAAATTAGAGCTCCTAGTGGCACCTTTCTTATTTGCTAATGTCATTTTACCTTTAAGACATTTGACACATGTTCCAAAATCAGAGAAATCGAGAGGAGGTAAGACTTCATCCTTTACAAGACGATTTAATCGTTCTTTTAAGATGTGGCCTAAACGCTGATGCCACAACATGGATGAAGTCTCTAAGTCTCGTTTCTCTTTCATCTTTGTGAGTGATTCATTAATGTTATATGACAACAAAGATTTGGAAAAATTATCATGTAGTTCTAATCTATAGAGACCACCATCCAGAATACCAGTACCATAAAGAACAGAATCATAGAGGATAGAGAGTTTGCGATGACCATGGGAAACAATAAAACCGTCCATGTCTAACTTTGGTCTTGATACAAGGTTCCGAGTTACCTCAGGAACATATAACGTATCATAAAGTTTAATACATAAACCAGTTTTCATAAATAATTGTAATGTTCCAAAGGCCTTCACTTCTAATTCTCGATCATCCCCAACCTTAAGCGTTCTTTGGTTTCTTTCCAGCTTCCGGATTGTAAGGAATCCCTGAGTTGAATTGGTAACATGAAGCATAGAACCAGAATCAAACCACCAAGAATTAGCAGGAACACTTAAATTATAGGACTCAAGTATTATAAAATAATCGTTACCTTTCTTAGCCATCCACTCCTTAAAATCAGGGCATTTCTTCTGCATATGTCCTGTCTTTTTACAGAACTTGCAGTGGATTCTGCCTAAGGAGTTCTTAGAGCTGGAAGGTGCACTTGTATTAGGATTGGGCCTTTGGACTTTCGAAGCATCCTTCCTCTGATGATTGTTCTTCCTTTTCTTAGAGTTGGAGGTGGTGAAGTTAGCAACATCGGTAGTGCGATCCACCCTCATGCGCTCTTCCTCCTGTACGCACATAGCGACCAGCTCACTCATCGTCCATTTATCCTTCTGAGTGTTGTAATTGATTTTGAATGCTTCAAAGGATGAAGGAAGCGAAGTAATGATGAAATGAATGAGGAAACCATCACTGATTTCCATTTCCAGCCCCGTCAGCTTATTGGCCATGTCATTCATCATCATGATGTGCTCGCGAATGCTGCTCCTCCCATCATACTTAGTTGTCACCAGCTTGAGGATAAGGGTACTAGCGTGTGCTTTAGACATCCCCTTGAACTGCGCCTCCACAGAAGCCAAGTAGGTTTTAGCATCTTCAGAATCAGGAATAGCTCCTCTGATTGCATTACTGATGGACTGCTTCATAAACATGAGAGACATGCGGTTACACCTAGTCCACTTTTCATGAGTCAACTGCTCAGCAGCAGTACTTTGAGTAGTAAGGTCCGCTGGCTTATTCTCTTTTAAGGCATAATCGAAATCCAGCAGCCCAAGAGTAAGCATGAGAGCATCCTTCCATGCAGCAAAGTTATCACAAGTCAAAGGTGGAATACCGCAATTTGGTGCTGATAGTGGAAATAAGATGAGCAAGTTATGATACTAAGGAAGAAGTTCTAATGTGATCTAAGGGCACGTAATACTAAGGCAGGCATAAATAATGACCATATTACATTATGAAGCTATGATATTGTCTATTACTAACATCAAAATAATAGACTTAGTTAAAAATTCTACTTAAACGAAGACAAATCAGCTTTGGCCAGAAGTGTAATCATTTAAGCATATGTGCAAAGTGGTTGTAACAAATCAGCTTTGGCCAGAAATTGAGACAATCACTTTAGTTATGCACTTGTTAAGTATGCCATCTATGAAGGAATTAAATCAGCTTTGGCCAGATATTAAGACATTCATGTTTACGATGCACACTTAACATAGCTTTCGTAATACTTGAACGATAAGTAGATGTATCAAATCAGCTTTGGCCAGAAATGATACATCAAAAGCTCATTCAAGTCAAGCCATTTTGGTTTTGTAAAATATTATATGATTCTGATTAATTAACTAAGAAATTACAAAACCAATTATTTAGTAGCAAACCACCTGTTAGCGCCAAATTTTAGTTCACATTAACTGCTTAATAAAGTAATAGGATTTCGAATAAGTCTTGATTATGAACACTCATGATTTCGGATGAATCATGTCTTGGATTCATCCGAGATGAATGATTTCGAATTATTTCGGATTATCCGAAATGGATGATTTCGAATGATCTCGGATGTGTCCAAGACGCGTAAGTCGAGTCATTTCGGATGATTTCGGATGATTGTGGATCCATCCGTGATGGATGATGCTTAGTCTGAGATGATCCGTGATACATTTCGGATGATTTTGGATGGTGATGCTTAGTCCGAGATTCATCCGAAATGGTGATGCTTAGTCCGTAATGATCAGCCAGTTATTGATCCGTAATGGGTGCTTAGTCCGAAATTTTCCGTGATGGACGAACAAATGTTTATCAGGAATGATCATCCGGAATGGTCATCCGGAATGTTCATCCGAGATGTGTTCTGCAAGCTATTACAACTGTTAATGTGAAAACATAACTGAAAATTTGAAATCTTAGGAATTGAGATAGAGTTTCCTGTTTTAACATTGATCTAATTTTATCAGAAAATTTCAAAAATCATAATCTGTTTATCCTTTTAACAGATTTCGAAAATCCTTATTAGACAAAATAGATCAAAATTAGGAAAAACATTCAACAATTCAAATCATATTCCAAATCATAAAGGAAATTTCGAATTTTAACTAAGAACATGATGAACCCTAAAAATTAACCTTAAACCCTATATCCGAAATCTGGAAATTTATTGAACATTTAATCAAATTCTTAAACATTATGATTTCGAAACAGTAATAATTGGATAAAACATATGATCCGAGATGTATTGAACAGATCCGAGACGGAATCTCGGATGATAAAACCGAATTTTTTTATTAGGGTTTTCAAATCCTGTTTTCCAGTTTTATTCTAGATTCATGGATACAAAACAGAACTGACTAATCAACATATGCTCTGATACCACATGTTGGTTCAGTTCTGTTTAAACATAAGGGAAAACTTGAAAACATACGTGTCACCGCAGACAGTGCAGTGGAGAATCCAGTGAGGGAAGAAGACATGGAGTTCGACATCTTTGTCAAGGTGATCTGGTTCCTCCTTAGGGTGCTGACTGATGATGGTGACTATGAAAACCGACAAGGGAATCGGCTATAGGAGAGGAGGTCGATGATGATGATGTTATGATTAGGTTATCTAATTAAGTGTGTAACCTTATGACCTCTACATGATTCTCCTTATATAAGCACACAGGAGGAAACCTAATTAGTTAATAAGGGTAATATGGTCCATCAACAATTACCAACTAATTATTTAATAGGTTATTATATATTTTGATCTATATTATGTAAATGATTATAATGGCTACTAGATTAAATATTAAACATAATATATTTAATCTTACATAACATTTATCAAAAGTTAAGGGTCAATATGTCACTTACCAAAAGATGGGGGTTGAATGTGTAAAATCTATAAAGTTGGGTCAAGTGAAAAAGGCATGGCTGGAACCTCCGACCATGCCTTTTAAGATATATAGTAATGTTAGCCGACTTCATGGTGCCTGTTAGCAGTGTAATCTTTCTAATTGTCTTAATTCTGATGTCGTTTATTTTTGAAATTTACAATACACGATAAGTCTGTCCTTCTGCCACTCTTGCCAGCAAGCATTTTAGCCATAGAAGAACCGTTCATATTTCAATGGTTTACACACTTCGCCTTGCTCTCTATGTTTCCGCTATTATGTCATGACAAATTACTCCTCCCATACATCGCGCTCTATGGTATCTTCATCTTCATTTACTACGCCCCAAATGGAAAACCGACACACCAAACCCTCGTTCTTGGTCTCGTGTGACATCGCTTTATGTTGTTTTTCTTCTTTTCTTATCTTTTGTTCTCCACATTATATATCTCACCGTAGACCCCCTAAAGAAATACCCATTCCTCTTTGAAGCTATCATCATGCTTTTTTGTTTCTCTCAGTTTGTTTTGGTTGCTGTTTACACAAACTGGAAACAGTGGATTTTGTCTAGGAAATCACCCGTTGGTAGTGAAAAGAAACTGGCTTAATGCTGTTAGTTTAAGGGTCCTATTAAATCCACATGGTATCATCTTATTCTCACATGGGTGATACGGGCCGTATAAGGTTATACCTACATCGGTGTATCGCCGTGACGATCGCCGGTCGTCATGATAGTAGGGAATGGGTCACCCAAAGTGACTTATTCTTCTTGCACGACTACTTACCGGCGGGAGGGCCAACTTGGCGTACAAGTTGGCCGCATATCTCGCCGAGTACGCTTTTAAGCGACCCTCTTCCCAGATCAGCTGTGGGGCCTTCGTCACCCGTCTGGCGAAGGGTTTCTTTCGCCTCCTGTCCCCACAGGTGGCAAATGATATGACCCTGACACGCCAGCTTGACAGGGTTGGGAGGGACACATCCCTATCGATGGGTTTGGCTCGCGAGGTCGAGGGAGGGCAGCTGGTTTGGGCTTATGGTGTGGGTGAGGGACCCCGTGGAGAGGGTGGTGATGAGGAGGGAGACGAGGGAGAGGGAGGCGACAGAGAGGGTGTCGCTCATACTGTCGATCGATAACAGGTAGTTGCGGAGGAGTTACGGGGTGATCGCCCATACGTTCGACGCAGCGTGAGACAGCGTGTGATGCCTCCACCGGGGGTGGAGGAGAGACTCGTTCAGGTCGAGTCGGATGTAGCTGCAGTCAGAGGGGATTTAGCTGCAGTCAGAGGGGATTTAGCTGCAGTGAGAGAGGATGTACAGTGCATGGTCGAGGCGATTGTGGCTATGCATTCTGCCGCGCCCCTACCTCCATGAGCTGGCGCTGCACCACCACCGCCGCCGTAGCTGCTTATTATATTATTATTATTTTTTTGTTATTTTACGTTTGAAACTTTGTAAAAGTTTATCTTTTTTTTAGATGTAAAACATTATAAATATTAATCTTATGTTTAGATGTTAAGTTGTTTGTTTAATAATTGTTGTCGTAGTTTATCATAATCATATCACATATTTATCGTTTTACATAGTGGAAACTTACTAAACATTATAAATACGTTTAACTAGAAACTCGTAACATAATCCGATATATACAATACTATTTTAAAATTTATAAAACTTATTAAACGGTTTCCTGATTGCAACAAAAAATTAACTATTCTATACATATTTATCGTTTTTACAAAGTGGAAACCTGTGATACATAATAAATACGTTTAACTACAAACTCGTAACATAATGCGATATATAGAACACTATTTTAAAATTTTCAAAATTTATTAAACGGTTTCCCGATTGCAACAAAAAATTAACTTTTCTATACATATTTATCGTTTTACAAAGAGGAAACTTATTAAACATAATAAATACGTTTAACTACAAACTCTTAACATAATGCGATATATAGAACACTATTTTAAAATTTTCAAAATTTATTAAACGGTTTCCCGATTGCAACAAAAAATTAACTTTTCTATACATATTTATCGTTTTACAAAGAGGAAACTTATTAAACATAATAAATACGTTTCACTACAAACTCGTAACATAATCCGATATATACAACACTATTTTAAATACAAAAATTTATTAAATGGTTTCCTGATTGCAACAAAAAAGTTAACTTTTCTATACGGGCCGTATAACATTATACGGCCCGTATACAGATTCCAAAACTAAAAACCCTTGGCAAACCTTCGAAACAAAATTATGCAAATATGTTTACGGCCAGTATATAACTATACGTCCCGTATACATATAAAAACAAAAAAAACACATTCCATCGCATAAAATTCTGTGCATAAACATTCTATACGGCCCGTATTAGTTTATACGGCCCGTATAGATATAGGGATGTGAAAATAAGATTATAGGGATGTGGAAATAAAACAACCCTAGTTTAATCATGGGATTTTTTTTTTTTTTTTGTAATTTAGGCTTTGATGAGAATTCCATGTGGGGAATGTTATAGCTGATTTGTTGCGTCATCGACCGGGGTCTTGCTGTTTTATAGACGTTTCATGCACGACTCAGTTGTGGCATCGACTGTAGTTTTCTTTTAAGTAACTGTGCGATAGTTGTGTACAAAATCTCTACGGTCGATGATCGACTGTGGGGCTTCTATCCATTTTGTGAGAAGTCTTTTGAGTTTTGTGTTTCATTGACTTAATTTGACTGGATGTGGGTCTTACATGTTACATGATTTGGACCTGGCCCATATGGTTCAAATGTTCTAACTAGAGTGTGGTCACTAACTTACCAAACATGTAGTTAAGTGTCAAAAGACTCAAAACACATTTACGAAGGTACATTGATCACTTGAAATAATCTTTACCCATTTAGGTCAATCAATCCATAGTTTTCATCAAAAATCAAATTTGCAGTTAAGCTTTTGCTTTTGATTCAAAACTTTTCTTAGACTATGTGTTGTCGGTTAACTGACTTTTTCATTAATTAAAAAAAGGCAAATTTGATTTAAATAATCTCAACTTTCTTAATTTGGCCGATAATAATCCCAACTCAATTATTTGCCGATAATAATTCGAACTAGTCCACTTTTAGCCGATAATAGTCTGCGTTAAAAATAGCTTAACGGAGTTAAGTTTTTTTTTCCGAATTACAAACCGATGTTTTCGGGCTTTTGATTAGAACGAGGATACGAGTTGATTGGTGTAAAATTTACCTCGAAATACTGCCCCAAATGACGAAAACAGTGCTTCAATTCGGGTGTTTAAACTTCCAATTAATAAAAATCAAGCCGTTTGCAGCACCGTTTCTTGATTTTGGTTAAAACAACTTACACAAATAACCGAATTCTTGATTTAACTACTTAATACTGATCTTAACCATAGAGTTTAAAACGTTATATCTGTATTTTATTAACTTATCTGTTTATTCAATCAGATTGTGAAGTGTGAGTTGTGTGGTGGTTATCTAACAAAAGAGTGCCCCATATATGATCACACCTTTTCTAATTAATGGCCAAGATTGACTCCTTTTCTAAGGTTAAGTTAGCCTCGTATCTATATGATTTTAAAGAACATCCATGGCAAATCCAATTTATGTTTTTATCACAAAATCAGATTAGAATCCGTGTATTACATGAGTTGAACAAAATACACACTAAATAGTTAGCAATGAAGATTTAAAAATTATAAAACGGTATTTTGAGATAAGATACGAATGAAATTTCGTATAAGTATTTTAAGAACTAAATAATGTTTTACCTCTATTGCCTTTATTTTTAATTAGTTTTTATTAAATTAAGAAATAGAATACGTATGGGTGAAATAATAGAAGCGAAAAAAAGAATCTTGGGGTTTACAGAAATTTGATGCGTGACGCAACCAGTTATTAATATTTATCATTAAGTATTTATAGACCCATTAACCCATGGCCTAGTAGTCTAACAGAATGGTGTTTGTTTCCTATAAAAACGATGTAAGATTTAATCCTTAGGCTATGAGTTATACCCATCTCTTACCCCTCATTGCAACCTCAATGTCACATCACCATCTCTCACCCTATATTTATACCCATCTCTCACCATCCGCCCCTTTTTATATTAAAAAAAACTAACTAGAGAGAGAGAGAGAGAGAGAAAGAGAAAGAGAGCTAGAAAGAATAGCCTAGGACGTAGATCATGGGGAGCACATAAATCAATAGGACCTAGAGCAGCACGATGTTCTTCGCTCCTTCCATGTCATGTCCCTGCCCTCCTTCCCTAGGTATACCACATAGCCTTGCAAGTAAAAGATTAGGTGATATTTAAAGGTAAGATTATATGATATTTAAGTGTAAATATGTAATGTTCAAAAAAAAAAAAAAATTATAGATCCATTAATATCTAACTAAAGCAATTTATCTTTGTTTTTTTTTAAACTACTTGTTATGTTACAATATAGCACGATTAACTTCTACTTGTTTAGCAAATGATTCCAGTCCAACTAGTTGATGCACATTGGTTTTACCTATGGTACCCGAGTTCGATCCCCTCTCGAGGTGGCTCTCAACTCGTCAAGCCCCATAGTTGGGATGAGGTACCTGTGGGGTTTTTTCTTGGACGCCGGCCACTCTCTGATGCCAGTTGGGGCACAGTTAAGACACTCACGTCTGGCCGGAGTGGGGCAACAGGCCTCCCTAATAAGGGGGTGTGGGGTGTCTCGCACCCAAAAAGTGTATGACACCTTGCCGTTCAAAAAAAAAAAACCCTTCTAATTCTCGGAGTACCCACAATGTGCAAATCCCACAAACCCCTACATACCGTCACTTTATCGTCATACCAGGTTCACAAACCTCACTAAAAAACTAACCTTTCCCACAATGTACAAACTTATATAAACTCTACCTCACCCTTTACATCATCACATACCTTTACTATATTTTATATATCTCAAACTTAATTAACATCAAATCAATAAAAAATAGAGTAAATTACAAAATCGTCCTTTATGTTGATACCGGATTGCAAAGTATGACCTTTATCTTCAAAAAGTACAAAAACGTACTCGATGCTTACAAACTCTTACACGTTATGTCCTTTAGCCCTAACTCAGTTAGTTTTCAAAGTTAAATCTGAACAAATGGACCCCCAAATAAGGTTATCTTGGTTATTTTACCCTAAAAACTAAAATAAACAAACAAAAAACCCTTTCTCTTTCAAATCTCTCTCCTTCCCCAAACTCTCTCTCTACAATCTGAGGCCACCACCGCCCATAGCACGATAACTGCCATCACATCACCACCGCCCATAGCTCCTCCGTCATTGCACCACCACCGCCATAGCACCACCGCCATCACATCACCACCGCCCACAACTCCTCCGCCATCGCACCACCATCGCCATCACATCACCACCTCGTCGTTGTTCCACAGCTCCGCCGTCGTCGAAACCCTAAAAGCCGTCATCATCGTTCAGTCCACATATCTGCCACCGTCGTCGTTCGGTCCACAGATCTACCGTTGTCGAACGTTCGGCCCACAAACTTACTAGCCCTCCAACTTTCACACTTGGGTTAATTACTGAGCTTGTTTTGGTGCATGGGAAGGGATTAAGTGTGCACAGGGTCATGTTATTGTGTTACAACTGCCATGGAGAGGTTTAGGTGGTCAAATCACTTAAAAAAATGGTCAATTTCAAGCTCTTAGAAAGCTTAGCCTACATGATAATGCCATTGGTGGTTCAATCCCAAAGGAGTTAGGTAGTGTTTGGTATGAAGGAATGGAAGGTGGAATGGAATGGATGATTACGAGGGAATGAAGAAAATGGTTATTGGTTGGTCAATGGAATGGAATCACCCATTCCAAAAGACATTTCATTCCCTCAAAATCATTCCTTCCACCCCCATGTTTTTTTTCCATTCCATCCCCTCTTGCACCATTAATCAACAACACCAAAACTCACAACCTTCGCCACAACCCACCACCACCCACCACCGACGCCATCGCCGCCACCCACCACCACCTCACCCCGACAGCCACTGTCGCCGTCGCCGCCGCCACCTACTCGCCACCGTTATCATCACAGCCGCGACCAACCGCCAACGCCACTCGCTGCCGCCGCCTACCACCATCGTCGACGCCACCACCACATCCACCACCACCGCCACCATTAACCGCCGACGCCGCCCACCGCCACCTCTGCTGCCACCTACCACCAACGGCCACCTTGCCGCCACCACCACTCGTCGTCACCGCCGCACCGCCACTCGCCGCCACTCGCCGCCGCCGACACCCACCACCGCCACCTATAACCACCCACAATCACTACCACCAACCACCACCACTCACATCTGATTTTGTTACTTCGTTTTTCTTGCCTACCGAACAATATACGATAATAATTCATTCATTCACACATGGTAACCAAACAAGACATGAAATGGTAATGATTCATTGCATTCCCTCGTCCATTCCATTACCTCGTTCATTCCATTCCTTCGTCCATTCCATTACCCCATACCAAACAGACCCTTAGGGTTTTTACCCAATCTTCGAGGGCTTCAGTTATACAACAATAAGTATGCAGGCTCGATACCTCCTACATTGGGTTCATGTATATTGCCTTTTGTACCGGTGGGTGGAAACTTGTTAAGCTTAAAAGCTTTGATCTTTCTTATAATTCTATTAACACATCATACCTAATAGCTACTCTGATTTGAGATCACCCACTTCAATAAATCTGAACATTTTATTTATTTTAGTGTATAGAGTAAAATGACCAAAATACCCATGTGGGGTCCACTTGGTCAGATTTAACCATGAAAACTAACTGAGTTGGGGCTAAAGGACATAATGTGCAAGGGTTTGCAAACATTGAGTACATTTTTTGCACTTTTTAAAGACAAATGACACACTTTGCAATCTGGTGTCAACATAAAGGATGATTTTTGTACGTAACTTTCAAAAAATAAAACCATCAAATAAATAAATCAAGTATTAAGAGGCTTGGATTTTTGGTCGTATTATGATGCCCAATCTTCCATTGCTCCATTAACAATTACAAATGATAGTTGCCATCGATCTGGATTGCCTACCAAGATTCACGAGTCTACACGATCAGATTTTTTTTTTCAAAATCATCATAACGATTGAGATATCTGGTCCGATTTTGGTCAAAATCATTATCACCATGACAACAACAGTCGCACAATCCAAGCAAATCTTGATAGTACAGATACGCTTCTGCACACGGGGCCGTGCCAAGCGGACACGGGGGCGTGTGGAGCTAATGCAGACATATTGCAATTAATGAAGAAAGAGAATAAGGATGGACACGGGGCCGTGCCTAATGGACACGGGGCTGTGTCCGGGCTTCTGTGCAGGCTATAAATAGGGGTGTTTGGTTCACTTCAAATGCATCCCTTGACAAACCACCTCTCTCCCATTTCACCCACACTCCACCACCACTACAACCCACATCCACCCCATCATCCATCATCCATCATAGAGTGTATGTAGTAGTCTCGGGATCCAAGATTGATAGTAAGAGTTCTTGACAATCAAAGGCCATCTTTGCCTAAATCTCTTACATCACTTGGTGAAGACAAGCATTTAGTGTAATACTTTTGATTTTTAATCTTTTCGCACTTTTTATTTGGTTTGTATTAATGACTTTAATAACTAGTTTCTTATGTTGAAGGTGAAACTTCCTTATCATTTGTCTGTGGTGTCTTGGTATTATTTTACTGTCTATATAAAATAAAAGATTTACACCATTTATATCTCTACGGTTTATATAGAGATATGTTGGC
The DNA here is from genome assembly GCA_030545235.1 of Helianthus tuberosus. Classification (NCBI taxonomy): domain Eukaryota; kingdom Viridiplantae; phylum Streptophyta; class Magnoliopsida; order Asterales; family Asteraceae; genus Helianthus; species Helianthus tuberosus. The sequence goes on from CM060437.1 coordinate 67,568,627, forward strand.
TACCTGGTCAGGGGTTAAGGGAATGGTTTGGTAAGGTTCTTGCCTTGTTCAGTGTATAGATCCTGCAAGGACCTGGGTCAAGCTTACTAGGACCTCCTTCAATAGCCACTGGTATTGGATGCCGGGGGTGTGAATGGCTTGATCCCCTCATATGTAAACTACTATTAATACATTAACCCGACTACTTGGGAGTGTATCCCTGCTGACTCAAACTACTTAGCCGAGGGTAACGTCACCTTCAAAAGAGGGGCCTACCACATTACGTATTAATAACTTAATTAATTATCTTTCAATATTCCAACCCTTTAGGATTGTATCCTTGCTGACTCAAACTACTGGGTTGAGGGTAACGCCACCTTCAAAAGAGGGGCCTACTACTATAACTAAGATAATCTCTTAAAAAACGCAAAAGTGCGGAAATCATCAAAGGTTACACTAAAGGCGAGTCGGATCCAAGTGATTCATCTTGTCTATCTGTTTTATTTTTATTTTTATTTTCAGCATTTTTAGTTTTTATTTTCATATTTTAAACTTTTTCTAAAATTTTGATTTGATTAGACATTGAGGATAAACCGGTACTAAAAGCTCTTGTGTCCTTGGACGACCTCGGTATCTTACCAACACTATACTACGCTCACGATGGGTGCACTTGCCCATATGTGTGTTTAGTGTTAGTAGAATATCGTGTTTTATAAATTTAAAAACTTGATTAAAGTGTTAAAAAGGGCTAAAAATATATTCACGCTAACACACATCAAGCTTTTTGGCGCCGTTGCCGGGGATACAAGGATTTTAAGAAAGTTAGGAATCAACGGCCTAATTGTTTTTTTTATATTTTTCTGTTTTTTAGGACTTTTCTTAAATTTTTCAGCTTCTGCAGAGCTCAGCACGGGGCCGTGCCTGGTCGGACACGGGCCGTGCCCAGCATCGTTACTGGCAGTTTTTATTTTCCGAGTTATAGAGAGTTGAGCACGGGCCATGTCGGTGCAGCATGGGGTCGTATTAAATTCTCCAGTAACAGGGATACGAAAAAAAATCACTGTAACTCCGATCACGGGGCCGTGTTCAGCTGAGCACAGGGTCGTGGTGAAACTTCTTACCAACATTCTTTTTGTTTTTATCGCAGGACTTGGAACCTAGGCACCGCACCTAAACTTCCTACGCAGTGTATGAGCTCCAGTTCCAGTAAAGACATAAAAGAACCTCTAGACGAACCCAAACGCTTTCTAAGAAAAAGACTTAAGGCTAAAAACCAAGAGAAAGTTTCGGGGGACCCACTTCCAATGGCGGATCAACGTACCCTAATGGATTACCTACGGCCCACGGTAGGCAATCTCGGCGCCGCCATCAATGCACCGAATGTCGATGCCAACAACTTCGAACTTCGGCCGCATTTGATCCAAATGCTCCAAAACTCCGCAACTTTCCATGGGCTTGCGGGCGAAGATCCCCATTTACATATTACAAACTTTTTGGAAATATGTGATACTTTTTGGATCAACGGAGCATCAAATGACGTCATCCGCCTCCGAATGTTTCCATTTTCACTAAAAGACCGAGCTAAGGCTTGGCTTAACACCCTCCCAGTTGGATCGGTAAACACCTGGGATGAACTAGCCCAAATTTGTATAAGTATTTCCCTCCTTCTAAAACGGCTAAATTAATGACTGAAATTAATACATACTCACAAGAGGACGGGCATTCTTATATGAAACTTGGGAAAGGTTCAAGGAGCTACTAAGAAAGTGTCCTCATCATGGTCTTGCGGTATGGCAACAAGTATCCACTTTCTATAACGGATTGTTGCCACACACAGGACAAACACTTGACTCTAGCTCCGGGGGACTTCTAGGTAATCATCGCCCAAATGAAATTTATAATCAAATTGAGGAAATTGCTCAAAACAATTTTCAGTGGCACACTCCCCGAGGCACAAAATCTATTGCACCGGGCGCCCATAAGGTTGATGAAAGCACTTCTTTACAAGCCCAAATCGAGGCCCTCTCTTCAAAAATCAAAAAGTTAGAAATGGCAAAAACGGCCTCGGTTATGGCTTGTGAAGGGTGTGGTGGACCACATGAAAATTGGAGTTGTATGAAAGAAATGGATAATCAAACAGAAACGGTAAACTACATTGATAATAGACCTAGGCCGTCAGGTCCTCCAACGGGTACCTACAACAAAGGATGGCGTAACCACCCTAACCTTGGTTGGAGAGAACCCGACAATAGTAGTAACCAACAAAATCAAAACCAACAAACAAACTTTCAACAACCAAGAAACGAGTCACAAAATTTCTCTCAACAGCAACAAGGGGGACGAGAAAGGCTTGAAGAAACTATTTCACGCCTCATCTTCGACACCGAAAATAAAAACTCGGATCGATTTCAACAAATGGAATCGAACTTTAGAAATCAACAAGCTAGTATTCAAAACATTGAAAAACAATTAAATCAACTAGCTCAAAATTTCTCCGAGAGACCACAAGGCGCGTTACCCAACAATACCGAAACCAACCCAAAGGCGCAAGTACATCTCATCACGTTGAGAAACCATACCGTAGGTCCCGAAGAGGCTCCGCTACCTCCAACCAAAAAGAGTCCGTCTAACCAAACTGCAACTTCACCGGTGCCCCGAAAAGAAACAACTCCCCCACCAAATCAAGAGCCTGCAAAGAATCCAGCGGTACCCTACCCCGGACGGTTACTTCGCCAAAAGACCGACGAGCAGTTCACAAAATTCATAAAGTTACTAAAACAATTGCATGTCAATATTCCATTTGTAGAAGTCCTCACTCAAATGCCTAAATATTCAAAATTTATGAGAGACTTTCTCACTCACAAAAGGAAAATTGAATCATTGCAACTAGTTAATTTAAGCGAAGAATGCTCCGCCTTGCTACTCAACAAACTCCCACAAAAGAAGATCGATCCCGGAAGCTTCACCATCCCTTGTTCGATTGGGGGGTCACCCATACGCAATGCACTAGCCGATCTTGGGGCTAGCATCAACCTCATGCCCGCATCAATGTTCGACCGACTCAGACTAGGGAAAACAAGCCCTACAAAGATGAGCATACAACTCGCCGATAGATCCATAAAATATCCACAAGGTGTCGCCGAAAATCTATTGGTAAAAGTCGGAGACTTTGTCTTCCCGGCCGACTTTGTCATTCTAGATATGGAGGAAGTTACCGAGGTACCTCTTATCTTAGGAAGACCATTCCTAGCCACCGCCCACGCAATGGTGGATATGAATGGCGGGACATTAACATTGAGGGTTGGGGACAAGGAAATGGAATTTGGGGTTGGGAAAAGAGTAGAAGACGACGACTCGGTCAACTACATGAAAGTCATAGACTGAAGTTTGGATGATGCTCTCCGACGGTGCAACATGGGATGCAAAACATCCCACTTGGGTAACATATGACTGACTTTGGGTCTAGCCAATGACCCTTATAAACGTGGCGCACCATGGAGGCATTCCCCGGCAACGGCGCCAAAAACTTGATGTGTGCTAAACAGACTATTAAAATGAACTAAATTAGACTCTCTAAGCTAGACACTAAAAAGCTTTAAATCTAGACTCGACCTAAACCACACAATCGGCAAGTGTACCGATCACTGTAGTATGACCTAAGGAAGTTCGGATATCGAACCACAAGACTCTATTAATCACATTAACTAGACTCTAACAGACGCTGACAGACACGACTCAAACTGTTTAATTGTTTGTTTTTTTTTTGGGGGGGGGGGGGTTACTGAAAATCTAAGGAAATCTATTTAACTAATTATTAAACTAAAACTAGATTATACGAAGTAAGGCGAAGACTTTACCTATATGATGAAAGAAACCACCTAGACTAGAATCCTGGATTGATTTTAAGATTTTACCAATTAAGTTAACTGCATGATTTATGGAACCGAGATCTTATGATACTAAACCTATTAAGACACGAACTAAGCCCCTCAACCCTTCTTGAGGTGAAACTTATGGCACTACCTAGGCTGTTAGTCCTACCGGTTATTAGACTTCCTTCCGGTTATCTAATTATTGTGTAAGTACCCTAATATTGACCTACTCTTTTCCAATTATATATCTAGGGTAGTTTGAGTTTCTCAATTTGACTTGATAGACTAATAAACCGACAGGGCAACTAAGGCACGACTTTTTTCAAAGACTGTCTAAAGCAATTCGCCGGGTAAGACCTACCAATAGCCCTGCACCTTCCAGCTATTAGGACTAGTAGAATACTAAAATCTAGCAAATTATTAACTATTACTTCTAGGGTTTATTGGCCAATTCTCCCTAAAGGTCAAAGACACAAGGTCAAATATCTAGCTTGAACCTATTCCGTAGCAGACAACCACCAAGATTCATACGAAGCAATTGATAATAATAAGCCAAATCAAAGTACGCATGCACATCAAATTAATAAACTAAACCTTTTACAGTACACAATCAATCCATAAAATACATGCAATTAACGAAAAAGGTTTAAACTTTATTTCAATTCATTCATCATAGTCTAGGCGGCTTAAAAGTTTAGCCAAGCATATCAAACAATGAAAACAAAGCAAAGGTGTTCAAACAAGAATTCATGACAACGAGTTTCGAAAGAAAAATCAACAAACAAGGAATCAGAAAACCCGAGCAAGTCTTCAATTCTTCGTCCCGAACTTGTACCAATGATTCCTCTGCTAAAAAACGCTCCGATCAGCTCAATAATTGCTCTCAAAATCGCCTCCAATGTCCTCAAATCGTAATTAGGGTTTTTAGTATGATTTTCTTGGTTTTTATACGTAACCCAAGCTGATAACGGAGAAAACTCGTAAATTAACCCCGTCGCGTCACGCGACGGGTATGTGTTCTTGAGGTTGCGTAGTGCGACACCTTAAAAGTCCAGAAATCAATAAAATAATGGTGGCGGGGCGCGACTGCAATGTTGTGTAGCCGTGGCGTAGCGCGACGGCTCAATTTTCATAGACTCCTTCATAATTTTCCCAGCTTCAACATCCCAAAACTTCAGAATTTTTTCTAACTCTTTTAAACTTGTTTCCCAGCCTTTAACACTTCAGTTTTTCAACGTTTTTAGCACAAACGACCTGGAAACACAAGATTTCATCAAAGTATGCACATTCTAATGAAAACAGAACTAAATATAACGGAAAACTATACACGAATAAGAGATGTATTTTGTAATACATCACAAAACACCCCACTTGGGTAACATATAACTGACTTTGGGTCTAGCCAAGGACCCTTATAAACGTGGCACACCACGGAGGCATTCCACGGAACTATCCTTAGTTTTAGTTTAAATTAACTTTTATGCTTTCTAGTTTAGTTTTAATTTTCAGGAATAAAACACACTCGGAATGATGGAGGCTACTAAGGGAAACTTGAACCCACACCCCATGCACAAAAACAGAGCCACCCGACAATTTTTCTTCATTACAGCAAATTTAGCACGGGACCGTGCTCAGCCCAACACGCCCCGTGCCCAAGGATCTGCAGAAAATGCCCAGTTTAGGTAACTGGACACGGGGCCGTGTTCACTGAACACGCCCCCATGCCCAGCCTTCTGTTTATTATGATACTGGCAATCTGAACACGGGGTCGTGCCCGGATTAACACGGGCCCGTGTCCAGACGCCCAGTAACATAAAATTTTGTTTTTCACACCTTTTTACACATTCAATCAACCTAAAACCTTATTTTTGGGACACATTGAGGACAATGTGTAATTTAAGTGTGGGGGGATGCTAAAACCTTGAATTTTGAAAGTCCTAATATCAAGCCTTACTCTATTGGAACCGCTAATCACCCCAATTTTTTTCAAAAACTTTTCGTTTTTTTACTTGTCTTGGTTTAATTTGGGAATAACAAGTTCTAAAAAGGTTATATTTTTACAAATTTACAACCGATAGCGTCGTGATAAAAAGAACCAACATAAGAAAATTATGAAATGGCATGACAAATCTAGTTAAAATTTGATTATATATACTTGATCACATTATAAACCCATTCCCACAAAAAATGAGTTTTGAGCCTTTATTGAGCATAAAAGCATACATCCTTAAATTAAATGCTCATTTTTCGTTTCTTGTGTGAATAGCCGTTTGGTTTCTTACGACTCTAGAACTTGTCATGACGATACATTCCTGGTCCTTACCTACTTAAACCCAAGTAAGTAAATGATGGAGGCATTAGGACTAACCCTTTTTTCTTTTCAACACCATTATTTTTCATTTTTTATCACCTACCCAAAATCTCCCTAGTTAACCCTGTTAGGATCTGAGTTTGGATTGATTGTGCTTTTGTTAAACAAAATGAAATGAAATTGGATTGCAGCGGAATTAAGATGGAATAACTTTCACACACAATCAAACAAGAGAACAGTTATAAGCAAACATGTATGACAATGAACCGAATGATTAAATTTATTTCAATCACTGATTACACTTGCATGTAAGCAAAAGTCTCCCCCTTAGCTCGAGCTCAGTAGATTTGCTTGTGCATAAATGACGAAGGATGGAATGAGCTAATAGAACAGTACATAGTACCATTCTCTTTATAGGGCACAAGCAAACCACTGAAGCATCTTTGCTGACGTCACCATGAAAGTGACATTTAACAACTAACTAACTCTAAACACTAATCTATACAACCACTACTAGCTAACTATAGATCCTATTACAATAAACAAAGTAAAAAACTGTTTCTTCATTCCACTGCTTTATACCAAGCAGGGCTTTGGTCTTCAGCAGTGCTTGACTGAGGGCAGTAGTTTAAGAGCAGCACTTTGTCTTTTAGCAATTCCTTAGTCTTCTCATCAGAGGTTGTACCCAGCAGTGGATAGTGCAAATTAGTACTTTGAAGATCAGCAGTTGTTTGAGCCACTATCAAGGGGAAAGGCTGATGCTTAACAACTGCTTATTCTGGTTCCACTGCTCTGATCCGGTTTTGGCTTTAATCAACTGTTCCTCTGGTAGGGTTCAATCCCAACAATCTCCCCCTGGAATAGATGATGCCAAAACCCTTCATTATTTTTGGAACTTTATTGTCTCATCAACAGTTCCCTGATTTTCCCTTTAAGTTATAACTCAAAGTTCAGGGAATCTGTATCTTCCTCATCCTTGCACAGTTGAAGATCAAGGAGATCCTGCAGATCTTCAATACTTAGGCCTAGTGCTTGTTCCCTTGATATTTTCTTCACATCACCATCAGATCTGATCAAAGTCAATACGTGGGTCTTTTGATCAGACTTCCACTTTAGTATTTTTGAATATGATGGGTTTCTTGGGAGAGGTTTTATTTCTGATGAGTTTCGAGATGGTGGCCTGGTGATAACTGGCTGAGCAGTGTTTGCAGGTTGATTCAGTTCAAGAGTTTCTATCACCATTCTCTTGATACCTTCTTTTACAAGTTCATCACCTGCTATCAGTTCCTTCAAAGTTTCTACATCCATCTACTTTTGTCTTTTTCTTTGATAGAGAGCAGCACCAGCTGGAGCAGTGGATCTCCTGATTTGTAACTCTTGTGGCTTATTTTGAACCACTGTTTCAGAATAGTCAGGTTTTTGTGGAACACTTGGATCTTTCTTCCTAAGTTCCTCCAACTTTTTGTAAGTGGCTCTGACCCTATCTTCTTTCCACTTTGTCACTTGATTCTTTGACCCATAATCAGCTGCTATCAACTCCTCTTTCATTCTCTTCAACTCTAATGCTTTGTCAGGTACATTCTTTTTGAACTTTACCCAATCAGGAGGAGTATGTTTTACCTTATTTTTTATCATCTCTTGAATCTAGGCTGCTTCACTCTCAAGCTCAGGAATGGTCCAATCTTTGTACATGTATTTCTCCCCCTTATATTTCTTGTGAGCCATGATGTTCTCAATGTAGTCTTTTCTCAGAGATTCATCTGCTCTTTCTGATAATCTTTGACATACATTCTTTGCAAATTGCTCCAAAGATCTGACTTGAGTGAGCAAAAATTGATAATGCCTTTGAATTTCTTTGTCAGTCTTCCCTTGTGAATTTTCTTTGTAGATATCCTTTGCTTGTTAGGCCTTAACTTTCAAATATTCCTCTATATTGTTAGGCCTGGGATATCCTTTCATAGATGGTAAATTCCTTTTAGCAGGATCATCCTCATAGTAGAAGGATTTAATCTCTTCTCTGACTGCTATAAGCTCTAAAGGAAATTGATCACTTGTAGGAGCAATATCAGTGATTGGCTTTTGAAATTGAGCCGAAGAGAGAGGAACAGGGTTTGGTAAAGTAACAAGTGATAAAGGTTGTGAAGATGTTGGTGGAGGTGAAGAATCATCATCTTTCAGAATTAACCTCCTCCTCTTTGGTTGAGGAGAGGTTGATGATGTTTTGGATGGTTCAGTGGTGGTGATTGAAGTGGGAAGTGAATGACTAACAGTTGTTGAAACAACTGGTGTCTCAACCACTATTGCCATTACAACTACTGATTTGTCAGTAGAAGTCTTCTGCACAGTAGCAGGAGGTGGTTTGATTGTTGGTGATGTGGTTGAAGTGGTGGTGGATGATTTAGTGAGAACAAGTGTTTGAGTGGTGTGTGTTAAGTAGAAGTTGTTATGATTGAGGTGGTGGTTTTTGGTTTAACAACTGCTGAAACCACTGAGGTACCAACAGTTGTTGATACAACAGGAGTTACAACAGCTGTTTGGGTGGAAGATTGATGTGTGAGGTTTTTAGTAGGGTTAGGAGTTTGCTTTGTGGGTCTGGATGATGTGTTTTTGGGGTCTCTCACTTTTCTAGTAGGATTCTTTCTTATTTGATTAGGATTTTGATCATCCTTTGACTTAGAAATACCCTGTTCATTCAGCTCCATAAATGCTCTTTTCTCCTCATCCCACCTGGATTTATCCTTAGCCTCTCTATCCCTTTTTTACTAGCTTTTGCTTCAGCCAGTGCATTTGTGGTCACATCAATCTTTTTGCTACCATCTGGCAAGGGAATGTCTTTGAGCATACTATCTTTTCTTGGCTCAATGTACAGGCCATCATCATATCCCTTCTGCTTCCACTGCTTGATTTTCTCCCCCTTTTTGGCATTATCTGGAAGGGGTTTATCAAGGAAAAATACTGTTGGAGGAGCATAGCCAGTGGTTGATAATAAATGAGCCTTTATTGCTTTGATGTCAGCTTGTGTATCTTTATATCTTCCATCCATAACATTCCTGATTTCTTGAAGATGAATCTCATGTTGTAAATCAGCATACTCTCTTTGTTTGTGGAGCAGTGGTTGAAACAACTCCTAAAGAGCATCAGGGGATGGAAAAGGATGTGCTGCTGGAGGATATTATGGGGCAGCAGTGGATGTAGACTTTAGAGAATCTAACACCTGCTGCAACATGGTTTTGATATCTGCAACAGATGAGTCAATTATGTCCACTCTCTCCGTCAATTCTTGATATTTTAAACCATCACCCAAGTGAATGGGATCATCTGATTTCCCACCAGCAGTGGTTGTATCAGCAGTAGACTTAGGGAATGTATCCCAAAAGTGATCTACTGATGCCCCTTTTTCTTGGTACTGGGGACTTCTTCCTTAGTTGTCTTAGTTGTCTTTGAAGAAATTGCCTTCAAGGGAGTAAACACACCAGTGGTTGCCTTAGTTGTCTCTGAAGAAATTGCCTTCAAGGGAGTCTTATTTATGGAACAACTGACTCAATGTAGACCAGTGGGTCCAACATTAGTAGTTGCTGCTCCACTTGAACTACTGACAGGAATTACTGGTAATTCCTGCAGTGAAACCTCCTCAGTTGTTGTTGGGTTAGCAGAGGTAAAGACATCAGACCCAGTCACTTATGGGAGTGTACTCTCAGTGATAGGTGATTGAGAGGAACTGGTTTGTGTCTGAGCTATAGCAACTGCAGGCAACAAAGGTAGCATAGATTGTAGTAATATGAGAGGTGAAGGGATGGGTGTAGAAAGAGACATGTCCTTGGGATCAGGACTGAGGAAGATGGAGCCGATTGGATCCAGAGCTTCATAATGTGGGGTCCCTGTGTTTACAACCGATTCCTTTTGTGAGGATGTCGGAGGAGTTTGAGGCAATGGTGGAGATCTTTCTTCCAACTGCTGTGGGGAAGTAGCAGCAGTGGTTATTGGTGACTTTTGTTGTGTCACTGGCAGTTGCTCTGGGATCTCATTGTCACACCCCAACCGATGGCGGAAACATCGGGGTATGGCACTGAGCGAAACAGATTGTCCAGAAGTTTCCATAACAATTATCATTACCAATCAATTTAAAATAACATGTCCCATACCATGTCTCAAAAGGTAAACAAATTATTACAGACAAGATCTAGGCAAATAGTTCTATTCCGACAACTCAGATTTTCAAATACGGCAATTGTTTATCTGCTTCTAGAGACCCTTGATTTAGTTTGTACATACAACTATTTGTTGGCCTCTAGAGCCTTATTCTAGCCTCGATTTCCTAGCAGATGTGCATCCTAAGCACCTGTCACATACGTTAAAATAAAGTCAATACATATAATGTAAAGGTGAGCATACAAGTTTGATAATAGCATATAGAGTTCGAATTTCATTTACGCATAACCAGCACGTACACATAGAGAAATGAAGCACGTTAGTTATCGACATAGATCCATCGATACCAATGACTGCAGGTTTACTGCCTGAGGCAGTTCGCAATACATGATTACCACCGTAATCCATGCAAGTAATTGTCCTTAACAACCCATGCGAACAGGTGCTGAGTCCAAACTATAGTACTATCGTTGCTAAGGCAGGTAGACAGCATTCCATGTGTAAACATAACAAACAAGCATTCATAAGCCACATATAACATGCATTAACGATTAGCGTTCAAATAGTATTGAGTAGTGTGTTGATTGTGATTTGAATATTCAAAACATATGTAAGACCCAAAAGTGCTTAAAGCAAAAAGGGATCGAGTATACTCACAGCGATGATGGATTGAAGGGAGCGCTTAGAGCGGTATTAGCCTGATTAGAACGATAACATAACGATAAGTGACGCGTAAAACGATGACAGGGATAAGTGGCTCGGACAGTAACTCGATCGGATTGGTAATCCGATCAAGTAGTCCAATCGTGCGGATTGACAATCCGTTCGGATGGTCATCCGGTCGGACAGGTTGTCTGGTCGGATGGCTATTCGAGTGGATTGTTTCTTCCTTTGAAGTGTTTGTGTATGATGGCTTGTCCTTTGAAGTTTTCGTTGTAGCATTTTGAAAACATGAAAGTATCTCTACCTTTGAAGTCGGTCGATCGGTCGGTCGTGCGGATGACAATCCGCTCGGATGACCCATCCGGTCGGACGGCGACTCAAGTAGCAAGGTTACTTTGTGAGAACAAACCCACCGCAGGTTGTCACTCGGTCGGACAGGTAATCCGATCGGGTGGCATTCTTAGTGCATTGAACACGTTGAAAATTATTCGAGTGTTTAAGTCCAAGTATCTCGTGATCCGAAGAGTAATCCGGTCGGATTGGTAGTCCGATTGGATAGCAATTCATTCAATACTCAAACTTAGATAAAGTTGGTTAAGCGTGGGACCCAAAGTGTAATCCGTTCAGATGACCTAGCTGCTCGGGTGGCTTATCCGTTCGGACGGCAGTCCGGTCGGATAGCACTCGGTGTGGTTGTTATGTTTGTCTTTCACTTGGCTGTTTTGATTGTTTGTCGCTTTTATCGAGACGTTTTGACAACGTGTTAACCAACGGAACCCCATCCTAACCCAAGTGACCCGATCAGGCAGGAATCACCCTAGCTTGACCAGTTAACCGGTTCATGACAGTTGTTCTTGGTTAACCCGAACTCGGTGGTCTCGTGAGTAGAATCCAGATCTTGAAGTAGTACAATACCGCGAGTGAGTAGAAGACTAGAACAAGGTCCGAATCTATCGGTTTTGAGTGCATTGAGTGTAAAAAGAGTTGAAGGAAAGTTAGAAACCATCTTTCAATCCTTTTCTACCATGTTTTTGTTTAGATCTATGTAAGATCTTTGTGTATTTGTGTGGAAATCGATTAGATCTAAGTTGTTCTTGGTGGATTGAGGCCAAAACATGAAGTTCTTCAAGAACTCATGATGACGTCATCCTATAACACCTCAAATCTAGCGATTTCAAGGTTAAAACTTAAGATTCAAAAGATAGAAAGGTGTAGGAGTGCGTGTAGATTAAGAAAGTACAAGATTTAGGATGAGATCTTACCGGAATCGAGAGAAATCGGAGAAAAGGTTAGGAGAGCGTGCTGTTCGGACAGAGAGTTTCCAAAAGTAGAAAGAATGAAAGTGACATGGGTATTTATAGAGTTACCCAAAGAGGAAAGTGTGAGCCGGTCGGATGACATCTCGCCCGGATGACCTATCCGGTCGGATTGTCATCTCGGTCGGATGACACATGGCACCGGATCAAGTGGCAGCCCGGCCGGATGGCACTTGGTTCGGATGTTCGACGCGACGATTTTTGAGGTTTCGATTACGATTGCGATCGATGCGAATACGATAGAGTTTCCTATTCAAATTACTTTTAATCCCAACCATTCATATCTCACACTATCCCTTCTCCACTAATTATCATAGTTCGATTTCGATTGAGTTCGATTGCGTTTCGAGTTCGATTTGATTTCGTTTTGATTGATTCCCACACATACATAAATGAAACATGCACAAGTAACGCATAAGGCACACACACACGTATAACAATAACCAAAATGCGTAGTTCGAGTTGTGGTTCGATTCTTTGTCGATTGATTAGCATAGTTTGATTATCGTTTAGTTAGCTTTATCGCATTGTTACTTCCTATAGTTCACAGTCGTAAGTCGATTGAATAGCGATTAACATACGTCGATTATTGTAATTATTGACACTTACTCCACATAATACAACTAAGATAAACATATAAAAGAAATTCACTACAAGTCAAGTCGCGCGAAATCGGTCGTTGACTTTGACCTTGACTTGGACTTTCGAAAACACGGGGTGTTACAGCCTCCCCTTGTTTAGGGAATTTCGTCCTGAAATTAGGCCGAAGCCGTAACGAACAACTGTGGGTACTTCGCCTTCATGTCTCTTTCGAGTTCCCAAGTGAACTCTGCGCCTCGTTTGCCTTGCGCGAGCGTCTGAGCTGCTTGGTTTGGCGATCCATGAGTTCGACAGACTTTTCCACGAAGTGTAGTGTTTCGTTCACTTGTAGATCCTCTAAAGGAACATGTAAGTCGTGGTCGGCTAGGCACTTTCTGAGGTTTGAGACGTGGAAAGTCGGGTGGACGTTACTAAGTTCCTCCGGTAGTTCGAGTCTGTAGGCGACTTTTCCGATCCTTTCCAGAATCTTAAAAGGTCCAACATATCGAGGCGCTAGTTTCCCTTTCTTGCCGAATCTGACCACACCCTTCCAAGGTGATACCTTTAGGAGTACATAATCGCCAACGTCAAATTCAATGGGCTTGCGTCGTCTATCGGCATAACTTTTCTGTCGATTCCGAGCTTTCGTTAGATTGTCTCGGATTTCAAAAATTTTGTCTGTCATTTCTTGCAATAGCTCGGGACCGGTTAATTGCGAATGACCGATCTCGTGCCATACAATAGGCGATCGACATTTTCTTCCGTATAAAGCCTCGAATGGTGCCATTTGAATGCTGGAATGATAACTGTTGTTATACGAGAATTCGACTAACGGCAGGTATTTATCCCAATTACCACCGAAGTCTATGACACACGAACGGAGCATGTCCTCAAGAGTACGAATCGTTCTTTCAGTCTGACCGTCGGTTTGAGGGTGGAAAGCGGTACTTAGATTAAGCGATGTACCGAGAGCTGTTTGAAACGTTTCCCACAGTCGCGAAGTAAACCGAGCATCACGATCAGAGATGATGTCGCAAGGCGTCCCATGATTACAAATGATCTCGTCGGTGTAGATTCGGGCTAATCGTTCTACCTTGTAGTCTTCCCGTATTGGCAAGAAGTGAGCTTATTTGGTTAAACGGTCAACAACAACCCAAGTGCTGTCGTGACCTGATGACGTGTGCGGAAGTTTCGTTATGAAATCCATAGCTATACTCTCCCACTTCCACATAGGGATCGGTGGTTGCTCGAGTAAGCCAGACGGTCTTTGGTGTTCAGCCTTGACTCTTGCACAGGTCAGGCACTTCCCGACGTATAGATCAATATCCCTTTTCATGCCCGGCCACCAGTACTTGTAGCGAAGGTCCTGGTACATTTTGTCGGCACTAGGATGAATAGAATACCGGGATTTGTGGGCTTCGTCCATCAAAATCTGTCGCAAATCGGCCTATTTAAGAATCCAAATTCGGTCCAGAAAGTGGAATATCCCATTTGATTTACTCACAAGTTGGGCTCCATCGTGGTAGATTCGTTCCTTCTTCAAAGTGCGTTCATTAAAACATGCATGTTGAGCTTCGCGGATGAGGGTTTCGAGGTCGTATAAGGCTTGCACATTGCGAGTGCTAAGCAGATAGCTCCGTCTGCTGAGTGCGTCGGCAACAACATTTGCTTTGCCTGGGTGATAACGAATCTCACAGTCGTAATCGTTGAGAAGTTCTACCCATCGGCGTTGACGCATATTAAGTTCCTTCTGATTAAAGATATGTTGCAGGCTCCTATGATCGGTGAAGATCGTGCACTTTGTACCATACAGGTAGTGTCGCCAAATCTTTAACGCAAAAACAACTGCGCCTAGCTCGAGATCGTGGGTTGTATAGTTCTTCTCGTGGATTTTGAGCTGACGAGATGCGTAAGCTATAACCTTGTCTCGTTGCATGAGAACACAACCAAGACCAAGGTTGGAAGCATCACAATAGACAATGAAATCGTCGTTTCCGTCGGGCAGTGTGAGAACGAGAGCATTGCAAAGCATGTGCTTAAGGGTTCGAAAGGCAGACTCTTGTTCAGTTCCCCAAACAAAAGGCTTTTCTTTATGCGTGAGAGCGGTAAGCGGCACAGCGATCTTTGAGAATTCTTCGATAAATCGTCGATAATAGTCCGCTAGTCCGAGAAAAGAACGGACTTCAGGCGGGTTCTTAGGCGTAATCCAACTCTTAACGGCTTCAATCTTCGCGGGATCGACGTGAATACCTTGACTATTTACGATGTGACCCAGAAACTGAACTTCCTCCAACCAGAATTCACAGTTGGAGAACTTGGCATAGAGTTGATTCCCCTAGAGCAGCTCGAGAACCAAACGTAGATGTTGCGCGTGTTCGGTTTTCGTTTTGGAATATATCAAGACATCATCGATAAATACGTTGAGGAAACGGTCGAGATATGGTTTACACACGCGATTCATCAGATCCATGAAAACCGCGAGTGCGTTGGTTAGACCAAAAGGCATAACAACGAATTCGTAATGGCCATATCGAGTGCGAAACGCGGTTTTGGGTATATCCTCCTCTTGAATGCGTAGTTGGTGATAGCCTGAGCGTAGATCGATCTTCGAGAAACACGTAGCGCCTTGTAGCTGATCAAACAAATCGTCAATATGAGGTAGGAGATAGCGGTTCTTGATAGTTAACTTATTCAATTCCCGATAGTTGATGCACATCCTGAACGACCCATCCTTCTTTTTGACGAAAAGGAGTGGAGCGCCCCAAGGAGAGGTGCTCGGGCGAATGAAGCCTTTCTCAAGTAATTCCTGGAGTTGGTTCAAGAGTTCACGCATTTCGGTCGGCGCGAGTCGATAAGGAGATTTGGCAATAGGGTTGGCTCCAGGAATGAGGTCGATACGAAAGTCGATATCACGACTTGGTGGTAGTCCGGGAAGATCCTATGAAAAAACGTTAGGAAATTCTCGAACCACTGGGACATCGTTTACTTCCTTCTTCTCTTTCTTTTCCTTCTCTGCTACTATGATGTTAGCCAAGAAAGCTCTGTATTCCTTGCGGAGATACTTGCTAGCTTGGACACAAGACATGAGCTTGAGACCTTTCGAAGCAGTTTCGCCGTAGACGCACAATAGATCACCATTCGTGAGCGAAAATTGAATCATCTTGTCGAAGCACACAACTTCAGCATGGTTTTCGCGAAGAAAGTCCATGCCTACTATGACATCAAAACTTCCGAGTTGCATCGGAATAAGGTCGATTGGGAAGATGTGATTGTTGAGCTCAAGAGTACAATCACGAAGAATAGAATTAACAGCGACAGTTCTTCCGGTAGCGACTTCAACATCGAATGTCGAGGAGAGTTGGGAGCGCTTACGACTAAGGAGCTTCTCGAATTCGAATGACACAAAGAAATTATCGGCTCCAGTATCAAATAAACACGAAGCATAAATACCATTCACAAGGAATGTACCATTAACCACGTTATTGTCGGCTTGGGCTTGGCACACGTTGATGTTGAAAGTTCGTACGCGTGCTGCTTGTTGCTGTTGCTGCTGGTGTTGTTGCTGCTGAGGCTGCTGCTGCTGGGGCTCTTGCTTCACGACCCTGTTTGGGCACATGTTGGCAAAATGGTTAGGATCGCCACATGCGAAGCAGGCTCTAGCATTGACCGCGGGTACCGGAGGAGCTTGTTGACCCTGAGGGGCGGTGAGTAGAGCTTGATGAGCAGAAGCTTGTCGAGCACGGTAGTTGGTAGTGAAATGGCCGTACATATTGCAATGAGCACAAAAACGGCAAGCGATGGTAGTCGGGTGGTGGTAGGTACAAGTAGGGCAAAGTGGGTGTGGCCCAGTGTATGCACGCTTGGCAAGCGTTGCATTTGCCACAGGCACCGCTACTTGACGCTGTTGGGCTGGTACAACTTGAATCGGTGCAGCAGTGATCGCACAGTTCTTGTTGCTGGAGCTATTCTTTCTCTTGTTCTTCCTCTTGTTGCTCGATGAGGTGGTGGTTTCAGCAGTTGGTGCGGCGGTGGTAGCTTGATGCAGATGCTTTGAAGTTTTATCCCAGACACCAGCCTTGACCCGCTTGTCGTTGATTTCGGCGGCCAGTAGGTAGGTTTCTTCGATCGTCTTTGTCTTAGCCGCTTGCACGAAATCTGCAACACAGTCAGGCAGGGCTCGGATATACTTCTTGATTGCCATGTCTGAAGTCTTGACTTGGTCAGGGCAGATGATGCTGAGCTGTTTGAAGCGAGCAGTAAGAGCAGCGTTTTCTCCTTCCTTCTGCTTTATGTGCCAAAATTCATCTTCTAGCTTTTGGCGCTCGTGAGGAGGGCATAATTCTTCCGGCATGACCTCCTTGAGTTCATCCCATGACAAACCGTAGGCTGCATCGTTTCCCCGCTTGTTTCTCTCAGCCGTCCACCAGTCTAAGGCGCGGGACTGGAACACGCCGGTAGCATTTAGAGTGCGTAGGTCGTCAGGGCAACCGCTCTGTCGTAGTGTGACCTCAATGGAAACAAACCATTGGAACAACACTGTAGGGCCTTCCTCGCCAGTGAATTCCTTTGGCCGACAATACTTGAATTGCTTAAAGTTGAAGGGAGCTTTGGCAGTAGCTTTAGGAGCGTCGGTTCTCGACTCCTCACATGACTTGCTGACCTTCTCGTAGACATCACTCACGGCCTTTGCTACTTGTTTAGTGATGATAGCAGCAAGGCGTTTGTCCCTCTTTTCTTGACGAGAAAGTGGAGTGTGACGGGATGATGGTCCAGTTGACATTGTCTGCAACAGACATCGCCATAGGTCTCAGACACATCATAATCGAATCTCACCTCACACGTCTACTACTTACTAAAGCCTAGGAACACGGAATGTAACATGTATCACGCAAACACGTAAACACATAATCATAGATTCATATAAACACAGAAACACATAAGCACGTAAGCACGTAGAGCACAGAATCCACAAAAGCACAAAAGCACGAATTCACAAGATGCAGTCAGAATACAGAAACCTATCCTTCATAGTTCGCGAGCGTTCGAATATAGCGATCGTGTTTTAGTATATCGAGTTGCGTAGTATAAGCGTATAACGTAGCATAAAGTCGTCCATAGTTTAGCGATTTGGCAGCGTATTGAGATAGAAATGCAGTGCGAGTCGTGTGTGTCGATCGAAGCGAAAGCAAAAATCGAGTAAATCTCCAAAATTTAAACACATAAACAGGTAAACACACATAAAACACATAAAATCAACGAATCATCAGAGTCAGCAGTTGCGGGCTCAGAATCGAAACACGTAAAAATTCGAGAAATGGATTGTCTGCGGCTATTAGAGTTCGACTACCCAAAGTGATTCGACTATTCACAAAGACTTGTTGTGCACATTTGACCGTCAGGACAGTGCCGTTGCCTCGATTCTTGGGCGTTGGGCGCACATCCCATTAGTCGTATCGCGACGTCAGGTCGTTGGAGTCCGTCGAGACTTTGGTGAGAGTTTTGTAAAATGAGCGAAACAAGTCGTGAAGGTTAGGGTTTCACCCCTAGCTTAACAACTGCGTTCCTGTTTTTAACAAAATAGAGGAGATTATTCATCAAAATACGGATTTCACTCCTGATTTGTCATAATTCTCCCCGTTTGTAGATAAAATGCGGGTTGATTAAGCAACTTTAGTCGAGAGTTTGCGGTTTTCACACCTAATCTCGGCTTAATTCCTTGTTTATAGTTGAAAATTCGAGTGCAGTGATAGTGTAGCATAAGCGAGAATAGCGAGAAATAGCTCGTGTATAATCCCTACTGGATATGCACAAGTCGGTCTGTTGGTTCTTAACTATAGACTAGGTCTCTAAGACATCGGCCCGGACTAGGTCGTGTCTTGCCTAATTCCCTATAGTTATGGCTCTGATACCAATCTGTCACACCCCAACCGATGGCGGAAACATCGGGGTATGGCACTGAGCGAAACAGATTGTCCAGAAGTTTCCATAATAATTATCATTACCAATCAATTTAAAATAACATGTCCCATACCATGTCTCAAAAGGTAAACAAATTATTACAGACAAGATCTAGGCAAATAGTTCTATTCCGACAACTCAGATTTTCAAATACGGCAATTGTTTATCTGCTTCTAGAGACCCTTGATTTAGTTTGTACAGACAACTATTTGTTGGCCTCTAGAGCCTTATTCTAGCCTCGATTTCCTAGCAGATATGCATCCTAAGCACCTGTCACATACGTCAAAATAAAGTCAATAAATATAATGTAAAGGTGAGCATACAAGTTTGATAACAGCATATAGAGTTCGACTTTCGTTTACGCATAACCAACACATATACATAGAGAAATGACGCACGTTAGTTATCGACATAGATCCATCGATACCAATGACTGCGGGTTGACTGCCTGAGGCAGTTCGCAATACATGATTACCACCATAATCCATGCAAGTAATTGTCCTTAACAACCCCTGCGAACAGGTGCTGAGTCCAAACTATAGTACTATCGTTGCTAAGGCTGGTAGACATCATTCCATGTGTAAACATAACAAACAAGCATTCATAAGCCACGTATAACATGCATTAACGGTTAGCGTTCAAATAGTATTGAGTAGTGTGTTGATTGTGATTTGAATATTCGTAACGTATGTAAAACCCAAAAGTGCTTAAAGCAAAAAGGGATCGAGTATACTCACAGCGATAATGGATTGAAGGGAGCGCTTAGAGCGGTATTAGCCTGATTAGAACGATAACATAACGATAAGTGGTGTGTAAAATGATGCCAGGGATAAGTGGCTCAGACAGTAACTCGATCGGATTGGTAATCCGATCGGGTAGTCCAATCGTGCGGATTGACAATCCGTTCGGATGGTCATCCGGTCAGACAGGTTGTCCGGTCGGATGGCTATTCGAGTGGATTGTTTCTTCCTTTGATGTGTTTATGTATGATGGCTTGTCCTTTGAAGTTTTCGTTGTAGCATTTTGAAAACATGAAAGTATCTCTACCTTTCAAGTCGGTCGATCGGTCGGTCGGTCGGTCGTGCGGACGACAATTCGCTCGGATGACCCATCCGGTCGGACGGCGACTCAAGTAGCAAGGTTACTTTGTGAGAACAAACCCACAGCAGGTTGTCACTCGGTCGGACATGTAATCTGATCGGGTGGCATTCTTAGTGCATTGAACACGTTGAAAATTATTCGAGTGTTTAAGTCCAAGTATCTCATGATCCGAAGAGTAATCCGGTCGGATTGGTAGTCCGATCGGAAAGCAATTCATTCAATACTCAAACTTAGATAAAGTTGGTTAAGCGTAGGACCCAAAGTGTAATCTGTTCGGATGACCTAGCCGCTCAGGTGGCTTATCCGTTCGGACGGTAGTCCGGTCGGATAGCACTCGGTGCTGGTTGTTCCGTTCGTCTTTCACTTGGCCGTTTTGATTGTTTGTCGCTTTTATCGAGACATTTTGACTACGTGTTAACCAACGGAACCCCATCCTAACCTAAGTGACCCGATCAGGCAGGAATCACCCTAGCTCGGTTCATGACAGTTGTTCTTGGTTAACCCAAACTCGGTGGTCTCGTGAGTAGAATCCAGATCTTGAACTAGTACAACACCGCGAGTGAGTAGAAGACTAGAACAAGGTCCGAATCTATCGGTTTTGAGTGCATTGAGTGTAAAAGAGTTGAAGGAAAGTTAGAAACCATCTTTCAATCCTTTTCCACCATGTTTTTGTTTAGATCTATGTAAGATCTTTGTGTATTTGTGTGGAAATCGATTAGATCTAAGTTGTTCTTGGTGGATTGAGGCCAAAACATGAAGTTCTTCAAGAACTCATGATGACGTCATCCTAGAACACCTCAAATCTAGTGATTTCACGGTTAAAAGTTAAGATTCAAAAGATAGAAAGGTGTAGGAGTGCGTGTAGATTAAGAAAGTACAAGATTTAGGACGAGATCTTACCGGAATCGAGAGAAATCGGAGAAAAGGTGAGGAGAGCGTGCTGTTCGGACAGAGAGTTTCCAAAAGTATAAAGAATGAAAGTGACATGGGTATTTATAGAGTTACCCAAAGAGGAAAGTGTGAGCCGGTCGGATGACATCTCGCCCGGATGACCTATCCGGTCGGATTGTCATCTCGATCGGATGACACATGGCACCGGATCAAGTGGCAGCCCGGTCGGATTGGTAATCCGGCCGGATGGCACTTGGATCGGATGTTCAACGCGATGATTTTTGAGGTTTCGATTACGATTGCGATCGATGCGAATGCGATAGAGTTTCCTATTCAAATTACTTTTAATCCCAACCATTCATATCTCGCACTATCCCTTCTCCACTAATTATCATAGTTCGATTTCGATTGATTTCGATTGCCTTTCGAGTTCGATTTGATTTCGTTTCGATTGATTCCCACACATACATAAATGAAACATGCACAAGTAACTCATAAGGCACACACACACGTATAACAATAACCAAAATGCATAGTTCGAGTTGTGATTCGATTCGATGTCGATTGATTAGCATAGTTTGATTATCGTTTAGTTAGCTTTATCGCATTGTTACTTCCTATAGTTCACAGTCGTAAGTCGATTGAATAGCGATTAACATACGTCGATTATTGTAATTATTGACACTTACTCCACATAATACAACTAAGATAAACATATAAAAGAAATTCACTACAAGTCAAGTCGCGCGAAATCGGTCGTTGACTTTGACTTGGACTTCCGAAAACACGGGGTGTTACACTCATCTTCCAGATTTTCCGTTTTACTGGGTTTGGGGGGCTTTTTGGATGATTTCTTTTTGGTCTTTTTGGTAATGGCAGGTGTGGGTTTCAAAGCAGTGGTAGTGCTGCTATGATCACCTGGAGCAGTGGGCTCAGCAGCAGATACCTGAGGAGCAGTGGTAGCTGCTAAATTCTGCTCAGGCACCTCTGCTTTTGTTTTGCAAGGTGTTGATAATCTTGTGAATGTTTCAGATTGAAGCCCATTTATTCGAAAAGAGTCACCTTGTTGGTACACATGAACTTCATCCTTACCAAATTTCTTTGTAAAATAATAACTTAGAAATCTTGGAAATAGTAAGAATGGTTTTCTATCAACATTTTTAACTAAATCATTAAAGATTTCCTGGGAATAGTTAAAATCTTCATTTTGTAAAATAGCATATCCCAGGTATTGAATCTTTAATGGTATTTCATTAAAAGCAGTTGTTTTATTTGAAACACACATAAAAAGAGAGTGAAATAAAAATCTTGTTGCAGGAGG
The DNA here is from genome assembly GCA_030545235.1 of Helianthus tuberosus. Lineage (NCBI taxonomy): Eukaryota > Viridiplantae > Streptophyta > Magnoliopsida > Asterales > Asteraceae > Helianthus > Helianthus tuberosus. Next base: position 67,590,767 of record CM060437.1, read on the forward strand.
AAAGTAACCTTTTTGTAAGGTATCCCTCCTTATTTCATCTGCATATCCCCTTTTAAGAAAATCATTTTGAAGTTCGTTTTTAGGGAAGAGGTTTTTACCTTGATGATCATTCAGTTCGAATACCTCTGAAATGGTTTGTGGTGTGATTTGGACTGTTTTACCCATGAGAGAGGAATTAATGGCTATGGTGTCTTCACCTTGTTTTTCTAGAGTAGCATTTTTCCAAAATTCCCTCTGGGTTTTCAGGTAAATCGGAGCATCTGCAGTCAACAAAGTTTTGTACTTTGATGATGCCATGGTATCGATGATGGAGTTGTAGGTTTTAATGTTGGTGGGTTTTGTTAGTAACCCTAAGTAGTTGTGCGGAGATTTGTATGGAATTTCAGTGGGTTCGGTAGCCATTTGAGTGGCCTTCTTGGAAGATGATTTTGAAGTGGATTTTGCAGATGAAGAAGACTTTGATTTTTTCATGATGAAGACGAAGAACGATGAGTGATTTGAGAAAGAAAGATGGAAACTGCTTTGAGAAAAGAATTTTGAATTCAATTCGACAGTGAAAACCCTGTTTGGGGTTTTAGGGCAGGGTTTTATAGGGGGAACACGTGAATGCTGACGTGGCAGCGGTTACAAAAATCTAATTGGTAAGTACTGACCACGTGTCAACCTCTGATGGAGAAATGAGAATAATGGAAGACAGTTGTTTAGGAAACCACTGATGGAACAATACCAGTGGATTACAAATGAAAATGAGGACAGTGGGTGACTTTAACTATCAGTGGATAGCTGGTGTCAATGGTTTAGAAACACTGAGGTTTAATCAACAGTGGAGACCAATGAAAATGAGGAAACAGAGGTTGACTTTCAACAGTGGATAGCAAATAACCAACAGATGTTTACACAAATCAGTGGTTATGGCAGACTTTTAAGGATTTATGAAAAAAAATCATTTTTAGCTATTTTTAAGGATGAATTTCTGATTTATTTGAAAACATTTTTATGTTTTTATTCATAGAAAGACAGGATTTTGCATGTTATTCCATGTTTAGCATGCCAATCCTCGAGATCAAACTTTCAAAGGTGGATGTGTCCAAAGCCTTGGTTAGCACATCTTCCAGTTGATCTTGAGTTGGAACATGATGCAAAGAAATCAGACCTTTTTCCTAGCAATCCCTCACAAAGTGATGTCTGATGTCGATATGCTTGGTGGTTGAGTGTGAGACTGGATTTTTGATGATATTTTCTGTTGCTTGACTATCCAGCATGAGTGGTGTTTTCAAAGCAGTGATACCAAAATCCAGCAACTGATTTTGAAGCCACGGGAGTTGGGCTGTACAGCTTGCAGCAGCAATGTATTCAGCTTCAGCAGTGGATGTTGAAACAGCTGCTTGCTTTTTGCTTTGCAATGAAACCAAGCAATTGCCTAGAAACTGGCACCCTCCTGAAGTGGACTTTCTTGTCTTGTCACATCCAGCAAAGTCACTATCTGGGAAACCTGAAAGCTCAATTTTACCATCAGTTGGATACCAGATACCAAGTGTGGGAGCACATTTTAGGTATCTGAATATCCTTTTTACAGCAATAAGGTTTGACTTTCTAGGGGCTGATTGGGATCTTGCACAAACACATGTTGCAAACATGATGTCTGGCCTAGATGTTGTTAGGTACAATAAAGACCCAATCATGCTTCTATAAAGAGTTTGATCTACCAAATCATCCTTTTCATCAGACATGATAATTTTATTTGTTGCAATGGGTGTACTACATGGTTTGCAATCATCCATCTCAAATTTCTTTAAAAGTTCTTTGGCATATTTTCCTTGATGAATGAATGTGCCATTTTGCAGTTGCTTTACTTGGAGACCAAGAAAGCACTGGATTTCACCGATTGCACTCATCTCAAACTCCGCTGTCATGAGTTTTCTGAACTCTTCACACATTTTGTTACTTGTGCTTCCAAAAATGATGTCATCCACATAAATTTGGACAATCATCAAATCTTTCCCTCTCCATTTTAGAAACAATGTTTTATCAATTTTACCTCTTGTGAAACCAATGGAAAGTAGAAAGGTGGAAAGAGTTTCATACCAGGCCTTTGGTGCTTGTTTCAAGCCATACAAAGCTTTGTTTAGCTTGTAGACATGATTTGGATTAAATGGATCCTCAAAGTCTGGAGGTTGACAAACATATACCTCTTCTTGAATCTTACCATAGAGGAAAGCACATTTGATATCCATTTGATACACCTTGATGTTGTGGTTGACAGCAAAGGCCAGGAATAGTCTGATAGCTTCAAGTCTTGCTACAGGGGCAAATGTTTCATCATAGTCAATGCCCTCTTCCTGTCTGAACCCTTGAACCACAAGCCTGGCTTTATTCTTGACAACAATACCCCTTTCATCAGTTTTATTTTTGAAGACCCATTTTGTGCCAATAGGACTTACACCCTGTGGCAATGGAACAAGCTCCCAAACTTGTTGTCTTCTAAACTGTTGGAGCTCCTCTTGCATGGCTTCTACCCAGCTATTGTCTTTTAGTGCCTCTTGGTACTTGACTGGCTGATGGAGAGATAGGAAACCAACAAAAAGACAAATGTTTTGGGATTGACTTCTTGTGAGCACCCCTTCATTGATGTTGCCAATAATTTGGTCAGGTGGATGAGATTTCAAGAAGATAAGCTCTCCTTGGTATGGAACAATGGCATTGAGTGGGGAGGGCTGCAGATGTGAATCATCTGAGCTAACCACTGCTGGTGACTTTAATGATCCAGCAGTGGCTTCAAAAGGTGGAGGAATAGGAGGTAATGGTGTGGACACATGCTGACTTTGATCCAGTGTTTGAGGATTTTTGTCAACAGTGGTTGATGATGTGGAAGCAGGGGTTGATGGGCTACTTTGATCAACAACTGTTGAGGTAGCAGTGGTTGAACTTTGACAGCTGTTTTGAACATCTGCTGCTCTTCCACTTGATGCAGACTTTTGTTGTGGAATGATGATTTCATATCCATAGTCTGATGGTGAATTTTCTGATGGACCTGCATTGTTAGACTTGACAGCAACACTTTCAAATGTGAATTTATCAAGATCAAATAAATCTGTAGGATTTGCTGGGATTTTCATTGATGAAAGTTCATTGAACTTTACATTCAAAGTCTCTTCCACTGTCTTAGTCCTTGTGTTGAACACTTTGTAGGCCTTAGCAGTGGTTGAGTATCCCAGATGATAACCACAATCAATTTTGGCTGCAAACTTTGAGATAGAATATTTTAAGTTTAAAATGAAGCATGGGCAGCCAAAAACTTTGAAATATGAAATCAATGGCTTTATTTTATACAGCAGTTCATAGGCAGTCTTTTGATGCCTGGGGTTGATTAAAACTCTGTTTTGGACATAGCAAGCAGTGTTTACTACCTCTGCCCAAAAAGTTAATGGCAAACCTGAATCAGCAAGTATGGTTCTGGCAGCCTCAATCAAGGTCCTGTTCTTTCTTTCAACAACCCCATTTTGTTCTGGTGTTCTTGGAATGCTGTATTGCCTCACAATTCCTTTTGACACACAAAAATCATCTAACTCCTTGTTTATGAACTCTGTGCCATTATCACTTCTGAAGATTTTTACTGGCAAGTCAAACTACTTTTCAACCTGTGTCACAAAATCTTGCAGAATGCCTGCAGTCTCATCTTTTGAGTGTAAAAAGTAAGTCCATGTAAACCTAGAAAAGTCATCAACAATAACCAGACAAAATCTCTTTTTCTTAAGACTCATGACTTTAACTGGGCCAAACAAATCCATATGAAGCATTTGCAAACATTTGGTTGTTTTGGACTATTCAATTGCTTTGTATGAGCTTTTATGTTGTTTTCCTTTTAGGCAGGAAACACAATGCTCAGGACAGGTGAACAGTTTTTGAGGTAAACCTCTTACTAACCCCGGTTTTGAAATAGCAGTGATTGTATTGAGATTTGTGTGCCCCAATCTCCTGTGCCATAATTCTGTCTCTTTGTTTGAGGCAGCTGAGAACAGACAGGCATCAGTCCTGGGGCTCTCTTTTGACAAATCCACCACATAAACATTGCCACTTCTTTGAGCAACAAGTTGAGTTTTTCCATTTTTTATTATTGCATCAATCTTTTTAACCATTTCTGGTCCAACAATCCTACAAGAAAGAGCCATAGCCCTTATCACTCATTTGAGAGACACTTAGGATGTTGAATTTTAGATTGTCTATTAGATTGACATTTTCAAATTTTACATTACCAGACTTTACTGTTCCTGACCCCAGAACTTTCCCTTTACTATTATTACCAAAGGATATATCACCCCCTCCATGGATTTTGAAATCTTTGAGTAGGGCTTTACATCCTGTCATGTGCCTGGAGCCTCCACTATCTACATACCAAAGGTTATCTAAGCATGCAGAAGCTCCCTGCACATGAAGTAAAAGGATTAGTTCATTAGGGTTTCCAAAGCCAATAAGGCTTTGGATGGGGTCTCAACAATGTCTGTGTCAAGTTTAAATGGATGGACAGTGGTTAGATTAGGGGTTTGGTCAACTTTTTGAGCATGTTTCTCTAACCACTGTTGAGGGTCTTGTCCTATGATCTGTTGGTACCCAAAGGGATTCCTGTTCACTCTTGGTTTAGAAGGCCTTTTATAGGTCTCATAAACATGTGGGACCCTAGGGTATGGTGGTTGACTTCTACCTCTGCGGTATTGATTGGCAGGGGGTGCATCAGTTACCTGAACATCTCTTTTGACAGAGGTTTGGTTCAGCTATTTGGTAACAGCTGTTTGAACTGGCACAAACAGTGGTTGGTTTTTGGTGAACTTGACAGATGAACTTGATGGATCTAATGAACTCAAAGGTGTTTTAGCAAGGTACTCTTCCTTTTTGACCTCAAAAGATTTTAAGTACACACACTTTTGAGTGGGATGGCAGGATTTACCACAGATGGTGCAGCTCTCAGATGGTGTAATAGTACTTGTTTTGTTCATGTCATAAGCTTTCAAGTGAAAACAATCTTTGGTCAAATGATTTTTCTTTTCACAGAAATCACAAAACAAGTTTTTAATCTTTTCTCTTCTTCTTTGCAGACTCCTTAGCAACAGAGTTTTGAACTACTGCTGGGATGTCCTTAAGAGGAATCACCTTTGCTTTGGGAGCTTTGACACCATCAGTGGTTGTGAAGTCCATTGGTTTAAAATTCTCAAGGATGTCACACTCATCAGACCAAGTAGGTTTAAATTGATATTTCTCAAGTTCCTCAAAAGTAGAGGATCCTACTGGTCTCTCAAGTGTGATTTTGTTGCCCAGTTTATCAGTAGTTTTCACTTCTTGGACATCCTTGTTTGTGGGAATGAATTCAGTGATTTCATCAGTGGTTTGAACAGATTTTTCAAAAGTAGTGTTTTCATCATCATGTTTTCTATAACCAACACCAAATTTCACATTACTTTTAATCTGTTTTTCAAGTATGACCTCATAGCCTTTGCAGGATTGCACCCATTTTTCACATGTGATTTGGGTGGCTTCCAACTCCTTTTTACAAACTTGATATTTTTCTATCATAGTTTGAAGTTGGTCCTTGACTATGCTATGCTCTTGTTTAAGACTGCAGATTTCACCATCTTTTTCAGCCAATTTGTTTTTCAAATATTTTAAAGTTTTTTTCAAATTATACTTTCGCCTAACTTAGGCGCCAAAAAGACATCCTATAAAATGATACGTCTCAGCAACTTCCATTTGATCAAACCAAAAAAATAAACGCCAATACTACTAAATACCACTCACTGTAAAATGTCAAAAAAAAAAATCAAAGATGGCTAATATGCTTTCTTGGATATTCAGTATTGTTCTTCGTGAAGTTTCACTGAATGAATTGTTAGCAGAGGGGAGTAACTAAGTAAGATTTTGCTCCATGAGATGGACAAAAATTCAAGAAAAAGATACTGATGCCAGTCATATGGCATCTTGTATTTTTTGTTCTTGAAGAAGGCTTGGATGAGGAGAAGAGATCAATGACACTGAAGAGTGAGATGATTATAAAGATGAAGATCAAGATGAAGAAAAAGCGAAAAACCCATCCACACGTCATAGATCTATGTCCCCAAACATCCACAAAAAAGCCACTTCAACAGACGAGCAGGCAAAATAATCAAACCGATGGGGTTGTTAAGTTTTACATAAAACGCCATATATTTAGTGACAGTTCTTGTACTATTAAAGACGAGAGAGACTGATGACAGTGAAGATTGTGAAGAGAGATCCGATTAGGATTTTTAATTTATTTTCTTCGCTTGTATTTTTTTTCCTGTGGTTGAAATATAATCAAACAATTGTAAAACGCCAAGATACCACAAACACCAAAATGTATATAAAAATAATAGAACAATGGGCCATCTTGTTTAAAACGCCTTAAAAAAACGTCATTCAGATAGATTTCCTGACCTCCTGGGTTCCAATGGCATACGATTTAAATAAACGCCATAAACGCCAAAATGTTAATACAATGAAACCATTAAACGCCATTAATTATTGAATTTGGTTAACACCAAAAATTTTAAACCCCAAAAATTAAAACAATATTGGGAAAGTGGAACTGGAAAAGCAGAAGATGAAAGGACAAAAAAGCCCCTCCGCCCTTCTCTATGCCGCATGACACGTGTTGGGCCAGGATGCGTTCTTACCGTTCTCACACTTTTGAGCGTTTTCTTCTGATCCCGTTTCTATATATATATATCGAATTTTACAAGTGTCTATACCACCAGTCCGCCACAAATCACAATGAACCGAATCGAGACCTCGCTTATCCCAGGCACAACACGCCAGGTTGATAACGCTAGTTCTAATAAATTATCGGGTACACGACATGAGATGCATGGACTTTGCTAGACTTGATGACCTAACTACTAATGCACGTTTGTGAAATAAAGCATGTTTAGATTAGTGCACGGAATTGACCTAGAAATTTGTCGTGTGTCACAGTAAGTATCTTGCGAACCATCGTAAGTTCAGTAGATGTACCACCACCAACCGAAGATTGAGCGTTTGATGAAGGCATTTGTGAAATTTTTGAATGTCAGAGAAAAAATGAGGGTCTTTTTAACAGTTTTTTATTGTTTTTGTGAGTAGAGAGCTTTTTTTCATTGTTGTGATTTAACCAAAACCTTACGTATTTAAATAAACAAAAAAACGGTCCCCCTCCCCCCAAGCGATCATATTAACGGCTATATAGTCGTTTGGTGAGTTAACGACACAAACCGACTTTAAATTTGCTTTTAACAAATCAAAACTTGTTTTGAGTGAAACCGGTATTTCTTTGGAAAATATCCGAACTAGTCTCAAACAGGTGGGTCGGGTTGGGCCCAAACCAGTTTGGGTCAAACCGGCTTTTTACTTGGGTCGGGCCAGTTTCTGGTTTACCGCTTTTACACCTTTAACATAAAGTAACAAATTTGGGCCTCAACTGTAATAACCTGATTTTCTATGTGTATGTAATAATGTAGAATATAAAATAGGTATATTAAAATATGATAACAACTATTTAAATGTTACTGACATGCTAGACTATGACAATTACAAACATTATAAAATTTCAAGTATATTTCTTAAAAGAATGTAGTGAAGAATTACTTAATTAACGATCATATATAAAATTCTAAAATATATAAATGATCATATCACTAAACTAAAATTATCTAGTTTATATATATAATGTTTTAATTTAATAAGTAGTGAATATTGATAATTATGAATGAATGATTTAGAATATAAAACTAAAGAATATAAAACTAGGGTGGAGATACAATAGGAAGTTTATTTGGCTAGGAAGGCTAGGAAGTGATCTTGACCATCCATTAAGTTAATCAAGGGCTAAGATTAAATCAGGGAAATTGAAAGGAAGAAAAGAGGCGCATGAGTTTGTTCAAGGGCATTCTAGTCAATCCAAGCCAATAGTTTCTCTCTCCTCCAATTCCCCCCATTTTTTAAACGTTAATAACTCTTTCATACGACATTATTTTTTTTATAAAAATTGCACCAAAAAAAACGAGCGTTTTTTTATCTTTAAAACGAGTATACTATTGATATATTTAAAAAAAAATTTAAACCCAGTTGTGTAAAACGCAATAGAAAAACCACCAGTTACGTAAAACGCAATGAAAAAAAACCCTAAAAAATGACATTTTTCTAAAACGCAATGCACAAAAAACACAAAGAAATGACTTATTTGTAAAATGCAATGGGCAGAAAACACAAAGAAATGTCTTATTTCTAAAACGCAATGGACTGAAAACACATAAAAAAATGTTTTACCTAAAACGCAATGCACAAAAAACACAAAGAAATGTCTTATTTGTAAAACACAATGGCCAGAAAACACAAAGAAATGTTTTATTTGTAAAACGCAATGGCCAGAAAACACTTAAAAATGTCTCATTTCTAAAACGCAATGACCTAAAAAAACAAAAGAAAGTGTTCTCTGTAAAACGCAATGGACTGAAAACACCTAAAAATGTGTTTTACCTAAAACGCAATGACTAAAAACACTTCAAAAATGTGTTTTACCTAAAACGCAATGACTAAAGATACTTAAAAATGTGTTTTTTCTAAAACGCAATAGCCAGAAAACACATAAAACTCTCTTATTTCTAAAACGCAATGGACACATAAAACTTTTTCTGAACTGTTTGTGAATTGTCTGTGAACTGTCTGAATTGTCTACGAATTACTGTCTTCGAAATGAGCCAATTTCTGGAAAATTAATTTTTCTGATGAGTTTTTAGTGCAGCTCAACCCCAGCCAGGGGCTCTGCCCCTTGGACCCCGCCAGGGGCTGCCGCCCCTGGGACCCCGCTACCAGGGGCTACCGCCCCCGGACCCCCGAACCCCCGCTAAGATCGTAAAACGCAATGACTAAATAAAAACCCAGATCGTGAAAATGAAATTAAAGAATTTCTTACATGGATCAAAGCCGGTTTCTTCATCAATTGACGAAATTTGAAATGATAGAAACACTTATCAGCGATTGAATCGAACAAATCGAGTGATTATCTTCAAAATCATCAGAAAAAACAAGATTTTGAATGAAATTAAACTGGGTTTTCTTCGAAAAAAGCTGAAGAACACGTTGATCGGGTGGTTGAATCATTGATTGATGACGAAAATCACACTATAATGTAGTGATTATTGAGATAGTAAGTGAAGAAAAGGTTGGAGATGGTGGGTTTTGAAAATGGTGGGTTTTGAAGTAACTGGGGAGAAGAAGGAAGAAGAAATGATGAGATTAACTAAAATACCCTTTCTCTTTATTTTAAAATTTGTCACATGTCATAATCCTATGGCTTCCTATCCTTCCTAGCCAAAATTAACTTCCTATTTGATCTTTTCCCTATAAAACTAATCATGATAAAGGAACATAAAATGCTGCGGTGATTCTTCAAAAAGTAATTAAGCAATTACCGTAAATAACAATAAAATATTTATTAAATATAATAGTATTTAAATGAAATTGTGAAAGGAAAAATTTAAAACTGGCAAGTTATATAAAAACAAATCCTTGTGATATAAGACCGCCCGTAGTGGGGCGTGTTTTTTAAAAATTTATCAAAAAAAACGCCCTATAACGCCCCGGTAACCGCTACACCCGGCGTTACCGGGCGTTATTTTCGAGAAAAATTGCGTCCGGCGTTTGAATTAAAACGCTTAAAATGAGGGGGGCCCACTTTTTTTACCGTTGACAAACGGTCAAAAAATGTATTTTTTTTTAATTTAAAATATTACCCCACTATATATATATCACCCCACATTCTCACCTTTTTTTATAAAAAACCCACTTTATCTTCTACTTTCTCTCCCACTTTTCTTCTATTTTTAAAAAAAAAAAAAACACCCACTTTCTCCTACATTTTTATACAATCATGCATCCATTTCGACCCCCTTTTGGTGTCCCCGCAAGACCCACGAACCCGAACACAACTCAACCGCAAAACCCGTATAACCTTCAAGACATGGACCCGAGCTTTTTAACGTACGCGGCTTACTTGAGTGGCGCCCCTCCGTTTGTGGCTCCCACTTTCGGCTATGGTCAAGCCGGCGGGTCTCAACCCGAATCCGAACCTGATGTCGAAGTCGTGCCGGAGAAGCAAACCCGAACTGGTGCAAGAAACATCGAAACGCGGCAAAAGGTCGCATAAGAAGAAGGAAAAAGACGCACCACGGCGTACAAAAAATATCATTAAGTGGACGAAGGACGAGGAATTCACGTTGGCTCGGGCGTGGCTCGACATTTCGGAGGACGAAGATACCGGTAACCATTTTATATATATATTGTTTTACTTATTTTGTTACTATATTTTTTAACATACAACTTATAATTTTTTTTTAATTTGTAGCAAACTTTCAAACTGGCCCGGTTTTTTGGGATAGGGTTCGTGCACTCTTTTTTACTACTTGGGGTCAAGGCGAACATCGGGACAAAGATTCCATTTCTAGCAAATGGACCGACATCAACAACAAGTGTCATGCGTTCCAAGAAGTCTTCCAACGTAACTACGATAATTGCCCGAGCGGTGAAGGTGACGTTTGGGTTTTAACGAAGACTTTGGAGGAGTTCGAGAGGACAAAATGCCCTTTCACGTACTATAAGTGTTGGGAGCTACTACGAAAAAGTCCAAAGTGGGTGGTAGTTAATCCAATGACGTCAAGTAGTAGACGTCGGGCTAAAAGGTCAAAAACATCATCCTCCGCTGACCCGTCAACTCCGACATCGGATGCCCGCAATGTTGATTTAAATGAGGCGGTGGACGTTGACGAGGGAATTCAAGAAGAGTTGGTCCGACCCACCGGTAGAAGAAAGGGAACCGGGAAAAAAATGGTCGAGTCGTCTTCCGATCTCGAGTTAAAGGATGATTTCGAGGAGATGAACCGTCGTCTCCAAGACATTCGCGACCTCGGATACAAACGTTGGGAGATTATGCAAGAACGAGTGGCCGAAACCAAAAAGTTTAACGAGATGCAAGAGGCGAGGCAAATGGAAAAGGACATTGAGTTTTTGTCCAAATCGATCGACCACCTCCAAGGCGACGCGTTGATCCTTGCGCAAATGCGTCAACAAAAAATTCGAGAAAAATATGGACTCTAGATCATGTTATTTTTTTTAACTTTATTTTAATTTTTTCGGTTTTTTTTTTTTCTGTTTTTTTTTCAGTTTTTTTTTTTATTTTGATTTCAAGTAATGTAATTTTTTTTTAAATTAATGAAGTTTTTTATGTTTTAAATTAAAATAAATAATTGTGAAATGATTGTGAAATGATTGAATGGGGGTTATTGGCATAATGCCCCACTACGCCACTTTTGCTATAATGCCCCATCGCTGACTAGGACGCCACGTGTCGGATAATGCCCATGGTGTAGGATCGTGAAACAACCTAACGAGTCGATCAGAAGAGTGCTCAGACCGAAACAGAGGCGGAATTCATTGATTCGGTCTTCGTTTAGCTTGTATTCACTAATAAATGTCTTGTTTATTGATCTTGAACACTTTTCAGTACAAAGACACCTCGACAGCACCTCGGCGTCGGAAATCAGAAAGTTACAAATGAGAAAGTTTGAAGCCTATTTATAGGGAGAGACCCTCCTGTTTGAAACTGACATGACCAGTTTCAAACTGTCACGACTAACCCTCCTGTTTGAAAGTGTCAGGCCATCTTCAAACTAGACCCCTTCAAACTTGACATCTTCAAACTAGCAGGTCATCTTCAAACTTTCAGGCCAAGACTCGATATAAGACGAAGTCGACAGATGTATGCACCAACAGACTCCCCCTCAGATGTTGACGAGTCTTAAGTGTCGAGTCTTTGCATCTTCAGTCTTTATCAGTCTTTTGTCTTTCTTAGCATATACCAGGATCTTCTCTTTGGCTCTAACCTCGTCAGACTCCCCCTCTCATCATGATGGGATCGCCGTCTGGAATTAGCTATCACCTTGAGATCAATCCCTGGCTTTATCTCTGATTAGCTCATCTCCTGCACAATATTCTCACAAACACATAAGTTTTTACTTAAATCAATAAGAAAAACTTACTAGTAATAGTTACATCAAGTTCAAATTAATGACCTTGATTAACTAATCTAACTTTCTTTCTCAAAAATCAGTTTCTTCTTTTAAACACACACTCCTAAACCAGTTCATCATATTCAGCACTTGAAATTTTGAAAATCAGCTTTTCATCATCAGTTGTCGAAAATCTTTTTGTATTTTTCAAAATTTATGCTAAAACACACTAAAATCATTTTGGGTTTTTGTTAACAAAGGAATGCAGTAAAGAAATATTTACAGACACTATTTTTGTGAGCTTGTGTAAGAGGATCATATCAGTTTATGTGACCAATCACTAGCACCGTTAAGCTTTAAACATTTTCAGCTCTAAACAATTCACATAGATTGACGATATATTTGTCCACTTAAACTCAATCTAAAAACTTTCAATCTGCTTACCGATACTTTAAGGTATATTAAGATAGCACTAAAATTCTTATGGACCCCACGATCTCAGCATATCCCCTCATCATGCAATACACTGACTCAAGTAATGCCTTTAAACTTTTATCAACTGTGATTTGTGCGAAAACAAAGCAGAATGTTTAAACATTAACAATCAGGTCGATACTTCCGTATACGCAGAGAATGTCCAATGTTTAAACAAAATAAGAAAATAAAAAATAAGTTGAAGTTGTTTAGGCTTTAACCACCAGGTCGATACTCCCGTATACGCAGAGGTGATCCAAAGCTTAAACGAAACACCAAAGAAAATAAAGCAGAACGTTTAGGCAACAACATCCAGGTCGATACTCACGTATACGCAGAGGATGTCCGATGCTTAAACAAAATAAAGAAATAAAACAAGTTTAAATCTTTGCAAAATGAAATGCACAATCACAGCGACTTTTCAGCAAAGTTGTGAAAGTTCACAAACTTAACCAGTTTTATGTCTTTCGACAATCAGCGATTACTGAGTAGGCACACAATCAAGAAGGACAAAACTAAGTACTATGCTTTCAATCATGTTTCCCACTAGAACTAGGCTTTTTCATTTAGGTTTGTATCGTTATCGCAAATCTACTAGTCTAGCTGAGCCTATCGTCACATCTTTAGTGAGATCGCTTATCACATTTTATCTCTCCATTTCTTTAGCATGATGTGACAGTCAAACTGATCTACTATCATTTCCTCTTTTTCACAACAAAACTCATTTTTTCATTTTTTAATGTTTTTGACATTTTCAAATTTTCTAATTTTTATAAAATTTTTACTCCCCCTAAAATCAAAATATGTCTCAATTTTGATTTTCTGGGAAAATTTGAAAACAAGCTGTACAAGAAATGTGACAACATGATGAGAATCACTTCAATTCTCCATTCACTTGGCATGAACAATCAGAACTCCCCCTGACAACAAAACATTTTCCCATAGTGATTTCAAAACACTTAAGTTTGTTTTAATCAAAATGGTTTTTCCGGAAAATAAGTTTTGTGTGTCTTTTCACAAATTCGGGGTTTCATCACTTTGTTTTCTTCAATCACATGTAAAGATTTAACATTTCCGATTTAAACAATAATACCACTTGTAGAAAATCAAGTACAACTTAATGTCCCTGATTTACCACATGTACGTCGAAATGTCACTTTCGTGAATTTCTCAAGAAATGTGCCGATTCATGTTCCACGCTTACCAACCTGGGAACTCCGGCAAGTCAGGTTTTTCATTTAAACAGATTCACCCAAGCCTGACGGTCCTTGGGTGATTTCGAATTCTTGTTCAACAATGGTGGAAAATTTGCATCATCCATTGTTAAACCTGAATTCTCCATTTTTACCTCAACCAATGGCTCCTCTGGCTTTGACGAACCAGAATCATTGCCTGCGCATGGCTTGTCTGACTTTGACCTGTCAGATTCATTGCCTGATGATGGCTTGTCTGACTTTGACACATCAGATTCATCGCCGACCAATTTCTTCTTCTTCTTTACTTCTTTCGTCCTCAGATTTGTATCTGATGAATTCGTCTTGCTTGACTTTGCAATCGAGGGAGTCGATTCATTAGAACTCTTATTTTTACCAACAGATGAACCCGAGGACAAGATCTTCTCGAGGTACTCTCTTGCCTTCTTCCTCAGTCTGTCTTTCTGACCCTGTGAAAGTTTAACTTTCTTTTCTTGAATTGTCTGTTCTTGAACTTTAGGTTTTAGAACCTTCTGTTCATGGGGCTTGACATTGACTGGAATCTTTGCCAATTTTTGAGAATTAGCCCTCAATCTGTCATTCGATCTTCTTGGGCAATCTCTGGCAATGTGACCTCTGATATGGCAATTATAACATCTCCTCATCTCATAACTCCAATTCTGGCAGTTAACAGCAATGTGTCCTCGAACACCACAAGTATAACACACTCTGTTATCGTACCAATCACCACTATCACACCAAACACTCAGATCATAGCATTGTCTGGCTTTGTGGTGATCATCATTCTTCCTGAAAGCTGGATTTGACTTTGAAGCACTGTGGTCAAACCTGCACCACTTATTACCAACAATTTTTGAGTTTTGATTTTCTAATTTTTGTGGTTTTTTATCTCGTTTGGATGATTGAACTGATGAACTTTTATTTTCTTTTTGAAAATTTTCTGGCTTTTTATCATTTTGTTTTTGTTCCACGTTCTTCTTTACAGGTTTTTGCGTTGAGCATTCACCTTTCTCAGTAGAATGTAAAACAGTTTCTTTAAACATTTCATTTAATTTCAAAAATATTTTTCTTTTCTCAATTTCATCATCAGTTTTCTCATCACAATCTTCAACTTTGACTTGACCAAAGTTTGTGACATTGTCACTTATTGGAACAGAATTGATCGGTTTTGGACAAGGATAATCTGGTGTTGATGACGAAGTCTCAAAACCTTTCAATTTCTCTTCAAGCTCTTGGATTTTAATCTGAGCTTTTTCAGCTTCATTTTCAAGCCGAATGATTTTCTGAAGATGAGAGTTTATTTCAATCTGTTTTTCAAGATTATTTTTAAAAATGGCAGATTTCTCATCTTCTAAAATCTTGTTTTTCAATGTCAAACTGTTCAAATCACTTAACAGTTTGTCATTTTCAGATTTCAACCTCTCATAATTTTCTTGCAAATCAAAAATATGTTTCTTATCAGCTTTCATCTCATCTTTCAAAACTGAAATTTCTTTAGTCTGTTCCTCTCCCACTTGGACACCTTTACTCTTGCTCTTCTTTAATATTGATTTTACATTTTGACTTTTCTTCTTCTCAGCATTGATCACCATCTGTTCTTTAATCTTTTTAACGAGTGGACTAATTGTCAGTTGGGAAAATTCTCCAGAAGTCTTCAAGTTTAAGATATAATTTTCCCATTCTTCTCGAGGTAAAGCACTGACAAATTTTTCAACCCATTCTTCTGATTCTTTTTTAATACCCTTCTCAGACATTGAGCGAACAAGATGGCTATACCTCTCAATGATACTCTTTGTACTTTCTCCTGGACAACCTAAAAATGAATCAAATTCTTTATTTAATACATTTATTCTATCAATAGTTTCTCTTGTCATATTAAAGAAATTGATATCCATGATTTGGAAACCCGTTTTTCAAGACAGTCCCGTTAAGAGAAATATCAAATTTAAACTAGATCACCTCTCAAACAAAATACCAATTACTTAAAATTCTGATTGGGCCGAACACTTTAATCAGATCACATGGGTCGGAAGTCTTGATTAATGCACATGAGCTGTTAATACAAATTACACTGATTGGACCACAACTATGTGAAATCGTTTTCACATGCAATAACCATAAATTTGACCAAGACAATTAAAGACAATCAAATTGTGATTGGACCGTATGATATAGTGGATTGACCCAATGTGGATCACATGCACATTGACTTCTGAAAACTTGACTAAAAGATCGATCAAATCAATGTTATCTTCTCATACAATCACATGCAATTACACATGATTCTTATCACCACATGTAAACTGACACAAGTTGACACAACATGAGAACAATTTCAACACAAATAGCTGACACTTAACACATGCAAGAACCGAACTCAATTTAATTGATACAATTTTCAATGTATTGCCGACAATATCAATTCCTATTTGATCGAATTTTTTTAATATATGTCCGACAAGTTCAAGTCAATCAGCAAAGAATTCACAAGTCTGCAAATTATCAGTTCCAATGCATATTCACATGCTCTCTTTTCTCAATACCTGATAACCTCGTAAAACAATTCACAAAAATCGATGAACTTTCAATCGGTTCACACTACTTAATACACTTTTGATAATATCACATGGACTGACACTCTCGTAAACTGTTATACACAAATCGATGAACACACTTTCAAACAGTAAGATCAATTTTCAAACAGTCACGATGACAACTTTCAAACGGTGATCATGTTTCAAACTGTCATGTTGTCAACTTTCAAACGGTGATCATGTTTCAAACTGTCATGTTGTCAACTTTCAAACGGTGATCATGTTTCAAACTGTCCTGTTGGCCACTTTCAAACTGTCAGGTCAATTTCAAACGGTAAGGTGACATTTTCAAACAGCCAGTTGCAAATTTCAAACGGGAAGGATCAGATTCAAACAGGAATGACCTATGACATCAGCAATTTATCGAACACTTTCAAACGGTCAGGCAATTTTCTATCACTTTTAGATCGAATTTCAGTCTGAAACTTTTAAGGCTTTGTTAATTGTCAAATCCGAACACAGTGTGAAAATTACAGCCGATTTTAACCGTGAAAACTATCAATTTTATGAAAGAAGGTGTAGAAAATCAGAATTTTTTAGCGAAAACGAGCTAAACGGTAAGAACTCTTCCTCCTGAGCTCTGATACCACTTGTAGGATCGTGAAACAACCTAACGAGTCGATCAGAAGAGTGCTCAGACCGAAACAGAGGCGGAATTCATTGATTCGGTCTTCGTTTAGCTTGTATTCACTAATAAATGTCTTGTTTATTGATCTTGAACACTTTTCAGTACAAAGACACCTCGACAGCACCTCGGCGTCGGAAATCAGAAAGTTACAAATGAGAAAGTTTGAAGCCTATTTATAGGGAGAGACCCTCCTGTTTGAAACTGACATGACCAGTTTCAAACTGTCACGACTAACCCTCCTGTTTGAAAGTGTCAGGCCATCTTCAAACTAGACCCCTTCAAACTTGACATCTTCAAACTAGCAGGTCATCTTCAAACTTTCAGGCCAAGACTCGATATAAGACGAAGTCGACAGATGTATGCACCAACACATGGTGGGGGCATTATAACCCACTACCACTACACATGGTCTAAAGCTGAGAAGTAAAAACCAATAGGGAACAAACAAATAAGAGTTGCAGTTAATTTAAATATATATAAAATAAAATATATGTGAACTTAAAGATGACTACAAGAAATAAGGAGCCAATCTAAGCAAGCCAAGTTCCCCTCATATATTGTATGTCGTGGCCCTCTCTTCATCTCTAGAGTGACACGTAGAAACTAAATTGCTTCCTTATCAAGTATTGAGTTACCACAACCATCCTATAAATTCTCACAGGTAGATATTGAAAAAACCACTCAAATAATTATTTACTTCTCAGTTCTCACATATAGATATTAATTCCTCACGAATACCTCTTAGCCTTACAAAAAAAATCTTCTGCACCTTTGTTTCGACTTCCCCTTATTCGTCATAAACATTCCAACTTAACAAACCCAACCACCACACGATATACTATACAAGTGCTTCTGTCTTCCATCTGTTAGAACCCCACCTTAAACGACCGACGCAATTCAAGCATCACCAGCCGCCATTCACCGGGTTAACGTATCACTTAGCCGGCGGCTTAGACTCGCGATTGGTAACTATCTCTTGTTATAATAAAATAGAAATCATGAACTTGTAAAAATTATCCGCAATGGGGCTCTGGTCGAAAAGATAGTTAAATAGAAAGATGACGAACCAAATAGTTTGGACCTACTTAAACCATTCTAGATTACTATGTCAATTCAAGTTGACAAATTTGTACCCTTTTGTCACCAACCATATGCAAACACTGGTCAAAATTTTCCTTTGGCCAGTTAATTACATTATTCAAGTTAATGATTAATGCAATATATATATTTTATTAAGTTATGGTTTATTAATTATAAACTATAATTAGTTAAACCAACAGTAACTTCCATTTCTGATTATAGAAAAATGAACTTATATATGATTGGTTTTTACTATATAAAAGGTCATCAACATCCTTATAAATTATTAATCTAAATTAAGAACTTACCTTTATAAAAAAAAAAAACAATCTGTAATACAGTTATATAAATAATCGACATATCAATTACTTATCATATTGGTAAAATATTTATTCTTGATTTTAATTAGTAAATGTTAAAGCAAACTAGTTTATTAAGAATATAAAGCCCCATCGTCGGATAATCATTAAGCGAAACAATTCGATAAATAAATCTGATTTGGAAATAATAATTATCCTGTAGAATCTCACGCTATTCAAGGACACCTACACAAATTATTAAAGGTGCGGATTCCTTCTATTACTATCCGTATAGTATGGGTTTTTAACCTTGTTTGTTAATCTTCATTTCAAGCTATTATTTCATATTATCGTTTTACTAAGTTACTCTCGTTTGATTCATTCACCTGTCTTAATCAATTCTGAATCTGAATACAGTTTTAGAACCATATTACATGTGATATTATCTTTATTAAATGGTATTCATTATCACATTCCTAATGATAATATGTCTGACCTGTTATATTGAATTATGGAGAAATATAAAATTATTACATGTTTACCCTCTGTACTCTGATACCCGAGCACGCCCCTACTTGTGGGGGTGACCGCAAGCATGTCATTGCGGCATCAATGGCGTGGCACCGACTGTGACGGTGAGCCTAAATCACAGCGTCTCGCCTGTTCTGAACTCTAAGGAGTGCCGGCTATATTTTTCGAGGCGTATGGATCGATCCTAGGACACTATTATTTTTGGTGGGTGGTTTGTATGATGCCCATACACCATCGCACATCGGTTCAGGACTAGCTAGCCTGTTCCGCCTGTTTTGTTATACTATATATATATATATATATACCGGGCTCGATGGGTATTTCTTATAACATAGTAAAGTTATTGAATTCTATCATGTAGTTACAATTGCATTATTATCTAGGGAAATTGGCCAGTAATAATCTCACCTAGACCTTATTGGCCATTAATAATCCCACCTCAGAATATTCCTCCCACAGTCCCACCTTTAACCTATTTTTCCTGCAATGGTCCCCCGTTAAAAAAACTTAACGGTGTTAAGCTTTTTTCCACATTATAAACAGATTTTTTAGGGCTTTTGATTAGAACGACGATACGAGTCGAATGATGTAAAACTTGCCTCGAAACGGTGCTCCAAACGATGAAAACGATGCTTCAATTCGGGTGTTTAAATTTCCAATTAACCAAAATCAAGTCAGTTGGAGCACCATTTCGAAGTAAGTTTTACATCAATCGACTCGTATCATTGTTCTGATCAAAAGCCCTAAAAAATCTGTTTGCAATTTAGAAAAAAGCTTAACTCCGTTAAGTTTTTTTAACGGGGGACCATTGCAGGAAAAATAGATGAAAGGTGGGACTAGTGGGGGGAATATTCTGAGGTGAGATTATTAATGGCCAATAAGGTCTAGGTAGAATTATTACAGGCCAATTCCCCTATTATCTATTCTTTCATTTTCATTATTCATTGCTATCATTATCCGCTCGTGGCATTTTGCTCCTTCGCATATTTTTTTCTTTTCTACTGGTTACCAGGGATGGCGGGAAAGTGTGAAGAGAGCTAAAATAAACAAGTTGGAAACTTAGTGTGTAGTTTTAATAATGTATGAAATAAATTATCAGGAATAAATCTTTTGTAAACTCGTTTGGATATTAATAAAATAAGCCCCTTTTGTATCTGATTCTGTAATAGTGACACGTCAGCCCAGAACCAAGCTGGGGTGTTACAGTTATGGTATCAGAGCACAGGCTCTTTCCTGTAGAAAACTTAAACATTAAATATAATCACACCTGTGAGTTAATGGGTTGAAACTGGGATAGGAAATCAAATCTTTCGTTTTGTTTGCATCGTCATTCTTACATTATCTTTCCTTCCAGATGCCTCCTCTAAGATCTGTTCGTCAGAAATCAGGTTCTTCTAAACGACATAATTTTGATAAAGCCTTTCAGCGTGCTTTCAAAGGAATACTGCCTAATATTCTACAGACCGTTGACCAACACGTACATAACACGATTCCTCCACCACCTCCAACTCCACCCCATATATCACCTCCTATATCTCCCCATGTTACTCCTCCTACATCTCCACCAAGAAACAACAAAGTGAAAAACATTGATACAAAACCGTCTGAAGGGATTCATATTTGGAATGAGAGATTCCAAAAGCAAAAACCTAGATCATTCAGCAATGCAGCCATGCCAGTGGATGCTAGCAACTGGATAGCACATGTGGAAAAGATATTTGAAGTCCTCGATGTAGATGATATATTTAAGACAAGGCTGACATCATATAAGTTGGAAGATGACGCTCGTATATGGTGGGAAGGAGTTAAACTTGCTAACGGAGGAAATGGGTTTGCTGCTACTCTTCCTTGGGCCGATTTTCGCACCATATTCTTCAAGCAATATTTTTCTGAGGTAGAGAAAAACGAGTATGCTAGAGAATATGCATCTATCGAGCAGCGGGATAATGAACCATGGTCAGAAGTCATGGCTAGATTCTGTAGACTGGCTAGTTTTCTCGGGGCGGCGGCTGGAACACCAGAAGTACAAGCAGAAAAGATGAAGTGGGCAGTCTGTGAAAAGAACAGAAGATGGATAATAACGCAAAAGTTCAACAACATTACTGAGGTTCCAGATGCTGTTAAAACATTGGAAATAGAAAAAAAGAAAAGATGGGCTAAATCCGAGGAGAACCGCAAAAGAAACCGTGAGGACAACCGCATCATAACTACTGGGTAGTCATCCAATCAAAACCACTACAACGGAGATCGAAGAAACCAATTCACGCGTAACCATAACAACCAAAATAATCAATGGCAACCAAGAAACCAAACTTTCAATCATGCTCAACAACCCCAACCCTATATGGCCCCTAGTAGGACTCCATCTGTCAACCGTCAATCTAACAACAAGAACCAAAATTAAATCCCTGTATGCAATATATGCGGTAATCGTCATCAAGGCGTATGTCGTCGGGCATTGGGAGCTTGCTTTAGATGTGGAGCGACTGATCACATGATTAAGCAATGTCCGAAGCCTGACCCTAAAGGAACTAATGTTGGGAATACTGCTCGACCCACTACTGGAGGACGAGTTTTTGCTTTGAATACTACAGAGATTTCAAATGCACAAGGTACGGTCTCTGGCACTCTTCGTTTGGGCTTACATGATGTTGAAGTTTTATTTGATACTGGAGCAACTCATTCTATAGTCTCACTATCAGTTATTAAACATCTGACGGCAATACCTACGCTATTAGAGAACACTCTTACTCTTACAACACCTATGGGTTATCCTGTCGTGATTTCCCATGTCTATAAAGACTGTCCTATACAAGTTAAATCCCTTATACTTAAAGCAGATCTGTTCCCCATGAAAATGGAAGATTTTGATATAATATTAGGAATAGATTGGTTGTCCAAACACAACGTCACTATCGAATGTCGAACTCGACGTGTAATTTTTGGAGACCCTCAATCTCCTGAACTCGTCTTTCAGGGGACTCAACCACGAAAAGTCCTCAAGATTATCTCTGCCCTCAAAGCCCAGAAATTCCTATCGCACGGTTGTGCAGGGTTTTTGGCATCCATTAAATCTCTTTCATCTGAAGAACCAACCATAGATAGCCATCCGGTTGTCTGTGAGTACCCAGATGTATTTCCAAAAGAATTACCTGGAATTCCACCAGATCATGAAGTGGAGTTCACCATTGACCAAAGACGAGAGGAATCGAGTGAAAAGGGGGGAGGAAGATAACTATCTAAAGCCGATAGTGTAGTAGGTCTTTGTAAGGCGAGTGGAAGGAAGTGACTCGACCGATAGGGCAAGGGAAAAACTTTTGTTTAACATTTCCTCAGGCTAACTCCAACGCGCTCCCTTCAATCCAAGTGTGTGTTTACTAGCTAAACACGAACTGTGAGTATATTCGAACCCATTTTCTTTTAACGCACTTTTGGGTGTTACATATGTTCTCTATATGAAAACACTACAACACACAACGTAAACACTTTACAACGCTAACCGCTCCCGCATGTTATACGTGATCTATGAATGCTTGTTCTATGCTTATACAATGTTACACTATACCGCCTCTAGCAACGATAGTACTATAGTTTGGACTCAGCACCTGTCATGGACAGGGGTTGCTAGGGATCACATCACTTTACTTCACGTGTCCGCTGGACATGTGTCGCGCATACTCTACAACGCAGTCTTGTGGTTAAGTGTGAACATAGTTTTGATAGTTACATGCTTCGCCCATTACGTGATACATGCTGGTTATGCGTAAAACGCTTTTCGCTACTATATGCTATCCAAACTTGTGTACTCACCTTTACATTTTATGTATTTACTTTATTTTAACGTATGTGACATGTTGATAGGATGCTATGCTATGCTGTGATGAATCAAGTGGGAAGTCTAGAAACTCCACTAAATAAATCTGAGTTGTCGGAATAGTTTTGTTCATGAGACTCGCTATCTGTAATGACTGTTTTTACCTTATATGTTAGTAGTATGAGATATTAACGTTAAATATATTGTTATTAATAGTTGTTATGGATTCTCTTGTACAATCTGTTTCGCTCGGTGCTACGCCCCGATGATTCTCTTGTTAATTTATATTTTTTTTTGTTACCTGCTGTAAACTTGCACTTTGGAAGCTACCGCTTTGAATATTTTGGATAAGTAAGATGTTTTAGATGTAGTTTTTAACGAATCAGATGTGTTTAGTATTCTCGAATTTTTATTTGAATTTAAAATTCGTCATTTAAGTATAACTCAAGTAATTCGAACTTCAATTCGCTGAACACCCTAGTAACAATCACTTCATCTATGCTAATGTAATTTCCACATAATATAATCTACAAAACTACATAAAAATCAAGTAGCATGGATAAGGTGGTAGCGGAATGTCATTGCCTTGGAATTCCACAAAATACAGGTCCTGCCTGACTTGTTACATTCATGTGGTTAATGTTCGGCCCATTAATTGGAAAAGAAACATATTCGAATCCAATGATTAAGATGTCACGAAGCCCAAGAGGAATACTTGGACTTAGAGGTGCACGAATCGTCTTTTTTTTTTTACATATACCCGGTTCCGGGTATGGAATAGGGTCCGTGTATGATCAAGTATTGGAAAATCGAGTATTAAGAGAAATCAGGTAGGGTTCGGGTACAATTATAAAGCAGAAAAACCACACCCTATGTATCCGGGTAGGGTACAATCGGCTCGGGTTTGGGTATAACCGCGTATGGGTCTGGATATTGATACCTGGTTTAAAAAATAAGGTTTTTTTTTTTTAATTATTCTACACAAAACTAAGTTGGTTTAAAAATTAAATTTGGTTTGTAATATGTAAAAATAAATTACAATAACATAAGTTCATTCAAGTACCAAATTATTTGCTTTATAGTTTGCCTTTCTAAAAAAAACTTACATATAAAACTTGTATTGTAAACATAAAAATATACTTTGAAAATTCGGGGCGAGTATAGGGTACGGAAGTTGAGCTCAAAATGCATACCCTATCCATGCCCTACGAGTTGGGCCGGGTTCGGTTACGGGTATAAAATACCCGCGTACAAAAATAACTAGTTCGAGGTTTTTTCTTGAGTCCGGTTCTAGATACAGTTTTTTATGCACCTCTAGTTCGACTACTTAAATGTTTGTTTGATTGATTCAAACAATGGATAGATAATGTGGCTATTTACACAAGTTTCTTGATCCTCTAGGATCAAATAGGAAATATAGTTTTGGTATGAAAGGTATAAAGGTATGAAGGAATGAGGTTGTGTCATGTGACAAAATTGAAAAATAAAGGTAAAATGTATTTTAGTCAATCTTATCTTCTTCCTTTCTCTTTCCCTGCATCTTCAACATTTTCTTCACTTTCTATCTCTATAATCACTACCTCATAGTGCGATTTTCGTCATCAAACAATGATTCAAACACCCAATCAACGTGTTCTTCAACTTTTTTAAAGAAACATATTTTAATTTCATATAATTTCTCATTTTTTTCTCTTCTAAGCCGTTTCTTTCCTTTCATCAACCCTCGAATAATATAATGAACAAAAAACGAAAATCTATATTCAACTCATGACACTTCATTCCTTGAAAGAAAAAGAAGTAGCGGGAATTTTATGTCTTAACGAATCACACGTAGAGATATTGATAACACCCATAGAGTTGTAGACCACCTAAAAAGGATATTTATTATTTGAGCCATATCCTGACATAAGAGGGCCAACGAAAAAAATTGTTCCATTATTACCAACAGAATAGAACAAATATAAACCCTTACGTTGAAATAATCCACTACATAGGGTGGTTAATAACATAATCATAGTATATTCTTTTACAATGCAATAAAGTTACGTAATGTCTTTTTTTCTTTAATAAAGGGGTATTTCCATGGGTTTCATCCTTTGTATCGTGTTCATACCGTAGTATTGAATGATCCCAGATGGTAGTTTTCGCCTACCGTTTCGTTTTTAGGGTCAATATCAGAAATGCAATTCATACAACGATAGACCTAATCCGAATCATAGAGCTATAAAACCCAAACGAAAAAAATGTTGAATTGAATTGATTTTGAAGCAAATCACTCAATTTATTCAATTCAATTGTTGATAAGTGTTTCTAACATTCAAATTTCGTCACTCATCAAAGAAATCGTAAGAAATTGGCTTTGACCTGTGTAAGAAATTTTTTGAATTGCGTATTACGATCTGGGTTTTCGTATTGCGTTTACAATATATCTAAGGTTTTCGAATTAAGTCATTGCGTTTTACAAAAGAGTGTGAAAAAAGCTTTTGTTTTTGTCTTTTTAGTCCATTACATTTTTTGAAAAACATATTTTTTGTGTTTTTAGTTCATTGTGTTTTAGAAAAAAAAAGATATTTCTTTGTGTTTTTAGTCTATTGCATTTTAGAAAAAAATATTTCTTTGTGTTTTTTGTCAATTGCATTTTAGAAAAAAGACATCTCTTTGTGTTTTTTTTTGTATATTTTGCGTTATAGAAAAAAAAATTTCTGTGTTTTTTATTCATTGTGTTTTAGAAAATATATTTTTTTGTGTGTTTTTTGCCCATTGTATTTTACGCATCTGGGTTTTCGATTTTATTTTTCTTCAAAAGTATAACAATAGCATAGTCGTTTTAAAGATAAAAACGTTCGTTTTTATGGTACATTTTTTATAAAAAAATAATGTCGTATGAAAGTGTTAAAACGGGGGAGGGGGGGGGGGGGGGGCGAGGAGAGAGAAAGTATTGTCTTGCTAGAATACACTAACCAAACCACACGTCTCTTTTTTTTGTTTTTTTTTTTAAATTCCACTAACTTAGTCTTAACCATTTATTTTAAATTTAGTGGATATGATTGTTTCCTAACTTTTCTACCAAAACAATATTCCTATTATATCCTTCTTCTAAACAGCATTTTGATAAAACCTTTTTATAATATTAACCTTTGACTTTTTTATTTTTATTTTTTTGTAAAAGGGCTATAATCCTACGCTGACGCTGCAAAAGTTTAATTTTTAAAAATTAAAAAAATTAGTATAAATATAAAAAATAAACATTAAGTTTTATAATATTAACTTTTTAATTGTTTTTTATTCCAAAGTTAAGTTTTGAAGTTTTTTTTTATTTCGTTTTTTTTACATCAAAATAGAATGTAAACACGCAACAAACTATCTCCTTTTGAATAACATGTGAACTAATTTTTGTTCATAGTAACTACCATGTCAGTTCTAGGAATTCAAAATCTTGTTTATAATGTCGTCACTTCTCGAATTGTTTATTTTACTTTGTGATTCACTGATTCATGCAAATGCAAACGGAATTATACATTTGATTAACATTACTTCATGTTTATCGGTCTAATTGGTTCATATATGAACCATGGTGGTTCACATGTGAACACTCTTTGGGTTGTTTCACAAACCACAAAACATCCAAATTGCCACCTTAGCTTAGACCAAAATCTGTTAGCATAACGTGAAAATTAAGTAGTTAGATGCCAAAAGGCCTTTAGTCTAATGATATCCAAGTGTGTAAAATCATGCTTATCTCTTATAAGGTTGAGGGTTCAAGACTCATGATAAAAAGATGTAAAATTATGAGTATATGAGATTGCTTTTAGAAAAAAAGTAGTTAGGTACGGACTTTAATGAACATGGAAAAAATATAACAACATTCAAGTAATTTGATGGATGTTGCTTTCAACATTAATGAATTTAAAGGTAGATGTACCAGGAACTTGAAGTTTTGTTATAACTAAAATACACAACACCTAATCACAAGTATATTCAATAATTATTCCTTTTATTGTGGTTTAGAACATATGAATCAACCACAGAATTATAAGAAACTACAAAGAATAAACTGATTGCTGGGTGTGGCTGTGGCAGGTTCATATTTTGCTGAATGACTTTAATTTCTACAATACCAATGTTTTAAAAACCGTTTGTTGTACCATTTTGGGTTGGGCTCGGCAATGGTTTAACCGGTTGTAGTATTAGACGGTTCAACCAAGTGACTAGTCAACCCTGTAATTCCATAAAAATACAATTCAACCCAAAAAATAATCCAAAACTACATAATTCCATGATCAAAAATCAATTTTCCAACAATATATATATATATATATATATAGGTAGAGGATCCTGTAAAAAGTGCTCAAAGTGTGAGAAGTGTATTATAACACTATATATAATACTATATAACACCATATAAACACCGTATAACAATATGTAACACCATATAATACCATATAACACTATGTAACACTATATATCATTATATAACAAATATAACACTATAGGTTGTCTGATAGCATGTCTATGATAGATGTATAATGTTATATTTGTTATATAATGATATATAGTGTTACATAGTGTTATATGGTATTATATGGTGTTACATATTGTTATACGGTGTTTATATGGTGTTATATAGTATTATATATAGTGTTATAATACACTTCTCACACTTCTCACACTTTAGGCCCTTTTTACACTATATATATATATTTTTATTTTTTAATAAAGGTCTATTATGCTATTGAAGTGTTGAATGCATCAAGTTCATGATCACTTAAAAAAGACAAAATTCATCATCATCATCATCATGAACATAACTATTTTGAACTATTTCCGTTTCCTACAATGTAAAATAAGAAGTTTTAGTTACTAATAATCAAAATATACTAAATTTACGTAACATAAGTAACATATACAACAAGTAACCTTTTGTTTAAGAAGCCAGTTCTGTTGGATATTATGTCCCGTTCGATAAGTCAACGTTGCCGACCGGGCTTGACCCGTAAGAGTTACACCTTGGGCAACGAACTAAAACCCACTTAACTGGTAATTACGAACAACATACGAGACAGATCATAATTATATTTATGATCATAAGCGGGTATTAACTGAGAGACGGGTACATGGATCGGGTGACACGGGTATTCTCACCCATTGCCACTTGTCGCGCACCAAAGCTTTGGCCAATTACAACACATGCAATTTTGCATGAGTGCCACTTGGCTTGCATGCAAGAAGGTCCATGTCTTTGAAGTTGTGGGTCTTGCATTTTAAAAAGGGTTGAGAGATGAACAAAATTAGTTGTTGCAACTCAAAATGCTCTCAACAACACCCACAATATAACCGGCCACCGAGCCAGCCGCGGGCCGCCGTCGCCGCCTCGCCGCCGCCGTCGTCGCCCCGTCTCTGCCACTGCCAGCCGATGCCAGCCGCCACCTGCCGACGCTTCGTTCGTCGCATCCTTCGTCGCGTTTCGTTGTTTCGTTTACTAGCACTTGTTCGTTGAACCTCGGTGTCTCGACCGGTTAGTCATTAACCGAGGTATAATTTTTCTCATCGGTAGTTAAATATATTTTATTGTGCTCGTATTTGCATGTAACCGGATCCTATTGGGTTTCGTTTTGTTGATCATTAGTTTATTTTTTTCCGCTGCGTCTTATTAATTAACTTGCTTAATTAATTATCTTTTATTTATTGAACCGGGTTTTGATAAATAATTTTTTGACCGATCACCACGGAAACCCAACAAGTTCATCCTTGTTAAAACTAAAAACTGAACATGCGTACAACCGGTTCATCAATGCACCGGTAATAAAGGATTTTCGGCCGTTTGAAAACGAAACTAATACCCTAATTAGACTAGACTCTATCATACCGGTAATGTCTCTGATATCTGGTTCAACCGGTAATAGCAATCGGTTTGTACTGGTTTTTTAAACATTGTGCAATACTTAAATTTATTTTATAAGTAATTGCCTCTCTTCTAAATTAACAACACAATAATACAAACTACAAATAATAAATTATTAATATAGATTCCTACATAAGCAAGTTGAATCATGGTGTGTGTATCGAATATTTTTAAATTAAGCATCTAAATACATTGATTCTTAATCCATGCAACTAGTAAATGGCATCCTGAACTTCACTTTTCAAACTACATAATACAACGTGACCATTCAAAGTAAGCACTTTATAAATTTGGAACAACCGAAAGTTGGATTAGATCGGAATAGACAAGGACCAAGGTAACAACCTAGTAAAAATAGAGATTTATTTAAAAATCTAGTTAGAGTTAATCGGTTTAACCTGGGGTTAAACTGGGGTGAATACGACAAATTTTGTATTTTTTTTTTTTAACATAGGGAGTATGACAAGTAAAAAAGAAAAGTATATTTAGCTATCCTTTAACAAATTCCTCATAATTTTGGTGGTCCTTTTTATTCTATTGGATGAAGGCATCCAGATTGGTAGAGCTAATTTTTTTCTTGTCATTTGTTTTGTTTTGTTTTTGTGTTATTGTTTCAAGTAATATGTATCGAAACCGACGTTTAGCTTGACGGGGTATGCTAAGACTTAAAAGACTTAAGTAGTCGTTGGTTATTTTAGTAGTTACTTATTTAGTAATAGGTAGTTAATTAGCCTTTTATCTTTCTTATTGTAATAGTGGGTTAATTAGTTATAGGTGGTTCGGTCTTATATCTTGTTTCTTATTTTTTTTTAATGGCAAACTAACTCACTCCTATAACACCAATATTTTCACCTTGAAGGGAGACACATTTCCCACCCCACCATGTCCCTGGTAGATTTTTATCTTGTTTCTATATCTATAAATTATAATAAATCAAAAACATTTTAGGCCAGATGACTTTCTCTTAAACATTAATTGCCATGCGGTAATGTATTGTGATGCATTGACTGAATTTGAGTAGTAAAGAAAATAAGGGTGTTCAAGACTTTTTCTCTCCCCTGCTATTCAATCTCGTATCATTTATTCTCTCAATCAAATTCAAGTTTTCTAAATTACTAATTCGTTCCCTTTCAATCTTTTGTTATTTTAAACCTTAAATCCAATTATATGTTTGTTAACATTCAAATAATTGTGGTAAACGTTTGTTACATTCAAAAAATTTTGTTAACATTAAAATTCAAATTCCATTAATTTTGGCTACATTTATTATTTTCTAAAATTACGAGTAAATTTTGTTAATATATGTAACGCCCCAAAATCCGAATTCATATATTCGCTAGTATGTTTCCAATGTAAAACATAAAACAAAATGACTAGGCTATTTAACCTAGTTAAATAGTTAGTCAAAACAAACAAGGGATGAAATTGGGACAATTATGAACAAGTAACAAACATGAGGGGCTGAACTTAAAGATTTAAGATGAAATTGGTGTAAAATACAAAGTCAGTAGTTTGTGTGTGTGTGTGTGTCGACACCAACAAAGGGAAGAGGAGGAGAATGCTCAAAAGATGCAATTTGCTCAAATTGAAAGGAGAATTCAACCCAAATCTAATGCATGTACCTGAATTCTTAATCATCTAGCCCTAAAAATCACTTGGTAAGTTGTAATTTTTGATTTGGTGATTTTGATATGAAGTGGGTTTTGATCAATCCACGAATTTGTATGAAATTAAGCACGAATATGTGTTAGTATCATCCTAGGAAACATGTGTTAGGCATAAATTCGATTAATTGATGTTTTAAGATAAAAACCCACTAGTTGGGTGATGAAGATGACATGGGTGTTTCACCATGTCCAAGCCTTGCTCAATTCGTGATGTAGTGTAAGGTATTAGATGGATTAATGTTAAATGAATTGAGTATTTTATAGAATATGCATGATGTTTGGCTATGATAATGATTTGTGAAAGATTATGTTAATCCATGGATGAACTAGGAAGAATGTGCTTTAATTAGTTGTACAATGTGCACTAAATGGTGTACGCACACCAAGTGTATGATGAAATGTCTAAGTGAAGTTAAGATGTGAGATTGTATGAAATGGCTTGATATATATGAATGAGATGAGGTAATGATGTAATTAGTAGTATACTAACTTGAAAAATGTGCTTTAGATGGAACTCATACAAGAATTCGGGTTGAATGAGTGTCTTGGTGAAGACTATGCATTAAGGACTTGTACGTTGTGTTTAATATCACTAGGTGATCATGTGATTGTAAGCACATTTGCATCGTGAGTAAGAAATGTATATAGTGTCTTTGATATAGCATAAATGATGTTACGGATATAGGTGGATAAGTCGGAAGTTCATATGATAAACCGTTGACTTCTGAAAGTCAACTACACATAGGAAGCATAATTTGACTTGTTGTTGTAAAGGTAGGATATTAGAAAGTCGTATGGTACATGTTACATCAATACGCGTTATATGGAATGACATGGTAAATTGTATGAATTTGAAAGGATGTGAAATTGGGTATATGTCTTATGCTTCTTATAATTGACTAATGAAAGTCAAATGTGAAATATGAATTGATATGATCTTTAACATGTACAATTGTGTATGCTAACGAGAATGTGAATTGGTGGCATGAAAGTAGAGGAATCATGTCAAGATGGACTCAAGCATGAAAGGCTAACGGGTCAAGAGGAGGCAAGGAAGTGGATACGGACACGGATGCACAAGGTAAGTGATTTCCGAATCACTTCTTAGTTTGTTAAGTAAGGTTATGTTCTAGTTAATTAGGCATGATAATTGAAGTCAAATAAGAAGGGTTGTATGAAATTGATGATTTACGTTAAGTAGGCCGAATGGGTCAAAAATGTGGTTTTATTACTATACCGGAAGGGTTGTATAAATAATTGATTACGGTACTATAATCGGGTATGGGTAGAATTGTACATAAGTACGCTAATAAAGAATCTGAGACGCGGATTAATAGTCTAAAGACTCGGTTGTGAGTCATGGTTAATAGACAAACAATTTCGCATTTGAAATTGTATTAACAAAGTTTGCTTTCGTATAAATGAATGACATGAATAGGTTTAACGCATACCGGGTATCGAGTGCATAAATCCCAAGTACGAACCCCGGATAATGTAAAAGTATTATAGTTATAACGTTTATGTAAGTTTTGGGTTAAAATAAATGAGTAGTTTGACGAAAACATGAACGGGTCGAATAAGTGAAAGCGGGTATATAAAGCCGAGAGCTTTAAGTGAATATTTTCCTTAAACCGGATGTTGGATTTCAAGTTCATATGATAGAATGTGAATTTACAAGCATGTACGAAGCTGCAGAAAAATGCATTTTCTAGAGGGTGTCACCGACGGCCTTAGGGGCGTCGCCGACGGGCTCTAGAAAATCAGTTTTTGGCTGACGGGTTATTTGGCTGTCTACGGAAGTTTTGGGCTACGGGCAATTGCAAGGGCCGTCGCCGACGGCCTCCCCATGTTCAAAAACCTGAAATTTGTTATCTAAGTTGATTTGGGTATAGTAGGCTTCGGTTTGTTATCCGTGGACCACAACGGGCCTCCCAAACATGATTTTGATCGTTCCTTTGATGTTTATGGGCTTTAAATCTAAGTCTAAGTACCATGTAATTAACGTATGGATATATAAGAAGTATATAAGATCTTGAACGTGTACGCCAGGGTGTATGTACATATGTAGACGTGTATTCAAGTTTATATGAAGGCACATATAAGTGTATGCAAGTAAGTAGAGACGTAGTAATGTATGTAAGTATGTAGACATGTATTTATGTATATGTGAAGATACGTAGGTGTATATCTACGTATGTAGAGGCGTAGTGATGTATGTGCGTATGTAGATGTGTATATGGTATATATGAAGGTACGTATGAATGTATACATGTATGTAGAGATATAGGAAGGTATGTACGTATGTAGATGTGTATGTATGCATGTAAGAATGTATGTATGCATGATTTAGATACGTCGAGTAATACGTTATTTATAGTGTGCCTTGAGAATGAAAAGTAATGCAGGTACATTATTGAAGCCTCACCAGAATATGGATACACAGATGGAATGCTTAAAGTTAGAAAGTTAACGAAGTGGGAAGTGTACGAGATTGAATCTTGTTTATGTATTTTGTACTAATGTTATGAATGTATGTGGTGAGTGCAGGTTGTACGAATCACGGGCGGTTATCACGAAGAATAGAGATCGAAGACCGAGTCACAAGATAGATTGTACGGGAATAATTGAGTATGTGCTTTAGCAAACAGGACTTATACTTTATATTTGTAAAAGATTCATATTAAAACGAACTTTCAAGTAAGTCAAGACGTTTGTAATGAAAGAAATTTTATGGCACGAATTTCCGCTGCGACTTTTTGTCAAATACGTATTAGGACCTAACAAGTTGGTATCAGAGCCCTGGTTTGAGAGAATCAAGTACGAGAGGATAGGTACTTGAACTCAAACCTGCTTGCTCTTGTGATAAGGGACCCGTACAATCCATGACTCGATCAAAATCTAAAGGTAAGCATAATTGCTTGGAAATGATGATCCAGGAATGGGGTCTAGAACCGGCATCAAGACAAGTGATAAGACGAATGGACCCCAGGTACGTAAATTTAACGTGTGGGTGTATGAAATGGTATAATTAAGCGAGTGAAAGAAATTTTTTAAATGAAATATATAATAGTGATATGGCAATGAAGTTTTGAAAATGATACACGTGCCGAAATTTAATTCTTCGGACATAAGGTGGCGATTACACGAAGACACGAAACTAGTATGTGGATTGTGTCCCTGGCCAGTACACAAGAAGCATATGACGTTCGCGAGACCGTGATAATTGTTACAGGTATGTCTGTTAGAATTAGGTAGTAGGTGGACGTGAGGGTAAAGAGAAACACAAGACTTTTAGGAATGAAAGTATGAATGATATGTTAGGATCCGCGGGACGGATTCGAAACATGAAAAGGAATGAAAGTATGAATGATATGTTAGAATCCGCGGGATGGATTCGAAACATGAAAGGAATGAAAGTATGAATGATGTGTTAGAATCCGCGAGACGGATTCGAAACATGAAAGGAATGAAGTATGAATGACCTGTTTGAATCCGTAAGACGGATTCAACATATGTAAGGAATGGAAGATATGAACGATATGTTTGAAACCGCTAGACCGATTCAAACATAGAAGGAATGAAGGGTAGGGATGTTACGTTTGGATCCGCGAGACGGATTTAAAACACAAAAAGGATGAAATTAGCCCACCTCAGGATGCGTCGATAGTTTGACCATGTTTGCGTCGAACAAGTCATATAAGTAAATGTAAAGCAAATGAACAAAAGAATGATAAGAATGAAAATATCCGAATGTGTAAGTAATTACGGACCAAACAAGTAAATATTCCTTAAGTGATATGATTCAAATTATGTTTAAACTTTCATATATATATATATATATATGAATATATTTATGCAAATGCGTTGCATGCAAGAATGGTCGAAAGGATAAATGGGTCATACGGGTCAGATGGCGATCGCCATTTGAACTCGGTAGTTAATGTTTTGATTTGTTAAGTTTTGTACTCATAGGTGAGCTTGATGAATGGACACGCAATGTCACCAATCGGAAAGGAATGATCATCGTAAGATAAGGATAACGAATCAATGGAATCTACTTCCGTCAGGTATGTATAAAAAGGGTTGTAACTTTAATAGGAGGTTATGACTCGACTAGAGATGGATGTGTCAGAATAGAATGTATATATACAAACCGTAATGCAAAATGTGGAGTGAATTTCAAAATGTTCGCAACGATCGTCGAGTGGTATTGAACCTGAATGCTCGTAACTGTGGAAATTCTGATAGAATATACGAGACGGCAAGTATCGCTAAGAAATGCTAACTTTGATGCTCGGCTTGTTGGCCATGTTCATTTGAACAAGACATTGTAGACAAGATACGCATGGCATAAATAACAATAGTAACCATGGAAATAATGCTTAGTCTTCGTGTTAAGTACGGATAAGTAAGTTTAAGAAGGGTGAATTTGGTTGAAATAATAAGTCTTTGAATGATTATAGTATGCGTATGGTAATATATCGACCCCACCTATGAGCTTAAAAGTAATAAGAAGTAATGTTAGTAATGGAATGTTTAGGATGGCTCATAGTGAACAAAATGAAAGATAGCATATGATGTATGAGTAGTACGAAATAAATCGATTTATTTCGATTAGTAAATGTATGAATGTAATATGCTTAAATAGGAAGTTAGAAACAAGCCGTAGACTTAGGTTTGTATGAATAATAATTGTATACAATTGGAATAGATTCAATGAATGAAACGCTAGTGATGATATGTGCTAGGAGCTAGCATTATAAAGTAAAAGACACTAATAAGAGCTCTGGATCAGACCCTGACCCTTGTGTGATTATGAGAGTAAATTACCAATTTAAGAAGATAGGGACAATGCGTACGATTTTATTTATTCATGAATAAGACTTATGCAAAGATCCCAAATGTATTCATGTTGTATTGAGCATCGCGAATGGATAGATGAAAAAGTAAGAGTAGTATTGGTCTACTAAAAATGAGAAAGGTTTCGGGGACGAAACCTTCTTTAAGGGGGGTAGACTTGTAACGCCCCAAAATCCGAATTTATATATTCGCTAGTATGTTTCCAATGTAAAACATAAAACAAAATGACTAGCCTATTTAACCTAGTTAAATAGCTAGTCAAAACAAACAAGGGATGAAATTGGGATAATTATGAACAAGTAACAAACATGAGGGGCTGAACTTAAAGATTTAAGATGAAATTGGTGTAAAATACAAAGTCAGTAGTTTGTGTGTGTGTGTGTGTGTCGACACCAACAAAGGGAAGAGGAGGAGAATGCTCAAAAGATGCAATTTGCTCAAATTGAAAGGGGAATTCAACCCAAATCTAATGCATGTACCTGAATTCTTAATCATCTAGCCCTAAAAATCACTTGGTAAGTTGTAATTTTTGATTTGGTGATTTTGATATGAAGTGGGTTTTGATCAATCCATGAATTTGTATGAAATTTAGCATGAATATGTGTTAGTATCATCCTAGGAAACATGTGTTAGGCATAAATTCGATTAATTGATGTTTTAAGATAAAAACCCACTAGTTGGGTGATGAAGATGACATGGGTGTTTCACCATGTCCAAGCCTTGCTCAATTCGTGATGTAGTGTAAGGTATTAGATGGATTAATGTTAAATGAATTGAGTATTTTATAGAATATGCATGATGTTTGGCTATGATAATGATTTGTGAAAGATTATGTTAATCCATGGATGAACTAGGAAGAATGTGCTTTAATTAGTTGTACAATGTGCACTAAATGGTGTACGCACACCAAGTGTATGATGAAATGTCTAAGTGAAGTTAAGATGTGAGATTGTATGAAATGGCTTGATATATATGAATGAGATGAGGTAATGATGTAATTAGTAGTATACTAACTTGAAAAATGTGCTTTAGATGGAACTCATACAAGAATTCGGGTTGAATGAGTGTCTTGGTCAAGACTATGCATTAAGGACTTGTATGTTGTGTTTAATATCACTAGGTGATCATGTGATTGTAAGCACATTTGCATCGTGAGTAAGAAATGTATATAGTGTCTTTGATATAGCATAAATGATGTTACGGATATAGGTGGATAAGTCAGAAGTTCATATGATAAACCGTTGACTTCTGAAAGTCAACTACACATAGGAAGCATAATTTGACTTGTTGTTGTAAAGGTAGGATATTAGAAAGTCGTATGGTACATGTTACATCAATACGCGTTATATGGAATGACATGGTAAATTGTATGAGTTTGAAAGGATGTGAAATTGGGTATATGTCTTATGCTTGTTTTAATTGACTAATGAAAGTCAAATGTGAAATATGAATTGATATGATCTTTAACATGTACAATTGTGTATGCTAACGAGAATGTGAATTGGCGGCATGAAAGTAGAGGAATCATGTCAAGATGGACTCAAGCATGAAAGGCTAACGGGTCAAGAGGAGGTAAGGAAGTGGATACGGACACGGATGCACAAGGTAAGTGATTTCCGAATCACTTCTTAGTTTGTTAAGTAAGGTTATGTTCTAGTTAATTGGGCATGATAATTGAAGTCAAATAAGAAGGGTTGTATGAAATTGATGATTTACGTTAAGTAGGCCGAATGGGTCAAAAATGTGGTTTTATTACTATACCGGAAGGGTTGTATAAATAATTGATTACGGTACTATAATCGGGTATGGGTAGAATTGTACATAAGTACGCTAATCAAGAATCTGAGACGCGGATTAATAGTCTAAAGACTCGGTTGTGAGTCATGGTTAATAGACAAACAATTTCGCATTTGAAATTGTATTAACAAAGTTTGCTTTCGTATAAATGAATGACATGAATAGGTTTAACGCATACCGGGTATCGAGTACATAAATACCAAGTACGAACCCCGGATAATGTAAAAGTATTATAGTTATAACGTTTATGTAAGTTTTGGGTTAAAACAAATGAGTAGTTTGACGAAAACATGAACGGGTCGAATAAGTGAAAGCGGGTATACAAAGCCGAGAGCTTTAAGTGAATATTTTCCTTAAACCGGATGTTGGATTTCAAGTTCATATGATAGAATGTGAATTTACAAGCATGTAGGAAGAAACGGGAGGTTAAGCGGGTAAACGGTTCAAAAGTTAGGCGCGTTTTAGTGCGTACGGACGACGAAACGAAGCTGCAGAAAAATGCATTTTCTAGAGGGCGTCACCGACGGCCTTAGGGGCGTCGCCGACGGGCTCTAGAAAATCAGTTTTTGGCTGACGGGTTATTTGGCTGTCTACGGAAGTTTTGGGCTACGGGCAATTGCAAGGGCCGTCGCCGACGGCCTCCCCTTGTTCAAAAACCTGAAATTTGTTATCTAAGTTGATTTGGGTATAGTAGGCTTCGGTTTGTTATCCGTGGACCACAACGGGCCTCCCAAACATGATTTTGATCGTTCCTTTGATGTTTATGGGCTATAAATCTAAGTCTAAGTACCATGTAATTAACGTATGGATATATAAGAGGTATATAAGATCTTGAACGTGTACGCAAGGGTGTATGTACATATGTAGACGTGTATTCAAGTTTATATGAAGGCACGTATGAGTGTATGCAAGTAAGTAGAGACGTAGTAATGTATGTAAGTATGTAGACGTGTATTTATGTATATGTGAAGATACGTATGTGTATATCTACGTATGTAGAGGCGTAGTGATGTATGTGCGTATGTAGATGTGTATATGGTATATATGAAGGTACGTATGAATGTATACATGTATGTAGAGATATAGGAAGGTATGTATGCATGATTTAGATACGTCGAGTAATACGTTATTTATAGTGTGCCTTGAGAATGAAAAGTAATGCAGATACATTATTGAAGCCTCACCAGAATATGGATACACAGATGGAATGCTTAAAGTTAGAAAGTTAACGAAGTGGGAAGTGTATGAGATTGAATCTTGTTTATGTATTGTGTACTAATGTTATGAATGTATGTGGTGAGTGCAGGTTGTACGAATCACGGGCGGTTATCACGAAGAATAGAGATCGAAGACCAAATCATAAGATAGATTGTACGGGAATAATTGAGTATGTGCTTTAGCAAACAGGACTTATACTTTATATTTGTAAAAGATTCATGTTAAAACGAACTTTCAAGTAAGTCAAGACATTTGTAATGAAAGAAATTTTATGGCACGAATTTCCGCTGCGACTTTTTGTCAAATACGTAGTAGGACCTAAGGCTAGAGGGTGTGGGATAACCCCCCTTGGGGGGTTATACGGACACCTCAGCGCCACCTAGGCGCCACATCAGCCAAGGGGCTTTATAACCCCCCCCATTTAATTTGCTGGGTGTGGAATGGAGCCCCGTCATCATTGCCTAATTATTTGTTATTTTAAAAATCATTTAATTTTCATATATTAATTTATACCACATAATTTATATATTTGAAATAATATAAATAAAATGTCATAATTTAAATAAAAACCATACAATGCCAGAGTTTAAAAAAAATGTCACTCGTCGTCTTCGTGGTCTCCTCCTTGTTCACGATAAAACCATAGGTGCTCGGTCAGATCGGCTCGAAGGTTATGGTGTGTGTTCCTGTCTCGTACCTTCGATCGGATAGCTTCTTTTTCAGCGTATGTTAGTATTGGGTTCGTCTGTCACACCCTGGCTTTGCGGAAGCGTGGTTATTTTGGTGTGACTTCTTAATACCATAGCTTAACCATAACAAGCTATATGAAATAAAAACCATGCAAGATCATCCATTAAAATAGGTTTGAAGAGTAAAGAACCACAACATTGTCTTAACGGATATCACATCCTAACAAACATAAACAGTGTTCAAAAGACTCAACACCAACAAGAAATAAACACAGTTTAAGAACTGTGACTCGTCCAGGAAAAAGTCATATCCCTTAAACTCGGATGACCTCGAGACTAATGCAGCGGGAAAACGTGTCATACCGCGCCAGATCCTTTAATTCCCTGAAATACATGTAAGTTGAAAAATCAACAATAATGTTGAGCGAGTTCATGTGTAAGTGAGTAAATAAACCTTTGTATGTATAAAAACCCTGGTATGTAGCAAATAAGGAAAAAGAGATCGATTAATGTGTAGCTAATACATTAATAAGTGACATGTCCTAGGAAGCACTCAAACCTGTAACGTGGATTTCGTACCGGTCCTTCCGGCGGAACGACATAGTCACCACATGCAGCCACACGCTGGCCCATGTGTGGGGCTCGCAACACCCGATAGATCTATCACTCATGCCTCTTGGTCCTTATACAAGGATTAATGGTCTTACGATAATAGCCTATCCAGTCATGTGATCTAGCAGTAGGTTCCTTAGCTAATCATACCGTGTATAAAATGTTTGTAGTAAATGTAACATGTATTTCACCCCCGCAGTTTAAAAACTGAAAACAGTTAAGAGAAAAGGGGGAGCATGAACTCACAGTGGTGCATCTCTACCAAGTATATCTCCTGATCAAGCGGCTGTGCGACGACCTACACGTACTAAATCTATTAGACGCACGGCCGTGCCTTAGCTTAAGGTTTAAGTTTTTGGGAAATAGTTAGACAACTATTTCGTGTTTATATTTTTGTAAATACTTGGTAATTATTCTCCTTCCCAAGGATGGGGGATTTAATACATGCGTGTTCGTAAAATTCGAAATACATTATTAAGTCTCACTTAATATATTTTATTTCATTTGCCCAAAATACTTTACTTCCAAAATATAAATATTTTTCCCAAAAATATTATATTTTATTCCATCTAATTTTTCCAAAATAATACTTTTGTCAAAATACGCGTTTAAGAGTATTTTCTGAAAATACGTAAGTTACGGATAAAGATCGGGTGGTAATAATAATATCGTTGTAACTTAAATATTTATTGTGAGGGCGTTAGAATTATTTTGGAGTCGTTAATATTCAGTAATATTATTTTTACCCTAAAAATAATATTTACGTAGTTCACAAAATAATCACAAAAATTTACACAAGTGTTGTTATGAAAATATATATCCTAAATATATATTTTAGCAAGTTTTATTTTGTGAAAATCCCACCTCCGACACTTGAAAGTTTCGTAATAAAAATCGTGGCGAAAGCTATTTGGGAAAACAAGTTAAAAATATATCCATAACACTTGTGATAAAAATATTTCCAAGTGTTAGATTTTTGGAAAAATTTCGCCAGAGTTTCCCCTGTAACTGGAGGTGGCCACGCTTTCAAGCGTATCATTTTCTTTTATAAATTCAAACAACAATTTCTCATTCAACAACAAACAATATTCCAATATCATACTAGTTCAAAAATATCGCAAACGCATGAACTTGTGGGTTGTGTAAAAGTGTGTAGTAACTTCCCATTATTTTTAATAGATCTTTCTACTTTTATAAATGGAATCGGTTTCTCGAAAATCTTATTTTTACAGAAAATGCATTTGTACATCTTCTAGTCAAAATTTCAAAAATAATTATTTTGTTAAAACTTTTTGTCACACAAGTGTCTACACACTTGTGTGTTTACAAAAATCACCTTTGTTTAGGAAAGATCCGGCTTTAAAAATATGATTTCTTTTGACACTTGGTTCTTTGAAAATACCACTTGTAGATCCGTAGATCTACTAGTTTAGAACCCCATTTTATAAGAAAAATTGTTTTTACACAAGTTCATGGTTATAATTAGTAGTGTTCTTCATCTAACCATTTTTCACACTATAACATACACTAGGTCATGTTCCATGAACATGACTTAGTCGGGTTAGATGACGATCCGAACTAACACTAGCATAAAACAACACTAAATAATCATAACAAAACAAGTCTTATAAGTTTTACACCAAAATTCATCTATTAACCACTTTGTTTATATATTTAGTAAACTTTAAATTTTGTTCTTACATGTTCATAAATTTCAACCGACAAAACTCTTATTAACCACTTTAGAATAGATCAAAAAGGCGTTTAGAGTCACTTACTACTAGCTCGAGGCTAGGGAAGAAACTAGTCGAAAAACGAGTGGTTAATAGCGTTGAGGTGAGGTCCTTGACGATCCGCAAGCATCGGGTTTCCTCGTATGTGATCCTTAACCCTTGAGTGTATGTAAAATGGGTGTGGATGTATGTTTGGTCTCGGCCGAAGGTATCAAAGAGAAAAGAAAATGTTTGAGTTTGAGTGGGTGGAATGAAAATGTGAGTTCTTAACCCTTGTAATTTATTTATA
This sequence comes from Helianthus tuberosus, assembly GCA_030545235.1. Taxonomy (NCBI): domain Eukaryota; kingdom Viridiplantae; phylum Streptophyta; class Magnoliopsida; order Asterales; family Asteraceae; genus Helianthus; species Helianthus tuberosus. Next base: position 67,632,215 of record CM060437.1, read on the forward strand.
ACCAATAATCCTTATTAACCACAAGGTAAAATGCCTCCTAGATTTTAAACATGGGAGATTAAATTACTCAAAAAAATTAGTGGGGTTTGTACTTGGGGACCGATCGGTTGTAAATGGTGGAAGTTATATGGTTAGATTTTCAACTAGTTAGTTAAATAAATTTTAGTTTAGTTAGGAATTAATTTAGAGTATTATGTGTGCTATAATTTATAACGGGTGTTAGGGTATTCGGGGACCCTAACTGGCTCAGAAAAAGAAAAATAATGTTATGTCAATATTTTTAGTGTCCCGAGTTAAGTCCGGTTGTACGGTTGGATATTACTCCGTTAAAGCGCTAAATAATTATTTAAAGTGTCGTTAATATTTTTTTTTGTGACACAATTTATTCCCGACACTTTGGAAAGTGTCTAGTAATATTTTTCTCATGTTTTGGCACTTTACTAGTTAGCTAAATGCTGAGTTTTTATTTAAAGTGCAGAATTTTGTACTCAAAGTACGTTTTAGGCACATCCGGTCACTATAATTATCACCTAGTGACGCAGTTCTACAATCCTCACCTCCCTACACTCTCTACAGGTGTAGTAAACTATCTCTGGCTCATACAGGCCTTAGAGGCAGTGTCTGCCTGATGCCGGTTATATCAGCATGTTTAATGGGTATCCCGTATAGTGTGCTAACTGTGCTTTTTGTGCATCAAGGTTGTCACTGATGTTTGTGTAAAAAAATAATAGAGTGACAGTATAAAATGTGATGCATGAGTATGTACGTATCAGAAATCAGTAAGCAGTTTAATCACAGTTGTAAGCAAGCACAGTAATTAAGCAGTAATTAAATATTAATTAAGTCGTACGGATACCTGGTTTGGTGAGGGTTGTCACATTCTCCCCCCGTTAGAGAAATTTCGTCCCGAAATTTAAGTTCTGCTTCTATTTGCAGGGGTCTTAGGAAATAAATGGGGGTACTTCTCCTTCATTCAATCCTCACGTTCCTACGTGAATTCAGGTCCATGCCTTGCATTCCAACGAACTTTGACGAGTTTGACACTGCTCCGGCGAGTTTTATTAACTTTCCAATCCGTGACCTCAACAGGTTCTTCAGTGAAGTGGAGCGTGTCGTCGATATGAACTTCGTCAGCAGGAATGATCACTGTATCTTGTGTTGGACTTTTTCTCAAATTGGATACATGGAATGTATCGTGAACACCATTGAGTTCAGCAGGTAGGTCCAACTTGTAGGCTACAAGCCCAATCCTTTGCAGGATTCTGAAAGGGCCAATGTAACGCGGATTCAACTTCCCACGCTTTCCGAAGCGTGCCACACCCTTCCAGGGTGAAACTTTCAATAAAACCATATCTCCAACTTGGAATTCCAAATGTTTCCGGTTTGGATCTGCATAGGCTTTCTGTCTGTCGCGAGCCGCTTCGATGCGTTTTCGAATCTGCGCAATCTTGTCTGTCGTCTCTTGGACGATTTCGGGACCAACAAGCTGCCTATCACCTGCGTCAGCCCAGCATAGGGGTGATCGACACTTGCGTCCGTAAAGAGTTTCAAATGGCGCGGCTCCAAAACTGGTGTGGTAGCTGTTGTTGTATGAGATTTCGGCCAATGGTAAATGCTTATCCCAGCTACCACCAAGATCCATTACACACGCTCTCAGCATATCCTCCAATGTCGGAATAGTTCTTTCACTTTGGCCATCAGTTTGCGGATGAAATGCAGTACTTAGGTTCAATTGCGAGCCAAAAGCTTCTTGGAAGGATTGCCAAATCCTTGATACAAATCTCCCATCTCTATCAGGGATGATCGAGAGAGGCACTCCATGACGTGCAACGATTTCTCGCATGTATATTTCCGCAAGTTTACTCGTATTGTCCTTCTCTTTGATTGGCAGAAAGTGTGCGGACTTTGTTAGGCGGTCAACTATCACCCAAATAGTGTCATGACCTCTTGGCGTTCTTGGCAACTTTGTAATAAAATCCATGGAGATTTGTTCCCATTTCCACTTGGGAATCTCAGGTTGTTGCAGAAGTCCTGAAGGCTTCTGGTATTCCGCTTTCACCTTAGCACACGTTAGACACTTGCTAACATAAACAGCAACATCGCCCTTCATCCTAGGCCACCAATAGTAATCCTTGAGATCTTGGTACATCTTATCCGCTCCTGGATGGATAGAGTACCGCGATTTGTGAGCTTCATCAAAAACAACTTTCCTTAAACCACCGAACAGAGGAACCCAAATCCTTTTCTCAAAACATAACGTTCCTTCCTCGTTTGGCACCAATAGCTTCTCCATCCCACGGAGATATTCTTCTTCAAGATTTCTTTCCTTAAGAGCTTCTTTCTGTGCGGCACGAATGCGCAAGGAAAGATCGGTTTGGATAATTATTTCTAAAGCCCTAACCCTTATGGACTTGATCCTCTCTTTTCGACTTAGGGCGTCGGCAACCGCATTCACCTTCCCTGGATGATACTTTATCTCGCAATCGTAATCATTTAACAACTCAACCCATCGTCTTTGTCTCATATTCAACTCCCTCTGGTTGAATATGTGTTGTAGGCTCTTATGATCTGTAAAAATTGTACATTTCGTACCATATAGGTAGTGTCTCCAGATCTTTAAAGCAAATATCACTGCGCCTAGCTCCAAATCGTGCGTGGTATAGTTCTTCTCATGTACCTTCAACTGACGTGATGCGTAAGCAATAACCTTCTGGCGTTGCATCAACACGCAACCCAATCCTTGACGCGAGGCGTCACAGTATACCACGAAATCGTCAGTACCTTCCGGTAGTGCTAGGATTGGCGCATTGCAGAGCTTATCCTTCAACAGCTGAAACGCTTCTTCCTGTTTGATTCCCCAATCAAACTTCTTATCTTTCTGGGTGAGGAGCGTCAATGGTTGAGCGATCTTCGAAAAATCCTCAATGAACCTTCGATAGTAGCCAGCCAAACCCAAGAATTGTCGAATCTCGGTTGGCGTCTTTGGCGTTTCCCAATTCTTGATCGCTTCGATCTTGGTTGGATCCACATGGATTCCATCTCCATTTACCACATGTCCAAGAAATTGGACTTCACGTAGCCAAAATTCGCACTTAGAGAATTTGGCATACAACTGTTCTTTCTTCAGTAGCTCCAAAATAGCTCTTAGATGCTGTTCGTGCTCAGCCTTTGTCCTTGAATAAATCAAGATGTCGTTGATAAACACAATCACGAACTTGTCCAAGTACGGCTTGCAAACTCTATTCATCAAATCCATAAAGACTGCAGGTGCGTTTGTCAATCCAAACGGCATAATAAGGAACTCGTAGTGTCCATAACGAGTTCTGAAGGCTGTCTTCGGGATACTCTCCTCTTGTATCCTTAACTGATGGTATCCAGATCGCAAATCGATCTTTGAGTAAAAGCTTGAACCTTGCAGTTGATCAAACAGATCATCAATTCTTGGCAGAGGATATCTATTCTTGATCGTCAGCTTGTTCAGCTCCCGGTAGTCTATGCACATTCGAAAACTGCCGTCCTTCTTTTTGACAAACAGGACCGGAGCTCCCCAAGGCGAGAAGCTTGGTCGGATAATTCCCTTGTCTAACAACTCTTGAAGTTGTGTCGACAATTCTTGCATCTCAGATGGGGCAAGTCTATAAGGTGCCTTAGTCCCAGGCGCCGGTCGATGTGAAACTCCACTTGCCTCTGAGGTGGCAGCCCAGGCAAGTCCTCCGGGAAGACTTCCGGATACTCCCTCGCGACAGGGATGTCTTCGATCTTCGGTTCTGCAGCTTTCTTGTCTACAATGTGTGCCAGGAAGGCAGCACACCCCTTTTGCAAACACTTTCGCGCTTTGAGGCAGCTGATAATTCTTAACGGCGTATCGCGCTTTTCGCCATGTACCACAATTGTTTCGCCATCTTCGGTCGGGATACGAACGACCTTTTCGTGACAAACAATTTCTGCCTTGTTGCTTGATAACCAATCCATTCCTACTACCACGTCAAAGCTCCCCAGCTGGACTGGTAGTAGATCCAAAGTAAACTCACGTTCTCCCAACTCGATTGCACAACCTCTGATCACTTCATTGGCTTCTACTAACTTCCCATTAGCCAATTCGATTGAGTAGGGAATATCTAACTTACTAGCGGCTAAACCAAGCATATTCTTAAATTCTAACGATACGAAGCTATAGTCGGCACCAGTATCAAATAAAACGGATGCATAGCGTTGGTTTACAGGGAACGTACCAGTAACGACATTGGGATCCTGGCGCGCTTCCCTCGCTTCGATATTGAACACTCTTCCACGGGCTTGGTTCAACTCTGGGCAGTTCCTCTTAAAGTGCCTGATATCACCACAGTTAAAGCATCCAGGTCTTTGCCCGTTTCCACCTCCATTTCCAGCTTGGTTATTCCTTTGGTTATGATTCACAGCGCCCGCTTGATTCACATTGTTGCCTCGATTCCCATTACCTCCATTGTTTCCTTGTGGGCGATTTCCAATTCCACCCCGGTTATTGTTTCTGTTTCCAAATCCTCCTTGGCCTCCCTGGCCAACAGTGGCCCAACAAGAATCCTTCAAGTGGCCATGTTTCCCACACGCTTCACATACCTTCAAACCACATCGGCCAGAATGGTGACGCTGGCAAGTGTTGCACTTGGGCTGGGTGCCTATATATCCCTTTCCTTTCTTTCCACCACCAGCTGTAACCTGAGCTGGCGCGTTTGGCTCTCCTTTCTTAACAACACCACTAGTGCCTTGTTTGAAGTTCGAGAACTTTCGTTTGTTACCTCCGGATGACACGACGTGAGTCTCTTTCTTCTTTGTCTCGATCTCATCGAACTTGTTCAGGCGGATAGCCTCCTCAGTGAGAGCCACGCTCAAATCGATTTCCTCAGTAATTGTTGCAGGCTTGGAGGAGGTCACCATGCTTATGATTTGAGGAGTTAATCCCCCAATGAAGCGTTCAATCCGCTTGAATTCTGGAGTGACCATATAGGGTACCACATGCGACAGGTCGTGAAACCTCTGAACATATTCCGCGATCTTCGGACCTTCCATCTTCAAATGCCAGAACTCAGTTTCCAATCCTTGGATTTCAGCGCGAGAACAATACTTTTTGCGCATTAGTTCCTTCAGTTCGGTCCATGTTAGTGCGTAGGCAGCAGCTTCACCAAGTGTCTGCACTTGCAAATTCCACCAAGATAGGGCTCCATCCAAAAATAGCCCAGAAATGTAGGTGACTTGCTGGTCTGGTGCACATTTGCTCATGCGGAGAACAGATTCAGTCTTCTCGGCCCAACGAACAAAAGCAACAGCACCTCCGGTGCCGTCAAAGTTTACAGGCTTGCAGTCAAGAAACTGCTTGTATGTGCACCCATGAGGTGGATTGTTGTTGCCATTATTGTTTGAATTACTTCCGCCGAGTCCTCCTTGTGAGGTTGCGTACTGTGCAATGGCGGCAGCGATGATTTGTTGAAGTTCTGCCTCGTTGGCAGGCATACGCGGATCGCGTTTTGGTGGCATCTTCTAAAAGATGGTTCATGTTGGTCAGGTGATAGTAAGTAAAGTGTACGTATGTAATATCAACACATAACATCTCATGTTATAAATAAATCACCCATAACGATAGCCTTTGTAATGGTTGAGGGCTTCGAGGTAGTAACCATGCCCCTGATCTGGGGTGCAAGTCCCCAAATGAATCGTTCAATCCCTTTGAACTCCGGTTTGACTAAGTAGGGGACGACCCTAGACAAGTCGTGCGATCGCTGGATGTATTCATGAATCTTTGGTTCGTCCATTTTCAAATTCCAGAACTCCACCTCAAGCTTCTGGATTCCGGCCCTAGAACAGTATTTCTTCTCCATCATTCCATTGAGCTCGTCCCAGCTCAGTGCATAAGCATCATCTGTGCCAAGGGTCTGAACCTGAAGGTTCCATCATGAGAGTGTGTCATCTAGAAATAACCCCGAGGTATAGGTAACACTCTGTTGGGGTGAACCGTTACTCATTCTTAGAATGAAGTTAATCTTTTCGGACCAACGAACAAATGCAACGGCGCCTCCTTTCCCGTCAAAGTTCAAAGGCTTGCAGTTCAGGAACTGCTTATAGGTGCAGCCAGTTGGAGGGTTATTTCCAGTAATGCCATCGCTGTGCTTAGAGCGGAGGGCTTCATGTCGTGCATTTGCCTGTGAGATGCGTTCTTGCAGCTCGGCTTCTGTCCTTGGCAGGGTACTGGTGTCTGTGACACGTCTGGATGGCATTCTCTTCTGTCGAAGTGGTATGAAGCGGGCTAGACAACGTTTCAATTGTCTATGAGATACATAGCACCATAAGCCATCATGTAATTACCCAATTTTACACGTACGTATACTCAATGTATGAGTGAGGAAATAATTTCTGAGCCTTCACATAGGCTTGCCAAATTGGCTTATTGCTTGTAATAGAATGAACTCGAGGCTACATCGCCTTGGTCATTCGTGTTTTAGTTATTTCCTGCTACATTGGTTTTCATTAGCTTGACCCGCAGAGTCCACCAGGATTTCTGTGCACTACAAGTCGTTATTACGTGGGCCCCCGTAATAGTAAATTGTCTTGCACAGTTACCCCAATTTTCTCTCGTCCAAGCAGATGATCAATCAAGGAGCAACAGCAGGTGCATTGGCATGAACAGGGTCATGCTCCAACGCGGGGTCAGGAGCAACACCTGGCTCAGGGGTCACAGCCGGCTCCGGATCAACAAACTCCATCTCAAAATCAGCTGGATCAACAAACATAGGGTCGACAGGGGCTACAGGATCCTCCAAGGGCTGGTCTAAGTGAATGAACTCAACGTCATGGTCTGGATCAAAACCAGGTGGAAAAACAGAGTCGTCCTCAATATCGCGATCAAACTCAAAGCTGTGTGCGGGAACTGGTGCAGCTGATGACGCCATATCAGGGTCGGCGTCGTGTGAGTGGTGCTGCACTCCCTATATATGCAAAGATGCAGACGCCACAGGCTCAAATGAGTCTGGGACAGGTGAATGGGCATGAGCCTCCTCTGCAGGAGCGTCAGCAAGCAGTAGGCTATCACCAGCAACAATAGGGCCTCGCCCTCAAGTGGGTCCTCCTCCAATAGATCGACATCGTCGTCAGAGACAACGTCGGGGGGCATATCAACAACGGGATAAGCGGCAAGGGGCACAGGAGCAGGGATCACCGCGAGTGGCAAATCCCCAACAAGATGGCTCTGCTACGACATTAGGCAGTGCAAAGGGCGGAAAGTCGTCCTCATTTGTGCTGGTCGTATCGGAAGTGTACACCTCGTGCTCCGATGAAACTATGTCGTCTGATACTATGGTCGTGGGATCTGTAGTGTCCGACTCTCCAGTATCTGATGAAAGCATGACTTTTTGTAACACAAACACACATACGTACAACAATCAATCATATAGTCAGATAAGCACATTAGTCACCAAGTAAGCAATCAAATAATTCTCCTAGTCCCACTAGCCTCCTAGCCTCTCAGACTGCTCTTCCTAGTCCCACTAGCCGAATTCTCCTAGCCTCTCAGACTGCTCTTCCTAGTCCCACTAGCCTATTCTCCCAGCCTCTCAGACTGACTCCCTAGTCCCACTAGACAACTACCTCGGTCTCCTCGACCGAGCCTCGGTCTTCCAGACCGAGCCTCAGCCTCCCAGACTGAGCCTATAAATAATAAATAAATGTGCTCAACATTTGTTTGTAAAAAGTTTTGGATCTGGACTTGAGTGGTATGCAGTGTAAAAATGTTTTCGTGAGAGCCCTAGTGATCATAGTCTAGACTCGAGAAGGAATCCTAGTTCGCTATGATCAGAGCTCTGATACCAAGCTGTCACACCCTGGCTTTGCGGAAGCGTGGTTATTTTGGTGTGACTTCTTAATACCATAGCTTAACCATAACAAGCTATATGAAATAAAAACCATGCAAGATCATCCATTAAAATAGGTTTGAAGAGTAAAGAACCACAACATTGTCTTAACGGATATCACATCCTAACAAACATAAACAGTGTTCAAAAGACACAACACCAACAAGAAATAAACACAGTTTAAGAACTGTGACTTGTCCAGGAAAAAGTCACATCCCTTAAACTCGGATGGCCTCGAGACTAATGCAGCGGGAAAACGTGTCATACCGCGCCAGATCCTTTAATTCCCTGAAATACATGTAAGTTGAAAAATCAACAATAATGTTGAGCGAGTTCATGTGTAAGTGAGTAAATAAACCTTTGTATGTATAAAAACCCTGGTATGTAGCAAATAAGGAAAAAGAGATCAATTAATGTGTAGCTAATACATTAATAAGTGACATGGCCAAGGAAGCACTCAAACCTGTAACGCGGATTTCGTACCGGTCCTTCCGGCGGAACGACATAGTCACCACATGCAGCCACACGCTGGCCCATGTGTGGGGCTCGCAACACCCGATAGATCTATCACTCATGCCTCTCGGTCCTTATACAAGGATTAATGGTCTTACGATAATAGCCTATCCAGTCACGTGATCTAGCAGTAGGTTCCTTAGCTAATCATACCGTGTATAAAATGTTTGTAGTAAATGTAACATGTATTTCACCCCCGCAGTTTAAAAACTGAAAACAGTTAAGAGAAAAGGGGGAGCATGAACTCACAGTGGTACGTCTCTACCAAGTATATCTCCTGATCAAGCGGCTGTGCGACGACCTACACGTACTAAATCTATTAGACGGACGGCCGTGCCTTAGCTTAAGGTTTAAGTTTTTGGGAAATAGTTAGACAACTATTTCGTGTTTATATTTTTGTAAATACTTGGTAATTATTCTCCTTCCCAAGGATGGGGGATTTAATACATGCGTGTTCGTAAAATTCGAAATACATTATTAAGTCTCACTTAATATATTTTATTTCATTTGCCCAAAATACTTTACTTCCAAAATATAAATATTTTTCCCAAAAATATTATATTTTATTCCATCTAATTTTTCCAAAATAATACTTTTGTCAAAATACGCGTTTAAGAGTATTTTCTGAAAATACGTAAGTTACGGATAAAGATCGGGTGGTAATAATAATATCGTTGTAACTTAAATATTTATTGTGAGGGCGTTAGAATTATTTTGGAGTCGTTAATATTCAGTAATATTATTTTTACCCTAAAAATAATATTTACGTAGTTCACAAAATAATCACAAAAATTTACACAAGTGTTGTTATGAAAATATATATCCTAAATATATATTTTAGCAAGTTTTATTTTGTGAAAATCCCACCTCCGACACTTGAAAGTTTCGTAATAAAAATCGTGGCGAAAGCTATTTGGGAAAACAAGTTAAAAATATATCCATAACACTTGTGATAAAAATATTTCCAAGTGTTAGATTTTTGGAAAAATTTCGCCAGAGTTTCCCCTGTAACTGGAGGTGGCCACACTTTTAAGCGTATCATTTTCTTTTATAAATTCAAACAACAATTTCTCATTCAACAACAAACAATATTCCAATATCATACTAGTTCAAAAATATCGCAAACGCATGAACTTGTGGGTTGTGTAAAAGTGTGTAGTAACTTCCCATTATTTTTAATAGATCTTTCTACTTTTATAAATGGAATCGGTTTCTCGAAAATCTTATTTTTACAGAAAATGCATTTGTACATCTTCTAGTCAAAATTTCAAAAATAATTATTTTGTTAAAACTTTTTGTCACACAAGTGTCTACACACTTGTGTGTTTACAAAAATCACCTTTGTTTAGGAAAGATCCGGCTTTAAAAATATGATTTCTTTTGACACTTGGTCCTTTGAAAATACCACTTGTAGATCCGTAGATCTACTAGTTTAGAACCCCATTTTATAAGAAAAATTGTTTTTACACAAGTTCATGGTTATAATTAGTAGTGTTCTTCATCTAACCATTTTTCACACTATAACATACACTAGGTCATGTTCCATGAACATGACTTAGTCGGGTTAGATGACGATCCGAACTAACACTAGCATAAAACAACACTAAATAATCATAACAAAACAAGTCTTATAAGTTTTACACCAAAATTCATCTATTAACCACTTTGTTTATATATTTAGTAAACTTTAAATTTTGTTCTTACATGTTCATAAATTTCAACCGACAAAACTCTTATTAACCACTTTAGAATAGATCAAAAAGGCGTTTAGAGTCACTTACTACTAGCTCGAGGCTAGGGAAGAAACTAGTCGAAAAACGAGTGGTTAATAGCGTTGAGGTGAGGTCCTTGACGATCCGCAAGCATCGGGTTTCCTCGTATGTGATCCTTAACCCTTGAGTGTATGTAAAATGGCAATAATGAATTTGGAAAATGGGTGTGGATGTATGTTTGGTCTCGGCCGAAGGTATCAAAGAGAAAAGAAAATGTTTGAGTTTGAGTGGGTGGAATGAAAATGTGAGTTCTTAACCCTTGTAATTTATTTTTAACCAATAATCCTTATTAACCACAAGGTAAAATGCCTCCTAGATTTTAAACATGGGAGATTAAATTACTCAAAAAAATTAGTGGGGTTTGTACTTGGGGACCGATCGGTTGTAAATGGTGGAAGTTATATGGTTAGATTTTCAACTAGTTAGTTAAATAAATTTTAGTTTAGTTAGGAATTAATTTAGAGTATTATGTGTGCTATAATTTATAACGGGTGTTAGGGTATTCGGGGACCCTAACTGGCTCAGAAAAAGAAAAATAATGTTATGTCAATATTTTTAGTGTCCCGAGTTAAGTCCGGTTGTACGGTTGGATATTACTCCGTTAAAGCGCTAAATAATTATTTAAAGTGTCGTTAATATTTTTTTTTTTGTGACACAATTTATTCCCGACACTTTGGAAAGTGTCTAGTAATATTTTTCTCATGTTTTGGCACTTTACTAGTTAGCTAAATGCTGAGTTTTTATTTAAAGTGCAGAATTTTGTACTCAAAGTACGTTTTAGGCACATCCGGTCACTATAATTATTACCTAGTGACGCAGTTCTACAATCCTCACCTCCCTACACTCTCTACAGGTGTAGTAAACTATCTCTGGCTCATACAGGCCTTAGAGGCAGTGTCTGCCTGATGCCGGTTATATCAGCATGTTTAATGGGTATCCCGTATAGTGTGCTAACTGTGCTTTTTGTGCATCAAGGTTGTCACTGATGTTTGTGTAAAAAAATAATAGAGTGACAGTATAAAATGTGATGCATGAGTATGTACGTATCAGAAATCAGTAAGCAGTTTAATCACAGTTGTAAGCAAGCACAGTAATTAAGCAGTAATTAAATATTAATTAAGTCGTACGGATACCTGGTTTGGTGAGGGTTGTCACATCGTCGGTTGGATACTTTCATCATAACTTTCTCCACAAAACGCTCTACCCGAATCCTCCAATATCATGTTATGCAAAATGATGCACGTATACATGACGTTTCTCATTTTTCTTTTTTCAAGTATCATCGACGGCTGGGCGATGATAGACCATCTCTTTTTTAACACACCGAAAGCCCGCTCGATATCCTTTCTTGCTGACTCTTGTTTTTTTCTTGAAATACAATCTTTTTTCATCATCTGGACACGAAAGAGTTTTTACCAACGTCGCCCACTCGGGATAAATACCGTCTGTGAGATAGTACCCATACTTATACTCCACGCCGTTTGCATAGAATGAAGTATTTGGTGCAACACCGTCTATGACATCGTCGAAAAGATTCGAGGACATTAAAACAGCGATGTCATTGTTCGCACCGGCCATGCCAAAGTACGCATGCCAAATCCATAAATCTTGAGAAGCGACCGCTTGTAATATTAGGGTGGGACCATCGTGGTCACCACGATGATGTTGCCCTTTCCAAGCGGTTGGACATGACGCCCAATCCCAGTGCGTGCAATCAAGACTCCCCAACATCCCAGGAAAACCGTGTATGCGCTGATGGGCCTCGTATAGAAGCGGAACGTCCGCGGCGGTTGGCATCCGCAAGTAGCGTCTCCCGTACAGAGAGATAACACCTACAAAAGTAATAGTGTTAAAAAAGTTATAATAATATGTAAATAAAAATAATAACCTTAGATAAATAATAGTGTTAAAAAAATTATAATAATATGTAAATAAAAATAATAACGTTAAAGAAAGAATAGTCAACAAAAAAATTACCTTCACAGAAATTTTCAAGAGAGTCACGACACATTCTTGCCGACATCCTTAAATATTCATCCCACGCATCACTCGCTGTGCCATACGCTAGTTGCCTGATTGCTGCTGTACACTTTTGTATTCCAGAGAAACCAACTTTGTGACTTGCACTTTCTCTTTGCGTGAAAAAAGGGAACTCGCCCGCAAGATCACTAGAAATTTTAACGAAAAGACGACGGCTCATACGAAACCTGCGCCTAAACTGCCCATCATCGTACAACGGATTTTCACAAAAATAATCGTGCACTAGACGTTCATGAGCACCTAACCGATCCCGTTCAAGAGGCGGTTGCCTGATACGCGACGTAGAGGATTGGGCTTCTTCTTGCAAATTATTAATCACCTCCTGCGTCATTGCGATAACCATGTCGTCGAAACCACCATCGGATGAAGAGCTCGAAGAATCGGATGCCATTTTCTAGTTGTGATTGGTGTGTGTTTGGGTGGTAAATTTGTGATTGGTTTTTGAGATAGAGGTGTGTTTATATGGTGTAAGGTTTATATATATATATATATAGATAAAAAGTTTAATTTTTTTTAAACGTTTTCAAACGGTCATATTGACCTTTCTGTCTCGATCCACGCAATTGCATGCCGTTACCATGTTGGCGAGGGGTCTATAGCGCCCCGACTTAATCTCCGGGGTGTGGGTGTATAGCGCCGGGGGCGCTATAGGCGGTGACCTGGCGAGGGTGGCGCCCCCCACACCCTCCGGCCTAACAATATAGTAAATGTATATTTTGTAGATGGTTTTGTTATTTAAAGTAAATTGAGGTTATCATTAAGTGCAACTAAAAAAAGTTCTTTCTTGATTTAAAAATAATAATTTGAGGTAACTATATTATTTTGTTTTATGTAAGTATATTATTGTTTTGTTTTACTTAACAAGTTAATATTTTTCGTTTGTCATATATAAAAAATATTTAAAACATAAATAAACTATTTCAAGTCTTGACTTCTTAAGGTAGGGCAGATCTTCCAGAAGATCATATTGTATGTCTTTTTCACTCAGCTCTGTAAGGACGTTTTCATCAAAAACTAAATAGACGGACGCATCTCTTATGTGGACATGTGATATTGCATGACCCATGGTCGTCGTCCTTCAAGATCAGATCATGGAATGTAATTCAAATTATAAGAAGTATTTTCTTTATACAACCCGTTTAACACACATAAACTTAAACTAGTAAACTTATATAACTAATTCAAGAACTGAGCATAATGAACTTCGATTACATTATCTCTAAGAGTAACATAGTATCATGTATGTTTAAATAGATGGGACACTAGTTGGTTGTCACCATATTACTAATGTTGTGAGTTATGCTGTTTTTGTATACATTGAAGCATCCTTCACTCACATGAGAATTTTCTAATCACCACTTGATAGTATATTGACTACTTCATAGAAAAACATTTTCATCATTGCTTTTCATTCCACGAAATTTGAATGAAGAAACTGCGTGATCTGTTTCGTTTGTTGATCGAATAAAACTGTAGCACATCGCCCCAGATATTGTTCCTGCTATCGGGCCAACGATATACACCCATAGACCCTTATAGTTGTTACTAGCTAATGCTGGTCCAATGGTACGCGCTGGGTTCATGGACCCTCCTGATACTGGCCTGAATTGGATTTGCCATTTATAGGCTTTTGTTGTTAAATGATACGTCACTACTAGAAAACTAGGTATTTGCGACTAAAAAACAGTTGCAAAATTAGAGACCGATTTAAGACAGAAATCATAACAATTGCAACACTAGCGACTGACGTAGATGCGGTTGCAATGTGGTTGCTATACACTCATGAAAATAATAAAAAATAATTTAACAAAACAAAATTATTATTACATTTTGAAAATGTTATAAGTGATAGCAAAAGCGGTCTCCGGTTTCAGTCACAAAATTACCCCAGTCATAAAATGTTGCAAAATAATTATTTTTCTTAAAAGTATTTAGACCATTTAAGTTTTACCCTGCTAAGATGGAAGTAATGCATACTGCTGATCCCACTGCTATACCTGCTAGCTCTCCTACCTGCAAACATTTTTTGAAACTTTATTATGTTAAATAACAGATTACGCAATCGCATTACAGTTTTCTATGAAACGTAAAACGCGCATAGGGTTCTTACAGCTTTAGAATCTGTGGCTACAGCGGAAGTGACAAACATCATCGCGAAAGTTACTATAATTTCCATGATCAGAGCTTGTATGCATGTCCCTGAAGGTGTGGTTGTGCCCAATTGTTCTATTGGCTGTAACAATATCTGTAGGGCAAATGAAGCCGATATAGATCCTATGAATTGTGCTGTGGCGTAGATAGGGACCTGCATAGATAAAACAACTTAATTTGTTAAAAATGGACGCGTCATGCGTATTGGGTAGCAGATCAAAACAAGATTTTTTGGCACTTGACTGTGTTGATATAAAAGTGTAGAACACATTTTATTTAAGTTTTCTTTCTTTTTAAATGATTTTTTTTATTAATTTAAAAGTAGGGATGCCAAACAAATCTAACAGGTAAACCCGAAACATTTGGTCATTTGGGTAGGTATTTGGGCACGAGACGGGCATGGTATTAGATGATCTACCGTAACCAATTATCTAAAACATGCATACCTATTTACTCAAACCATAGCTGTAAACATTTAATTTTCCTTAACCCTTGGGTTATAATTTACTACTTTTTTTTTGTTTTTTACAGATCAAGTTTCTTGTGGTGCTGGAATTATATAAAAGATTAAATGGCAAGACATGTATTTAGAAATCAAAACGGGTAATTTATAACAAATTAATGGTGCTACCCGATATCCTACGGATATTTGGCTCTGAATGAGATATAACATTGTGATATAAGAATAACATAAGCAATACCCGTACCAAACCCATCTCTATTTAAGAAGTTGTACACTAATTAATACACTTTGTTGGACTTTTAATTAGATCAACTCATTTGAATTCTGTGCTTTTTTGCCACTTTTTTTTTTTACTTATTTGATCAAACAAATATAAAACATAAACCAACTCTACTCACTGAAGTGATCAATCTAGAAAATTATTGAAGGTATGTATATTGTCAACTACTAGTAGTTCCTAGTTAGCCAATCAAACATGTCCATGACTGGCCAGGCATGGTCTCAAGGACTCAGGATCCCATCCATGTCATGCGAACCGCATATAATTTCATATATGATTAGAATTGTTGTGTTTTATGATGCCAACGTATTGTGTTCAAGTAATTTTGGTCTAGTTACGTACCTGAATCCAAGGAAAATGTCCAATACTTGCAAACGCGAGCGTCACAGCAGGGTTCATGTGCGCGCCAGAGATATGTCCAACCGCATAGATCATAACAGTCACAATGAGCCCACCCGCAACTGAGGCTCCAAGCTGCGACACCTTGTGTTCATCACTTTTGGTAAGCGCCGCTGATCCACATGTCACAAACACCAACATGAATGTAGCCACCACTTCAGCCATCACCTGTTGTTGACATATGATCATGAATTATTCATCATGATGACAATATGAACATATTAACCACCTATGAAATGGTACTTTACCTTTCGGGAAAAACCAAGAGGGTAGTAAACTTGAGATGATACACACTCTTTGTTGTGGTGGTTGTTTTCTGGCGTTTGTGTTTTAGTGATGGGTAACTCATGTCCGCCATCACTTGATGGCGTTTTTGGCATGGTTTTAGAGGTATAGAGATTGAAGTGAATGTTTTTGATAGTTGAATTAATTTCAAGTGTCCTTTATATATAGGAAATCTGAAAATGTTATGGATGAATAATGAATAATGTCTTTATCAAATAATATTAAGAATCTGTTCATCTCTCTTTTTGGTTGGGCAAGTGTATTTACACTAATTACCATTTGATGCCAAAATATAATCGAGTGAGTGTTGTCTTTATCATCCTATTTATGTGGACACAAATATTTTAAAATAATGTAGTCTAGATCCTATAGATTATAATGACATAAAGCTAGATATTTAGGAATGTAAGTAGATGAAACAACTAATCAAGAAAAAAAAGGTCAATCGCTTAATTATAGAATTAATTTTTATTTGGTCAAAACATGCAATGATATGGGTTTGGTAGATATATAATAGTATAATACTCTTCTTAGTAAGGAAAAATAGTTTAATCACATTAATGAATATTCTAATGTTCTGCAAGATAAATTTGACATCATTGGCGAAGCTTGACCCCCCGTTTTTTCTGAAACCGGGGGTCGAAAAAGTATATACCTAAAAAATTCTATACGAAGTTACTGTATGAGACTTGTATGATACTTGTTCTACGTAGACGGAGTTAAAGGGTATTTTTACACTGCGAAAACGAAGTTGATGGGTAGCCCGGGCTATCCCTCCTTATACAATACATTCCCTCCGCCACTGAACCAAGTGTAGAGTATGGGACTTGTATGATACTTGTTCAACAAAACAGTATGAAATTTTTTATCCATCATGTGCCGAAACAAAAGTCTAGGTTTGCGTTAGGAGGTTGAACCGGATGATGAGTAGCAGCGTACCATATCTTCATTCACCATGGTTCTACCACATATAATAGTTAGGCATGAAACAACCATGGTTCTACCACATATGTTAGTTAGGTTTGAAACCTAATATACATGTGAATTTTTGCATGTATAAATATCCATGTTTAGATCTCCACGTGATTTAAATTTGGTCGTTTGGAACAAGGAAATCTATTATGAAACTTTCCTTTTCGTTTCGTTTCAACATACCTTTTATTGGAATATGCAAAGTCCAAAAAATCATTAACTCCATCGACAAACTTAGTAATAAGAGTTGTGTGTGTCATTCTATTTGTACATACATTCTCTAGTTGTAAATGTCGACATAATCACTCTCTACAACAAAATATATACGTTCGATCAATATCTACAACAAAAGTCATACATACATACATACATACATACATACATACATACATACATACATACATACATACATACATACATACATACATACATACATACATACATACATACATACATACATACATACATACATACATACATACATACATACATACATACATACATACATACATACATACATACATACATACATACATGATCTCATTGTATACATACACATATATACATGTTAGGGGCAAGTGGGCAACAGTGAGAAGCGACAACATCAACAGTGAGGTGAGAAGCAAGGGTAGTGGTCGATTAGACGGTGATAGTTGTCGGTAGTGAGAAGCAACATCAACGGAGGTTGAGTGGTGAGAAGTGACGACGACGACGACCAAATAGTAGCATGGTTAGGTGGTGGTCTAGCAGCAGTAGGGGAGTGAGATCAGAGAAGGAAATTCAATTCGAGAGGGCTATTCAAGTCTTTTGACCTAAAAATTTAGCGATGATAGTACCGACCAAGTTCCCTCGGTAATTTGTTGGTGATTACTTAGAAAATTAAGACAAATCAATGTGATAAGTTTTTTTAGCCTTTAATGGGCCTTGCCATGTCTTAGTAGATTTTATTAAGATTACACAAACCACATAAGATTGTAACAAGTCCTTTTAGTGTTAAAGACACACGTATAATTACTTGTACACTCTTGGACCGTAATGGACCTTTCCATGGGTTAGTGTTAGTTTAGCTTACACAAACACACATTATGTTATTAAGAGTCAATTTGTGATAAATAAATGTGTATGATTAACCACACACTTTCAGGCCTTTATGAGAGTTGTCGTGTGTTAGTAGGTTAGCTAGGTTACACAAAGCCATATTAGATTATAACAAATTAATTTTGGTCGTAAAGACATGTGTTTTTTAGAACTTGTAGATACTAATTTAGAGACAATATTCCAACATACTAATTACACAAAATTAGTTAACAATGGGATTCAAAAGTATGTGATAACCGGGAGGTTTAGAGGGACGCAAGAAACCAATTGTAGTTATGACCCATTTATTGGTTACCATTTCTAGGCTTGAATTGGTTACCAAACTTCGTAAATTTTTGTTGCTATATATAAGGCATATCAGCTATAGATTATCGAGAACTATGTTTGTCATAACTTTTCTTACTGACGAACAATTGAAAAGCTTTGGTGACTATTCTATTCGAAATCTTATCCAAAGTATCAACGTTGAATACACCCGTCGTAATGTGTACTTACCACAAAGACCCATGTTTAGGTTTGGTGGTCGTCGGCGATAATCTCATGAATGGTAGTTGTCGCTAACCCGTTTCAAATTATTAAGGGGTTACCGACGGTATTTTAATTTTTAGTTTATTTTGTATTTTTTTAGTGAGATCCTTTAGTACGGCTGTCCATAAAGCTCACGGCTCGGAGCTCGCTCGAATTCAGCTCGAAAAAAACTCACTCAATATGACTCGATTAGAGAGCGAGCCTAGCTTGGCTCGGTTAGTAAATTGGCTCGGTTTGTCTCGCTCGTTAGCTCGAATTATTTTACTTTTAATATACTTTAATTTAATATACATGTAATATATCATAGAAAAAAGAGTAAATTTCTGTTTTCGTCCCTGAGGTTTGTCCATTTTAACTAGTTTAGTACAAAAATCTAATTTATAACAAAACCATCCCTAAGGTTTGCATTTCTTTACGCTTCTCATCCCTAATGTTTGCATTTCTTAACGCTTTTCATCCCTAAGAATTAAATGAAAAAGCACCCTTAGGGATGGAAAGCGTTAAGAAATACAAATTTCAGGGCTGTATTTGTTATAAATTAGATTTTTGGATTAAACTAGTTAAAATTGACAAACCTCAGGGACGAAAACAGAATTTTACTCTAGAAAAAATTACATATAATATATTATAGAAATTTGGTTATTATTTATAGGTATTTATAAGTGAAGTTAGATAGGATGCTAATAAATTGATATTGTATTTCGTTGAGATTTGAAACTTATTTTGTATTTGGCTGAACTTAGTTTTTGGCTTGTATTAGATTGAGCTTATTTTGAATGTCTTTTTAAACTATTGACTGATATTTTAGATTACAACATTTTGAAAGCTATGTATTAATATTTCTTTTTAAATCTAGTCTAACTGAGCAGGCTCGGCTAAAAACAAGCGGAGTTTGAGCTCAGATTTTCAGCTCAGTTTCAAATCTGAGCCAAGCCTAAGCTTGTCATGGCCTGGCTCGGCTGGATTCGATTCGGCTCGCGAACAACCCTATGACCATCAGTGATGGCCGGAATATCTTGTCCGTCTATGAATTTGATTAATAATAATTCTGTTTATAAGCTTTATTATGATTATGGATGAATAGTCTATCTCGTATTACACCAAATAGTTTTATTTTTCTTTTTTGTGGTTGACAAGCGTCTTTACACTAGTCACCGTATGATGTCAAAATATCATCAAGTGAGTGTTATCATATCATCCTTGATATGGTTTTCATGCTTATATTATGTGGACACAAATATTTACAAATATGTAGTCTACATCATATAATTATAAAAAGCTAGATATTTAGTGAAAGTTGGTTGAATCTTTTTCCTTGACTCATTCAATCAAACCAAAGGAATATATACACAAGTTTTCTAAAACGAGACTACAAAATAGGAAATACAATCATATAATGAATACAGAATAATCACAATCAATGGCATATATTTCGAGAATATATGGCAGAATAACAGTCCCCCCCGCAGTCGTATCGATAGTGTTAACGGACACATAGACTGGACTTGAAACGGTTGAACATCGGCTTTGGAAGACCTTTAGTGAAAATGTCCGCATACTGATAATCTGCTGGAATGTGCAGAACTCGAATATCACCAATACAAACCTTTTCGTGGACAAAATGGATATCTATCTCAACATGTTTAGTTTGTTGATGTTGGACCGGATTATCAGAGAGGTACACAGCGGAGATGTTATCACAAAAAATGATGGTAGCTTCACGATGGGAAGATGAAACTCCAATAAGAGATTTCGAAGCTAGCTTGTCTCAGCAGCAGTGTTGGCAACTCCCCTATATTCGGCTTCAGCACTTGATCTTGATACCGTGTGTTGTCGCTTTGATGACCATGAGACCAAGTTATCACCCAAAAAAAATGCAGTAACCTGATGTAGACCGTCTTGAATCAGGACAACCACCCCAATCAGCATCAGAGTAGGCAATAAGTTTAGTGTAGGTGGAGGGTCGAATATGAAGCACATGAGAGGATGTTCCTTTAAGATAACGTAAAATGCGCTTTAGGTATTGAAAATGTGGTTCACATGGCGTATGCATGAAGAGACAAACTTGCTGGACAACATAAGAAATATCCGGCTTGGTAAAAGTTAGGTATTGTAAAGCGCCTGCCAGGCTGCAGTACAAGGTGCCATCAGATAAGAGGGTGCTAGCTTGTGCACTAAGCTTTGAATCCGTGTCACATGGTGTGTAACAAGGTTTGCAATTTGAGATGTTTGCTCGGGTCAGAATGTCGTTTGTATAAGATTCCTGAGAGAGACGAAGACCATCCTTAGTACGTGTGACATGAATGCCCAGAAGTGATGAAGATGACCCAAATCAGTCATAGCAAATTCTGAAGACAAAGACCGTATAACTTGTTGTAGGAAAAGTCATCGGATGTTGTAAGTATTATATCATCAAGGTAGATATGCCATGCGAGTACCATGCTTATAGACAACGAGAGAGGAATCACATGAGGTAGTTTTGAAACCGCACTTTGTGATGTAAGTTGCAAACCTGTGGTACCAAGCTCTTAGAGCTTGCTTGAGCCCGTATAAGGATTTCTGAAGACAACACACATATGATGGGTGATTCTTGTCAACAAAGCCTGGTGGTTGATGCATGTAAACCGTTTCATTGAGATCCCTGTGTAAAAAGGAATTTTTAATATCAAGTTGGTGAATGGGCCACTGGCGAGAAACGACAATACTAAGAACGGTACGTATAGTGGTGGGTTTCACAACCGGGCTAAACGTCTCAAAACAATCAATGCCGGGTTGTTGAGATTTTCCGTTCACCACTAAACGAGCTTTGTAACATTGTAATGTGCCATATGCATGAAATTTGTGCCGGTATAACCACATACAACGGATGATGTGAGCATCCAAAGGTCTAGGAACTAGTTCCCACATGTTGTTTTCCATTAGAGCTCTAAATTCACCATTCATAGCCTTTTTCCAATTTGGACCGGACAACGCATATAAGTGGGATTTTAGGATGGGGGAGATGGCTGGTTGAGACGTGGTATGGAGGTTAATTAGGGCTTTTGGTTTAGTAATTCCGGCTTTGAGTCGAGTGGTCATATAGTAGGTGTTATGGGTGCAGATGGGGCTTAAGTGGACGGTGGGACAGGAGGTTGGGCCAGACTCGTTGGTGATGTGGAAGGTTGTTGGGCCGAGGTAATTGGGGAGGTGGGAATGGGGATAAAATGTTGGGCCGATAGGGGGTTAGGAGGTGCGGGGTAGTGTGGTGGGGAGGATGGGCCAGGCTGTAAAGTTTGGGCCATGGACTCCGTGGACACAGATTGGGTGGGTGGAGCCGTATTTTGAAAGGATTCAGGGTGAGTGAATATGGTGTTCGAGAGGTCATTCTCGAATGTGAAATAGTCACGTGGGGATGGAGATTGTGAGAATGGAAATGGGGTCTCGTCAAATGTGACATACGAGAGAAGATGGTTTTCCCGGTGGCTAAGTTGAGGCATCGGTAGCCTCGGTAGTCAGCTGGGTACCTAAGGAAAATACACATGGATGAATAGTGGGTGAGTTTGTGTAGGCAGGTGGCGTATTCATTGGGGAAGCAAATGCATCCAAAGACGCGTAGATGGTTATATGTAGGATGGCGGAGATAGAGAGCAGCCATAGAGGTGTGATGGTTGAGGAGTTTAGTGGGTAGGATGTTGTGAAGGTAAAGGACGGTATGAACGACCTCAACCCAATAAGTCTGGGAATAGAGGCATGGGTTAGAAGAAAAAGCATGATCTCGTTGATACGACGGGTCATTTGTTTGACTTTTCCGTTTTGTTGGGAAGCGTCAGGACATGAAAAACGAAATTGCATACCGTGAGAGGTAGCAAAATCTTTGAATGTGTGCTTGTCGAATTCGCTACCATTGTCTCATTGAAACGATTTAATTGGGAGATGAAATTGAGTTTTAATATATGTGTAGAATTTGATGAATTTGGTTATAGTTTCAGATTTATATCTAAGTGGAAAGACCCAAGTATATTTGGTATAATCATGAATCAAAATCATGAAATATTTGTACCAAGAATGGAATCAACGGGAGAGGTCCACAAATCACAATGCACTATATCAAAAGGTAAAATCTTAGTAGAATTAGATATTGAAAAAGGCAAGCGTTTGTGCTTGGCAAGTTAGCAAGAGTTGCAAAAGAAATCACTAGTTTTATTACATGGAATAAGTTTATTTGATGAAAGGAAATTAATAATAGAAGCTCCTGGGTGGCCAAGACGATCATGCCATGAGTCCGGGGAAAAGGTTGCAAAAACGGATGAGATGACTTGAGCAGGGGCGTGACAGGATATAAATGGCTGTCACTGTTGTGACGACTCAGGTGCTTCCTAGTCTTGAGGTCCTTCACAGTAAAACCAAAATGATCAAATTCAACGGATACGGAATTATCAGTGGTGAATTTTTGGACCGAAATAAGATCTTTAAGGACATGGGGGTATAAAGGACATTATTTAGGTGAAGGTTATTTTGGTTATTGGGAAATTTTTTTTTGTCATGATCCAAGGATTGGCATTTTTTGGCCATTCCCGACTAAAATAGATTTAATGAAATTAAACTCGGGAGAATTAGAACATATTCCTTCATTGTCCGAAAGATGATCCGAAAGCACCCAAGATTCGCATCCGAAGATCTCTTCAAATATGATAAGTCCAAGGAAGAAGAAGAGAAACGTAAGGTTGAAGACGCCGAGAGAAAGTGTAACGCCCCGCTTTTGTAACTTTCCATAGTTAGAAAGACTGTCGTATGTTTCTATTTTCGGAAACTTGTATTTCTTGTAATCGTCTTTCGCTTCGTATCATTGACTTCGATCGTAATAAAAAAAATATTTATTTCATACGAACTATACTTCGTTTATTTTTTTTAATTGCTTAAACATTTAACCTTAGTATACATTTGATACATACTCATACCCTTCTAAACACATGCATAACTTACAACCAATACATGATTCTAGATATCTTATACGTACTTGAATATACGTTTACAAATAATAGGCTATCCTTTCATACCTATAAATACCTACGTATATGTTTATTATACGTGATATGCCTATTTATATACATAATGTTTACTTACTTACATGTAGGTATACTTTAAATACATAATTCAGCTTATATGTATCTAATAAGGGGAAAAAATGGATAAAAGTTGGCTGGTTTCGGCCAGCATCAGACACCCCCAACAAGACCGCATGTTGGGTGATTTTGGCCCATTGTCACTACACTGATTATAATATCTTATAATGATGTTTATATGAAATAGTAGTACTTAAAGGTCACAATATATATATATATATATATATATATATATATATATATATATATATATATATATATATATATATATATATATATAACTAAATAAGGCCCAAGATCTGCGACCAGATCATGAGTAGCCTTAGGCTGTCTTACTTTGACTCCATTCTTGTAACTCCTTGAATTAATTAATAGGTTCTTATGATAAGTAAATTAATAAAATAATAACTTAACATGCATATATCAAAGCTAGTTTACAAAAAAAAAAAAAAAAGATAAGCAGCCCTCTTGGGCGCCAAAACAGCCATCTTTTTTTCAGCCAACAATAGGTTGATTTTTTTGGCTCCATCTTCGCACCTAATTGCATTTAAATGCCAATCAACTTAACCCTAATCCTTCCCTATAAAACCCAAGCCTCCTCCACACATTTTACACTTTTCAAATCACTCTAAACTCTCCCAAATCCTCCTCTAATCAGTTGCTAATCACAGATTCGAGCAGAATCATACCAAGTTACAAAAGTATGTATAACTTTCTCATTTCTTAACGTTTTTCATCCATTCTTTTTCCCACTTGCTTGGAATAACCTTAAGAACATTTCTAGAGGTTTTCCATGGAAAACCAAGCCCTGGAATGTCTCCAAAAGGCTCCAAAGTGGACTGTTCGTTTCTGATTTCGTTTAAACTTGTTAATCTTAGTTGAACTTGAGTCTAACTCATCTCAAACCTATGTCCTAATGCTCATAATCAATTGAAAGGTTAGTTGGGCTTAAAAACAAGACTGAGAAATGTTAAATCAGAGGTTAAAACCTCACAAACATTCTGTTTTAGTTAGGGTTTTACCCACAAGAAGTGTCAAGCTTGAAGCTTGATGTATGAGTGATTGTTAGACTAGTTTGGGCTATCTTTAATAAAAATCCACTCACTTCTTGATGTTTTCCATAGATTAGATGTTCATATTTCATTATTTCTTGTTAGTTCATAACCCTCCTTGTTGTTTATAACAACAAGTGTAGTGGTGAACAATAGAGGTACCTAAATGGAAGCTTTGTTCTTCCTACCTCATGTATGAATTCCATGATACTTAGAGGTGCCTAAATGAAGAATTTAATCTTCTACCTCATCCTTGGCATATATGATATGGTATACTCTATGTAATACTTATGTAGCATTCAAACAAACCGAACTCTTGATGATGAACAAGTGGACATTGTCAAGTTAGTAAGTATATCATCTAAACATCATATGTGATGGATGATTATTTTCCTATGTCTGTGTTCATGTATTTTAAATTCTGAATCTATAATCTTCCGTTATTTCCCCAAACTCACACACCTATGGTTTCTTCGTGTAGAAGGACAAGGTGCTCCAAACTAATCCATCCATCAACAACACTCGTGGGATTTCAAGTGGGAAAGCTTGCAAAACTGTGAGCATACGTGATCCCTTTTCCTTTTAATCACTTTTGGGTGCAACATGTATACTATACAAACTACACTTTACTTTGAAACTATTCTAAACAAACTCTATCCATTGTTGAAACATGAAACTATGTGTGATGCTTGTTAATCTCATATGCCATGTAAACTATTTGTGTTGATATATGCTCATTAACTTTGCTAGCCTACTTTAACAATTATAGCGCTATAGGATTAAAAAAACCGCCCACGAGAGTTGGGGTATTGTTAAGTTAAACATGTTAACCTCCCGCGATACTCTGGCATAGGCAAAATTAAACGCGTTGGAAACTTGGGTTTGAACATATTGTTACACAATCTAGGCATACTAGTAACTCGCATATTATGATTCATGTGGATATGAGAAACTTTTTAGTCTATATTATGCTATGTAATCAAACTTGTATGCTCGCCAACTTTTTGTTGATATATTTTAATACATGTTGCAGGTTGATAGTTTGATGATGATGCGATGAAGAACAAAGATTAAGTGGACTTAGATACACGCCTAAATTTAGTTTATCATTTGATGTTATGTTTTTTTGAACAATGTTATCTTTCTTCGAATCCTTGTATGACATTTAGTATCGAAATGAAATTTGAATTTAAATTATATTGTCACATAGTGTTATGAAGTCTCTTGCAATCTAGGTTTTGTCTCATCCCGATGTTTCCGCCATTGGTTGGGGTGTGACAGATTGGTATCAGAGCCATAACTATGGGGAATTAGGAAAAAGTAGGAATGCTTTGCCATAGTCTATAGTTTTAGGAACTTTGTCTCTTATTTGTCGTTTAAAACTTATGCATTCTACCTTACATGCTCCCTAGCATATACTACTTGTTTGTTAAACTTACATGCCTTTCCTAAGGCTAACATGAATACACTTTGTTTATTTGAATACTCTCGTAACATAAACGAGACGACCTTACCAAAATAGGCGTGAAACCCACAATTTGGTAAACGACTCTCATTCTACCTTAAACTATTTTTGCACGAAATTACACCATTAAGTTAGGAGTGAAATCCACAACTTAATGGTAATTTCCATTTCAACTCTAGTGGACCCTCGTCAAAGTGTCGAAATTATATTTTGACCCGACGAGTACCAACCACATTTAGGGCACGAAATCGTCAAGTTAGGGGTGAAACCCGCATCTTTTCGATTAAGTCCCATTCCTCGATTTTCAATCTCGCCAAAGTCCCGATTGTTTCAATCAATTAGAGACATGTAGTAACTGGAAGGGTAAGATACCGTTAATCGCTTCTCAACGAGAGTATCTTACCTATAGGCCAAAGCACGATTTCTCTAGTTCGAAAGGACTTTCGACCCACTTTGGAATAGTCGACGTTTCTCTACCCGAAACAATCCATTGTTTTATTGAGTCTCTCTTTTATGTATCTTAATTTATATGTGACTTTATACTTGAACATTCATTCATTTCAAACTTTTTACACCATTTTGCACATTATCGCAATCAAAAACAATAATAACCCCTCGTGAACAAACTAAATTTACAATGCTTTCATTATTCATGTTATGCTATGTGGAATTCATGATTATGCTATGTGATACAATTTGAATCTTATATGCTATGTGCTACAATTCGAACATTTTATGATATGTGAAACTTTATGCTATGTGATTCATTTCGTGAAAACGATTTTTCTTAAACAAAAATTATGATCAAGTCTCATCTATTCTTGTTTTGAATCTTTTAGATGTCGTCTTCTCGTTACCACTCCAACTCGACTAAGAAGTCAAAGACCAGCTCTCAAAAGAAGATGATGGCATTCATGGCCAATCAAATTGCGCGTATCGTCCCTAAGATCATCACTGAAATTCGATCTTCCGACACTCCACCCTCCTCCGTTGATTCAAAGGTTGAACCACGCAAGCCTGTGTCGTTTAACTTCAAGCACTTCTCGTCTTGTAACCCTAAACCATTCACTGGTAATGATGGGGTGACTGTTATGCTCGAGTGGTTCGACAACAAAGAAGTCACGTTTATCAACAGTGAGTGTCCCGAAGAGCTCAAAACGCGTAGTGCGACTGGGGTATTCCAAGCCCGAGCTCTCGAATGGTGGATAAACGAAAGGAACCTTCGTTCTTACGAAGTTGCTTATGCCCTGCCTTGGGAGGATGTTAAGACAATGATGATGGAAGAATTCTGCCCGCCGCATGAGCAACAAAAGTTGGAAGAAGAATTTTGGGCTTTAAAACAGATTGGTGATGATAACCAAGCCTATACTACTTGCTTCAAACAAATTAGTTTCGTCATTCCTCATCTCGTTATGACCACCTATCGCAAGATAAGGAAGTACATCAATGGTTTACCCTCTGCGATGCGTGATGCCATCGAGGCAGCTAGACTCGATAATATCGAAGCGGGTTACCATTTGGCCGCTTCCCTAAACAACAATCGCATTCGCGATAAACAAGATGCAAAACCTGTTACTTCTAAGCTAGCCAATCAAATCACCCAACAGTCAAGTGGTAATAGGGGGAAGAAGCGAAAGCATCAGAACCCTGTTTGCAACGCGATTGTACCTCCCGTTAATCCAAACCTTGTTGCTCCCGTTAACACTCAAAAGTTATACGTCGGGATTCATCCCAAGTGTACCACTTGTAACTATCCCCATCCTATCAATGTCAATTGTCGCCACTATACCATTTGTAGCCGTTATGGGCACAATACCACTCACTGTCGTAATAATCCACAACCACAAGACCAACAAGCTCAACCTGCTCCTCAAAATGCCAAACCAGTCAGAGCTTGCTTCAAATGCGGTGACACCAATCATCTTCGTCCACAATGCCCACAATTGAACCAAGAGCAACAACAACCTGCTAGAGCTCGAGCTTTCAACATCAATGCCAATCAAGCGCGCAACGACATTGAATTCGTCAATGGTATGTTTCTTGTTAACCATCTTTATGCTTCGTTACTGTTTGATACTGGTGCGGACAAAAGCTTTGTGTCCGTTGAATTTGAACCTTTGTTAAATGTTACACGCTCTAAACTGCCTCAGTCGTTTTCTGTCGAAGTTGCGAATGGCAAATCCGTTTTAGTCGATTCCATTCTTTTTTGTTGTCTTCTTACTCTTACGATCATACCTTCACTATCGACCTTATACCCATGTAATTGGGTAGTTTCGACATCATCGTAGGCATGGATTGGCTTCGTGAAAACCATGCTGAAATTGCTTGCTACGAGAAATATGTTCGTTTGCCTCTTCCGTCTGGTGACACTCTACGCGTCTATGGAGACCGACCTTCAAAAGGAATAAGGTTAATGTCATGCACTCAAGCGAACAAGTATTTACGTAAACCATACTTTGCATTTTTAGCCCACATTATGGAAGAAAAAGGCAAGGGAAAGAGCATAAATGATGTTCCAGTGGTGCGCGACTTCCCTGACGTCTTTCCTGAAGATCTGCCTGGTCCTCCTCCACCTCGATCTGTCGATTTTCGTATTGACCTCGTGCCTGGTTCGACTCCTATCGCGAAAGCTCCGTACCACCTTGCACCTTCTGAAATGCAAGAATTATCTAGTCAACTCCAAGAACTCCTCGAGAAGGGATTCATTCGTCCAAGTACCTCACCTTGGGGTGCCCCTATGCTTTTTGTCAAGAAGAAGGATGGCTTGTTTCGCATATGCATCGACTATCATGAGCTTAATAAACTCACAATCAAGAACCGTTATCCTCTTCCGTGCATCGATGATCTTTTTGATCAACTTCAAGGCGCTACTTGCTTCTCCAATATCGATCTTCGATCTGGTTATCACCAGCTTCGTGTTCTCGAAGAGAACATTCCCAAAACTGCATTTCACACTCATTATTGACACTATGAGTTCGTGGTTATGCCTTTTGGTTTGACCAACGCACCCGCCGTGTTCATGGATCTCATGAATCGTGTTTGTAAACCTTATTTGGATCGTTTCGTGATCGTCTTCATTGATGACATTCTTATTTATTCTAAATTTCAAGCCGATCATGAACGTCACCTACGTCTTATACTCAAGCTCTTACGTGCTGAACGCTTATACGCTAAGTTTTCCATTTGCGAGTTCTGGATCAAAGAAGTCCAATTCCTTGGACATGTTTTCAGTGAAAAGGGAATCCATGTGGATCCTTCCCAAATCGAACCAGTGAAGAATTGGACCGCGCCTAAAACTCCTTCCGAAATCCGTTCTTTCTTAGGATTGGCGGGTTATTACCGCCGATTCATCTCGAACTTTTCAAAGATCGTCGTTCCTCTCACTTCGTTGACTCAAAAAGAGAAACCTTTTGCTTGGGGTCCTGAGCAAGAGGAATCTTTTCAAACCCTCAAGGATTTGCTCTGCAACACTACTATTCTCGCTCTCCCTGATGGGAATGATGATTTCGTGGTGTATTGCGATGCCTCGAATCGTGGTCTTGGTTGTGTTCTCATGCAATGAGACAAGGTCATCGCTTATGCCTCTCGTCAACTCAAAATACATGAGAAAAACTATACTACCCACGACCTCGAACTTGGCGCAGTTGTTTTTGCGTTAATGATATGGCGACACTACCTATATGTAGGGCTGGCAATTCTGACACGAACACGATAACACGACACGAACCTACACGAAGTTAACAGGTTTCGTGTTTGACCTTAACAGGTTTCGTGTCTAAATAGGTCGACACGATAAGACCTGTTTAAATTTCGTGTCTAAACAGGTTAAAGCCCGTTAACCTGTTTAGACCCGTTAGTGACCTGATTTTAATTTTAAATTAAAAAATATATTAAATATAGGGGGTGGGGACATGTGAAGTTAGGAGGGTATACCCAAAATTTTGAAATCCATTCCTTCACTTCATGCTCCAATAACCAAACCCTAAATTTCCTAAAGTCGCCGCTCACTTTCAATTTCATCACTACAGTATGACCGGTGGCCATTGTTCATCATTTTAGTATCACCGGCGGCCTACGACGTCAACATCAACGGCCATTCTTTCACTTCACGTCTATTCCGGCGTCGTTCATCTATTCCGGCATCGTTCATCTATTCCGGCGTCGTTCTACCATGTAAGAAACACAGAGATTTTGTCAAAAACATTACCGTCGTATCACCGAAATGTTTTTGCTTTACTTGAGGTTTTTGTTTTATTCGTTGGAGTCGGTCCTTGATCACCGATGTGTGTATATATTGATGTTGTTCTCGTAAAAGTCTATTTTGTTTTAGTGAATTTATTATGAGTTAAGAATTTATGCATATACTAAAATATCTTCACTAACTAGTATTTTTGTCATGTCTAATTGTTTATCAGTGAAGTCGGACTTTTGTGATTCAGATATAATCTTTGCATATATGATATCTTTACAAGAAGATGATGGGTTTGGTGATTGATTTGTTTCTTAAATTCTGTTTTGTTTTTGGATATTGTTGCTGATTCAACTATGGAATAACAGTTCATGTACGTGTCTTAATAGGTCGTATTTGTGTCTTAAACAGGTCATATGATATGATGGTAACATTTCCGTGTCTTAACAGGTCATTTCATGTAACCTGTTTATTAACAGGTTCGTGTTCGTGTTTGGAAAATCTGACACGATAAGATTTCGTGTCGTGTTCGTGTTTACAGGTTTCGTGTTCGTGTCTTATCGTGTTCATGTCTTAACAGATCGGGTTGACCCGATATGCCAGCCCTACCTATATGGTACTAAGTGTGTGGTTTTCACTGACCATAAGAGCCTACAACACATCATTAACCAAAAATAACTTAACATGCTTCAGCGACGTTGGATGGAATTGCTTAACGACTACGACTGTGAGATTCGCTACCATCCTAGAAAAGCGAACATCGTGGCCCATGCACTTAGTCGTAAGTCTCATCTTAGTAATATTCGTTGTTTTCACATCTCTAGTGATCTTCACACTTGCATTCCTGAAACTCAATATTCGTCCGCCAATGAAGGAACCTTGTTCGTCGAAATACGTGTTGCTACTGAAGACCTGCTTGTTACGAAATCTGATGGTCTTCAATACTATCGTTGTTGGTGCATATGTCTGTTAACTTTGTCTTATATCGAGTCATGTAATAGAATTGATAGACCAAGACGCGTAGTACGAAAGAATTGGGAAACATAGCTGAACCAGCAGGTTCATGCGAAGTGGGTTCCCTATAAATAGGAGTCTTATGTTTTCATTTGTAGAACTTCTGATTCCGGTAGCGAAGCTCTGCCGAAGTGTCGCCAAGCCTGTAAAACGTTGTGAAATCAATCTAATCGACAGTTAAAGTGATTCTAAGTGTAAATCAAGCTGCTACAACATCAATACGTCTGATTCCGCCTTTCGTATTGATCGAGAACTCTTCTGAACATCTCATTTGATCGATTCACCGATCCTACAAGTGGTATCAGAGCTCAGGAGGAAGAGTTCTTACCATTTCAGCTTGTTTTCAAGAAAAAATCTGATTTCTACTCATTTCTTCTCATTTTCTACACATTTTCTTCAAAATTTCAACGAATTTACGGATAAAATGATATGATTTTGACATATAACACGTAAAACTCAGTTTTAATCAATCCTTGAACAAATCAGACCTAAAATCAACCTAAAACCTTATAAAATTGACCAAACCGTGTGAAAAACATGTCAGTTCGTTCGAGAGTCATCCAGTTCGTTTGAATTAGAGTTCCAGCTCGCATGAAGTTGAACCAGGTCGTATGGATTGAACGAAATTGAATTCAGTTTGCACGGACTGAACAACTGAGGTCGCATGAGTTGAATCAATTCAGGTTACGCGGATTGAAACTTGTCCAGGTCGTTTGAATCTGAACCAGTTCGCACGGTTTGACCCAGTTCTCACCAGGTCAAATCGTTTGAGTTTGTAGGTTCAGTTCGCACGAGTAAGTCCAGGTCGTATGAAAATTTCAGGTCGTTTGGTTTGAACTAGTTCGCACGAGGTGAATTGTTACCAGGTCGTGTGGGGTGGGTTATAAACTTCTTTAGGTCGTGTGAGACATCACATCAGGTCGTTTGAAAAATTAATCAGATCGTTTGAACAATCAGTCTTAGTGAACTTTTAAAACCGAAACATGGATTCTGAATTTTACAACGCATTTGCTACCCCGATCACTATGGCTCAGAACGTGAACTTAGAAAATGAAATGGGCACCATGCAAAAACCGCCTAAGCTCATGAGTATCGAGGAGTATAACAGATGGGAGGGACGTTTCAAAAATTGGGTTCAAGCTAATCACTTAGACGCTTGGGAATGTGTTGAAGAACGATATGTTAGACCAATTGATGAATACGGATAGATTATTGCGATTAAAGATTTAGATGATAAAGAGAGAAAGAAATACAAAAGTGAAGAAATGATGATCAGTATATTGCAACACGCCATTAAGGAAGACATCTTGATCTTACTACAAGACAATGGAAGTGCATACTCAATGTGGAAAGCACTAAAAAGGAAGTTTGTTTGAAGCCAAGACATGATCAAGAACAAAAAATCGCTTTTGAAGAAAGAATTTGATCTATTTCGTGGATTAAAAACTGAAAACACCAAAACGATTATAGAAAGATATTGCAATTTGGTGGTTAACATGAAGTGATTGGATATCAAGAAAGATAGAGAAGAATGGGTTGAAAAGTTGGCCGATGCGTTACCACAAGAGGTTTGGGGCATGT
Source organism: Helianthus tuberosus (assembly GCA_030545235.1). Lineage (NCBI taxonomy): Eukaryota > Viridiplantae > Streptophyta > Magnoliopsida > Asterales > Asteraceae > Helianthus > Helianthus tuberosus. The sequence goes on from CM060437.1 coordinate 67,664,996, forward strand.
ATCTTATGATTCTGAAAAATAATGTTGAATTTGCAAATCTATCGCTGAGCAAGTTTATTGAAAAAATTGAAGTCCAAGAGATGGAACAACGGAAGATGGAGAAAATGAAGAATTCTAATGGTGAACAGGACATTGGTTTGTATTACAAAGGAAGTACGATTGATAAGACCAACATTGCACCAAAGATCGAAACTGCATTTAACGCAAACAGTTCTTCCGGAGGGTCATCTCAAGGATCAAACAATAATACTGGATTCTCTTCATATCCATCATTTGATCCAAATTTTTCAGCAACCAATAATGGGCAAGTACTACAATGTAACATTGCATTACATCTTCAGAATGGTCAGAATTTCTCGGAAGAGGTTGCCAAAGGTCATATGTCTTTATTGGTGACCGTACTAGAGTCTTATGAAAGTTTGGTAGCCGGAAGGATTGGTAATCCAATGTTTACAAAAGAGGATTATGATCAGATTGATGCAGAAGAGATGGAATTGATGGATATAAAGTGGTGTATGGCTAGTGTGTTGAGAAGAGCTGAGAAGTTTAAACAGATCACTGGAAGAGATGATTTCCGTGATGCTGGAACTTCACCTTTAGGTTTTGATAAATCTAAAGTTACATGTTTTCGTTGCAGGGAGAAGGGGCATTTTAAGCGAGAATGCATAAATCACGAAGCAAGTGGAGCTCAAAATCCATTCGGCAACAATGATTATCATCGAAAAGCGATTTATCATCAAGTTGCTCCGCATCAACAACAATCGCCACAAATTTCACATGCTAGGAAAGATCAAATCGAAGAGCCGTTAAAGAAAGCTTATCTAGTTCATCAAGAAGATGAAAGGATTCCAGAAGGTTTTAATTGGGATCATTATGATCCTAACAGAACTTCAAATTCTAAAGCATTTGTTGCTCAAATTTTTGAAGATTCAACTGCTGAAGATGAAATAGCGTATGCTTATTACGAATCTCAGCAATTCAGTCCTAAAAAGATCGAAGAAGAATCAGTTTCAACAGAAGAGGCATCAGCAAAAGCACCAATCTTTGATCAATCATTAGATGAAGAGAGTGATGTTGATAGTGAAGAAATTCGAAAACTTGAATATTATAAAAGAAAATTTTCATCTGATAGGTATAATTTGGGTTTTGCAGGTAAAATGGAAGAGATCAAAGAAAGACAAGTTGCGAAAGAGAAGAATAATAAGGCAGCAACTGTTAAAGAAAAGGTCAAACCTGAGGAAAATGCTCGAGAAGTAAAGAAGCAGGTTAAAGAAATTCCAGCTATCAAGGTTGAGAAGGAAGCAGATACTGAAAAGATAGCTGAGAAATGTGAAAATTGTGATACTGTGAAAAGGCACAACAACAAATTGATTCATAACATGAACAGACTGAAAGAATCTTATGATGTTTTAAACAAAGTTATGAATCAATATAGCAAGTCAAGCAATGAACAAGAGATAGCTATGAAGACACTCAATGGAGCATTCATTGTTGGAACCTTGAGGTTTATACATTGAGAGATACTAAAGTTTAGGGTTGATCTTGTAATGTTTAACTAGTTGTTTTGGGTCGGATATAAGTATTGGGTTTTTGTGTGATCTCGAGTGGGCCTAGGTTGGTTTCGACCCATCATAGGTAGTATATAAGTAAACCCTTATGATGTTTAGAGGGTTGATCACATTTGTTGAAGGTTAGAGGCCACTCGAGATCCCTTGTGTGTCTTGTATCAGTCATCGATTCTAAAGGTGAATGCAAGATAGTGTTTTGATTTGCTTATTGTGTTTATTTACTTTATCGTTTTCTTGAATCCGCTTGTGTTTGGATTCCGCACTTACACAAGTTAACGTTGATATCATTGAAAGATCCTTTGGGGTTTTACAATTGGTATCAGAGCCAAGAAACCAAGTCTTGGTTCGGTTTTGATATCATTCGGATTCAAGAGGACATTAATTGTTACTGATCTTGTTTGCTAGTGTTTTATAGAATTTCAGTATTATTATTACATTCGGATTCAAACTGTTTTTCGCTAATATTGATTAAAGTTGCTGATCTTGGATTGTGATTCGTTGTCTAAAGGTGTTTGCTGAATTAACGGAAGTTTGTTGAGGATAAAAGATTCAAAGATCTCATATCTTTGAATTTTTTGGAAGCTGCTAAAAATCAGGAATCACAGTTACTTTTATCTTATAAGTTTGTTTTGCAGGGTCTCGACTCACATTCAGCTTAGTCTCGACTCAAGATCATCTGTCTCGAGTGCTTAATTCTTCTGTCTCGAGTGGAAATAGCATTCTTGTCTTGACTCGCAACTGCTGTGGTCTCGAGTTGGCATCTTTAACTCGAAACCATTTGTCTCGACCGGCTTCAAGTTTAATTGTTCCTGATCTCGACTCGCAATCTCGGTCTCGACTCAGAATTCAGTTCACTCGCAACAACTGTCTCGACTCAGGATTATATACACTTACCGATTCAGTCTCGACTCCTGTCTCGACTCGCAACGACATTTGCAACGTTATTCAGACTTTGGACTCTTGGACTCTTGAACTTAAATAATTAATTAATCAGTAAATTAATTAAGTAATTGAGTAACCATGACTTCAAGTAATCAAAGTGTTGACCTGGCAGCTATGACTAAGCATCAAGAACTGGATTCCATCATTGGAACCACCACTCGTGTTCCCTGGTTGTTAGATGGAAATGACTTCCCTGAGTGGAAGTGGCGCTTCGAAAAACATGTTAAGTTCAAAGATGCAAAAATCTGGCGAAGTATTCTGAGAGGTCCAAGAGAAATTATGATGGATAGTCCTACTGATGCTGGTGTGAAAGTGAAAAAGCCTGTTGATCGGTATACTGAAGAAGATTTTAAAATTGTTGAGGAAGATGATATGGCATTTTCTTACCTGACCATGGCCTTGGGACCAGACATTGCTATTGGTTTTCGCACCTGCAAATCTGCAAAGGAATTGTGGGAATCATTAATAGATGTCTATGAAGGCAATGAAGATATGAAAGAGAGTCGTAGAAATCTGCTGAGCCAAAGTTTCAACAATTTTAATCATATATATGGAGAGACTGTCGATAATCAAATTCAGAGATTCGTTAAGCTAATTACTCAAATGCAGATGGAGGAAATGCACACGTCAAATGCTTCAACTAATAGACAGCTTCTAAATGCTTTACCAAAAAGTTGGGATCATCACGTCGCAATGATCAAGAAAACCAAGGATCTAGCAAGATGTAGCTTATCTGAAATGATTTCTCACATTGAGGCATGCGAACTAGACGATAAACAAAGAGAAACAAATTACAAGAATAGCATGTTGGCCGCTGGATTCACTGCAACATCCTCGACATCAAGCAATAACACTGCTTTTGTGTCTCATGCTGGTTTTCAAATGTTCAGCAACTCTGCTTCTGCTAAAGCTGCTCCTACCTCATCAAATGCTTACTACTCTGGAACTCCAGCACCTGCTGCTGCTGCACCACCTTCTGCTAATGCTACTGCTGCTGCATCGTCAACTCCCACTGCTAAAAATGAGATGATTGCTTTCTTCTCGCAACAGTCAAAGGAAAATCTTGATATAGCTGCTTCGGTCATAAATTGCTTGAATGCTTTTGCTGCAGGTAAACTTGATCCTCCAAAGTTCTCTATGGATGACTTAGATCAAATTCATCCCGAAGATGCAGAAGAAATGGACATAACCTGGCAGATGGCTATGGCAGCATTTAGAGCCAAAAATTGTGTGTGAAAAACAGGGAGAAAGAAATGGCAAGGTCTTACCTTTACTGGACCCACAAAATTGCCATTTGAGTTTCGTTGCTATAATTGTCATGAACCAGGTCATTTGGCAAGAAACTGTACCAAACCTAGGGTCAATAGTGAACAAACTCCAGTTCAACCTGCTTCACCTAATCGAGAGAGAGCTCTTGTGACTACATCGAGTATGTCTGCTGATGCTGCTGCCAGTGGAAGTCCTCAACCCCTTGGATTAGCTCAAGCCTTGGTGGTACAGCCTGATGTCAGCTTTGATTGGAATTCGAAAATTGAGCGACTAAACATCTCAGCTCCAGAAAATCAGGCTGATTCAAACAACATTGCTTTCATGGCCTCAAATGATCAAACTTCTGTTTCTGAGGATGAGACTTCAGCACCTGAGGAGGAGGTTTCAGCTGAAAACCTTGCTTTCATGACTCAGATTCTTTCAACACTAGTCAAAGGTCTTACCAAATAAGAGGTAATTTCTGTTTTCTGTACGCCTGAATGTAGAGAACGAGTTGAAGCCTATAGAATACACAACGCTGAGCTAATCGAAGATTATAATGACATTAAACGAAAGAATTTCACTTTAGCTAATAATGAAAAACTTTTTAAAGAGAAAATCGAAGCTTAGCGAAAAGACATCATCAAACTCAAAGATGATGTTAGTGTAAGAACAGCCCAACTATTCCTTGTTCAAGAAAAATTATGCACTGTGACTAAAGAGCTAGAGGATACCAGAGATAGATATCACATAAATGAGCTAAACATTAAAAAATTTGACTCTTTTAGCAAATTAGTCAAAAACCTGTGTGATCAACAGTTAGCATACCAGAAAAGAAAAACGGTTGGGATTGGGTTTTAATCAGGCTCCTCCTCCTTATAATGACAATTATACTTACTTACCTATGATTGAGGAGGAGATGATGAATGAAAGAAAAATGACATATGGTCCCAAAAACTGTAAGTCATCAGTAAATGTCAGACCTGTTGAAAAACAGGTGGTTAAACCAGTTTGTTTTGTGTCCAAGGGTACTTTTGATCCTAATGTTTCTTCATCATGTGCAGATGAAGTACCTGAAGTAAGATGGGGAGATATGTTTGGGAATGAACAACCTTTAGATTATGATTTTTCTAAATCTACTTTTGATAAAACTGATTCTGGTTGTGTGTTTGGACAATCGTTTTTGAACTCGTTTCATAGTTATGTTTCGTCTTCTTTTGGGCCTGATGTTTTGGGCAAAACTATGAATGCTTGTGATGAATCTTTAAATAATGTGTGTGATGATGGATGTTTTTCAGTAGCTGAAAATTGTGATTCTAATGTATCTAACTCTTCAGCTGATGATAGTGTGATAGGTGAGGTCCCTCAGGACGCATTCAGTGCAACCACTGAAACTTCTTCTCAATAAAATCAACAGTATTCTGATTCTTCTTCTGAATCGGTCTCAGTGGACGTCCCTAATGTTGAACCTAGTGGGACCCCATTGGAAACCGAGGTTGAAAAGGAACCTTTATCAAATTCAGATGATACATGTGTTGATGAAATACGTGTTGATGAAGTTTTAACATCTTCCGAGATTAAAACTGAATCTGATTTTCAACAGGAAGCTGTGGTTATTTTAAATGAAAAATTGCAAGAAATGGTTTCTGAAAATAAAAGTAAAACTGAATCTGAAACATCCTTTCAAAATGATTCTGATAAAGAAAAATCTGATCCATCTGAATCTCATACTTGTGCCAATTCTAGTTCTGATCAACAGGTACCTAAATGCTCAGAAAAGGCACAAGTTAACCAAACACGAAACATCAATCAAGCTCATTCTTCTAAACCCAACAGATACACATCTGCTATGAAGCATCAAAACTTCCACAGATTGAAACGTCAAACATGTTTCAATTGTGGAGTTGCTGGACACATTGCCAGAAACTGTGTTCATATCCCAAGTGTGCAGTCTAAAAATAAATATGCACAAAATCAGAAAGTCAAGCCAAACTGATATCGTTATTCAGAGTCAGTGACGACTGAAAAGTCTAAGACAATGAGGAATAATTATCGTAAGGCTAAGCCTTCTGATCAAGATTGGAATGCAGCCAAACGTAGAAATCAAAATCAACAAAAGGATTTTCGAAAAAATCAATATAAAGCGTTTGGTAACTACAATTCTCAATGGTCAAATAAGCATTGGAAACCTAAATCTAAGGCCACGCATTCCAATTCGTCTCATACATCTCATCAAAATTCTGCCATTAAAAATCCTTCGAAATTCTTAAATAAAGACAATTTGGTGTGGCAGAGAGTGACTTATTTTGATGCACAAGGGAAACCCAGATCCACTATGGGCTGGGTTCCTAAATCTAACTAATCCCGCTAATCATGCAGGAACAGCTGTGGAGGACTACCGTGCGCCTCTGGTACATGGATAGTGGCTGTTCCAGGCATATGACGGGAGACTTGTCTCAACTGGTCAATGTAAAAGAATTTGACGGTGGATATGTCTCTTTTGCGGGAGGAGAATCAGGAATAATCACGTTGAAAGGAACAGTGAAAAACGGCGTTTTAAGCTTCGAAAATGTGAATTATGTCCCAGAACTGAAACACAATCTGTTGAGCATTTCACAGATATGTGATCGAGGAAATTCAGTCCATTTTACAAAGAAAGGCTGTTACGTATGTTGGTGCATATTTGTGACAACAGCTTAGATTTGGTCTTTGGATATCTTGTAATTAGTAAAACGATAAACAGTTAGCGGGTTTAGCTTTGTAATAGTTAATTAAGAGTGATTGGGCCAAACCAAACCCACATATGGGGATGGTAGGCGAAATGGGCCTAGCCCATGACCTAGCCCATGTGCAAAGCTTTGTCTTATATAAACAAAGCTTAGCATTAGGGTTTAGGTTAATCTTCTAATCACTCTTGGAGAGAATTCGTGAAAGACAAAGGCTTGGAGGAATTAGGATCTTGATTGATTGTAATCGTTGGAAGATAATCAATAAAGATCGGGTTTAAAGTGATTTCTGTTTTCTACACGTTTTCTGTTAAATCTGATCTAGAGGATTCCGCACTCTAGGTTAGATCGACGATTCTGTTACGATCCATACGGCTCAAGGGACCTTCAATTGGTATCAGAGCATTAGGCTCTCGATTGGCTTGGTTCAGAATCATTTTCTGCAGAAAATCGAAGTTTTGGACGTGTTTTGACGGCTGTTCTAGGGTTCTGCTGGTGATTTCGAACAAACAGCAGGGATTTCGGATCAAATACCAGCATTTCGGACCAGTTTTGTTGCATTTCGAATTGATTTCGGACAGGAACTCAGTCATTTCGGATTAAACAGCATCAATTTCGGACCAGAAACTAGCATTACGGATCAGACTGATCCATTTCGGATCAGAAGAACCCATTTCGGACCAGTTTAAGTTAGATTTCAGACCAGTTTAAGTTAGATTTCGGATCAGTCAAAGGGATTACGGATCATTTCGATTTAAGAGGTGTTGATTTCGGATCTGATTGTCTCATTTCGGATCAGATCAGTCTCATTTCGGATCAGATTATTCCATTTCGGACCAGGGGTGCTGATTTCGGATAAGGGTGTTCATTTCGGACCATCTAGGACCATTTCGGACGGGGTGGAATTTTTCTTGGCTCGCGTACAAAAAATTTCGCTGTTCCGCGTTTAGAAAATTATCCGTAACTCATCTTAGAAAACCGTTTGCACCGTTGGAATCCTTGGATTTTTAGGGCAAAAAAAAAAAAAAAAAACTCTGGAAATTCCGGAAATAGGTTTTTGACATTATATATCATTGGAATCGTAATTTCGAGACGAATCTAACGGTATAATTTGGTAAAAACCGATTTCGTACAAAATATTTGTACGGTTTTATCAGTTCACTTACGGTAAAAGCTCGACAAGGACCAGCAGAGAAGTTAGATTTGGATTTGGACACAGGTTACCAAAATTCATTTAAACTTTTACGCTGTGTGATGGCTAAGATGGATAATGGAAGTGAGGTTGTTAAGAACTGGCCAAAGCTTATAAATGTCAAAGAATATACTGACTGGAAAAAGAAGGTTGAGGCATATGTTCAGAGTAAGGATACGAGAATGTGGAGCTGTATGATTGATGGATATGTTGCTCCTGCACGTCGTGTTGAAGGAAGAGTTAAGGTGATTTCTTATGACAAGATGGATGAATCTGAGAAACAGTTGGTTGATGCTGAGAAGAAAGCTTTAGCAGCAATAAAGATGTCCTTGCCTGAGGGTGTTAAACATACTTTCAAGACGTATGGGACTTCTAGAGAGCTGTGGGAAGCTTTAGAAAAACGTTATCAGATTCCATCAAAAGTAACTACTTGTGATCAAGTATTGCTAGCTGAGCTTGCAGCTGTGAAGATTGGAGAGGGAGCTGCTGAGATAGAAGAGAAGAAGGTAGCAGATGAGGAGAATGCTGAAAAGGTTGAGGCAGAAGTTTCAAAGGGCTTGAGTGATGTGAATGGACTTACAACAGAGGTAAAGGTATCATCAGAATCTGTAAGTCATACATGTCTTAATTGCACTGAACTACAGGTTAAAGTTGACAGACTATCGGAGCAAAACAAAATTCTGTTAGCCGATTTGGAAAACAGAAAAGAGTTAAATGTTCTTTTGATTAAAAGAGAGTCAAATTGTTTAGAAAAACTCAAATCAAATGAACAAGAAATTAGCAGTTTAACAAGCAAAGTCAATGAACTATTACAGGTCATTGATTTGGCTCGTGAAACTGTGAAAGAAAAGACTAACGAGCTTTCAGAAAAGTGCACAGAATTGGCTGATGCACAAGCCAAAATTGTTGAACTTCAGGGGAAGTTAAACAATTTTGAAAATTCTTCGTTAGTCAGGACTCAAATTCAAAAAGGTCTAAAAAGGAGTAATGATAAAACAGGGGTGGGGTTTACTAAAGCTTCATCTTATGAAAATCAAGACTACCCTTTTCTACCAACTAAAGATGAGCTAACTGATTTTGTAACCACTGCACAAGTAGTAGTGGATCCGATAGCTGTGGACGTGCCAAATAGTCCAGTTTCTTTGAAAGAATTTGTTGGGTCTAACAGTACACCTCATAAAGTGGATGAGGATACTGAAGACAAAAAGGCCAAAACATTTAAAAAGGGATCAAACAAAAAGAAAACTTATAAGAAAAGATCCTGTTTTAAATGTCACAACAAAGGGCATGTGGCAAGTTGTTGTCCTTTGAAGAAAGGTAAACAACAAGTTGATGAGGTTAAAGACGGGAATCAGGTTGGGTCAAGCAATAGTGTAAAAACAAGTTGTCAGACAAATAAACCTGAATCTCAATCAAAACCCTCAACTTCGAAAAGATTTGATAGACCAAGAAGTATTTCTCCACAATTTAGTCATCATAATGGTAAATCAAATCAATTTCAAAGTCAAAATAGAAATTTTGGATATCAAACTCGATACCAAACTACTGGTAATCGAAATTTTCAACAAAGAAATGGACATAGGGGTTTTAGTAACTCAAATGTTCAACAACATCCAAAATTTTTCCAAAATTCATGGTATAATAATGGGAGAAGCAGGTATCCAGATAATCCACTGAAGTGTGATGGATATTGAATGGATGTTCCTGTAATGGATGAATTTGGAAAACCCAAGACCATCAGGGCTTGGGTTCTAAAGTCTAACTAAGTTGTTGAGTGAATGCAGGATGACCAAGAAGGACTGTTGATGTGTTCGACAGTGGTTATTCCTGTAAAGCATCTGAGGTGAATAGTAGGTTAACGTTGGTAATGAACTATTTACTTCTGTGATCATTTTGTTTGTTTTTAAACTTAAAACGTGAAAAACTGTAGTCAGGTTAAGGTGGGAGTTTTGTTTGTGTTTTTAAATTTGTGTTTTTGAAACTTACTCCATAAAAACAAAAATTTAGGGGGAGAAATTCCTCTAAGCCAAAAAGAGTTTAGAGAGTGCGTGTGTTTAGCGGGAGTAGGTTATAAAATTTTAAAGATCCAAAAACATTGAAAAATTGGAAAAATGAGTTTTCACTGTGTGAAAAAGAAGAAATGATAGTACATCAGCAAGTTAGACTGTCACACTCGAACTGAATCAAAATGCTTAAGTGTGATAGTAGCTTCATCATATGATATACCAGTAGGCAAAAGCATGAAATAATCAACTTACCAAAGTGATATAAACCTAAATGCACTGAGTATGAGTGGGGAACACATCAGTGGTGTATGGTTTAATGACCTTAAATCTTGCGTTGATAGATTGCCAAAATCTGAAGTTTTGGGTCTTTATACTATTATTTCATCTGGGGATATCCTGGCTGTCCTTCTGTTCAGAACTAAAATTGTACATAACCCTAGGAAAGAAAGTCATTTGGAATTAGCTCATTTCTATTTGAATGTCTGTATGTTGTCCCGATACACACAATTTTGATCTGATTCTGAAATCTTCTCTGAAAAAAGTCGTGTACCTCCTCTGCTGCATCCAGATATATGCTGACCTGGAGGTGCTAGGCAACGACAGCTTCTGCTGCATCCAGATACATGCTGACCTAGCTGTACGTTGTCGCGCTATAGATCTAATACACCCGAAAGAGGCCCTCAAGTGCCCAAAAGAAACCCAAGAAACCTATATCAAACTGAGGAAAACTCATTTGATCTGTATATTATACCATCTCTGCTAAAGATCTATTATGTTCTCTTCTCAACCTATTCCTGTTAAGATATCAGAAATCTGGATTGGACTTGTGAAATATGTGGCAGGGAAGATACTTGCATGATAGAGTGTGTTGTTTATATTTCCAGGATTTGATTAGTATTTATTTGGGTGTTCATTGTTAAGCAATCAAAACATGATAAAACAGATTATATGCAGACCTAGGCACTGTCAGGATATCTTAGAGGATGACATCAGTATACTCACCTACTACGATGAATCTCTGTGCATACCTTGATCGTGGGGGTATATCCTGAAGTGGGACACACTAATATCTCAGAAATTTAAATTACCTTAACGTATCATATGGTAATGGTACTTGAAATGTTCATGCATTTTGTTTAAGTGGACAAACATACTGGTAATTGTTTTGGACTGCTTTTCACGAAAAATTAAATAAAGAATTATCTAATAGTGTGAAACAGTTTGATTGTGCTGATATGATCTTCTTACCGGTGATTCTCACAAAAACAGAGTGTTTATTGCTTTTCGTATTTATTTGCTTTCAGAAAATACAAAAAATACAAAAATAGTGTCTTTTCCTGTTAAAATTCTTAATGTACGGAAAACTGTTATTCTTGGAGGAATTGTTACCGATAGGGGGAGACAGTGTTAGTAAGTGGGTTCAAAATTTTTAAATCATGCAGGTTAAAAGGTGTTTTGTTTAAAAGTTTGTGTGTGTTGGTGTTAAATTGGAAAATGCTTAATCTGTTATGCAGTTTAACAAATCTCTTGAATAATAATAATTTGTTTAACTTATGTTGAAAAATTCTTATGGTTTCTCGAGATGTTTGTTTTATAGTAAACAGATTGAAGCAGTGTGTTGGTGAGAAGTTGCTGTGTTGCTGAGAAGTTGCTGTGTTGCTGTGAAGATGAGAGTTTGATTGGATGCATGGTAGACCCTCCTTTCTACATTGCAGACAAAGTTGAAGAGTTTGAAGAGTGCTATACAAATGCTGAACTGGAGTTTACTCAAGTGCTAAAGTTCTGAAGATTTGGTAATTGGATGCATCAGCTTAGGGGGAGTCTGTTGCTGACAGAAGCTGTTAAAGCTGAAGCTATCCAAAGACCAAAAGACTGTGAGATTCTGAAGACTGAAGTTACCTTTGCGAGCTATTGTCAAGGGGGAGTTTGTTGGTGCATATTTGTGACAACAGCTTAGATTTGGTCTTTGGATATCTTGTAATTAGTAAAACGATAAACAGTTAGCGGGTTTAGCTTTGTAATAGTTAATTAAGAGTGATTGGGCCAAACCAAAACCACATATGGGGATGGTAGGCGAAATGGGCCTAGCCCATGTGCAAAGCTTTGTCTTATATAAACAAAGCTTAGCATTAGGGTTTAGGTTAATCTTCTAATCACTCTTGGAGAGAATTCGTGAAAGACAAAGGCTTGGACGAATTAGGATCTTGATTGATTGTAATCGTTGGAAGATAATCAATAAAGATCGGGTTTAAAGTGATTTCTGTTTTCTACACGTTTTCTGTTAAATCTGATCTAGAGGATTCCGCACTCTAGGTTAGATCAACGATTCTGTTACGATCCATACGGCTCAAGGGACCTTCAATTGAAGCCAGGGATTGTCATTCCCGAAGATTGGTTTCTGATGACAGCTGAGAGATGGGGAAATGCTTATGTCATTGATATGAACAAGAAGCCGTGTGAAGAAGTTACGTGTCTATTTTCTAAGATTTCAGAACATGATGGTTTATTGTGGCATCGTCGTCTTGGACATGTGAATATGAAGAACTTGAATCGTCTTGCCAAAGGTCAACTGGTCCGTGATCTACCAATCAAAGACTTTATGTTGGTAGAAAAGTGTGTTGCTTGTGCAAAGGGAAAAGCACATCGAAAGCCTCATAAATCCAAGTCTACTCCCTCTACCAAAGCTGTGCTTGAATTACTTCACATGGATATCTTTGGTCTAGTGAATGTGTTAAGTATTGGCAAGAAGGCTTATTGTCTTGTGATAGTCGATGATTTCTCACGCTACACCTGGGTGTACTTTCTAAGTCACAAGAATGAGGCTGCGGGTTTGATCAAACAATTAATTACTCTGGTAGAAAATCAAGCCAGTACAAAAGTAAAGGCTATTCGATCAGACAATGGGACGGAATTCAAAAATGTCACCCTGGATACATTCTGTGCTGAAAAGGGAATTGAACAACAGTACAGTGCACCACGAACTCCACAACAGAATGGAGTGGCTGAAAGACGAAATCGTACTCTCATAGAGGCTGCGCGTACTATGCTGGCTGATTCGAAGCTTCCTACTTTCTTTTAGGCTGAAGCTGTTAGCACGACTTGTTACGTCCAGAATCATGCTTTAGTAAACAAACGACATATGAAAACTCCTTATGTGATTCTGGAAGGACGTAAACCTTCGGTTTCACACTTTCGCATCTTTGGTTGTCCATGTGTGTTACTACTTATGGACGCTAATGGAAAGTTTGAAGTCAAAGGGGACGAGTGTTATTTTGTTGGATATGCTAAAGGTTCAGCCTATAGAGTATACAACAAGGTAACTAAAAAGGTCGTCGAGTCGTGCAACATTGAATGGCTTGAAGAAAATGCTACGGACGCTAGAGTTGGACCAGATTGGTTATATGATTATGCTGAATTATTTAAATCGTTTAACATTTTGTCAAGTGTCCCTACAGCTGCAGGTGTGTCTACTCCCAAACAACCGATGTCTTTTGGTGATACTGAAGAAGAAGAACAGGCTGAAGGAAGGTCAAGAATTCATACCATTGACCCACCGGGAATGGTTTTCACTCGGCAACCTACGACTCAACAAATTTCCCATCAATCCCCTGAAGGTGCTTCATCAAGCGGTGCTACACCGAGTGGTTCAGGATCTGCCCTATTTCCTGAATCCATTCCTGAAGACTGCATTGTTACAACTCCTTTAGTTCACCATACTGCAGCATCTAATGAGGGTGAGTCTAGCAACACCATTGATGATAATCAAAATGCTTCTACTGAAGACGAGACCGTACCTGACATGGCAATTCCTACAAGTGTCCAATTAAATCATCCTATAGAGAATGTGATTGGTTCTGTAAATGCAGGAGTTTTAACCAGGAGCCAATCAGGAACCATCAATACATGTTTATATTCTTGCTACATCTCACAAATAGAACCTAAAACTGTTGATATAGCTTTGCAGGAACCAGGCTGGGTAGATGCTATGCATGAAGAGCTGAACCAGTTTGAGAAGCTTGGAGTATGGAAACTTGTCGAGTTACCAAAAGGAAAGCGCAAACTTGGAACTAGATGGGTGTTCAGAAACAAGCAAGACTCTGCAGGGGTTATTGTTCGAAATAAAGCAAGACTGGTGGTTCAGGGTTTTCGACAAATAGAGGGTCTGGATTATGATGAAGTATATGCACCGGTTTCCTGACTTGAAGCCATCCGGATTTTCTTAGCCTACGCGTCATATATGGGGTTCACTGTGTGTCAGATGGACGTCAAGACATCGTTTCTATATGGAGATGTGAAGGAAGAAATCTTTGTTGAGCAGCCACCAGGTTTTGTTCATCCAGATCATCCAGAATATGCCTATAAGCTAGACAAGGCATTGTATGGATTGCACCAAGCACCACGAGCTTGGTATGCTACTCTAACTGAGCATCTACTGGCTCATGGGTACACACGTGGCACGATAGACCAGACTCTGTTTATCAAGAAAGTGGGCAAGGATCAGATCTTGGTTCAAATTTATGTCGATGATATTATCTTCGGATCTACAAGTGAGGAGCTTTGCAAGGAGTTTGAGAGAGTTATGAAAAAGAAGTTTGAGATGAGTGCTCTTGGAGAAATGACACTGTTTTTGGGTTTACAAGTCAAACAGAATTCCCAAGGCATTCTTATTCATCAAGGGAAGTATGTGGATGATGTGCTAGCAAAATTCAAGCTTTCAGACTCAAAATCAGCTGAAACACCAATGGCAGAGAGACCGTTATTGACTGAAGATGAAGAAGGCTCTTCTGTTGAGCAACGTCTGTATAGGTCTATGATCGGGTCGTTGATGTATCTGACAGCTAGTCGTCCGGATATCATGTTTGCTGTCTGCAACTGCGCAAGATATCAGGCTAATCCTAAAACTTCTCATCTTACTGCTGTTAAACGAATCTTTCGGTACCTTAAAGGCCGACCTCGGTTTGGTCTGTGGTATCCAAGGGATTCAAATTTTAACTTGTTTGCGTTTTCTGATAGCAATTTTGGAGGCACTGATAGTGACAGGAAATCTACATCAGCTGTATGTCAATTTCTGGGTGACATGCTCATTTCTTGGCAATGCAAGAAACAACAAACGGTGGCGATTTCTACAGCTGAAGCTGAGTACGTTGCCGCCTCTGCATCTTGCTCTCAAGTGGTGTGGATGCAACATCAATTGCAGGACTACGGTTTGACTTATCTCAATACTACTATTTACTGTGATAATGATGCTGCAATACAAATTGTTAAAAATCCTGTTTTTCACTCCAAAACCAAGCACATAGACATAAAAGTTCATTTCATTAGAGACTGCTTTGACAGAGGTCTTATTAAACTCGAGCAAATCGACACAGATGCAAATGCTGCCGATTTGTTTACAAAACCTGTCAGCAGCTCAAAATTCAAAGTGCTTGTTGATTTTCTGAAAATGATCCGGTATACCGACTGAGCATGGTTGTTTTTGTTTTAGTAAATTTGTTCATAAAGTTTTCTATTCTTAGGTAGTTTTTATTTATGCACAAATTTAGGGGGAGAAATTTTGAAAAATACAAAAACATTGAAAAATTTTGAAAAATACAAAAACATTAAAAATTTAAAAATCCAAAAAGAAACATTGCATGACTGGGAAATGAAATGAATTTTCACATTATGGTCGAGGGCTGACTCATGTAAGACCAGTATCGAAATAGTTTGACTCTAGCACGATGTGTTGGTAGGCTCTATCCTTAAAGACTGGAAACATTGGCCGTGTCTGTTTAGAACTAAATTAGTACATGACCTCAGGAAAGAAAATCACTTGGAATTAGCTCATGTCTATTTGAATGTCTGTATGTTGTCCCGATACACACAATTTTGGTCTGACTCTGAAATCTTCTCTGAAAAAGTCGTGTATCTCCTCTGCTGCATCCAGATATATGCTGACCTGGAGGTGCTAGGCAACGTCAGCTTCTGCTGCATCCAGATACATGCTGACCTAGCTGTACGTTGTCGCTCTGTAGATCATTTATACACCCGAAAGAGTCCCTCAAGTGCCCAAAAGAAACCCTAGAAACCTATATCAAATTGAGAAAAACTCATTTGATCTGTATATTATATCATCTCTGCTTAAGATCTATTCTGTTCTCTACTCAATCTATTCCCAGTTAAGATTTCAGAGATCTGGATTGGACTTGTGAAATATGTGGTAGGGAAGCTACTTGCATGATAGAGTGTGCTGTATATAATTTCGGGAATTGATTAGTATTTGTTTGGGTGTTCATTGTTAAAACATCAAAACATGATAAATATTAGTAACAGGCAGTCATATGAAAAAGGTCCAGGGAGGTGAGTTTAGGAGGACAAATATACTGGCAATCGTCTAGATCATTCAGTAATAGATCAGTGTTGATAAGTGTGGTCAAGCCCGAAACCCGTGATTTGATCCCTGAGCAAATTATGACATTTCCTTATTTTATTTTTGTAAATAATATTTCGATATTATTTATTTTTATGTTTGTAGGTTTTGGTTTAATAAAAAACATGCTCAGAAAGTTGACGGGTTATATTAGAAAAGTCTGAATTTTAATTGGATTGATATAATAATTAAGATTGTTTATTCAATAAATCCAATTTTTAAACCAAAATTGTGGTCTCGAATCGAGACTGTGGTCTCGGCCCAAATTGTTGAAGGCCCGGCCCACAAATTGGGATATTTATAAGGATCTCGACTCGAGACCCCACTGTGCACTCGAAACAAATCACTTGTCACATTCAAAACTCTCTCTCACTCTCCGGCGATTTTTTTGTTTTTCCGACGATTTCTCCGGTCTCGACTTGCTGTTGAAGGTAGTTTGATGAATATAATGATGTTTCAGTTGAAGTTTTGCAGGATTTTTGAAGATTTGATGAAGATTGTTTGAACATTATATGAATGTTTGAAGATGCTTATGAACCCTAAAGTTGGATATGTTTTGGTCTTCAAAAATTTTGAAAGTGTTTTTGGTTTTTGATCCAAATCTTAACAGATCAAAAGGTGTTTGGGAGATCTCGACTCAGATTGAAGAAAATTTTTAGGGACTCGAGATCTGTGATTGCGAGTCGCAATCTCATCTGTCTCGACTGAGGTCTCAACTGAGGTCTCGAGTCGATGTCATATTGGTCTCGAGTCAGAACCACCGTAGTCTCGAGTGATCTTTTTGTCTCGACTTAGGTCTCGACTCGAAACCTCACGGTCTCGACTCGAAACAATATGATCCTGTATGATGTCATTGCTGACTTTTGCAATCTGAGTTGTTGATCAATGATCAGCCTGTTGAATGTTGATCAGTTGTATTCACTGTTGACATGAGTTGATAAATTTCATTAAGTGTAAATCCTTATGTGCTTAAATGTTTCTGTTGTGTGTAGATATGGATTTAAAGTTTATTTCTACGCATAATCAAGCTGGATACTTAGCTGCTCCTCCAGAGAAGCACAAGAGCTTATATACATCGCTGATTAAAGGGTTGAATAGCTGCCGACTTGTTCATGCACTGAGAGATAATCCAGTTGTCTATGAAGATCTCGTTCAAGATTTTTGGAAGACATCTAGATTTGAAGCACAAGGAGCTGATGCAAAAGAAATGATAGAAGCTGAAATTCAGAAGAAGAAGATCGTCATTACTGAGCAAATGATAAGAGAAGTTCTACAGTTTGGTGATACTGAATCTGATCCGATTGAGCTTCCAAGTGATACTATAGAGGCTGTTTTACCTCGTTTGAGTTACGAAGGAAAATATCCGTCACTCGTTAAGAAGTTTCTGCACCCGTATTGGCGTTTGTTGGCACACATGTTTATCTTGTGTATGACAGAAAATCGAGGGGGAACAGATCAACTGAACATTACGCAAACAGCTGCTTTTGTTGCACTTATTACGAATGAGTCGTTCAACTACTAGAAGTACATTTTTGAAGGGATGAAGAGAAATGTTACTGGAGTTAGAAAAGATAAATTTATTATGTATCCAAGGTTTTTGCAGATGATTTTCAATGCTCGTTATTCTGATTTGACGCGTTCCGGTGACACCTTGGAGTTAAAACCTATGGGTCCTTCTTGTTTTGGTGCTCTCACTACCAAGTAGGGTACAGAAAAGAAGTTTGAGGGACGTATTCCATTAGAGAAATTTGGCCAGTTTGCAGAGACTGAAGACGTAGCTGCTGATCCAGTAATAGTACAACCTGTTCCAGTCAATGCAATGATTGCTGAAGAGCATGATGTTCAGGGTGCTGTTGATAATGAGCCTGAGACAAAGATATTAACAATTAACTCTGATGATGAGGGTATAGAAATTTTGTGTGATTCAGGAGATGATGAAGAGCTTCCTCCTGAAAAGGAAGCTGATGTTGCTGTTTCTACTGTTCCGTCTGTGATTGCTGCTGAGAGTTTGGCTTTGTTGTTAAAGTTGGTGACTGATAAGATGGGAAATCCTCCTTCCAATCTTACAGTATCTAATGAAGAGCCTAGTGAGAACCCAAAGGATCCTGATTCATTGCCGTTGAAGCGAAAAAGGATGGATCCTCGACTCGGAATGTATGTTGAGCAAAACAAAGATCAATCCATGAATGTTGCTGAAGATGATGATGGATTGTATGATTTTGATTTTGAGAAGAATGTCACTGATACCACTGCCACTACTGAAGATATCTTTGAGTTTAACACTGACACTCAAGGAAATGTTTTGGAGACCACCACTGCTGATGTTCAGGTTACAAATGTTGATATTGATACTGTTGTTGAAACAATGCCACTTGGTATTTCTGAATCTGCAGGTCCTTCTAGAGTTGTTCATGATATACCTAGCAGTTCGAGTGGTAAAAGACCTGAAGAGCCGTGGAGAATGTCGTTTGATGATGATTCGAGTGATGATGATGAATTCATTAGTATGAGGGAAATGAAGAAACGGCTAATTGTGGTTGAGCAAGATTTAATTCATAAAGACGCCAAGATTATCCAACTTGAAGATACTATAGTGTAGAAGAATCAACAAATTGAACAGCTTCAAGGAGATGTTAGTTTGCTGTTTAATATGGTTTATGATTTACGTGGAAAGCTGGAAAAGAAGTTTGGACAAGAGTTTTCTGATCCGACTGATGTGGAAAATAGAAGAAAAGCCTTTGAAAAGGATGATGCTGAGAGAAGTGCTGCTATGGAACAATATTTTAAAAGAGTTACTGATCCTGTTGCAGATAAAGAGAAGGCTGAAAGAATTAAGAAGAAAAGGGAGTTTGTAATTCTGAAGAACAAGAATCTTAATCCTGATGATGATGATGCTCAAGCAACTCATCATTTAATGGATGTTGGTGAAACTCTCTATGATAAAGTTGGAAATAGATCTGGTGTGGTTAGCTGGGGTTTTGATCATGATCGTCGAAGATGGTGGATAAAGAGGAAGGTCGGACCTGTTGAGTGGTACAAAAATCCAGCTCAGTTCCAGACTTTCACAAAGATTGATTTGACGAACTTGTCTAATTCACCTTATGTGGATGACAAGCCTGGAGGTCGTGGTTATTTGTTTTTCGAGAGATTGAAGAGGGAGGTTCTTCGTGGTTTTCCTTCTATGCATACTGCAGAGTCTCTTATCAAACCAGCTAAAGGCATTCGAGATCCATACACAAACAAGCGAATGAAGATTGTTCACTGGCCTGCAACTGACAAGGAGGAGGTGATTCCTTTAGTGAGAAAGATTCCTAAAGGCGCTTTGAAGTCTCTGCATTTTTGGGCTTATGATGAGCGTCTAGGGCAGGCAGTAATTGTTTGTGATGATGATGTGAATTTTCGCTTGGTGGATCAAGTTGATTTGCTGAATCTTGCTTATGAAGATCTGGAAGTGTTAGCTCGCAATCAAATTAGAGCTACTGAAAAATATGAAGAAATTGCAAAGGCATGGACTGGTGCTGTTGCTTCAGCGATACATATTCACACAAAAGGTTTTGGTGGGCTCAAAGATCGTTTGGGTGGTGCTCGTGATAGTTGAAGTCTCAAGACTCTCTATGCATAAACCTAGGGGGAGATTGTTGGAACCTTGAGGTTTACACATTGAGAGATACTAAAGTTTAGGGTTGATCTTGTAATGTTTAACTAGTTGTTTTGGGTCGGATATAAGTATTGGGTTTTTGTGTGATCTCGAGTGGGCCTAGGTTGGTTTCGACCCATCATAGGTAGTATATAAGTAAACCCTTATGATGTTTAGAGGGTTGATCGCATCAGTTGAAGGTTAGAGGCCACTCGAGATCCCTTGTGTGTCTTGTATCAGTCATCGATTCTAAAGGTGAATGCAAGATAGTGTTTTGATTTGCTTATTGTGTTTATTTACTTTATCGTTTTCTTGAATCCGCTTGTGTTTGGATTCCGCACTTACACAAGTTAACGTTGATATCATTGAAAGATCCTTTGGGGTTTTACATTCATGACGAAGCAGAAAATCATCAATCAGTACATTGAGAAATGTGCTGAACTTGAACAAAAATTGGAAACTCAAAGGATAGAAACTGAGAGGGTAAACAGGTTATTAAAAAGTTATTCATGTGCTTCTTACGTGATTGACAGGATTTACCCTACAATAGAAGGCATGGAAGCGTTTGAAGTGAAGAAATCTGAAGAAAAGGATACTGGTAAGAAACATAGTACCAATTATACAAAGTGTCCACCGCCGCTTGAAGAAGGATATTCTCCATGAAATCCTAATTCAGAAAGAGTAAAAAAGGCAACCAATTTAAAGTGGGAATCTGAATCTTCAGATGGATTGCCAGACAACATTGATGTCACATTCACATCGTCTGACACTGATCATGAGTCTGAGTTAATAAAGAAAGTGGTCGATCAGGTGTTAGATAAAGATGAAACCGAGGAGTCAAAGTCAAAGTCAAAGTCTGACACTTCAAGTCCAACAGTTGAAAAGGGCAAAAGGGTTTACAATAATGATTTTCTGATATCAAAAAATAATTTGAATGACGAAACATTCAAAGTAGCATATACTTTGAATAACTCCGACAAATTGTATTCTGATGAAGAATTTCCAATAAGAGGTGTTAAAACTGAAATGATTAAAAAGGTTTTCAAATTAACAGAAATTAATATTTCTGAAATAAAAGATATAAATCTTACTGGAAAACCTAAAAAATACACTTCAAGAGTTCAACAAAGATTAAACAAGAAAAAAAGGTTACAGTTCTGGTTCGGGTTATCGAAAGAAACCAAACCATAACAGTAATTTCAAAAAGAAAGGATTAGGTTTTATTCCAAAAGAAAATGAAAAATATGTTAAAGATTTTAAATCGAAAGTTGTTTTTGTATCAGGAACATCTTCTGAAGAAGAAAAAGAGAATTTGTTCAGAAAGCAGACGAACAAAGAATTCCTTGCTAAAAAGCAAGAGGGAATGAAGAATGATGTTGCTCAGAAAAAGGAGACAAGAACATGTTATCAATGCAATGAAGTTGGTCACATCACCTGGAACTGTCCAAAGGCAACCAACACAAAATAGGAAGTTCCTTCTAAACTCAAAGAAAAAGTTGTTGAGAAAACTGAACCACCAATGGACAAATTCAAAGTGTTTAAAAATTCTACATTTGAGGTTGGTGAGAGTTCAAAATGTTTTTACAAAAGAAATGTGAATCTTAACAATCAAAAATGGGTTGTTAAGAAATCAGAAGCATTTTCTGGCGATGAATCTGACTCGTCAAAGTCAGAAGAGCCACAAGTTGAGCTAAAAAATGATAATTCCGTTCCGACGATGGATGATGCAAATTTTCCACCATTGTCAAATGGAAACTTAAAACAAAAAATTGGCAAAGTTGAGATTTCAAATCAATTCTTTTCTGAAAAGAAAGAATTTGATGTTGAAAAAGCCTTTAACCCTACAGTTCTAAATTTTTTTGGAAAAATGGTTGACGGGAAGGTCAAAGGGGTAAAGGAATTTTATGAAAAGAAAAAGAAAGGAAAGAAACCGAGTGATGATGACTCGGAATCACCCAAGGACCATCAGGCTTGGGTGAACCTCTTTAACTAAAAATCCTGACTTGCCGGAGTTCCCAAGTTGGTAATCTTGGAGCATGAATCGACATCATTCTTGAAAAATGTTTTTGTGAAAAACCTACAAGTGTTAGATTTTACAAGTGGTTGAAAGAACAATGTGATGAAACCCCATGATTTTTGATAAACAACAAAACTAATTTTCCGAAAAATGGTTGTCAGGGGGAGTTCTGATTGTTTATGCCAAGTAGATGGAGAATTGAAGCAATTTACATCAGTTTGTCATTTCATTTGTACAGTTTATTGCTTTTACATTTTCAAATTTTCCCAGAAAATCAAAATTTGAAACATATTTTTGATTTTAGGGGGAGTAAAAAATTTAGAAATTTTGAAAATTTGAAAAATCCAAAAACATGATAAAATCTAAAAACCAAAAACATCGAAAAATCAAATATGAGTTTTGTTGTGAAAATGAGGAAATGATAGTACATCAGTAGACAATCACAGTACGCTAAAGAATTGGAAAGTTAAAATGTGATAAACGTTCTCACTGATGATATGCCAATAGGTTTTTGAATGCTTAGTAGATTGTTTTCGAGATATAAACCTAAATATCAAACACTTACTTATCTCGTGGGGAACATCTCTCGGATATATAGGTAACCCCTGAAATCTTGTTTGAAGGGCTTTCTATTTCTGACATACTAGGTCTTTGTGCGTGATGATATCTGGGGTATTATACCAGGACTTTTGATTTTACGGGAGCAATAGCTAAGTCCTCGTATAATACTTTGCACTACTTTAATCATAATACCCACCCTCAGCATAAAAAAATGATGAAACATTGAAAAATGCTAATCATGTGCTGTTGAAGAAAAGATCCCCAAACGGGACACACCTAAAAGTCGAACCATCATATCTCTGATTGAACAGAAGTTCTAGCCTGAGCTCTCATGGTCTCGCATTACCTGTTTACAGATATCATTAGTGTAAATTCACCTGTAAGACTGAGTATAGGAGTCTAGATACAGGAGTATATTCTGAGGTGGGACACGCGAATAAGTTAAGTCTATTAAAACACTAATCTCGTATCTTGAAACAATTGAACTTTGTGTAAAAATTTAAGTGGATCAGTATACTGACAATCTAAGTGAATCATTTAGAACTTAAAGTGTTTAAAGCTCAACGGTACTAGTGATTCGTCATAAACTGATATGATCCTCTTACACAAACTCACAAAAATATGTCTGTATATAGTTTATTTCCCAAAATCCAAAAAGAATATGTTTTAGCATAAAATTTTGAAAAAAAAAAAATTTAGTTAATCTTATTTTCGACAACTGATGTTGAAAAACTGATTTTCAAAATTTCGAGTGCTAAACATGATGAACGACAGTGGGATGGGAGAGTGTGTTTGAAACGACAAAATGAAGTTAAAGTTTGAGATAATTTGAACTGTTAGTTAATCATGGTCATTATTTTGAACTTGATATAACTATTATTTCTGTTGAAAGATATCTACCAAGTGGTTTCTAAATTTGTTAAATCTTATAAATTGTGAAATTTACTTTTGGGTAGAGAATTGTGCAGGTGAAAAACATTGAAAAAGCTAGATTTCGAATCCTGAGGACTTTCCGCATAAGCATATGCATATTAGAGCCAGGATTCTGATTTTGTTGCTATGGAGAGCCAGAAGACGTCTCCGAACCTGTGAAAGCTGCAGATAGTGAATTCCAGACTGCGATCCCAGCTTATCAAAAGGGGGAGTCTGAAGAGCTTAAGGAATCAAGAGCCCTGATCAAGAGAATTAGAGAGAATAGAGGCAGGTTGAGATTCTAAAAGAGAAGAGAGATTGAAGGATGCTTACAAAGAAGGATACTTTGGAAAGAGCATGAAGACTGATCAAGACTGAAGACTCAATACACTGAAGACTCGTCAACATCCAAGGGGGAGCTTGTTGGTGCATATGTCTGTTGACTTTGTCTTGTATCGAGTCATGTAATAGAATTGATAGACCAAGACACGTAGTACGAAAGAATTGGGAAACAGAGCTGAACCAGCAGGTTCATGCGAAGTGACCAGTTCGTGTGAACTGGCCAGTTCGCACGACCTGGACCATGCTGGTTCATGCTAAGTGGGTTCCCTATAAATAGGAGTCTTGTGTTTTCATTTGTAGAAGTTCTGATTCCGGTAGCGAGGCTCTGCCGAAGTGTCGCCAAGCCTGTAAAACATTGTGAAATCAATCTAATCGACAGTTAAAGTGATTCTAAGTGTAAATAAAGCTGCTACAACATCAATACGTCTGATTCCGCCTTTCGTATTGATCGAGAACTCTTCTGAACGTCTCGTTTGATCGATTCACCGATCCTACAGTCGTGATCGCATTTGAGTGCCAAATCGCGACAATCTCCGCGAACTCATCATGAATGAGGCACACAAATCCAAGTACTCGATTCATCCTGGCGCTGACAAGATGTATCATAATCTGCGTACATCCTATTGGTGGCCTGGTATGAAGAGAGACATTGCCACGTATGTCTCTAAGTGCCTTACTTGTTCGAAGGTTAAAGCCGAGCATCAACGACCTTCTGGTCTACTCGAACAACCTGAAATCCCCGTCTGGAAATAGGATAGCATTGCTATGGATTTCATAACCAAACTCCCGCGTACACCGTCTAGTCACAATACTATTTGGGTGATTATCGATCATTTGACCAAGTCCGCTCATTTCCTTCCTATTCGTGAAGATTTCAAGGTTGAACGATGAAGGGGTAAGGTCCCAAAAACCTCATAATAAGTATTTGGGACCATACCATAACCTTGCTTTTTAACCTTTTAACCTTTTAACCTTGCGCGGCCGCGCACTGGTCTCACAAAAGGAAGAAAGTATCAGCAATTTATAGTCGCGCGCCCAAAGGAAATCATAAATCCTTGCGCCTTCTCCCATTAGCAAAGGATAAAAATCCTGAGATCAATACTTCCGCCCAAATATCCAGACTTGGATATTATTTTACCCAGACTTGGGATTTATTCATCTGTTTCCACACAGTAAGGTGTCACACCAGATTACAACAGTAATCTTCTAGAAGAAATGCAATCGTGCACCACCCAGACGGTTATAACCGTCTGGACACGTGTCATTACCATAGGCACCCCTGAAATCACAACGAAGGCATGCAATTGGAGAGTAATCTCCACTTGATCACATTACACGTGGCAAATCCCCAGCCTTTGATTAAGACCACGATCCGTGTGCTCTCACGTCGGATCAAAGAACTTAAACGTAAGGAAATGTAACCGCTTACGGGGTTAGCATCTTCCGTTAACTTTTCACTAACGGGTTTTCACGCCTAAAACGACTCCCGGCTATAAATATGAGAAACAACCCAGGTATGAATTCAGATTAGTCACACTTCTCAAATACATCTTCTTCTTCATTACCGATACTTATTCTCACACCGGAGTCGGGTCAAGGAGAGAACCCTCTTCTCCCCTTGGCGAGGCTAACGGTGCTCTTTTTTGCAGAGCTTCGGAGAAGAAGATCAGCTGCAACTGAATCAATCGGGAGAGAGCTAACCTTTTTATGCGGATTCAAACCCCCTAGATATCTCGGTTCCGACCATTTATCTAGTGTTTCTTCATTGGCGCCCACCGATTCCTCTGTTTTTCTAGTTTTCATCTCGTTTCGATTCAGTTCTTTTCATTTTCTGTTTTGCACATGGCAGAAAATTCATCATCTCACCGGCAACCTGGTCCTCGACCAAACGTCGGAAACAATTTACAAGAAGAAGGATCCCCAAAACATTGGTTTACTAGATGCCAAGCTGCTTTAAACACAATCATCATACAAATCGCCAGATCTGATTTCCCGAACATCAGATCTGGAGAAGAAATCAACACTACAGTATTGGACCCACCAACACCACATCGGGGGGACATCCAATCTAGTCGTACCATTAAAATACAATCCAGCTATAGCAATTATCAGAAACCTAAACAAATACACATGGTTCAAGGAGGTCCGTCGCGAAGGCCAAATAAACGAAACTATGATCAACATTGGAGAGAGTAGCAAGTTGTATTTCCTGTTGTTCCTGGGGGCCCTCAGGAAGAACGACCAGTGATTATTACTGGTATCTTCGGTCATTACCGGACAGACTATATGTTTATAGATCCGGGAAGTTCGATGGACATCATATACGAACAGTGTTTTAAACAACTTGACCCAGATGATAAAGCACGTCTAGAACCGGTCGATTTTCCCCTCACCGGATTCTACAATGAAGCTGTATTCCCATTAGGGCAAATAGCTTTCCCTGTGACTTTGTCAGATGGCGAACATTCACGAACAGTTACAGTTAATTTCATGGTCATACCGGCAACGTCACGTCATGATGTCCTGCTTGGAAGAAGGTCACAAAGAGAATTCAGCATGATCACTTCCATCCCACATGCTGCTTGTGGATTTCCAACAGAGACCGGAGTTGCAATTTTATACTCCAGCAAAGAAGTCATGTACGTGGACGACGAACCACCAGCAAAGGTAGTCAAACCTTCGGCATCAAACGAGCCAGAGAAATGGGTCCTGAACAATGAATACCCAGAGCAGACCATTCTGTTAGGACAAGCCATTTCACCGGCAACACGCATACAACTGAAAGAATTGTTGTCTAACAACAAAGATATATTTTCTTGGTGCCCAGCAGACATGACTGGAGTCCCACGCGACATCGCGCAACATTGTCTGAACATCAAACCATCAGCGGAACCTGTTGCTCAGGGGAGGCGCAGCTTTAGTGAAGAAAAAGCAAAAGCCATGGACGAGCAAGTGGCAGAGTTACTTAATGCGGGAATCTTACACGAAGTAAAATACCATACATGGGTTGCCAACCCAGTCATGGTACAAAAACATAGTGGCGGATGGAGAATGTGCGTCGACTTCAAAGACCTGAATAAAGCGTGCCCGAAAGATTGCTACGCGCTTCCTGAAATAGACAAGAAAGTCGATTCCCTAGCATCATTCAGATGGAAATGCTTTCTCGACTGTTATAAGGGTTATCATCAGGTCCAGATGAAGGAAGAAGACGAAGACAAAACCGCATTCCGCACGGATAAAGGCATCTTCTGCTATACGAAAATGCCTTTCGGCCTGCGCAACGTGGGCGCAACTTATCAACGATTAATGGACACAATTTTCAACAGTGACATTGGCAAAACAGTTGAAGTATACATGGATGACCTCGTCATCATGAGCCATGAAGAAGACTCAATGCTCAACAATATTCAGCGCACATTCGACTCTCTGCGCAGCGTGAATTTAAAGCTCAACCCAACAAAATGCTCCTTCGGCATGGAAGAAGGAAAATTTTTGGGTTTCATAGTCACAAGAGATGGCTTTAAAGTAAATCCAGAAAAAGTGCAGGCTATCCAGCTAATGCCGTCACCAGCAACAGTTAAAGAAATGCAAAGGCTCGCCGGGCGTTTGGCAGCCTTGAACAGATTCTTGGCTAATCACGCAGCAAAGTCTTATCCATTCATTAGCACGCTACGAAATTGCGCCGTCATGGTATTCCTCTCGACATCATTTCTGATCGTGATGTCATTTCACTTCACGTCTTTGGCCAACTTTCCAGTCCGCTATGGGTTCTCACTTGAATCTCAGTACGGCCTTTCATCCTCAAACGGATGGGCAGACTGAACGTAATATCCAAACCCTAGAGGACATGCTTCGTTCTTGTGTCATCGACTTTGGTGGTAGTTGGGATGTGCATTTACCATTGATCGAGTTCTCGTACAACAATAGCTACCACTCCAGTATTCAAATGGATCCTTTTGAGGCATTGTGTGGTCGCAAATGCCGATCTCCTTTAAGCTGGCATGAGATTGGTGACAGACAATTTACTGGATATGAGATCATACAAGAAACAACGGATAAGATTCTTCAAATCCGTGATAATCTACTCAAGGCTCGAAGTTGACAAAAGAGCTACGCTGATAAGAGACGCAAACCATTGAAATTTAATGTTGGTTCTCATGTTCTACTCAAAGTATTTCCTTGGAAAGGAGTAGTTCATTTTGGTAAAAAGGGAAAACTTGCCCCTCGCTATGTTGGTCCTTTCAAGATACTCGAAAGGATTGGCAAGGTGGCTTATCGACTCGATTTACCTCAAGAACTCAATAACGTTCATCCAACGTTTCATGTCTCGAATCTAAAGAAGTGTCTCGCTAAAGATGGACTTCAAGTTCCTCTCGAAGATCTCCAAATCAATGACACTTTGCATTTTGTGGAGAAACCCGTTGAAATCATGGACTGAGGTGTCAAGAAATTGAGGCGCAATCAAATTCCTATCATTATGGTTCGATGGGAAGGAAAATGTGGCACTGAATTTACTTGGGAACTCGAGAGTGATATGAAGACCAAGTATCCGCATCTTTTCGTTACTTCTTCCTAAATTTCGTGACAAAATTTTCTAAAGGAGGGGAGACTGTAACGCCCCGCTAGTGTAACTTTCCATAGTTAGAAAGACTGTCGTATGTTTCTATTTTCGGAAACTTGTATTCTTGTAATCGTATTTCGCTTCGTATAATTGGAATTCGGGACTTCGATCGTAATACAAAAAATTATTTATTTCATACGAACTATACTCCGTTTATTTTTTTTACTTGCTTCAACATTTAACCTTAGTATACATTTGATACATACTCGTACCCTTCTAAGCACATGCATAACTTACAACCAATACACGATTCTAGATATCTTATACGTACTTGAATATACGTTTACAAATAATAGCCCATCCTTTCATACCTATTAATAACTACGTATATGTTTATTATACGTGATATGCCTATTTATATACATAATGTTTACTTACTTACTTACGTGTAGGTATACTTTAAATACATAATTCAGCTTATATGTATCTAATAAGGGAAAAAATGGACAAAAGTTGGCTGGTTTCGGCCAGCATTAGACGCCCCCAACAAGACCGCATGTTGGGTGATTTTGGCCCATTGTCACTACACTAATTATAATATCCTATAATGATGTTTATATGAAATAGTAGTACTTAAAGGTCATAAAAAAAATTATATATATAAACAACTAAATAAGGCCCAAGATCTATGACCAGATCATGAGCAGCCTTAGGCTATCTTACTTTGACTCCATTCTTCTAACTCCTTGAATTAATTAATAGGTTCTTATGATAAGTAAATTAATTAAATAATAACTTAACATGCATATATCAAAGCTAGTTTACAAAAAAAAAAAAAAAAAAAAAAAAAAGATAAGCAGCCCTCTTGGGCGCCAAAACAGCCATCTTTTTTTCAGCCAACAATAGGTTGATTTTTTTGGCTCCATCTTCCCACCTAATTGCATTTAAAAGCCAACCAACTTAACCCTAATCCTTCCCTATAAAACCCAAGCCTCCTCCACACATTTTACACTTTTCAAATCACTCTAAACTCTCCCAAATCCTCCTCCAATCAGCTACTAATCACAGATTCGAGCAGAATCATACCAAGTTACAAAAGTATGTATAACTTTTTCATTTCTTAACGTTTTTCATCCATTCTTTTTCCCACTTCCTTGGAACAACCTTAGGAACATTTCCAGAGGTTTTCCATGGAAAACTAAGCCCTGGAATGTCTCCAAATGTAACACCTCGTAAAAATCACGTCCAATGATGTGATGACACGTGTATTAATCCCCAATAAAGTCAAACATTGACTATAAGGGACTAATTTTGTGAAAGATCAAAAACTTTGATTATGGAAGTACTGGAAGTGTTAACATGCTTAAAATAAGTCTCTAAATAACCTCTCATGATATTCGTATTCTTATATTAAGCCATTGTTGGATAAGCGAAACCGTTTGCGTATAAATCGAAAGTTTGCACGATAAAGGGTTAAAAGTGTCAACATGTTAATTCTTACATCTGAGTGACCTTTTAACAACCCGAAGCATCGTAATGTTCGATAATACTCTCGGGAATGCCCAATATGGATAACATAGGGCTTTGACGCCATAAAGCGGAAATACGTGCAAGTTTGTGCGTTAGAAGGACCAAAAGCGTCAACATTTGAAACTACACCTTTGAGCGGTGATTTAAGTGAACTGGTGTGAACTGGAGTGTCGTAATACTCCATTATACTCTTAGGAACGCTTGTTATTAACTTCGTAAGGCTTTTACGCCATTTCGCGATAATACGCGCAAGACCGCAAAATAAAGGGTTAAAAGCGTCAACAAGGCAAAACTTGTGTTTTCGTTTATCATTTAATGAAACCGGACCTAACTATGTTTGGTTATATCCTAAGGATCATAAAAATATAAATTTTATGGGTTAAATGTGCTTAAAATGTAAATTATTACGTTCTAAAAGGTTTAGGGGGTGAAAGTGTCAAGTTTGAAACTTGCTGAGCTGGTTACCTCTATGGTGGCGTCACGCCACAACAAACCTCCTCTACCATCGCGCAACGTGACAACTTGATCTGGGCAGAAACTTTGCACAGCTGCAAGTTTCAGCAAGTTATCTTCTCCAAACCACTTCCACACTCACATAACTCGAAAGTAACCTAGGGTGTTTGATGGTTGTAAAAACCACTTAGACACCTGTAGGCTTTAGATTACACCTGGGGGACACTTTCTTTGATCCTAGAACATTCAAAAACCTATATAAAGGGGGTCATGCTTGGAGCTCATTCCTCACACTTCAAAATTTTCATACTCTCAAAGTTTCTCAAGCTTTGGAGTTTCTCTGAGCATCCTGGTTATCTAAGAAGCTTCTCAAGTCTAAATCTTCGTGCTAAGGACTCTTGTAAGTGTTCTTAGTCTCCGTAGTTAAGGTTTTATTAGTGTAATGACCTAAAGTAAAAGATATCGTAATGACGCTTTGACTATGTGATTAATCACTATCGGTCCAGCCACTTTTCGTAATGAAAGTGGCTATGTGTTGGTAATTACGTAGGTGATAAACCCTTAAAAGGGCACCTTCTAATTATCACGTTATCTCAGTCAATTATCGGGTCAAACTTATTAATAAAAAGTCAAACGAGTCAGTTTTTGCAAAATAATTCATAAATGATAATGCTGAAGTTATGAAACATGTTTTAACACTTAAATAACTTGGTAAATAATTGTGAACCTCAAAATTAACAGAGATGTTCTCCAAGCTATGATTGACGCAGCTGTTGGAAAGGCTATGAGAAAGGTCATGAAAAAGTTCAAAGAGCCGAATGTTGCTTGCTCCAAATCCCATTTAAAACCACACTTCATTACTCAAGAGAAGGATCTTGTTCATACCTCGGGTGCAAAGACTGAACCAAAAAGGAAAAGGGAGAAAGATAACTCCCAGATTTCTAAAAAAAAGGGTAAGCAAGAGTCCAATAAGTAACCTGTATGCAAGACCTGCTATAAAAGACACTAGGGGCAGTGTCGAATGGAACGAAGGCCAAGACCGTGTGGCATCTGTAAAAGCACTGGTCATCATTCTATTAAATGTAAGGACATAAAGAATGCAGTCTGTTTCGGCTGTGGTGAGAAAGGCCACATCAAGACTACATGCCCTAAATCTGTCAAGGGAGGTTCGGCTAAGAATAGAAAGCCTAAGAATGATAGCGCTTAAACTCTTTGATGAATGCCAGAGGCAGTTCATATCAATAATAACATCAGGTACATTCCTTATCATTTATCAGAAATATAAATGCTAAGAGTTCTGTTTTGATTCGGATACCATAAATCCTTCATAAATTGTAGGCATAAGCAAACTTTTAAGATTTTCCCATAAGAACCACATATATTAAGTGTAAGGTAAAACTTACATGAAAAAAAAAATCATTGGAACCATTTCTTCTATTCCTGTCAGAAATCTTCATTTGTAAAAATCTTGAGTACTCTCTCTCCTGATGGAGTACGCCAATATATGTTATTTTAATTAATTCATTGATTTCTATCAACTGCGAATACCAGACCGTATGATAAAAGTGCCATATGAGGATTGGTGTATCTTGATATGTTCCATAGATTACTTCCATGCCTGATCAGTATGGAGGTTTAATGCATGGAACCACCGAGATATCCCAATGGTCATATTGTACCAAAGTCAGCAAATGGTATTCAAAGGAGATATCCAAAATAGAAATGTTCAAGTAAGTGTCACTGATTATGGTATCCATGGATTCGTAAAGAAAATGTGTCATTTATCTGACACAGGGAAAGATAGATGAACAGGAGCTTGAAATTTGGAAAATCTCTGTAATCTCCTTGTGACTTGATTATCTTCTCCAAAGAAGTACCTTGTTTCCCTCCTAAGACAAGTAGAGTTAAGATTCACATCCCGCTTAGGGCTGTAGTATTGTGAAATCTCCGTGTCGATTAGTACCAGCAATAGTGGAAGAATCGAAACCCTAATTAAATGAGTTTTAAGATAAAGGTTCATAAAGCCTAATTCATAATTTTGAGAGCTCTGATATTATTAGTTAGGAAAGACGGTTCATTATGCTTATGCATTGATTACCGCAACCCTACTTAGGTATCAATGGAGAATCGCTATTAGCTACCCATGATCGTTGATTTGTTCAACTAACCATGAGGTTAGCTAATCTTTAAGATTGGTTTAAGCAGTAGTTGGAATGACTATCTCACCATAAATAAGCTCTCCTATAACTAATAGTTAGTATATAAGCATCACGGCTGCTCCTTTGGAGACATTGTATAGATGATATGTTAAACATTCGTTGTTGGACAAAAGTTTGGTAAGTCCAAATTAGCCGGACCTAAATTTACCTTGGAAACAACGGATAAGATCATGCGAATCCGTAACTGTCTGAAAGTTGCCAATAAATGGCAGAAAAATCAATGATTGATAAGAGTCGCAAACCTCTTAAGTTCTTGATAAGGAATAAGATTCAACGGAAAGTATCACCCTAGAAAGGTGTACTACATTTTGATGTAACGGACTAGGTAAATCCAAGTAAATTGTACCATTCAAGAAAAATCGAATACGTCAAGATCAGTAGCTTATAAGCTAAAATTCATTTAAGGCGCTTGATGGAACTCGCAAAGTGTCCCACACTTGTGATTTAAAGATATGGCTAGACTTTAGGTCAATAGCATTGTCACATAATAATGTGCGGATTAATAAAAACTTATAGTTTGTGGAGAAATCAGCATCGATTGAGGATCGACAAGATTAAAAGCTCCAAGAGAATACATGTACCTAGTATAAGGGTCAACTTGGGTGCCTTAAAGGCCCAAATATGCTGTGGAAGATTAAGTCCATTATAAGACAGAAAGTACTTCCATCTTTTGAGCAAATCTCAAGGTCGAGATTTCTTTTAAGGGGGTGAGGATGTAACACCTCGTAAAAATCACGTCCAATGATGTGATGACACGTGTATTAAACCCCAATAAAGTCAAACATTGACTATGAGGGACTAATTTTGTGAAAGATCAAAAACTTTGATTATGGAAGGGGTGGAAGTGTTAACATGCTTAAAATAAGTCTCTGAATAACCTCTCATGATATTCGTATTCTCATATTAAGCCACTTGTTGGATAAGCGAAACCGTTTGCGTATAAATCGAAAGTTTGCACGATAAAAGGGTTAAAAGTGTCAACATGTTAATTCTTACCTCTGAGTGACCTTTTAACAAACCCGAAGCATCGTAATGTTCGATAATACTCTCGGGAATGCCCAATATGGATAACATAGGGCTTTGACGCAATAAAGCGGAAATACGCGCAAGTTTGTGCGTTAGAAGGACCAAAAGCGTCAACATTTGAAACCACACCTTTGAGCGGTGATTTAAGTGAACTGGTGTGAACTGGAGTATCGTAATACTCCATTTTACTCTTAGGAATGCTTGTTATTAACTTCGTAAGGCTTTTACGCCATTTCGCGATAATACGCGCAAGACCGCAAAATAAAGGGTTAAAAGCGTCAACAAGGCAAACCTTGTGTTTTCAGTTATCATTTAATGAAACTGGACCTAACGATGTTTGGTTATATCCTAAGGATCATAAAAATATAAATTTTATGGGTTAAATGTGCTTAAAATGGAAATTATTACGTTTTAAAAGGTTCAGGGGGTGAAAGTGTCAAGTTTGAAACTTGCTGAGCTGGTTACCTCTATGGTGGCGTCACACCACAACAAACCTCCTCTACTGTCGCGCGACGTGACGGCCTGATCTGGGCAGAAAATTTGCACAGCTGCAAGTTTCAGCAAGTTATCTTCTCCAAACTACTTCCACACTCACATAACTCGAAACCTAGGGCTGTTTGATGGTTTTAAAAACCACTTAGACACCTGTAGGCTTCAGATTACACCTGGGGTACACTTACTTTTATCCTAGAACATTCTAAAACCTATATAAAGGGGTCATGCTTGGAGCTCATTCCTCACACTTCAAAATTTTCATACTCTCAAAGTTTCTCAAGCTTTGGAGTTTCTCTGAGCATCCTGGTTATCTAGGAAGCTTCTCAAGTCTAAATCTTCGTGCTAAGGACTCTTGTAAGTGTTCTTAGTCTCCATAGTTAAGGTTTTATTAGTGTAATGACTGAAAGTCAAAGATATCGTAATTACGCTTTGACTTTATGATTAATCACTATCGGTCCAACCACTTTTCGTAATAAAAGTGGCTATGTGTTGGTAATTATGTAGGTGATAAACCCTTAAAAGGGCACCTTCTAATTATCACGTTATCTCAGTCAATTGTCGGGTCAAACTTATTAATAAAAAGTCAAACAAGTCAGTTTTTGCAAAATAATTCATAACTGATAATGCTGAAGTTATGGAACATGTTTTAACACTTAAATAACTTGGTAAATAATATAAGAACATGTCTAGGCATGTTCAACCCAAAAATTCTGAGTTTAGGCTCGGTTCGCAACCGAGAAAGTCGCAAAAGTAGACTTTTGCTTTGACTTTCAGTTCTAACCCGATTTAGCTTAGTTTAGATATGTCTTAGGGCTCCTTTTGTAGGATCGTTGTGCGAGCTGATTGAGTCGTTCAGAAGAGTTTGGATCCGAATCTAAGGCGGAATTTAGAGAAACGGACTTGTATACAGCTTGATTCAATTTAAATGTCTCTATTATTGATCTAACACTGATTTACAACCTGGAGACAATTTGGCAACACTTCGGTACCAAATCAGAAAAGTTACAAATGACAAACCATGCTCCACTATATATAGGAGAGGTGATTTCGCTTGAAATGACCAAAGGAGATTTCAAGCGAAATTAACAATGTTAATTTCCTTTGAAAGTGGCAGAGACCATTTCATGCGAAATTACACACTTATACACATCTTAGATTCTAGCATCCCGAGCACTGGTTTATCCTATCCTATTACATGACTCGATACAAGACGAAGTCGACAGACATAGTGCACTAACAGACTCCCCCTTGGATGTTGACGAAGTCTTCAGTGTCGAGTCTTTATCATGACACATCTTCAGTCTTGATCAGTCTTCACACTCTTTCCAAATTGTCTAACATTGTAAGCATCCATCAATCTTTCTTTATTGATCAGCTTCTATCTTTTCTCAGGCTCCCCTTTCATCAAGCTTCCGAGCTTTAGGGATCGACACCTTGATTTCTGGTTACAAGCTCCCCCTTGCATTGAGCCCGTCTTCAGACTCCCCCTTAGACTCAGCTGTCGGGATCGTAATCTGGAATCTCATCTGCAACACTCAAACATTCATAAGTAACAATGTTTTACATTTCAAAAATCAAATATCCTGACTTTTTAGCAAATTTTAACAATCTAAAAATCCAATACCCTCACAGTTAATCATCCAAGTCCAATTTAATGACCTTGGAGATATCACAAACTGTTTTTGATTTTTTTTTTTAAATTTCAAGATTCAAATTAATGAACTTGTTTTATTATTAGAAACACAATCAGCATACTCAGATTTTGACACTCAGCATTTCAGACATCGGTTGTCGAAAATAAAGCAGAATCAAAAATCTTTTTGTATTTTTCTGAAACATAAAGCAGTAAAGAAATATTTACAAACATATTTACAGACTATATTTTTGTTTGAGTTCGCGTTAGAGGATCATATCAGTTTCTGACAAGTCACAAGTACCGTTGAGCTTAGTCACACAATAAGAATTAAACAATTCACTTAGATTGTCGATATACTGATCCACTTAAATTTTCACACAAATTTCAACTGATTCAGGATACGAATTAGGTGTATTAGGAACTTAAACTCATTCATGTGTCCCACCTCTTGAATATACCCACGTATCCATATCCCAATATTCAGTCTTACAGGTGAGTATACCTAGATGATATTTGTAAAGGGTTTAAATGCGAGGCCATGAGAGCTCAGGCCAGAACTTCCGTTCAGCAAAGAGATGATGGCTCGTCTTTTGGTGTGTTCCCTTTAGAGAATCTTTTCTTCAACAGCACATGATTAGCATTTTTCAATGTTTCATCATTTTTTATGCTGAGAGTAGTGCTATATTTCAAGCAAGCGTAAAGTATTATACGGGGACTAGGCCATTGCTTCCGCAAAATCAGAAGTCCCGGGATAATACCCCAGATATCACTAAGCATAAAGACCTAGTATCTCAGAAAGAGGGGTCCTTCAAACAAGATTTCAGGGGTTACCTATATATCCAAGTAGTGTTCCCCACAAAACAAGTAAGTTTGAATTTATGTTTATATCCCGAAAAAGTTTACTAAATGTATAAAAACCTATCCGCATATCATCAGTGAGACTGTTTAACGCTATTTAATCATTACATTTCTTTAGCATACTGTAACTGTCTACTGATGTACTATCATTTCATCTTTTTACACAAAAACTCATTTTTGAATTTTCAAATTTTCAAATGTTTTTGTATTTTCTGACAATAATACTCCCCTTAAAATGCAAAATCATTTAAAGAAAATTTTGACAACCCGATGCTGATAGCTTTGTCTCGCCATCCATTTTCTGCTTTCATGTACTGATTTACAAAAAAATCTAACATACCCCCATGATTTACAACCCATTGATTTTCGACAGTTTGAAAACCGTTTTTCAATCTTGTGAAAGTAATCATGTTTGTTCAGCCGTGAGGGTTTCGGCGTATTCAAGTAACATATTTTTGAATTTTTTTAATATTTGACAAATTTAAAAACAAACATATGTTTGTTTTTTTTTCAAAATATTGACAAAGTAAAACATATTTTTGGTTTTTGAATTTTTGAATTTTTAGGGTTTTTGAAATATTGTTTATTTATATACAGAAAACAAACAAACTCCCTGTTTCAACCAAACCAGGGTTCAGCAGCCTCCTCTTCCCGTTGTGCCAGGCTGCTCCGATTTCCATTCTCACAGACTTCAATTTTCTTGAGCACCTGCACATTCAACTATTCAATTACTTGAACAATGTAGCCCAGGTCTGTTTAACCTTAGGCATTTCAACACAATATGCATCACTTAATTTCGGAAAATCTTTGTCATTTTGAACAAAGACTTTTTCAACTTTGACTTCAATTTTTTCATCATTTACCAAAGTCATTTGTTTCTTAACACTCCATGTTTGACCTTTCGGAGTACCTCTTTTGTAAAAATTTGAATCTTTTTGAACATTTTGATTTTGAACAACAACTTTTGGTTTCCAAAACTCGTTTGGTTTTGTTGCATCGACAGTTGTTTTCCAACTTTGTGTTGTTCTAAATCTAGGTGTGTGAGAATTCCAGGTCTGTCTAGAATCGAACCTATTCAGGTTTGATTTCCAAGTTTGATTCGATTTCCAAGATTGATTTGAAGTAAACTTGTTTGTGTTGTACCTCCAAGTTTGTTTTGAATCAAATCTGGTTGACCTGTGTTTCACATCCTCAGATTTCGGTTTTCCCACATTATCAGACTTCTTTTTGTCAACATCAACAGGTTTCAGATTTGGACATTTGCGTGCAAGATATCCTATTTGATCACATTTGAAACATGTTCTTTTTGAAACATCTTTGACCTGTGGTTGTTGCTTTTTCTTTTGAGCATAGAACTCTTCATTAGACTATCGTCTAAATTGGAGTTGTTTCTCTTCTTCTGAACTTGTTCCATGAACAAAATTCATCTTTGTCTGATAATTTGGCGTTTCATTTTTATTTCGACTTTGTTTCTTCTTATAACCCAACCCAGCCTTCATGTTTTTCTTCTTGTAACCAGGTTTGTTATAAAAAGTTTTCTGACCTTTTCCAGCAAACTTTGGAATCTCAGACTTTTCAATCTCAACCATTTTGAAAACTTTGTCAATCTTTTCTGAAATCACATTCTGAATCGGGAATACAATATCTAAAAATAATTTGTCCGATCCAATCATGGTATAAACCAATCCTTTTGAATCATCATCCAAATTTTTCTCAGATTTTGAATTTTTCAGATATCCATCATGAAAATTACCTTCATTTTCATCCTGTGATTCAGATTTACCTTTTTCAACCGACTCTTCTTTCAACACACTTTCAACGACCTTACCTACCACCTCTGAATCACTAGAATCATCAGATTTGGAATAGGTTATGTCAATGTTATCTAGCAAT
Organism: Helianthus tuberosus; assembly: GCA_030545235.1. Lineage (NCBI taxonomy): Eukaryota > Viridiplantae > Streptophyta > Magnoliopsida > Asterales > Asteraceae > Helianthus > Helianthus tuberosus. The sequence continues at coordinate 67,703,227 of CM060437.1, forward strand.
TGATCTACCATGTTGAAAGCTTTTTCGACCTTTTCATCATCATAAAATGCAAACTTTTCCGGTGGTGGAACTCGATGAAACTCTGACCCAATGCCTTTCTTGTTTTGCTCAGACTCACCATCTCCCGGTTTTATATTAAAAATACGTTCGAGCACATATGATGACGCATGATAACTTTTTAACTTGTTGTTATCCTGTTCTAAATCAGCAATCTGACGCTTTAGCTTAGCAACATCCTCAATATAAGAATTTACAACATGTTGCTTAATTTCATACTGTCGCTTTAGTTCAGTTGTTGTTTCAGAACAGTAATTCAATCTTGATTGAACAAATTTCATTTCACTTTTCACCTTTTCATATGATTCTTTTGTAATGTGATAAGCCAATTTTATTGAATCATATTCCTTTTTCATTTCTTGACAATCATTTTCTTTTTGAGAACATTCTTCTTTCATTTTCAAAACATTTTCTTTCAAAATTTCATTTTCTTTTTCTAACTTTTTACATTTTTCGGAAAGTTTTTCATCATTATCTTTCAAAACTTTTTCATTTTCTAACATTTCTTTGTATTTACTTTTGAAAATCTCTTCGATTTTAACAAATTCAAGATCTCTTGTTCTGAACTTTTCATCCTTTTCAGTACAAGCACTGCATGGTCTCATGCATATCCTGCACTGTTCAACAGTTTCATTTAACACTTCAGAATCAAAATTTACCTCAGTGATTGACACCTTGGTGTTCTCTGCTGCATCTGTCTGATCAGCATATTTCTGTTTCAGTTCAGTTTCACTCTTCTTTTCTTCACCAATACCAGCATCATCAACAACCTTCGAAATCTCATCCTTCACTTCCATCGAACTTTCAACTTTCTTCTCAACTTCTTCAACCTGCTATTTTTCAGTAACAACTTCTTTCATAACAACTTCTTCTTCTATCTTCACATTCTCTACTTTCACAACTTCTACCTTAGCTTCTTCAGCAACTTTCTTCAAATCTTCAACCAAATTCTCAACATTTTTCTTCATTCTTTCTTCATCCCTTTCCTCAAACTCGAAATCATGATATCTCTTATTTCTTTTTCAAGTCTTTTTGTATATGTTTTATCTTTTCCAACATTTGTATAATATTCGACAGATCGAGGAATTATGAGAAGAACATCATCAAAAATTATGTCCTTCTTGGGAACGACTGGTTCACCTTGTCTGTTGACATAGCACTCTCTCTTTTTATCCCATCTTTTATTGCTCACTGCACTTTCATACTCTTCTTGCATATCGTCAATTCTGTTCCAAGCAATGTTTCTTTCTCTATATGTTTTTTCTTTCAGAATTTCTTCTCTGGTTTTTTCTTTGACCTCAGCAACAAAAACATAATGGTTGCTCTTTGATGTACTTCTTCCATGAGTTGTAACTCGATTATCAACACGATCTTCTTCTGGAAGAATCTGACACCAATCATATCCTTCGTCATCATGAATAACTGCACGAGCTCTTGATTTTTCTCTGGGATTATTTTCAATCATCTTCGGCTCTTCTTTGCTACGATGGTAGATTGCCTTTCGGTAATAATCATCGTTGAACGGATTTGCATTTCCACCAACTGCAGAATTGTTACATTCTCTCTTGAAATGACCTTTTTGCTTACATTTGAAGCAGGTCACTTTGGACTTGTCAAATCCAAGCTTTGTTAATGGACCACCAAGTGATTCTTTCCCAGTAATCTCCATATATCTTTGAGCTCTGCGGATGCAACTTGCCAAACACCAGCGAATATCAATGAGTTCCATTTCTTCCGGATCAATCTGGTCGTAGTCTTCTTTGCTTAACTCGGAATTTCCAATTTTACCAGCTACTAGACCTTCATACGATTCCAGAACAGATGCAAGGAAGCTCATTTGCTGTTTAGCAGAATTGATGCTCATAGCCGGAGAATTTTTCAACTTGAGAGCAATGTTGCACAATATCTCATCTGATTCTTCAGAATTAGCTTTTGACGAAAATGAATGATAATCGGATCGTAACTTGATGAGCTTTTCTGAGGTTCTTTTGTCCTCTCACCACTGAATGCTGTCTTTGGTGATTCACCAACTTTCACCGAAGGTAAGTTACCTTTGTAATAGAGACTAACATTCTGTTGATGTGAAGAACTGCTCATCTTGTTTTGTTTCTGCAATTCAAGCTCATGAGTTTCAATCTTTTCAATTAACATATCGAGAGAAATTGTTTCATACAAAGCATCATTTTTCAATATAAACACAAACGTTTGCCACTGATCAGCTCGTGGTAACGCTTCTATGATTTTGTCAATTATTTCTTCTCGAGTTTTCTCAATCTTAAATCTTTCAAGTTCAATTTTTAGATGACAAAAACGTTCAATCATTCGTCGAACTGATTCACCGTTAAGACTGTCAAACAAATCAAATTCTTTCTTTAATAAAGCAATCTTATTTTTCTTGATTTGTTTACCCCCCTCAGCTTTAACCCGTAAAGCTTCCCACACAGATTTCGATGTTCCATCATGTTGTAGTAAAGCAAACTTGTCATTTCTGATTGACGATTGGATTAAAGCAATCATTCTCTGTTCAGCTGCAAATTCTGATTTGTCTTCTTTGGATAAACCTTTTAGAGGGAGATCTTCTCCTTTATCATCTGTCAGCCTTTTATAACCAAATTCCAAACAAAACCAGCTCTCGTGTGCGTAAGCTTTTGCCCAGTTGAGAAACCGTTCTTTCCACCAAGTATAGTCTTCAATACTTTCGAGTGTTGGTGGTTTTGAATGTGTTCCGTAAAAATTATCATGTTTAATGTTTTCGTTGATCGCTTTTGTTATGGTTTTTGGTGTAACAGTTGTAGTTTCGGATGTTTCGGATGTGAGTGCAATGTAGAACGTATTGTAGAATTCTTCAGCCAGGATGAGAATTTCTTGAATTTCCTGAAGACAAAACAATCAAACCAACACAATCAGTTTAAACAATATCAAACAACTTGAAACAGACTGACACTCGGTTGACTTGAAATAATCTTGAAGCGAAATATTTACTTTCAAACGAAATAGTGATCTTCAAATGGAATTAGATTTCAAACGAAATCACTTTGGTACGGAATAACCTTCTTCAAGCGAAATAACACCTTTCAAATGAAATATGTGATTTCGTGTGAAATACTTCAAACGGAATTACAATTTGATGCGGAATAGCTGATTTCGTGTGAACCTTTCAAACGGAATTACAGTTTGGTGCGGAATAGCTGATTTCAAACGAAATCTCTTAAGCGAAATACCGGATTCAAGTGAAATTAAAAGTCTGATTCCGTGTGAAATACCGCTGACGTCATCCACTTCGAGAACATTTTCAAACGAAATTACCAATTTTATCAAGTTTTAAATTGATTTTAAGTCCAATTCTTTCAAGGCTTTGTTAAAACACTGTTTTACATGTAATATGTGAAATTCAATCCATTTTGTCCGTAAAATTTTGTTAATTTTGAAAAAGGTGTAGAAGTCAGAAATCTGATGAAATCAAGCTGAACTCTTCCTCCTGAGCTCTGATACCACTTGTAGGATCGTTGTGCGACCTGATTGAGTCGTTCAGAAGAGTTTGGATCCGAATCTAAGGCGGAATTCAGAGAAATGGACTTGTATACAGCTTGATTCAATTTAAATGTCTCTATTATTGATCTAACACTGATTTACAACCTGGAGACAATTTGGCAGCACTTCGGTACCAAATCAGAAAAGTTACAAATGACAAACCATGCTCCACTATATATAGGTGAGGTGATTTCGCTTGAAATGACCAAAGGAGATTTCAAGCGAAATTAACAATGTTAATTTCGTTTGAAAGTGGCAGAGACCATTTCAAACAAAATTACAATGTTTAATTTTGTTTGAAATAGCCAGTGGCTATTTCATGCGAAATTACACACTTATACACATCTTAGATTCTAGCATCCCGAGCACTGGTTTATCCTATCCTATTACATGACTCGATACAAGACGAAGTCGACAGACATAGTGCACTAACACCTTTAGGACCATATTATAAGTTTGTATAACCCTCTGAGGTTATACAACTTGGTTCCATAGAAATCCTAGTTCATTGCATGTTTCTGTTAAATGCTTAAAACTTGACAATTATGCCCTTTTGATATTAAAACGAGATTTTTGAAAATGTGAGAGGACAACAACCTTTATTACTGATATATTAGTATTTCCTAAAAATTTGACATCCGAATCTGGTCTAACATAGAAGTTATGCACAATATCGTAAAACAAAAGTTTTTTGTTAATTTAATGGCATTTTTGGCATAAATCATATTTAAACTCAACTTTTGACACCAAACTTACCACTTACTATTAAGATATAATATTTAGGGATTTTTGGAAATTTTTTTTGAATTTTAAACTGATCATAACATGGGGTTCTTGCATAGATTCGGTAATTGACGATAATGCCCTTTTTGCTAATAAAATGAGTTTTACACATCCTTTACATATCAAACCTTTTTCTACTGATTTTATACATTAAATAAATTATTTTAAATAGTAGAGGCTGATCAAAATCTCATATTTCCTTAATCTACCCGAATATCGTCAAATACCGACTTTTATGCGATTTAGGCGCATAGTATGGTTTAAAACCATATTTGGCACCTAAAGCTTGTTACCTACTGATGTTATGGATAAATTTCTATACTTTAACAGTAAGTTTAAGTCTTGAACTCAGATTTTCAAATTTGACTTTTCAAGCATATGTGAAATGACCAAAATGCCCCTGCGGTGCATAGTTTGGCCATAAATGATAAAATTCACATATGTATGATATCTTACTGATGTAACTTGTTAAAATAAATATTTTTACTAATTATTTTAGACCAGAACCTTAGATTTCTATTTAATTTTTTTTATAAACTTTAAAATGACCAAAATACCCTTTCAAGTCTTAAATTGGTTTTAAATTCGTTTTGGGCATAATGGAAGATATCCTACTGATATCATATCATATTTAAAGCATATTAACTTGTGGAACCTGTACGTGACTCATTTGGTTACCCGTTATGCATATTCGCGTTCGGTACGGTTTATGTAACTAGTTTGCATAAATTAACCGAAACGGGTCAAACCTTATCATTTTTACTTCAAAATCCAGAATGTATTTAGTTTACCCATTTTATACAAGTCTTCATACTTGTTGGGTCTAAATCACATTCTAATCCGGTCTTCGCTTAATCTTGTGTTTCGTACCGTAAACCTCTCTTTAAAACTAACTGGTCTAAGTTACAACTTAAATAAGACCCGTTAGGAATCTTATAGGTTTATAAAACCTTCGTTCCTGATTGAGAGCCTCGGTAGAAGTACTTGCACTTGCTGATTAGATAATACGGCTGAGGATAAATTACTTTTAGCTCAGGTAAATACTTTTAACTTATTTTCCCTTATACGGGCTTGGGATACGGTAAATTATTACCGCTTGGTCGGGTGTAGAAACCTTTTAATCGGAGATGATTAAATTGCATAATCCCATTTTAATCAGTATTGCTTGATAACATATAACATTGGGGGTTAATGACCGTGTCCTGGATATCCTTGGCTCATTTAAAAAGCGTAAATGGCCACAACTTAAGCACGGGGTGTAGGCATACACCTGCCTGTTGCGTATGTAAAAGATATACTCACTTGTGAGGAAACTTCTTGTGAGTTTATATTTGTGGTGTGTCGATTAATCTTGTTCGGCTTTTATACCGGCCCTAAATGTTGGACAAACATGTAAATTTGATACAAGATTGTTATTAATATAATTGTCCCCAGTTATAAAAGAATATTTGTGTCTTGTGCATTTAAATCAATTTTCTTAAAACATTTTCAAAAGAGTCAGTTAATTGTATTTACCAGTGTAAATTGACGTATTTTCCAAAAAGATTAAGTGACAGGTACTGTACGTAATTGGCTGGGAGCTCGGGGCGTTAATAAGGGATCTTGCAAGTTCTAAACGTCTAAAGTCTGTTGAACGATGTTTATATTTCTGTTTTAAGATCCGCCTGTGGATCCATATACAACCGTTGTGTAATATTTTATTATACTTTCGAATCGGTTTGTATTATTATTACTTTAGACTTCCGTTGTGCATTGAACTGTGATTATTTGACAATGATGATATCAACTACGTCACGATACTCGCCACCGGGACCACCGGTAATATGTGGAAATATCGGGGTGTGACACCAAAAGGCTCCAAAGTGAACTATTCATTTCTGATTTCGTTTAAACTTGTTAATCTTAGTTGAACTTGAGTCAAACTCATCTCAAACCTATGTCCTAATGCTCATAATCAATTGAATGGTTAGTTGGGCTTAAAAACAAGGCTGAGAAATGTTAAATCAGAGGTTAAAACCTCACAAACATTCTATTTTAGTTAGGGTTTTACCCACAAGAAGTGTTCAAGCTTGAAGCTAGATGTATGTGTGATTGTTAGACTAGCTTGGGCTATCTTTCATAAAAATCCATTCACTTCTTGATGTTTTTCCATAGATTAGATGTTCATATTTCATTATTTCTTGTAAGTTCATGACCCTCCTTGTTGTTTATAAGAACAAGTGTAGTGGTGAACAATAGTGGTACCAAAATGGAAGCTTTGTTCTTCCTACCTCATGTATGAATTCCATGATACTTAGAGGTGCCTAAATGAAGACTTTAATCTTCTACCTCATGCTTGACATATATGATATAGTATACTCTATGTAATACTTATGTAGCATTCAAACAAACCGAACTCTTGATGATAAACAAGTGGACATTGTCAAGTTAGTAAGTATATCATCTAAACATCATATGTGATGGATGATTATTTTCCTATGTCTATGTTCATGTATTTTATTCCGAATCTATAATCTTCCGTTATTTCCCCAAACTCACACACCTATGTTTTCTTCGTGTAGAAGGACAAGGTGCTCCAAACTAATCCATCCACCAACAACACTCACGGGATTTCAAGAGGGAAAGCTTGCAAAAATGTGAGCATACTCGATCCCTTTTCCTTTTAATCACTTTTGGGTGCAGCATGTATACTATACAAACTACACTTCACTTTGAAACTATTCTAAACAAACTCTATCCATTGTTGAACCATGAAACTATGTGTGATGCTTGTTAATCTCGTATGCAATGTAAACTATTTGTGTTGATATATGCTCATTAACTTTGCTAGCCTACCTTAACAATTATAACGCTATAAGATTAACGCACCGCCCATGAGACTTGGGGTATTGTTAAGTTAAACATGTTAACCTCCCGCGATACTTTGGAATAGGCAAAATTAAACACGTTGGAAACTTGGGTTTGAACATATTGTTACACAATCTAGGCATGCTAGTAACTCGCATATTATGATTCATGTGGATATGAGCAACTTTTTAGTCTATATTATGCTATGTAATCAAACTTGTATGCTCGCCAACTTTTTGTTGATATATTTTAATACATGTTGCAGGTTGATAGTTTGATGATGATGCGATGAAGAACAAAGATTAGGTGGACTTAGATACACGCCTAAATTTAGTTTATCATTTGATGTTATGTTTTGTTGAACAATGTTATCTTTCTTCGAATCCTTGTATGACATTTAGTATCGAAATGAAATTTGAATTTAAATTATATTGTCACATAGTGTTATGAAGTCTCTTGCAATCTAGTTTTCCTCTCATCCCGATGTTTCCGCCATCGGTTGGGGTGTGACAGAAAGAAAAGAAGACTCGAATCGGCAGTGAATGTTAATGAAGATGATGAAAGCAAAGAGGAAGAAGTGGACAAAGATAAGATGCCTTCAAAGTTTGTAGAATGGGGTTTGGAGGATGAGGTTGTGTACGAGACAGAGGAAGGTGAGGAAGTTACCCTGCAACATCCCGAGTGGGTTAAGAAAGAACGAGAAAAGCTTCCCGATTTCTATCAAGTAGTAACTATGGAGAAAACAGAATCTACTGATAAAATCATCAGTTGGAAGTACTGTGATATGAAAGGGATGTTTATTGTGAAACGTCAAGGTGGCATCATTCAGTATTTCAAGACGTGTCTCGATATGCAAAGCTTGCCAAGATGGGATATCCATGAAATAGGAAGATTTGACATGATTAATCCTACTCACAAAAGCATTAGTGCAGACTTTGAAAGATTAATACTTCGTGAATGCGTGCGTGAATTTACTATCTTCAAACCTCGACGTGCACAAAGAAGGGTTTCGAAGACTACCAAGGATCCTATCACCGGAAAAGGCAAGGTTACATGGGTTATAGATCCTGCCAAAGTTATAACAAAAGTTAAGATCCCTCCAGAAACATCCAGCGACGCTCACCAACTTTAAAAAATGGTTCTATGACGGGAAAACTGGTGAAGCTTTCTGTCGCAACCCCCGATCCCTTATCTGTCCCGGGAACGGGCGGACGCGAACTCAGTGGTGGTGGTATCAGGTTTCGTTAATTTGGCAGCGGAATTTACATCAGGACCGTAGTTAGGAAATGTTTATCAGAGTAAAACCACCATAATTGATATTAATAAACACATGGGCAAAACCCAAGTTTCTTATTACAATACATTTATAGGGACAAACCCTATTTTATTGAATTTAAAACATCGTTATTAGGCAACTTTTATAGCCACTTATTTTCAAAGCCGTCAGTGCTCTCGAGCTGGCTTTTTCCCAATTGGCTTTCACATTGTGTTACCTGAAACATGTTTTAAAAATATTTTGTCAGCGGGAAATACTGGTGAGTGAATCCCAGTTTAATCAAGAAACATTTTATCAATTAACACGGTATTGAGAGCGATCATATTGTTTATTTCTACACAATTACTCATTCAGTATTGTCAATCCTTGACTTGTGGGTCATATTAGACATTGGCTAACTCGTTGTCCAATGGTAACGTACTGTCATTCCGACTTACTACTCGCAAGTAATAAATTTTGTATACAAAACCCCATAATACCGATAGTAATTGAAGAACTACAAAGACTCAATCACTGCTTAATCACATTGTAAATAATTAAGGTTTTGTAAAAACTGTTTACAAAAAGGAGATTACTCACTTTGCTATCTTAGACTTTGCGTAAGGGTTTCCTGGGAATAATCTATAATTTATAAAAATGTACATTGGTTAGTATCATACCCCTTTGAAAATATTAATGATACCCCCCCGAGACGGCATTCCAACAACTACGTCGGGCAGAACCACGACAGTCGTTACGGAACCCTAAATCAATCGGGCAGCGTAACTATTACGAAATTTGGGTTATAATACTTACAACGGAGCAGAACCTCGCTAATTAGGGGTATAATACCCGACGATTATAACTCTTCTACAGAAATTGCGATTTAGAATTTGAGAATGAGTGACGGAAAACGAAAACTGATGCGTTCTATTTATAGTGCTGATATACGACTCTCACGCGGCCCGCGTAAGCGTAGCCATAGGGCTACGCGGCCCGCGTCAACAAATGGTCAATGTATAGCTGATCCAGATCACCACCTAGCTTCGACACGATGATGACACGTGTCATCACCGGGCTGCGCCACATTTTGGGTCTCTCGCGGTCCGCGTTAACTTAAACTGGGTCTTACGCGGCCCGCTTGAACTTAAGAAGTCAACGAAGTCAGGTTCTAGCCTTTATACCGCTCGCGTAAGTGGTTGAGGTGGGTCTACGCGGCCCGCCTTAACTTACTGTTTTCAGATTTTTATTTATTTTAAATGTTATAACATACTTGGGGCTCGGTTTTCATATACGGAGTGTAATATAAGACATATTGGGACATTCTAAAATATATTATAGTGTTTAGACATATTATGAGGGTGTCGGTATTACCGAGGGTTGTTACATTCTCCCCACCTTGTTTTAGAGCTCGTCCTCGAGATCTACTGAAATAAATACGGATATTTCTTTTGCATTTCTAATTCAAGCTCCCATGTGTACTCAGGTCCTCTTTTGGAGTCCCACTTCACTTTGACTAGAACTAGTCTTATATTGTAACACCTCGAAAATTCACGTCCTATAATGTGTTGACACGTGTCATAAGCTTTGAACGTGTGAAAAGAATACTCTAGAGGGACTAAAGTTGACAAACAAGGAAAGTATGTGAATATAAGGTTTCAGAATGTCAACAATGGATAAATATACTTTACAATAACCCTACATGATGCTTATACCCTTAAACGAATAAATCATGGATCATACGACGCTAGTTGTGAAGAAAAGTGAGAGATTACAAACTACAGGGGTTAAATGTGTCAACATGTTTAAAGTATACCTCTGAGTGAACTTTAAGCAAACCCGAAGCATTGTAACGATTAATTATGCTCACTAGAATGCATGATAAAAATTTCACCAAGTTTCGTTATCGTATGAGGAAGTTGTGATAAAATTCGTATACGAGGGGTTAAAAGCGTCAACGCTGAAATTTAAGACTTTTCGGTGATCGTATGAATAACCGGGGACCAAACAAAGTTGGTTTATGACTTGGAGTCCTTAAAAGTCAAGTTTGGGGGTCACAAGTGCAAGAAAGCACCTTAAAATCAAGTCTAGAAGTTCGGGGGCTAAACGTGTCAACTTTTAAAGATTTCTGGTGAGCTGGCTGGTCCTTACGGACCGTATGCTGGGAGTCTTACGGTCCGTAAGCTACTCCCAGATGCAGCAACTCGGAAAAATGGCTGTTAAGCCCATGTAACGACTTATATCGCCCTTTTACACTTCCAAGAGCTGCCTAAACAAATTCTTAGGCCTTAGGGACACTTGTTAATCATCAGGGATCATGTATAGCCTTGTGTGTCATGATCTTAAGCAATCAAGAACACTATATAAAGCCATAATGTTTGCAACCTTCTTGCATTCATTCCATCTGCATTTCTGGAGCTTTTGGGAGTTCAAGAGCAGACCCTAAGCATCCCTAATCGTGCATAGGACTTCTGTAAGTATGCTTAACCTTTCTTGATTGAGTTTTACTTAGTTATTAGCTTAAAAGTCAAACCGTCCTAATTAACGTTTGACTTAGCGATTAATCATTAATGGTCCAGTGATTAGTCGAATTGACAGTAGTTATAAGTTGGTAGTTATGTGGGCAATAAACCCTTAGAAGGGCACCCTCTGATTCCCACTCTAACTAGACCATTTGTCGGGTCAAAGTTGACTAGAAAAAGTCAACAGAATGCTAATCTTCGAATTAACGCATAATTAACAATGTAGAAGGCATATAACCTATTTTATCACTCATATAACTTGGTAATAAGTATAATAACTGGTCTAAGCTTGTTTGATCCGACAATTTGCTGTTTAGACCCGGTTCGGAACCGAAAGTCGCAAAACTTTGGCTTTTGATTTAACTTCAGTTCTGACCCGATTTAGATGGGTTTAGAAATGCCTTAGAGCTTCCTTAGGACCAGGTTACATGATAGTATAACCCGCTGTGGTTGGATCGTTCATTGTCTGATTCGTTTACACGTTTCCGTTAATTGCTTAATGTTGACCATAATGCCCTTTTGACCATAAAACGAGAATTTTTGAAATGTGAGAGGACAATAATCCTTATTACTAATTTATAAACATGTCCCTAAAGTCTCATATCAGTTCGGGGTCCAGAATAGGAGTTATGCTAAATAGCGCATTTAAAAAGCTTTTAGTAATTAAACGGCGCAATTAGCATAAAGCCTATCTAAACCCAATTTTTGACACCAAATCTTTTACCCACTGATGTAATATAATATTTTGAGATTTTTAAAGATTTTTAATTATTTTTAAACTGGTCATAACCTAAGGTTATGGCGTTGATTCGGTAAATAACAATTATACCCTTTTTGTTCATAAAATGAGTTTTACATAGTATTTTGACACCAATCCAATTGCTACTGATTTTATATAATAAATAAAGTATTTTGAACTTTATAACCTGATCAGAAAACTCAGATTTCATGTATAACCCGGAAATCGCTTAAAAAGGCCTTTTAAGCGTATTAAACGCATAGTTTGGGTTTAAAACCATTTTGTCATATAAGACCTATTACCAACTGATATGACCCAATAAAATAAGTTATTTTACTGTTGTATTCGGACCCGAATCTCATAATTTCAATTAACCTCTTTTATAATCCTTAAAATGACCAAAATACCCCTACGGGGCTTAAATTAAGATTAAACTCGTTTTGGGCATACTGAAAGGTATCCTACTGATATCATAACATATTTAAGGCACATTAACTTAGGAAACCTGTATATGACTCTTTTGGTTACTCGTTACGCACTTGTCGCGTTCGGATCGGCTTATGTAACTAGTTTACATATATTAGCCGAAACGGGTCAAACCATATCTTTTTGTCTCAAAATCCAGAATGTGTTTAAGTTACCCATATTAAACAAGCATACAAGCTTGTTGGGTCAAAACCATATTCTAAACCGGTCTTCGCTTTATCATGCGTTTGAACCGTATCTTCCTTTTGAAAACTAACCGGTCTAAGTCAAGGCTTAATTAAAGACCCGTTAGGATTCTAATAGGTTATAAAAAAAACCTTCGTTCCAGATTAGGAGCCCAGTAAAAGCTATCTGTACTTTCCGAATTGATATACGGCTGGGATTGAATTTATATTTAGCTCAGGTAAATACTCTTAACTTATTTTCCCTATACGGGCTTGGGATACGGTACTATAAAAGTACCGCTTGGTCGGGTGTGTGTAGTCATTTAAATCGGATTGTGATTAATGTATTTGCATGACCCGTTTAATATGTATTATTTGGTGTATGGCTTTTGGGGGTTAAATGACCATGTCCCGGATATCCTTGGCATCATTTTACGAAATGGCCACGACCTAAGCACGGGGTGTAGGCGTACACCTGACAGATGCATTATGTAAAACTGGTAATCCACTTAGAGGAATACAATCCTTGTGGGCATTATACCTGTGGTGTGTCAGTTAATCTTGTCCGGCCCTACAAACCGGCCCTGATGGACGATAAATAAGTAAAACTGTATACAAGATTATATACAAATAATTTCCCAAGTTATAAAGGATATTTTGCCGAAGTGCATTCAAATCAATTTTCAAACTCTTTTCAAAATGAGCCAGTTAAGTTGTATTTACCAGTGTAAACTGACGTATTTTCCAAAAAGACTAAGTGCAGGTACTAGACGAAATAGGCTGGCTACTGCAGGCATCATTACTCAAGTCTCGCAAGCTCTAGATGTCAAAGTCTGTTGAACAGTTTTCCATTTTATTTTGATCCGCCTGTGGATCCTTTACTTTCCGTTGTAATACTTGATATTACTTTATATTCGGATTGTAATATATTTATCTTTTGCTTCCGCTGTGCATTTATATATTGTGTTGTTTGACTATGATGTTACCAACCACGTCACGATACTCCCCCACCGGGCCCACCGGTAATACGTGGAAATATCGGGGTGTGACAGGTTGGTATCAGAGCCAACACTGAGTGAATTAAACGCTAGCCTTTTGTGTTTAATCTCAGTTACACAGTTGCACATTCTTGAGTCTAGACAAGAACATAGGACTAATCCTAAATCGTTTCATTTTGTCCTTATTTGGTTCCTTTGTTATTTTTCTGATTAGCCCTTGCATGGGCAAGTCATTTTCTGTTAGAAGTCCCGTTTAGGGCAACCATATACTTGTTTAAATTTTAATGGAACGATTATATTTAAAAAATATCATTCCTATATTATAAGATCTACCATTATAATAAAATGGCAAAACTCTAAAAAAGGACAAGACCTAGCCAAATGTCACATTAAGACAGGGCCAAGATGGTAGTTCCACAATTAGATTCAAATCCTTGTTAACATTTCAATTTAGGATTTTTCTGCGTTAAATATTAAAAAGAGTCTAAAGGATAAAACCTAGCCTAAATGTCATTGCAGACAAGGCCAAGATTGTAAAATTTATTCAAGAGAGATTAAAATCCTTGTTAAATATCTGAAAGCATATTAACATGCTTGACAAAATGTGATACGATAAAATCACATAAGTCATTTTTAAATGGGTTATTCTAAAATTCCCTTATTTATATAATCATCCCTTAAGGATGAAGTGCCCACGGGCTATAATTAACGTCCTCTGGACTAAAGACAGTGGTAGCCTACAACTCCCTGTCAAGGAAAGGTAATAAACTTTGATTCAAACCTTAATGCCTCGATTCTGTAAAATCAAGGCCTATAAATTAAACTTATCTACGTGACTAGGCCTTTTGTGCTATTATTAACTTATAATTTAGGATTATGATAAAGATCCTGAACAATTATATATTTAGCAAATTAACTAAAATATGTATTAAAAACATGGTTAATAAATCGTTTAAGGCGATAAAACTGTATAAGCTTCCGTATAAACCTTGCCCTTATTTTTCTTTTGTAGTAATTAAGACTACATGGCTGACTCTAACGAGATCAACAGTCATCCCCTGGAGAATAATGAGAATGATAAGATTAATATAACCAGAGGAGAACTTCGTACACTAATTGATACAGCTGTATCTAAAGCCGTAGAGGAGCAATTCAGGGAGTATAGTGGGACTCAAAGTAAAACCTCATCTGTACCCCACTCTAAATCTGTCCCTAAAACTCATTCAGAGGCTCATAGCAAGCCGCCCTCTAAGAAAGAGGAACCAAAAAAGGATGATGATCGACATTCATCTAATCAACACAGTGTTCCATCCAAGAGGTCAGTGTTCGATAATGAACCACGTACCAAGTTCTGTACCTATAAATACTGTGTTTCCTGCAAACCCCAGGATTTCACTGGGGAGAAAGGGGCAATTGATTGCATGACCTGGTTGGATGAAATGGACACAGTTGTCGATATCAGTGGTTGTGCTGAAAGGGATGTAGTAAAGTATGTATCCCAATCGTTCAAAGGAGAGGCACTGGCATGGTGGAAGTCTCTCATTCAAGCTGCTGGGAAGATCCCGCTCTACAACATGTCATGGGAACAGTTTGTTGCTCTCATTATGGAGAACTACTGCCCTCAGCATGAGGTCGAGAGAATCGAGGAAGATTTCTTATCATTGGTTATGACAAACCTAGATTGTCAAGCTTACCTCACCAGTTTCAATACCCTGTCCAGACTGGTTCCTTACCTAGTAACACCAGAACCCAAGAGAATTGCTCGCTTCATTGGGGGTTTATGTAACAACCCGCACTTTTGTGCGTTGTTACTACTCGATATACGCGTTACACCTAACACCAGAGATCCGGATCATAATGTGACTATATCGCATACTTCGCTATTCGAAGGATAAATCACATATTTTCGAAATACATTATCACTATACTACACTATTATCACACTAACACTCACGATGGCACTGAGTGAGGACCTATTCTACCCTCCTCAATGGCCGTGATGTGTGGAACGTAAACAAATTAACGCTAACAAAGACTCTCGGGTAAGTGCTATAGCTCTAGTCGTCCTGACGATGATGACAATACGAGTGAATGGTACCCCGTCAGTCATTGTGGCACAACGCACAATAACGTTCACGATGACATCGAGAAAGGACCTATACTACCCTCCTTGATGGCCGTGAAACGTCGCTACTAATCGCATACTCGAATCGAAAACCGTTTGTTATAAGGAAGCTATGGAATATGAATACGTATATACGACCCTATGGTGATTAATTATAATATATATTAATATAAATATAAGGAAATGTGGCTCAACTATCGCAACACACCAAATACGAGGATCGAAAGGCCTCCGAACGGATGGCCAGCCGAACGGCTGGGCCAACCGATCGGACAGGCCAGCCGATCGGACAGGCCAGTCGAACGGCTAGGCCAGCCGATCGGACAAGGCCAGCCGATCGGACAGACCTGCACTCCCTTCCTTCCCTCTTTGCCTATAAATACCCCATTGTCACATCAAGCACACATGCTGCGACTGATGTTGTTCGACCAGACGTTCCAACCCCTTATCTCCCGATTTCTCGCGATTCTTGTAAGTTTTCAACTCAAACCTCGTACTTCCTTGATCTATAATCAATCCTACAACTTTCTATCCGTTAGATCTTCACTTTTAACCATGAAACCTCTGGATTTGGGCATTCTAGGGTGATGTCACCATGAAGTTCTTATGAACTTCAAGAGTGATGTCATCCCATGCAAGAACGACTCGGATCTGAGTGATTTCCATACGTTTTTACATAAACCAAGTCTAAATCTATGTTTTCAAATCAAAGTGTGTGTGTTTTCAAGTTAAACACGGGAAAGGCCATCAAGAACGGCCAGATCTGATGGAACGGGGTGGTTCCCGGCAGTTAGAACGGGTCGGATTTGATGGGGTTTCGGTAGTTTAACGTAAGGAGACCCCATCTCTGTCAAATCACCTGAAATCTTTCCAAAACCCATCAAGTGTGACACAATCAGGACGATGGAACGAATTGCCGTCCGATCGGACTGCTGTCCGATCGGACAGCAAACAAGACTTAACCGACCGATCGGACAAGGTGTAATCGATCGGACCACATGGTAACCGATCGGATAACGTGCCAACCGATCGGCTAGCATGTTAACCGATCGGACAACATGCAAACCGATCGGCTAGCATGCCAACCGATCGGACAGCATGCAACCCGATCGGCTAGCATGCCAACCGATCGGACAGCATGCCAACCGATCGGCTAGCATGCCAACCGATCGGACAGCATGCCAACCAATCAGCTAGCATGTTAACCGACCGGAAAATATGTCAATCCGACCGAACGGGCCCAAGCATCAATGTCCGAACCAAACCTTGGTCCTTTCGCCACCATTTAACGCGCTATTCACCGTTTAACAATCTGTAACCAGGATAACTCCGACGTACTCTCAAACGATCCAATTCAAGTTGTGTTTACTTGTCGATTACGCACTGTGAGTATACTTGAACCCCTTTTTAATCGAATTTTGGGTGTAACATACGTTTCTAACAAAACGAACTTATCAAACGGATTATTCAATCAATCGAATTATCACTTGCGAATAACTGTTATGCATAGATATACGTGATACTAGTTGCATATGTGCTAGGGTTTATACTCGCGACGTCCCACCATGACTAGTATAGTACTATTGCGCTCGACGGGGTCTAGTTTGCCATCGCATATTCGAGCATCGAGGACTTAGTTGGTAGTATCAGCTTTGTGAGTATATATGTCGTGTGTTACGTTCTTGCATATGGAAATTCGCTACACTTTTATCTATTATACTAAACTTATCAAACCTGTATACTCGCCAATACTTTTGTATTGACAAATATTTTAACGTATGTTGCAGGTTAGATCGCAGACTATATCAAATCAAGCTAGGAAGTCTAGAAACTCAACTAAAATCTAGGATGTCGGATTTGTATTGTTCGAGAGGACAAGAAATCTGTGATAACTTACGTGATTGTATTATTTGTTAGTATGGGATAACGAATGTAATAAATATTATCGCAATATAGTTGTTATGGATTCTCTTGAGCAATCTGATTCGCCTAGTGCCGCGCCCCGATGATTCCGCCATCGGTTGGGGTGTGACAGTTTAGCCCCAGAGATCAAAGCCAGTGTTAAGGCTTCAAGACCTGCTACGTTTAGGTCAGCAGCTGATCTCTCTCTGTCCCTTACTTTAGATGCGATCAGGTTGAGATCGCTAAAGAATTCTGAAGAAAGTAAGAGGAAGCGTGAGGATGATAACTCACGAGAGTCAGAGAAGAAGCACAAGGGAAACACTGATTCTAGGAAATTTGGGTCTGGAAAGAATGGTCAGCGAACAGAGGAAAAGCCAAAGTGCACGACTTGCCAAAAACGCCACTTTGGAAAGTGCAGACTTGAGTCCAATTCTAAGTCAGGATCACCTGCATGTGGGTTATGCAAGTCTAAAGAGCACAAGACGATAGAGTGCAAGAAGATAAAAGACGCAACATGCTACAATTTCAATGAGAAAGGGCATATCAAGACCAACTGCCCTAAGTACGCCAAGAAGCCTGAAGAGGTCAAGAAGACCAATGCAAGGGTCTTCAGGATGGATGCAAAGGAAGCCGTCCAGGACGACAATGTGATCACAGGTACCTTCCTCATAACTGATGTATATACTAGAGTATTAATTAATTCAGGTTCAGATAAGTCCTTCATAGACAATAGATTTTGTAAATCATTAAATCTGCCAGTTAAAACTCTAAACGTTAAGTATATAGTAGAATTGTCCGATAGTACCTCAGAGACTGCTTCAGCAATATTAGATGGATGTTTTATATCCATTAGGATTCTTTCTTTTTCCGTTGTCCTTGCTTTCTTTAATAGAAGGACTCGATATAGTAATAGGAATGGATTGGTCGTCTTGTGACCAAGCCCATATTGTGGGTGTAATAAGAAGTATGTAGTTATCAAAACTCCTTATGGTGAACCTTTGACCATTCAAGGAGACACTGGGTATGGATTGCCTAAGCACTTGTTGAATATGGTATTTAATACCAAAGATTCGAGTATGAAAACTCAGAAAAGACAAACAACAGTCGCGATGCTGAGGATGCGACAAATGTTAATAATGAATCCAATGTGAACCCCAGTGTTGGTGGAGTTAATCTCCAGAACTGTAATTAACACAGCTGTTAGAAAGGCTATAAGAAAAGTCATGAAAAGGTTCAAGAAACCGAATGCTGTTCACTCTAAAACACGTGTCACTGCTCATGAGTACTTCAAATGCGAAGAATAACCCAAACAAAATCATATGTGACAAGAAGCTCCTTTCCTTTTAGGATGTACTTAAAAGTACTTCGTCTCTTGGAAGTCAAGAGGCTTCAATAGTAAAAAGGGGCCATCGATTTCAGGAAATTGTTGGATGAAGTAGAAACCATTACGTATATCAGCGGATATGCTGGAAAGCACACGGAGAGGTATGCGTCACAGTCGTTCGATGACAATACCCTTGACTAGTGAGGACATTAATGGAGTCCACAAGAAAGATCCTCTTTACATTATGGGGTGGTCCAAGTTTTAAGGGCCTTACTAGAAAACCTATTATCCGCGTCGCAAAATGGAAAAAGATGGAATAAGAATTCTTCTGACTCCCCCATAAGAGCTATAAACTATCGGCAGTATGTTGCAAACCCTGGTTCATTGGTTGAAATAGTGCTCTTATTCGGTTAGCCTAGAATTCAAGCATAATGCACTGTATATATTGATGATTTAGCATCAACTATAAAAGGGCACATTAAGGTTTCAAAGCCTGCTCATTATAAGTCCATTAGGGATCTACCTCAACTACTCACGTTATATAGGTTAAGAAATAACTAGTCAAAGCTGAGACTGCCCTAGAATTAGTCAAGGATTTTCAGCTAAGTTTAAAAGGGATTAAGAATGGAGGCGTTTAACCCTCCTGATGAATAATTAGGGGTAGTTCACATTAATAATGACACCAGATAAAACCCTTATTGTGATTTGATTACTGGGAGATATGTTTGGGTTCAGGTGCTGCTAAGTCTCTCATAAGATCTTAAGCTTAGCAAACTTTTGAAAATTTTCCCGTAAGAACCCCAGATATTAAGTGTAAGATAAAAACTTACAGGTGAAATCAAAAGAACCATTCCTTCTGTTCCTGTTATAAACCTTCAGGCGTAAAATTTTAGAAGTATCCTCTCTCTAGGTGTCATGCGCCAGCATTTAGAGTTGATATCTCTTTGATCTCTAACGATTACGAATACCAAACAGTATGAAAAAAAAAACGTCATATGAGGATTGGTGTATCTTAATATGTTCCATAGATTGCTTCCATGCCTGATCAGTATGGAGGTTTAATGCATGGGACCACAAAGATATTCCAATGGTCATAGAGTACTAAAGTCAGCTAATGGTATTCAAAGGGGATATCCAGAATGGAATTTTTCAAGTAAATGTTCCAGATCAAGGAATTCGTGGACTCGTAACGTAAATGTGTCACTTAATTGACACAAGCAAAGATGGATGAATTGGAGCCTGAGATTTGAAAAATCTCTGTAACCTCCTTGTATCTTGATTATCTTCTCCTAAGATTACCCTGTTTACCCTTGAGAGGCAGGTAGAGTTAAGGTTTATATCCCATTTAAGGCTGTATTATTATGAAATCTTCAAGATGGCTAGTACCATCATTGGAAGAATCGAAACCCTGATTAACTAAGTTTTAAAATAGAGGGTTCATATAGCCTAACTCAATATCCTGAGAATTCGGTATAGTTAATTATGAAAGACGGTTCATTTTGCTTATGCATTATTACCGCAACCCTAATTAGGCAACGATTAAGAATTTCCATCAGCTGCCCAGGATCGTCGATCTGTTCGACTAACGACAAGGATTAGCTATTCCTTAAGATTAGTTTTGGGCAATGGTTGGAATAACCATCTCACCTTAAGATAAGCTTTTCTATAATAGTTGTCATATAAGTATCAAGGTGGCTCCTTTGGAGACCTTGTAAAGATGAAATATCAAAACATCCGTAGGATGGATGAGACTTTGGGAAGTCCACTTATCAGGATCTAAACGTTGCATGGAAACAACGAATAAGATCATACAAATCCCAAATCATCGGTAAGTTGCCGGTATCCGGCAGAAAATCAAGAATTAATGAAAGTAGCAACCCTCCTAAATTCTTGTTAAGGAATAAGGTTCAACAAAAGATATCACCCAGGAAGGGTGTACCAAATTTGTTAAATTATCAGGCTAGTTAAGCTCTGAAGGTATAGAATCATTCGAAGGAAATCGAATGTATCAAGATGAAGTAGCTTATAAGGGGGTGAGGATTTTAACAAATCTCCAGATATGTTATAGAAGTTAAGTCCATTATGCGACAAAAAGTACTTCCAGCATTTTAACAAATCTCGAGGTCGAGATTTCTTTTAAGGGGGTAAGGATGTAACACCTCGAAAATTCACGTCCTATAATGTGTTGACACGTGTTATAAGCTTTGAACGTGTGAAAAGAATACTCTAGAGGGACTAAAGTTGACAAATGAGGAAAGTATGTGAATATAATGTTTCAGAATGTCAACAATGGATAAATATACTTTACAATAACCCTACATGATGCTTATACCCTTAAACGAATAAATCATGGATCATACGACGCTAGTTGTGAAGAAAAGTGAGAGATTACAAACTACAGGGGTTAAATGTGTCAACATGTTTAAAGTATACCTCTGAGTGACCTTTAAGCAAACCCGAAGCTTTGTAACGATTAATTATGCTCACTAGAATGCATGATAAAAATTTCACCAAGTTTCGTTATCGTATGAGGAAGTTATGATAAAATTCATATACGAGGGGTTAAAAGCGTCAACGCTGAAATTTAAGACTTTTCGGTGATCGTATGAATAACCGGGGACCTAACAAAGTTGGTTTATGACTTGGAGTCCTTAAAAGTCAAGTTTGGGGGTCACAAGTGCATGAAAGCACCTTAAAATCAAGTCTAGAAGTTCAGGGGCTAAACGTGTCAACTTTTAAAGATTTCTGGTGAGCTGGCTGGTCCTTACGGACCGTATGCTGGGAGTCTTACGGTCCGTAAGCTACTCCCAGATGCAGCAACTCGGAAAAATGGATGTTCAGCCCATGTAACGACTTATATCGCCCTTTTACACTTCCAAGAGCTGCCTAAACAAATTCTTAGGCCTTAGGGACACTTGTTAATCATCAGGGATCATGTATAGCCTTGTGTGTCATGATCTTAAGCAATCAAGAACACTATATAAAGCCACAATGTTTGCAACCTTCTTGCATTCATTCCATCTGCATTTCTGGAGCTTTTGGGAGTTCAAGAGCAGACCCTAAGCATCCCTAATCGTGCATAGGACTTCTGTAAGTATGCTTAACCTTTCTTGATTGAGTTTTACTTAGTTATTAGCTTAAAAGTCAAACCGTCGTAATTAACGTTTGACTTAGCGATTAATCATTAACGGTCCACTGATTAGTCGAATTGACAGTAGTTATAAGTTGGTAGTTATGTGGGCAATAAACCCTTAGAAGGGCACCCTCTGAT
This sequence comes from Helianthus tuberosus, assembly GCA_030545235.1. NCBI lineage: Eukaryota > Viridiplantae > Streptophyta > Magnoliopsida > Asterales > Asteraceae > Helianthus > Helianthus tuberosus. The sequence continues at coordinate 67,725,231 of CM060437.1, forward strand.
TCCCATTCTAACTAGAACATTTGCCGGGTCAAAGTTGACTAGAAAAACTCAACAGAATGCTAATCTTCGAATTAACGCATAATTAACAATGTAGAAGGCATATAACCTATTTTATCACTCATATAACTTGGTAATAAGTATAATAACTGGTCTAAGCTTGTTTGATCCGACAATTTGCTGTTTAGACCCGGTTCGGAACCGAAAGTCGCAAAACTTTGACTTTTGCTTTGACTTCAGTTCTGACCCGATTTAGATGGGTTTAGAAATGCCTTAGAGCTTCCTTAGGACCAGGTTACATGATAGTATAACCCGCTGTGGTTGGATCGTTGATTGTCCGATTCGTTTACACGTTTCCGTTAATTGCTTAATGTTGACCATAATGCCCTTTTGACCATAAAACGAGAATTTTGGAAATTTGAGAGGACAATAATCCTTATTACTGATTTATAAACATGTCCCTAAAGTCTCATATCAGTTCGGGGTCCAGAATAGAAGTTATGCTAAATAGCGCATTTAAAAAGCTTTTAGTAATTAAACGGCGCAATTAGCATAAAGCCTATTTAAACCCAATTTTTGACACCAAACCTTTTACCCACTGATGTAATATAATATTTTGAGATTTTTAAATATTTTTAATTATTTTTAAACTGATCATAACCTAAGGTTATAGCGTTGATTCGGTAAATACCAATTATACCCTTTTTGTTAATAAAATGAGTTTTACATAGTATTTTGACACCAATCCAATTGCTACTAATTTTATATAATAAATAAAGTATTTTGAACTTTATAACCTGATCAGAAAACTCAGATTTCCTGTATAACCCGGAAATCGCTTAAAAAGGCTTTTTAAGCGTATTAAACGCATAGTTTGGGTTTAAAACCATTTTGTCATATAAGACCTATAACCAACTGATATGACCCAATAAAATAAGTTATTTTACTGATGTATTCGGACCCGAATCTCAGAATTTCAATTAACCTCTTTTATAATCCTTAAAATGACCAAAATACCCCTACGGGGCTTAAATTAAGATTAAACTCGTTTTGGGCATAATGAAAGGTATCCTACTGATATCACAACATATTTAAGGCATATTAACTTAGGAAACCTGTATATGACTCTTTTGGTTACTCGTTACGCACTTGTCGCGTTCGAATCGGCTTATGTAACTAGTTTACATATATTAGCCGAGACGGGTCAAACCATATCTTTTTTGTCTCAAAATCCAGAATGTGTTTAAGTTACCCATATTAAACAAGCATACAAGCTTGTCGGGTTAAAACCACATTCTAAACCGGTCTTCGCTTTATCATGCGTTTGAACCGTATCTTCCTTTTGAAAACTAACCGGTCTAAGTCAAGGCTTAATTAAAGACCCGTTAGGATTCTAATAGGTTATAAAAAAACCTTCGTTCCAGATTAGGAGCCCAGTAAAAGCTATCTGTACTTGCTGAATTGATATACGGCTGGGATTGAATTTATATTTAGCTCAGGTAAATACTCTTAACTTATTTTTCCTATACGGGCTTGGGATACGGTACTATAAAAGTACCGCTTGGTCGGGTGTGTGTAGTCATTTAAATCGGATTGTGATTAATGTATTTGCATGACCCGTTTAATATGTATTATTTGGTGTATGGCTTTTGGCATCATTTTACGAAATGGCCACGACCTAAGCACGGGGTGTAGGCGTACACCTGACAGATGCATTATGTAAAACTGGTAATCCACTTAGAGGAATACAATCCTTGTGGGCATTATACCTGTGGCGTGTCAGTTAATCTTGTCCGGCCCTACAAATCGGCCCTGATGGACGACAAATAAGTAAAACTGTATACAAGATTATATACAAATAATTTCCCAAGTTATAAAGGATATTTTGCCGAAGTGCATTCAAATCAATTTTCAAACTCTTTTCAAAATGAGTCAGTTAAGTTGTATTTACCAGTGTAAACTGACGGATTTTCCAAAAAAACTAAGTGCAGGTACTAGACGAAATAGGCTGGCTACTCCAGGCATCATTACTCAAGTCTCGCAAGCTCTAGATGTCAAAGTCTGTTGAACAGTTTTCCATTTTATTTTGATCCGTCTGTGGATCCTTTACTGTCCGTTGTAATACTTGATATTACTTTATATTCGGATTATAATATATTTATCTTTTGCTTCCGCTGTGCATTTATATATTGTGTTGTTTGACTATGATGTTACCAAGCACGTCACGATACTCCCCAACCGGTAATACGTGGAAATATCGGGGTGTGACATTTATGCTTGAGATTTTTGACTTTCCTGTCTTCAATCTGTAGAGGCCTTTCTACAAACTTGAGTTGTTCATTTACCTCTATATCCTTAAAAGGGATTATCAGTGATTCATCAGCTAAACACTTTTTGAGATTAGATACATAAAACACGTCATGTATACCTGCCATTTCCTCTGGCAGTTGTAGCTGATAAGCTACAGATCCTATTCTTTTAATAATCTCAAAGGGTCCAATATACCTGGGACTTAGCTTTCCCCTTTTTATGAATCTTACCACTCCTTTCCAAGGAGAGACTTTCAACAATACTTTATCTCCTACTTGAAATTCCAACGGTTTGCGTCGGTTATTGGCGTAGCTCTTCTGTCGATCACGTGCTGTTTTCAGTCGTTCCTTGACTTGAATAATTTTGTCAGTTGTTTCTTGCACTATCTCAGGTCCAGATAGTTGCTTTTCCCCAATTTCTGCCCAACAGACTGGGGTTCGGCACTTACGTCTATAAAGTGCTTCGAATGGTGCCGCATTGATACTTGTGTGATAACTATTATTATAAGAAAATTCTTTTAAAGGTAAGTGATCATCCCAATTACCTCCGAAATCAATTACACAAGCCCTAAGCATGTCCTCCATTGTTTGAATTGTCCTTTCGCTTTGTCCGTCCGTTTGAGGATGATAAGCTGTACTTAGTTTTAACTTGGTTCCCATTGCCTTTTGGAAACTTGACCAAAAATGAGAGGTAAATCGGCTATCCCTATCAGAAACAATAGATAAAGGAATGCCATGTAAAGAAACAATTTCATTTACATACAACTTAGCTAACTGTTCCATACTGAAAGTTTCTTTCATTGGTAGGAAATGAGCTGACTTGGTTAGCCTATCTACAATTACCCAGATTGTATCATTTCCTTTCTTGGTTTTGGGTAATTTAGTAACAAAATCCATTGTTATCAATTCCCATTTCCACACTGGCATTTCTAATTGCTGTAACAAACCTGAGGGTTTCTGATGTTCAGTTTTAACTTGTGAGCAAGTTAAACATTTAGAAACATAGGCTGCTATATCCTTTTTCATTCCTATCCACCAGAAATTTTTTCTTAAATCCTGGTACATTTTATCACTTCCTGGATGCATCGTATATTTAGACTTATGGGCTTCTTCTAAAATATAATGGCGTAGGTTTCCTAATTTAGGTATCCACATTCTCTTTTCATGGAATCTCCAAATTCCATTTGTTCCTTGTTTTAATTCTTTCAGCATACCTTTTAGCTTTTCAGTATCTTCCTTGATTACTGATTCTTGTGCTTCTCTTATTTGATCATTTAAATCTACTTGTAGATTTAATTTAAGAGAACGTACCCTTTTTGGCTTTTCATGATATTTTCAGCTTAAAGCATCTGCCACTACATTTGCTCTTCCTTCATGATACTGGATATCACAATCATAGTCACTAAGCATCTCCATCCAGCGTCTTTGTCTCATATTCAATTCCTTTTGCCCAAAAACATACCTTAAACTTTTATGATCAGTGAATATGGTAAACTTACTACCATAAAGGTAATGTCTCCAAATCTTAAGAGCAAAAATTATAGCTCCTAATTCTAAATCATGGGTGGAATAATTTTCTTCATGACTCTTAAGTTGTCTGGATGCGTAGGCTATAACCTTCTGTCGTTGCATCAATACACATCCATAGCCTAATTTAGAAGCATCACAATAGACTACAAAATCTTCAGTTCCTTCTGGTAATGCTAGTATGGGTGTGTTAGTTAATCTTTTCTTAAGGATTCTAATGGCTTCTTCTTGTTTTAATCCCCATTCAAACTTAACGGATTTACAGGTTAACTTAGTTAAAAGAATGGCTATTCTAGAGAAATCTCGAATGAATCTTCTATAATAACCAGCCAATCCTAAGAAACTTCTAACCTCGGTTGGTGACTCAGGGGTTTTCCATTTAGTAATTGCCTCGATCTTTGTTGGATCCACATGAATTCCTTCATGATTAACTAAATGTCCAAGGAATTGTACCTGTTCTAACCAAAATTCGCACTTAGAGAATTTAGCATAAAGCTTTTCCTTTCTTAATAGACTTAAAAGTGCGTGCAAATGCCTTGCATGATCCTCTTTATTCTTAGAGTAAATTAGAATATCATCTATAAATACAATTATGAATTTATCCAAATATGGCTTACATATTCGGTTCATCATGTCCATAAATGCAGCTGGGGCATTGGTTAAACCAAATGGCATGACAGTAAATTCATAATGACTATACCTCGTTCTAAATGTGGTCTTAGGAATGTCCTCTTCCTGTACCTTTAATTGATGATATCCTGACCTTAAATCGATTTTAGAGAAAAATCGAGCTCCTTGCAGTTGATCAAACAGATCATTGATTCTTGGTAATGGATACCGATTCTTAATCGTAACCTTGTTTAATTCACGGTAATCAATGCACATACGCATCGACCCGTCCTTCTTTTTAACAAATAAGATGGGTACTCCCCATGGTGTAACAACTCTCATAAAAAAGTACTATTTATTATTTTAATTATCTAATTAGGAAACCCTAATTGAGAAACCCAAGTGATTCTGTATAATCCCTGAAATTTTCAGAACATTTGGAATCAGGATTAGGGCCCCTAAAACTCAAGGGGGGTAAACCCTAACTAACGATTATCTTTAAAAATGTGCTGTCAACAACGAGAATTAATGAACTATCAACTCAGCAGGCCTATACTAGTGACAAGGCTACTCTAGGCTAGGTCGACATCCCAGGCGAGTCGCGACAGGAGTCGCGACACCTTCCGCGACACGCGGGGGGAACAAATTTCCAGTATAAATACCTGGGTTTGGGACTTGAACTGTTTGCATGTTACGACGATAAAATTCTTTACGTACAATCACTTAGACGCTGTTTACTACAAAAACACACACTGATCACGAAGTGCTGCCATAATTCAGGGTAATAACTCGATCGCTGCTACGATTCAATGTCCGATCGATTAAACTATCCAATGGATGTTTAAGTGCTGACCACATTAGGGTTTATGCTTTGTCATTCGTCGTTAAATCGATGGATGTTTAAGTATCGCACTTTGTCATTCGTTGTGAAGGTTGTAATCTCGTGAGTTGTCGTAAATGATGTATTAAGTTACTAACCTAGTTTGTGTGCTTGATTATTTAAACTAGGTTATCAAGGCTAATCAGTAGAATAAGCTCTGTTAAATCTGCAATGTGAGTCATTCCCTTTTTATCAAATTACTTTATAAAAGCATGTTTATTTTCAAAGATTATAATTACAGGGATTAAGTCTATGTAATCTGAAATTACTGCTAGTATGTGGGGGGATGTGCACATAGCTACTAATTATTTATCACTTGTGGGTGAACGGACCCAGCAAGTGATATGTCCACAGTCACAAGTCCGGTCAAGTGACAACTGGATCAGTTAATTTAAAAGATAGAGACATTGTAATCGCTCTTAATACTGTAAATTATAACAAACATGTCGTTTTAGTAAAATGAATGATTCACTCAGTATTTCCCGCTGACAAAACCTTTTTCAAACATGTTTCAGGTGATCTGTTGTGATCCAGGAAAAGTGCCGTGAAGCACTATCAGCTTAAGAAAGTGGCTCAGTATAAAATAAAGAAACATGTTTTGTAAAATAAAAGATTTCTTCTGGAAATCTCAAGATTGTAAATTATGGGTTTTAACCCGAATTGTGAAATAAAATAATCGGGAAATATTTCAGTTTTAAAGATCCTGAAGAAACTTCCGTTGTTAATTAAATACCACGGGATTTCTGTCCCGCGGCTCCTGAAACGGGTCAAACCGGGTCGGGGGCCGTGACAGAAATAAGGTGGTATCAGAGCCACTGATTTAAGCCTATTAAGTATTTAGCAATACTTAATTTTACTGATTACCAATTATGTGATTCTGTGTTTATTAACTGATTATTTGTTAATTACAGTATAGGTAAACAAAAGCTGTCAAACATCTATCTTAAACTAGATAGGTCATCCCACGAAAAGGGAAGTTCATCCCAAACAAAACCTTATGTAATTCCTGAAGAAGGAATATTTGTCCGTAAGGCACATTACGAGGAACCACTTTCTCCTAATAAAAGAAGTTTGATTATTAGGAAAAGTCAGGAGGAAATAAGGAAAAATCGAGAGAAGAAAGTTAAACAAGAAACCCAGGATTTAATCAATAAATCACCTTGGGAGGACAAATTAGATGAGAAATGGGCAAATCTTTATATGCTAGCCACAGTAGCAGAAAATGCAAATTTCTAAATACTCAAAAGTTTTAGCACTTTTATTTCCCAGAAACCTTATGTAGTAAATAAATAAGTTACAGTAAATCATAGTATAATTTACTTGTCAGTTGTTTTATGTATGCAATAATAATTACGAGTTATCTATAAAATTGTTGTTTTAACATTTGGTATGTATTTTGCATATATGCTAAACAGCATGAATGAGATATCAGAAGGTTTAGAAAATCTTAACCTCTATCCCGTTAAGATAGAAGTTTCCAAGGAATTCACCGGTTACTTCGCTGATAAAGAAGAACCCATGGAATTTCAATCCAAACCACTGGCAAAACCTAAACCTAAGAAAAGAAGCAGATTTGTGGGCTGGAGGCGTGTACGTAGGAAAAAGCCAGCAACAAGAAAGGTTACTAAAACTGAAGAACCAAAAGACAAAGGAAAAGGGATATAAATTGAGGAAAATATTAATTAAGTAGAGATAGAAGCTGAGAAGAGTTTTAAGCAACCAGAAAGAGAAGTCGGAGAGAGTTCTAGACAGAAACAGAAAATGACTCCCTGGGAAGTTTTAGATCATAAACTAGTAATGAGTGACCTCATCGGACCTGCCGATGGAAACCTTGAAGCAGCTAATCCAAACCTTATATTTACTGAAGAAGATCTTTTCAGTTACCCACTAGAAGCTCCAATCCCAATCAATCTGGAACCTGCTATTCCAGATCCTATTGTCCAACCTCAACCATTACCCGTAGAATTAGATGAATGGTGGACCACTGATTGGCAATACCAAAATCTTTTAAACAACCCTGATACATTTTTCCCACAAGTTGACCCAGAACCTCCAATATACCCAACTATGAGCCCGGAGAATCTGACTAAACTTCGCCTCTGGGGCGAAGAATTGATTGATGCAGGAAATCGGATTAGGGATTTGGGAGAAAGAGTTACTTGGAAATATGATGAAAGGGAGCATCTTTTTTAAGAAATTAGCTAACCAGATAATGGAAGTTTGCAGGAATACGTGTTAATAAATAAACATAATAACCAGTATGTGTAAATAACTTAACAATAAAACGTTGTATGATAATCGTGTGTACGAGGCATAATATAATATATAAAAATGAAACTTGTGAAATCGATAATTTTGATTATACATGTTAATGTGATTATGTGCAAACTGTTTTATTATATTTGTATTTATACTAATCATTTACATAAAATTTATTATCAGATGTCAAACATTGGTAATGAACCAGTAAATGAGGTTAATCAGTTAGAACAACATCCAGGAGATCAATATATGACTAGACAAGATATCGAAAATATTGTTGCTCAAGGGATAGCCAATGCTATTCCAGCATCCGTTGCTGCTATAAAGAATCCAATCGAACCGCAACCAATTGTTCCAAGTAAACGTATTACTGAAGATAACTTCAGTAATAGTATAAACAGAGGAAATGATAATGTCAATCATAATGCAGAACCACATCAAGCTCCATTTCCTAAGAAAATGAAAACTGCAACGCCTGGTTGCACTTTCAAAGAATTTCTTGCTTGTAAACCCACTGAATTTGCAGGCAATGAAGGAGCAACTGCATCACTGCGTTGGTTAGAGAAAACTGAAGCAGTAATTGCAATAAGTAAATGTGCTAAAGATGATCAGGTCATGTACGCATCAAATCTTTTCAAGGAAGGAGCACTGGAATGGTGGAACACTGTGTTACAATCAAAAGGAAGAATAATAGCTTATGCTATGACTTGGGAAGAATTTAAGGGTTTAGTAGAAAGAAAATTCTGTCCCGAGTATGAAAAGTAACAAATGACAAATAAATTCCTAAATCATAGGATGATGGGTGTAGATTGTCGCGGTTATACTTCGACATTCTTTGAATATGCTAGAGTGGTACCAACGCTGGCTTCGCCAGAACCGGTACTCATTTCTCGCTATATTTGGGGACTGATTAGTGAAATCCGCAATATTGTTAAAGCTGCGAGATCTCGCACTATTGACGATGTTGTGGAATTAGCTAATACCCTAACCGATGAATTAGTACGCACACAAGATGAAAACAGGAAGAAGGAATTAGCTCAGAAAATTACCCAAGGATTTCGTATGGGTAATAATAACAGCTTCAAGAAAAGAGGAACATGGCAATCTTCAACTTTGCCATGCTGTCAAAATTGCAAAAAGAAACATTTTGGAAAATGCAAAGTATATTGCAATTTTTGCAAAACTGTAGGGCATCGTGAAGAAAATTGCAGGAAGAAATCCATAATTTGTTACAATTGTGGAGAGGCAGGACATTTCAAAACAGAATGTCCTAAAGTGATCAAACCAGCAGACAACAAAACCAAGGCGACCGACGGAACTATTAAGAAGAATGCCAGGGCATTTCAGCTGACCACTCAAGAAGCAGAACTCATCCCAGATGTGATAGCGGGTACGTTCTTAGTTCACAACATTTACGCCAAAGTATTATTTGACTCTGGTGCAAACCAAAGTTTTATAAATACTTCATTCTACCAAGCTCTTAATTTACCTTTAACCAATATTAGGCAGATTTTTACAGTTGAAACAGCAGACGGAAATTCAGTTAAAATAGATAAAGTTTTGCAAGAAGAAAACATAGAACTTTTAGGACATAAATTCTCTGCAAAACTATTGCCGATGAATTTAGCTGAATTTGATGTTGTATTAGGAATGGATTGGTTAGTAGCCAACCATGCTCGAATCCTTTGTGATCAGAATTCCATAGAAATTCAATCACCCACCGGAGAAATAATTAGGATCACAGGAGACAAACCACGTAAGCCTATGAAGTTCATATCAGTAATGAAAGTTGCTAATTATGAACGAAAACAAGGAATAGTGTATATGATTTTGGTAATCATTAGCACTAAGGGTAAAGAACTTAAAGAGATTCCAGTAGTCTCAGAGTATTCGGATGTATTCCCAGAAGATTTACCGGGATTACCTCCAGATAGGGAAGTAGAATTTAGGATTCATCTAATTCCAGGAACTACACCGATAGCCAAGGCACCTTATCGGTTAGCACCCACAGAAATGTTAGAACTAAAAAAGCAATTAGATGAATTACTAAGTAAAGGATTCATACAACCTAGCTCATCCCCTTGGGGAGCGCCAGTGTTGTTTGTGAAGAAAAAGGATGGTTCAATGAGAATGTGTATTGATTATAGAGAATTAAATAAGGTTACAATTAAGAATCGATACCCATTACCTAGGATTGATGATCTATTTGATCAACTTCAGGGAGCTAGATATTTCTCTAAGATAGATTTACGCTCCGGATATCATCAATTGAAGGTACAAGAAGAAGACATACCTAAAACTGCTTTCAGAACTAGGTATGGTCATTATGAGTTTACAGTCATGCCCTTTGGGTTAACAAATGCACCTGCTGCATTCATGGACATGATGAATAGGATCTGTAAACCATATTTGGATAAATTTGTAATTGTCTTCATAGACGATATACTTATTTATTCCAAAAGTCAGACAGAGCATTGTGAGCACCTTCATGCACTCTTAACTTTGTTAAGAAAAGAAAAGCTTTATGCCAAATTCTCGAAATGTGAATTTTGGTTAAAGGAAGTGCAATTCTTAGGACACATGGTGAATCACGAAGGTATTCACGTGGATCCTGCTAAGATAGAGGCAATTACCAAATGGAAGGTTCCACAAACAGCAATGGAAATAAGAAGTTTTATAGGTTTAGCTGGGTATTATAGACGGTTTATTAAGGATTTTTCCAAGATAGCCGCACCATTAACTAAGTTAACCTGTAAAGCGGTTAAGTTTGAATGGGGATCTAAGCAAGAAGAAGCCTTTAGAATATTGAAGCAGAAATTAACAAATGCACCAATCTTAGCCTTACCAGAAGGAACTGAAGATTTTGAAGTATATTGTGATGCTTCAAAACTAGGATATGGATGTGTGCTTATGCAACGCAAAAAGGTGATTGCATATGCTTCAAGGCAATTGAAAAAGCAAGAAGAAAACTATACGACTCATGATTTAGAATTAGGAGCCGTAATTTTTGCCCTTAAGATTTGGAGACATTATCTTTACGGAAGTAAATTTACTGTCTACACAGACCACAAAAGTCTAAGATATATATTTGGGCAAAAAGAGTTAAACATGAGACAAAGAAGATGGATGGAAATCCTAAGTGACTACGACTGTGATATTCAGTATCATGAAGGAAAGGCAAATGTAGTTGCAGATGCCTTAAGTCGTAAGTATTATGAGAAACAATGACGAGTTCGTGCTCTCAGATTAAATCTACAAATAGATTTAAGGGAACAATTGAAGAATGTTCAAACTACAGCAATCAAGGATGATGCTGAAGGAATGAAAGGACGAATCAAGGAATTAGAACAAGGAGCAGATGGAATTTGGAGATTCCACAAAAGTAGAATTTGGGTACCTAAGCAGGGAGACTTAAGACCTAAGATTTTAGAAGAAGCTCATAAATCTAGGTATACTATGCATCCAGGAAACAATAAGATGTACCAAGATTTAAGAAAGAACTTTTGGTGGATAGGAATGAAAAAGGACATAGCACGATATGTTTCTAAATGTCTTACTTGTTCACAAGTTAAAGCAGAACATCAGAAACCTTCAGGGTTACTACAACAATTAGAAATGCCAGTATGGAAATGGGAACTTATAACAATGGATTTTGTTACTAAGTTACCCAAAACCAGAAAAGGTAATGATGCGATTTGGGTAATTGTGGATCGATTAACCAAATCAGCTCACTTTTTACCAATGAAAGAAACCTTTAGCATGGAAAGACTGGCTAAATTGTATGTAGATGAAGTTGTATCCTTACATGGAGTTCCACTCTCCATTGTTTCTGATAGGGATAGTCGTTTTACTTCTCATTTCTGGAAAAGTTTCCAGCAAGCTATGGGAACGCGATTAAATCTGAGCACTGCATATCATCCACAAACAGACGGGCAAAGTGAAAGGACGATCCAAACTCAAGAAGACATGCTCCGAGCATGTGTAATAGATTTTGGTGGAAGTTGGGATGATCATTTACCATTAATTGAATTCTCCTATAACAATAGCTATCATTCAAGTATTGAAACTGCCCCATTTGAAGCACTATATAGAAGAAAGTGCAGAACTCCAGTTTGTTGGGCAGAAATAGGAGAAAGTCAATTATCAGGTCCTGAAATAGTGCAAGAAACGACTGATAAGATTACTAAAATCAAGGAAAGGCTGAAGACGGCTCGAGATCGCCAGAAAAGTTATGCAGACAATAGATGCAAGCCGTTAGAATTCCAAGTTGGAGACAAAGTACTATTAAAAGTTTCTCCTTGGAAAGGAGTAGTTAGATTCGGGAAGAAAGGAAAGCTAAGTCCAAGGTACGTAGGACCATTTTCAGTGATCCAACGTATAGGACCAGTTGCTTATCGTTTACAACTACCAGAAGAATTAGCAGGAGTACATGATGTATTTCATGTATCCAATCTCAAGAAATGCTTATCAGATGAATCACTGGTAGTACCTCTTCAAGATGTAGAGGTAAACGAAAAGCTGAAATTTGTTGAGAAACCTCTTCAAATTGAGGATCGAAAGATCAAGTTTCTCAAACATAAACGACTAGTTTTAGTCAAATTCAAATGGGATTCAAAGAGAGGAGCTGAATACACTTGGGAGCTGGAATCAGAAATGAAGATATCCTCACTTATTCCAGTAAATCTCGAGGACGAGATTTTTATTAAGGTGGGGAGAATGTAACAACTCTCATCAAAAAGTACTATTTATTATTTTAATTATCTAATTAGGAAACCCTAATTAAGAAACCCAAGTGATTCTGTATAATCCCTAAAATTTTCAGAACATTTGGAATCAGGATTAGGGCCCCTAAAACTCAAGGGGGGTAAACCCTAACTAACGATTATCTTTAAAAATGTGCTGTCAACAACGAGAATTAACGGACTATCAACTCAGCAGGCCTATACTAGTGACAAGGCTACTCTAGGCTAGGTCGACATCCCAGGCGAGTCGCGACAGGAGTCGCGACACCTTCCGCGACACGCGGGGGGAACAAATTTCCAGTATAAATACCTGGGTTTGGGACTTGAACTGTTTGCATGTTACGACGATAAAATTCTTTACGTACAATCACTTAGACGCTGTTTACTACAAAAACACACACTGATCACGAAGTGCTGCCACAATTCAGGGTAATAACTCGATCGCTGCTACGATTCAATGTCCGATCGATTAAACTATCCAATGGATGTTTAAGTGCTGCCCACATTAGGGTTTATGCTTTGTCATTCGTCGTTAAATCGATGGATGTTTAAGTATCGCACTTTGTCATTCGTTGTGAAGGTTGTAATCTCGTGAGTTGTCGTAAATGTTGTATTAAGTTACTAACCTAGTTTGTGTGCTTGATTATTTAAACTAGGTTATCAAGGCTAATCAGTAGAATAAGCTCTGTTAAATCTGCAATGTGAGTCATTCTCTTTTTATCAAATTACTTTATAAAAGCATGTTTATTTTCAAAGATTATAATTACAGGGATTAAGTCTATGTAATCTAAAATTACTGCCAGTATGTGGGGGGATGTGCACATAGCTACTAATTATTTATCACTTGTGGGTGAACGGACCCAGCAAGTGATATGTCCACAGTCACAAGTCCGGTCAAGTGACAACTGGATCAGTTAATTTAAAAGATAGAGACATTGTAATCGCTCTTAATACTGTAAATTATAACAAACGTGTCGTTTTAGTAAAATGAATGATTCACTCAGTATTTCCCGCTGACAAAACCTTTTTCAAACATGTTTCAGGTGATCTGTTGTGATCCAGGAAAAGTGCCGTGAAGCACTATCAGCTTAAGAAAGTGGCTCAGTATAAAATAAAGAAACATGTTTTGTAAAATAAAAGATTTCTTCTGGAAATCTCAAGATTGTAAATTATGGGTTTTAACCCGAATTGTGAAATAAAATAATCGGGAAATATTTCAGTTTTAAAGATCCTGAAGAAACTTCCGCTGTTAATTAAATACCACGAGATTTCTGTCCCGCGGCTCCTGAAACGGGTCAAACCGGGTCGGGGGCCGTGACACATGGCGACAAACTGGGTTGTATAAATCCTTTCTCTAACAATTAATCTAATTGTTTCTTCAGCTCCTGCATTTCGGCGGGTGCCAAACGGTAAGGTGCTTTGGCAATTGGTGTTGTTCCTGGCAGTAGATGGATTCTGAATTCAACTTCTCTGTCTAGCAGTAGTCCTGGTAATTCTTCTGGAAAGACATCTGAAAACTGAGATACTACTGGAATATCCTTGAGTTCTTTTCCTTTAGTGTTAGTGATTACAGAAATCAAATACACTATAGAACCTTTTCTTATATAGCTTGCAGTTTTCATCACAGAGATGAACTTAGTGGACCTAGAGGGCTTATCTCCTTTAATTGTGATCGCTTTACCTTTTGGTGAATTTACTTGAATTGACTTTTGATCACATAAAATACTGGCTTTATTAGCTGTCAACCAATCCATTCCTAAAACAACATCAAATCCTGCCAGATTCATGGGATATAGGTTTGCTATAAATTTCTGATTTAAAATTTCTATGCTTGCTCCCTGCAAGATTTCATAAATCCTAACGGTTTCTCCATTGGCTGTCTCTACTAAGCATTCTTGTGGTAGTTTAGTTAATGACTGATTTAGAAATTTGCAAAATGATGTATTAATAAAACTTTGGTTTGCACCAGAGTCAAATAATACTTTAGCAAAGACATCATTAACTAAAAACGTACCGGCTATGACATCTGGAATCATCTTGGCTTCATCTACAGTCAGAACAAATGCTCTAGCATTTTTGGTATTTTTGTTGTCTGGAGCTGGAGCTAATTTTGGGCAATTAGGCTTGATATGGCCTTGTCCTCCGCAGTTGTAGCATATCCTGCTGTTTTTCTTCCTGCAGTCTTCTTCCTTATGTCCCGATATTTTGCAAAATTTACAGTATATAGAGCATCTTCTTGAATGCTTTCTTTTGCAATTCCTACAGTAAGGTGTAGAGGTAGAACCTATATTTTTCCCACGATTAAAATTTCCAGAACGAAATTCTTGTGTGAGTCTCTGGGTTAGGTTCCTTCTTTGATCTTCTTCTCGGGTACGGACTAATTCATCAGTCAAGGTATTTGCTAGTTCTACAGCTTCTTCTATGGTTTGAGGTCTAGCTGCCTTGACTACGTGTCTTATTTCCCCAATTAATCCCCAAATATAACGGGAAATTAACACTGGTTCTGGTGAAGCAAGAGTTGGCACTATTCTAGCATATTCAAAGAATATTTTAGTGTATCCCTTACTATCCACACCAGTCATCCTAAGGTTTAGGAATTTGTTTGCTATCTGTTCTTTCTCATTGGGTGGGCAGAATTTCCTTTCTACCTTGTTCTTAAATTCTTCCCATTCCATATTGTAGGTTCTATCACTTCCTCTTGATTGGAGGATAGTGTTCCACCATTCTAGCGCTGAATTCTTAAACAGATTAGAAGTAAACAATATCTTATCTTCTTCAGCACACTTACTTATTCTTAAGACTGCCTCAGTCTTCTCTATCCAGCGTAGGGTTGCAATGGCCCCTTCGTTGCCCGAGAATTCCATTGGTTTACAAGACCAGAATTCTTTATAAGAACAACCGTTTGGCACGGTTCTTCTTCTTTTGGGAATAGGCATTTGAAGTATAGGCTCATTGTTTACGTTGTTTTCTGGTTCAATTGGTCGCTTACTGCTATGTTTACTTTTATTATTCGCTTCTTGAATAGTTTGAATAATAAATGGCATGGCATCTATGATTCCTTGTGCTACTATATGTTGAACGGCACTATTATCCATTTGGTTTTCGTTGTTATGGATGCTCGGATTCTCGTTAACCACGTTAATGTTACTCTGGTTATCATTATTCAGATTTCTTTGATTTCCTTCGTCGGCCATCTGAATTTTAAACATTTATCCCATATTAATATCACAAGATAATAAGTAATATAGTTAATCATATGACACGCAATTTAACCACAAGCGTCGATCATTGCGACTTGTACTCTATTTTCATATACTATGCGTCTATTACACACTAGCACTGAAATAAAGATTACAATACCAACAGAAAGAAAATTATACTAATAGTACTATGCATCCGTACACACATAACTTTATTTTATTTTTATTTTATTTTATTATTATTATTACTACCATTTCACCATCTTATTCAAGGATATGGATTCATCCAGAAATCCATATTGCGTTCATCGTATTTCCATACGAGACGCTCTCCCACCTGACGTATTCTCTCACTGCTTTCTAAAATTTCCTCCCCGAAAGTCCTAAGTTCTTGGACGTTTTCTGCACTCATTGGGGGTGCAGGTTCTAGGACTGGGTTTGGAATCTGGGGTGTTGGTTCCTGATATGGGGGTAAAAGTGCTTGAAATCGGTAAGGATCCTCTAAGATTTCCCTGATGTAGTTATCATGGTAATAGGGATCTAAAGGGTCCATACCTGAATAGGCTCCTATAGGTGTGTCTTCCGGGATAGAGTAACGTTGCACAAAGTCCCTATTTTCGTCCCACCAGGGGTCGTAATTTGGGTCTAGGGGGTTTGGTGCAGGTACCCTAGGGATTTCTTCTAGGTTAAAATCATGCATCTCCACTTGGTTTTCAGGAATTTCTATCTCCATAGGTTGTTCTGGGTTTTGTGGTTGTGGGGCTACTAGTTGTTCCAGACTTGGGTCAACAGTAGTTGTAGCTAGGATATGGAAATTAGATAGGCTTCTATTAAGCATATCCTGTGTATGGGCATCTGTTTTTCGCTTAGCAGCCGCTAATACTCTTTGCTGTTGAAACTTTCGCATTCTCTTCCTACGAGCAAAAGCTTCCTTACTGAACCATCCTCTCTTTTTATTAGGAAATGGCTCCTCCGACTGAGCTCTAAAGGCAAATATTCCTTCTTCTTGATCAGCAGTATACCCAGAGAGGGCAGGCTGTGAAGAGGTACCTTCACTCCTAGGTGAATCAGACAACTGACGATTTATGTCTGAGGGTCCTTGATCACTCATACTGTAAACTAACAGATAGTCAAATAACACATAACAATTAAATACAGTTATGCACGTATTTTCATTATTTCCTAACACAAAATTTAGAATTTAAGTGTCAGCAGAACACTTCTTTGGCTCAGACCAGTGGCTAGGCTCTGATACCACCTTCTGTCGCAACCCCCGATCCCTTATCTGTCCCGGGAACGGGCGGACGCGAACTCAGTGGTGGTGGTATCAGGTTTCGTTAATTTGGCAGCAGAATTTACATCAGGACGGTAGTTAGGAAATGTTTATCAGAGTAAAACCACCATAATTGATATTAATAAACACATGGGCAAAACCCAAGTTTCTTATTACAATACATTTATAGGGACAAACCCTATTTTATTGAATTTAAAAGATCGTTATTAGGTAACTTTTATAGCCACTTATTTTCCAAGTCGTCGGTGCTCTCGAGCTGGCTTTTTCCCAATTGGCTTTCACATTGTGTTACCTGAAACATGTTTTAAAAATATTTTGTCAGCGGGAAATACTGGTGAGTGAATCCCAGTTTAATCAAGAAACATTTTATCAATTAACACAGTATTGAGAGCGATCATATTATTTATTTCTACACAATTACTCATTCAGTATTGTCAATCCTTGACTTGTGGGTCATATTACACATTGGTTAACTCGTTGTCCAATGGTAACGTACTGTCATTCCGACTTACTACTCGCAAGTAATAATTTTTTTATACAAAACCCCATAATACCGGCAGTAATTGAAGAACTACAAAGACTCAATCACTGCTTAATCACATTGTAAATAATTAAGGTTTTGTAAAAACTGTTTACAAAAAGGAGATTACTCACTTTGCTATCTTAGACTTCGCGTAAGGGTTTCCTGGGAATAATCTATAATTTATACAAATGTACATTGGTTAGTATCATAACCCTTTGAAAATATTAATGATACCCTCCCCGAGACGGCATTCCAACAACTACGTCGGACAGAACCACGACAGTTGTTACGGAACCCTAAATCAATCGGGCAGCGTAACTATTACGAAATTGGGGTTATAATACTTATAACGGAGCAGAACCTCGCTAATTAGGGGTATAATACTCGACTATTATAACTCTTCTACAGAAATTGTGATTTAGAATTTGAGAATGAGCGACGGAAAACGAAAACTGATGCGTTCTATTTATAGTGCTGATATACGACTCTCACGCGGCCCGCGTAAGCGTAGCCATAGGGCTACGCGGCCCGCGTCAACATATGGTCAACGTATAGCTGATCCAGATCACCACCTAGCTTCGACACGATGATGACACGTGTCATCACCGGGCTGCGCCACATTTTGGGTCTCTCGCGGCCCGCGTTAACTTAAACGGGGTCTTACGCGGCCCGCTTGAACTTAAGAAGTCAACGAAGTCAGGTTCTAGCCCTTATACCGCCCGCGTAAGTGGTTGAGGTGGGTCTACGCGGCCCGCCTTAACTTACTGTTTTCATATTTTTATTTATTTTAAATGTTATAACATACTTGGGGCTCGGTTTTCATATACGGAGTGTAATATAAGACATATTGGGACATTCTAAAATATATTAGAGTGTTTAGACATATTATGAGGGTGTTGGTTTTACCGAGGGTTGTTACACTTTCATCTGATCGACCTCAAACATTCGTATCCTCGATCTAATAGATGTTTTATGTTCTGTTTTTTTTACCTGAATATTTTATATAGGCACAAAATCCATATTGGAGCTGGAAACGAGTATAAAGAGGAAGGTATGTTATTCCAGCGTGCCGTGGAACGAGCGTGGGAGAGGAAGATTGAAATGATAGAGATCCTGAACAGAATCGAGAAGAAGAAAAAGTGAGACGAGGCAAAGAAAAGGAAAAGAAAAGAAAAGAAACAACAAAAGTCTCTGGCTCAACAAAAGGATCCATCACCTGAACCTGAATGTAACACCCCGAAAATATAAAACTTTATATTAGAATTATAAAGTATAAATAAACGAGAATTTACTAACTAGGAATTTTAACCTAGTTAGTTACAAGTCTAGAAATAACTTATAGTAGGGTTAAAAGCAACCAAATTACATGTTGATCAAAGTGGAGGGGCCTAAGTTGTTGAAATTGAAACTTAATTTTAATAAAACAAATAAAACAAACCAAACACCCCAAAAGAGGTGTCTGGTCGTACAAGCACAAGCAGGGGGCGATCCCCACTCTCCAAAACCCTAAAACTTCACTAAACTTGCAAATTGAAGGCTCAATCCATGTTGAAATCGAAATTAAAGCATAGATTATTGATCCTCATCACAAGAGGATTACAAGGTATGTAAAATTTGATGAAAACTCTCAACTTGAAATTCTCATGAAATTGGGAAAATCTGAAATTATGGTTGCATGTGTGTCTTATGATGATTTAGGAACAACTATAGTGTCTAGGGACAAACCCTAGACAAATATAAGTTGAAATCATGTGAAATTTTAGTAAAATCCATGAGCACCATTGTAGGTGATTAGTGGGTTATGTAGAACTTGATAATCACTAGGAGATTGGGTGTTATTCTAGTGTAATTTGACAATTGTGAGGTAACTTCAGAATTATAGAAGCTAACAATTGTGTAAAATGGTTGAATGATGTGAAATTAGGGCTAAGTGATAAGCTAGAGACTTGATATTTAATCATGTAAAATCTGCCCTTAAAGTGTTTGTGAAAATGCCTCTAAGAAGGCTTAAAACTGAAATTCAAAGTTTAAGCGCATAATTATGATGTTTCGGTGTATTATGCGATATAAGGTTTAAAGAGAGTTCTAAACATGTCTTAAATGAACTCTATAGGAAAGAGCGCAGGAGCGTCAAGCGGACAAGCGGGTGGCGAACAACGTTTGAAAGGCCTACTTTGAAGGTATGTAACTTGATCCGTTACATTTGACGAATTGTTGTTAAACTACGTGCTGTTGATAAAAATTATGTTGGTTGTAGCGATCATGTATGTTACTTAAATCCGTAGGTTAAGAATTGGGTTGTAGTCGTTTGGTAGTCATCAAAAATGGAGGATTTCCGTAGATGAACCAAACGGGTCAAATAATGTCACATTGTAATGATAATATTGTAATTAAATAGAAATGGCGAAAATGGTCACAAGAGCACGAAGCCATAGGTTTGGTAATGAAGTGCCGGTGATAATAAGCCCCGGAAGTTGGGTAATACACGCCTTAGGTTTGCTAGTCAATTGGTAGTGAATTGTGTTAAATAGAAATGGGTCTAATAATTTCATATGGTCATATAGTCTTTCGGTCCGCAAACAGATTTTTCGGTATGAAATTTGTAATAGGCATGTCGGTAATGAATTTACAGATGTATAGGAAAAAGAATCACCTAAAACGGACTTACGAGTCAAAAGTTATGGCCATTATAAGTTAGGACTTGAATGAACATGGAGCTGGGTTTGTTCAGTATCAGAAAAAGCAAGATTCTGTGAAATTAGGGGCTAGGCATCGCGCGAGCCCCCTTGGCGTCACGCGACGCCCTAATTCCGGAAAATTTTATTTTTTTCTTTCATGTTGACCCATGGAACTTGTGTGTATTCATTTTAACTTGATCAAAACTAACTTTTGTTGTGATTTTGATCTTAGGTGATGATGGAAACTAACCGGAAGATGATCGAGCAAACTTTTGAAGAACCGAACACTATTTACAAGCTTCCGCAATGTTTTAAAACTTTAATAGATTATGTATATGGGTTGTAAACAAATGTTAAACAAGTTTTTGAATGCTCTAACTTAGTCGTTAGTTGACTAAGGTTTATCTTACTTATGAACTTGACTTTTCAAAGAAATGTTAATTTGGTATCTTTATTCTAGAAATGGCATGAATTATTATTAAATTCAAGTAAAATTAGACGGGTGTTACACTGAAGTACAAGAATCTCAGCCTCCGACTTCATTAACATATGAAGTCAAAATGGAGGATCCACGAAGATCTAGTGAAGCTGATACTAATCAACCTCCACCGCAACCGACCATGGAACAAGCCACAGTAAATCCTGAAACCGAAGCCAAAGAATGAAGAATGCTCAAGTACGCAACGGTCTAGGGGGGATATTGTTAGAGCATTTAAGACTGCTGGTACTTGCGTTTATTAGTTTTAGGTTTACTTTGTAAAGTTTAGAAAGTTACAGGGGCTGAAAGTGCAACTAATGTAAAAATGTAATGTGGCGGCGTATTTAATGTTCCAGCGTATTTAATAAATACGCTGGATAGTCTGTAGCTATATATATGTGATGAATGAAACCCTTGTCTCCAAGGTTCTTGGACAAGGCATTTTGTGTTCTTCTTTTTGTTGTTCATCTGATTATTGTTCTTGATTCGTATATCCAGGTGCTTTAGTGATTATTACATTGTGGGATTGTATATCAACGCTAGTTGATTGGATCTTTGTGTAGAATTTTCACCTTCATCTTGTTTTCTTACTTTTCACCATTCAAAAACCTAATCAATAGGTGTTTGGGTGTTGTCAATCAATATCACCGTGATCCGGATCTTCTTTGGGACTCACAACCATGTGCCATTTAGAGCATTTCCTCAAAAGATCACATAGTTTTAGATATGGAAAAGGTCATTTTTTCTTGGTATTCCACCAAAGCATTTATTGCACCATAGCATCATTTTGCCCATTATCTATTGATGCATATGTCTGTCACCTACGTCTTGATGTAATAGGGCAAGATGAGTCAAATCTAAGTTGTATGTCTAAAATAGGCTCATCCGCACGGATGAGTTGGTCCGCACGAATGAATCACCATCGTACGAAGGTAGATTCCTTAGTTCGTATGAATGTAACTTAGTATATATAGGTGTTCGGACTAAGTGTTCGGGAGTTGTTGGTGTGGACTGA
Source organism: Helianthus tuberosus (assembly GCA_030545235.1). Taxonomy (NCBI): domain Eukaryota; kingdom Viridiplantae; phylum Streptophyta; class Magnoliopsida; order Asterales; family Asteraceae; genus Helianthus; species Helianthus tuberosus. The sequence goes on from CM060437.1 coordinate 67,746,745, forward strand.
GAGGCAAAGCGCTGTCAAATTTGTACCGGAAATGTGAGTTGTTTATAAAACATAGAAAATTGAGAAATTTTGTGTTTGTGCTTATATTTGATGGATTCCGCACATCAAACTTAGATTTAGATATCCCCGTGACATAATCGAACGATCCGTAACCCGGACCTACAAGTGGTATCAGAGCAGTAGGCTGATATCTACTGAAACGACAAGACTTGGACACATAGAACCTTCTTTCTACAAATTTTCTTATTTTTCATAGTTTTCATGGTTAAACTGGACTGATTTTTCCAAGGATTGTGAACAACTCAGTTTTGAATAGCAATTGAAAAATCAGCTTAAAATTCAAACGTTTTCATGCCGAAATTTTCAAAAACGAGAAAAACCAGATTTTTCGACTTCGCACAGAAGTACTCGTTCGCGCGGACTAGATTACATCCGCACGAACCTAATACATCCGCACGAAAGTGATTTGTTTTCTAAAATTCTCATTCACACGAATTAATCACGTTCGCACGAAAGTGTTTTGATTCGCACGAAGGAAGGTTTATCCGTTTGAATTGTCTTGTTCGCACAAAACTGGTTTCTTTTGTAAAAATATGTTTTCCTTCGCACGGAAGTAAGTACCTTCGCATGAATCAGTCTCATTCACACGAAAGAGACTAATCCGCACAAAAAGGATTACATCTGCACGAAAGAATTTTGTCCATTTAAACTAGTTAAAAAATTGTTTGGTTGACAAAATTTGTTAAAATGACAGATAGTGATTATCAAAGGTACAAAAACAAAGAGAGTATAAACGATAGATTTGAAAATTTTAAAATCAAAGATGATGAGACGTTAAATGAAGGGGTAGACAGATTTAGAAAGTTATTAAAAGAAATGGATAAATTTGATGTGTAACAAACCTCTAGAAAGATGATGAAAAGTTATCAGAATAATTATCGTCAGATTGGTATGACATGTTGATCAAAATAAGGATTGATGATTATGTCTATGAAGATGATTTTATTGATAGGATTGAATTAAAGATACCAAAAATTGAAGAGAAGAAAGCCTTGCTTAAAGATGGAAAGAGAAAAAATGGTGATGAAGAAGTTAGAAGTAAAAAAAATATGTCAAGTCTACAGATGGAGCTTTATGTTCTGAACCAGTGTGCTTAAAATGTGAAAAATGTAGATCAGACAATGTCAAACTTTTGAAAGATGTGGAAAGTTTGACATTAGAAAACAAAAAAAAAATTACAAATTGAAATTGATTTGAAAAACCAAATAAAATTTTTACAAAATGAAAAATTGGTTTTAGATAATATTGTTTTTGAAAATCAAATTACAATAAATTTTCATCTTGAGAAAATAACTCAACTTGGAAAAGAAGTTGAGATCGCTAAAAATAAAGTTGAGGATTTAGAGAATAAATTGAAAGGTTTTGTTGCATCATCCTTAATGCTTGATCATATGGTTCCAAAACCGATCAATAAAAATGAAGAAACTGGGGAGGACGAATATGAATTTTGTAATCGTAGTATTGGGTATAAACCGTCAAAAAAAAGGTAAAGCAAAAACGACTATACTTGATAACACTAAAAATAGAACTCTCTCAGTTCAAAATCCAATAAGTGACATTGTCATATATTATGACGAAGTCATAATTGAATATTGTGATGATGAAACTAATGATAAAAGTGATAAAAAAGAAATATTTTTGAAATTAAAAGAAAGAATATTAAAGAAACTGTTCCAACATTTGCTGAAAAAAGGTGAATGTTCAACTTCTAAGCAAAATGGGGGACAAAAAAATGAAAATTTAAAAAATACTAAAAATACAAAAAACGCTCAAAATTCTAATAAAAGATCGTCAGTTCAATCATTCAATCATTGTAAAAGTAAAAACTCACCAAAATTTGAAAAACAAAACTTACAAAAAGTTGGTAATAAGTAGTGTAGGTTTGACCACAGTGCTCAAAAGTCAAATCCAACTTACGAAAGAAGAAGGAATGATGACTATTACACATCAAATCAGTGTTATGATTTAAGTGTTTGGTCTGATCGAGAAGAATGGTGCAATAACAGAGTGTGTTACTATTGTGGAAGAAGTGGACACATTGTTGTTAATTGTCAAAAAAAAAAAAAGATTCGATACAAGAAGATGCTATAATTGTCAAATCAAAGGCCATGCTGCTAGAGATTGTCCAACAAAATCAAAGAAAAATGGATAAATCTCACAAGAAGAAAGAAGAAAAGAAAGCCGAGAAAGCTGAAGAAAAGCCCAAAGAACAGATGGTGAAACTATCACAAGGGAAGAAAGATAGATTAAGAAAGAAAGTTAGAGAATATTTGATGAAGATTTTGTCCTTGGATACAACAGTTGATTCAGATAAAAGTTCTGATGAATCGTTTTGCTCTCCAAAGAGTGATCAGTCAAGTAAAATGAATTCATTAGATACAAATAGGGGTGCAAACGAGCCGAGCCGAGCCCGAACTCGACCAGGCTCGAGCTCGAGCTCATTTAACATATGAAAGTTCGAGCTCGAGCTCGGCTCGATTCGAGCTTTATTTCTAAAGCTCGAGCTGGGCTCGAAGGTAATTTTTCAAGCTCGAGCTCGGCTCGGGCTTGACTCGTTTAGTATTTATTAATTATTTTTTATTAATTATAATTATTGTTATAGATATAATTTAGTTATTTTTTTTATATTTATATAAATGGTAAATATTATTATTTAAATATATTTTTAATACATTAATAAAAAAATATATAAAAAGAAAGCTCGTTAAGGCTCGCGAGCCGGCTCGAGAGCCGGCTCGAGCTCGATAAGCGAAGCTCGGGCTCGTTTACTAAACGAGCTTGTTTTTAGGCTCGGGCTCGAGCTCGTTTAAGCTCGGCTCGTTCGAGCCTTTTTTCGAGCCGAACTCGAGTAGCTCGCGAGTAGCTCGACTCATTTGCACCCCTAGATACAAATCTGAGGATAGAAGAGAGAACAATGGAGAAGAAAGTTATTCATCAAACAGTTGCGAAACCAAAGCAAATTTGGAAAACTAAATTTTCAGATGAAGTTTCTCCAGTAGAAATTTCAAAACTGTTCGATGATAAACGAGGTTGCGAATGGACTGTTGTTTCATTTGTTGATGAGTTTGACAACCTAAATCCGTTATGGATTGGATTCCAATTCAATACTGATTAAAGTTCATTTGCATGTGCAGGATAACCAGATTCAAGTAAATGACTATTCAGAAGCAGTGGTTGTTCATGCAAAGTTTGATTTTCACATAAACAAATTGATAGTTTCGTGTTCTCATTCATAAAAAATTCGTTGTTTGGTTAACATGGAAGAATTCATTTTCAATTTCGAAAAGATGTTTTCAATTTGAAGGGGAAATTTTTTTTTTTTTTAAATTGTCAAATTCAAAATTTCTGTCAACTTGAAAACATTCATTTCAAAATCATTTTAGATAGATAAAATTTTCAAAAAAATCAAAAACAATAGAAAATTTCAAAATGTCAAAAACATTGAAAAATGAAAATGAGATTTCTTGTGCGAAAAGAAGAAATGATAGTACATCAGTGGACTATCAGTGCATTCTAAAGAGTTGTAACATTTAAAATGGTTAAATAGTCTTACTAAAGATGTGTCGATAGACTCAGCTACACTAGAAATTTTATGATAACAATACAAACTTAAATGAAAAAAACCTAGTTCTGGTGGGATACATGATTGAAAGCATAGTACATAGTTTTGTCCTTCGTGACTGTGTACCTACTCGGTAATCACTGAATGCTGAAAAGCATAAAAACCGGTTAGATTGTAAACTTTCAGAAATTACTAAAAAAGTCATTGTGATTGTGTTTTTCTTTTTCAAAAGATTTAAACTTGTTTTATTCCTTTATTTTGTTTAAGCATTGGACATCTTTTGCGTATACGAAAGTATCGAACTGGATGTTAGCGCCTGAACATTTCTGCTTTATTTTACTTGGTGTTTTGTTTAAATCTTGGATCACCTCTGCGTATATGAGAATATCGAACTGGTGGTTAAGGTCTAAACAACTTCAACTTGTTTTTATTTCTTATTTTGTTTAAACATTGGACTTTCTCTGCATATTGAAATATCGACGTGATTATTAATGTTTAAACATTCTGCGTTGTTTTTACACAAATCACAGTTGATGAAAGTTTAAAGGCATTATTTGAGTTAATGTATTACATGATGAGGGGATATGCTGAGATCGTGGGGTCTATAAGAACTTAGTGCAAATTAATGTACCTTAACTATAACAACCCTCCAAAATTATTTCTGACACCCCTAAGATATTTATAATATCCCTATATGCCTTAAAATACACCCCGTATACAAGATTTGGGCCTAAATACATTTAATTTTGCAAAAATAAAATAAAACCAGAAAATAGGGCGCTCGCGGGCCGCGAAGACCTTGTCTTTGGGCTATGCGGGGCCCGACAGCTATGGATTAGGGCGACACCCTGAGCTGCCACGTGGCAGGCTCATGTCCAAGATAAAACCAGTGAATCAGCAACCCTAGCCCCTATAACCCTACGCCGCGGGCCGATAAGACCCCTTAAGGATCTTACGCGGACCGCGAGAGACTGGTCGGACAGAACTATAAATAGAGGCCATCGGCTTTCATTTTCAGTCGCTCACATTTCGATCTTTCTCTCTCAATTTATCTATAGTACACATAGTTCTCGGGCATTATACCCACTAACATAATGAAGCTTTGCCTCGTTGTAAGTATTTTAACCCCCGATTACGTATTAGATACGCTGCCCGATTGATCTAGTGCTCCGTAACGGCTGTCGAGGTTCTGCCCGACGTAGTTGTTGGAGTTCTGTCTCGGGGAGGGTATAACTAATGTAAATATTGGGTTATTATACTAACGCGTGTGCATTGTTTAATTAATAGATTATAACCAGGAAAACACTAAGGAAAACCCTAAAGTAGCAATGTGAGTAATCTCCTTTTTGTAAACTGTTTTTACAAAACCTTAAGTATTTTACAATGTGATTAGCAGTGATTGAGTCTTTGTAATTCTTCAATTACTGCCGGTATGTTGGGGTTTTGTATACAAAATATGGAACATGTTACCATTGGACAACGAGATAGCCAATGTGTAATATGACCCACCAGTCAGGATTGACAATACTGAATGAGTAATTGTGTAGATATAAACATTGTAATCGCTCTCAATATTGTTAAAGGATAAAATACTTCTTGATTAAATTGGGATTCACTCACCAGTATTTCCCACTGACAAATGTTTTTAAAACGCGTTTCAGATAACAAAATGTGAAAGCCAATTAGAAGCCAGCTGGAGAGCACTGAAGGCTTGGAAAAATGTGGCTATAAAAGTTACCTAAATAAAGACGATGTTTTAAATTCAATAAATTAGGGTTTATCCCTATAAACATGTTTGTAATAGAAACTTGGGTTTTACCCATGTGTTTATTGATATAAAAGTATGGTATTTTGCTCTGATAAAACATTTAATAACTACGGTCCTGATGTAAATTCCGCTACCAAATAATGATAAACCAATGATACCACTTAATCTGAGTTTGTGTCCGCCTGATCCCAGGAGATAGGGGCCGGGGGTTGCGACAGAGAGTGGTATCAGAGCTACAGCCACCAATTTCAGCTAAAGAAGTGTTCTGCTGACAATTAAATTATCAATTTTGTTAGGAAATAATCAATGAGACTATGTGCATACGTGTAGATTATTATTTTGTGTTATTTGACAATTTGTTAGTTTACAACATTAGTGACCAAGGACCTTCAGACGCTTGCCGTCAACTGTCCGGTTCACCTAGGGACGAAGGCACCTCTTCACAGCCTACCCCTCGGGGTATTCGGTTGATACCGAAGAAGGGATTTTCATGTTCAAAGCATAATCTGAGGAGCCATTCCCTCCTAAGAAGAGAGGATGGTTCAGCAGAGGAGCTCATGAACGTAGAAAGAGGATGAGAAAAATGCAACAACAGTGGGCCTTAGCAGCGACCAATAGAGAAATGAATGCTCAAACCTAGGATATCCTCAATAGGAGACTAGCTAATTTCCACATATTAGCTACTACGCTATTTGTGTCAAGTATTTAATGTTTACATTTTACATGGTTTGATCTAGAATATAACAAATTTAAAATAAATAATGCACAATAAGTATTCAAATAATTATATTTCATTTCATTAATAATGAATTATTACAAGTATTGGAACCAGAATACAACAGGATTGAAAGTAAATTACAATACAACGAGCAATAAAGTTTAAATGCGTTTCTAGGCAATCCTACTGGATTCATCTGTCACAATCCTGCAACATGTATTAAAAGCATGGATCAGTACAAAAGCACTGGCGAGCATACAAGTTTGCATAAAAGTATAAGTACAAAAGTTTGTTTCAATCTAACATGGCAACTTGTATTCACGTCCTAACTAGCATACATAGACAATCTAAACATAACGAATAACATGAATACACAAATTAAAACTGACATGCATAAACAATCTAAACACGACGAATAGCATGGAAAAACAAGTTGAAGCTATCATGTATAAACATCCTAAGTATAACGAATAACGTGTTTGTTGGAAAGCATAGTTGCATAGGTTTGAGTGTACAAGTGGATTTGTTAATTAATACATGTTACGCCCAAAAAGTGCGTAAAGCGTAAAAAGGGGTCGAGTATGCTCACATTTTGCGAAGTTTCCTTTAGAAATCCCGCGAGGAGTTGAAGACTTGAACGACGAACACCGAGGTCATCATACGTGAGTAAACGTAAGTAATGAAATGTTGTAGAATAATTATATATATATATATATATATATATATATATATGATGTGTGTAAAATGCAACATATAAATTACATCAAATGAGGCATAAAACTAACCCTTTTTAAGTACTAATGTTGGAAAAAGAGTGTTTTTGTCTTCCTTTTGTATTTTCAGGTTTAAATGAGCTCAAATTCACAAAAGAAGCAAAAAGACAGCTAAATCTAACATAAATACAAGAAAAGGAACATAAGTGGACTGCCCGACCCCTCAACGGCATCTTCCCAAGCAAAATAGAGAAGGCAGAAGACTGAACACGCCCCGTGCTCAGCCAGCACGGGGCCGTGCCCAAGAAGCAGCAGAAAAGACAAACCTATAGAAGCTTCTATTGCCCACCACGGGCCGTGTCCAGTGAACACGGGGGTGTGGCGAAAGTACAGCAGGCGCATTAATTGTAATTGCGAATTACAATTAATGAAGAGAGAGAGTGTCAGACAGGCACGGGGGCGTGTCCAGCGGACACGGGGCCGTGCCCAGCCTTCTGTTCAGCCTATAAATAAGAGTGCTTGGTTTCATTTCAACTCATCCCTTGGCACACCACCTCTCTCACACTTCACCCACCACCCACCACCACCATAACACCGTCATCCACCACCATCATCCATTGTCCATCATAGAGTGTGTGAGTCGTCTCGGGATCCAAGATTGATCGTAAGAGTTCTTGACAATCAAGGCCATGTTTGCCTAAGTCTCTTACATCACTTGGTGAAGACAAAGTGTCTAGTATAATACTTTTTATTTCTAATCTTTTGCACTTTTTATTTGGTTTTGTATTAATGACTTTAATAACTAGTTACTTATGTTGAAGGTGATCTTTCCTTATCGTTTGTCCGTGGTGTCTTGGCATTATTTTACTGTCTATATAAAATAAAAGATTTTCACCATTCATATCTCCACGGTCTATATGGAGGTATGTTGGCTACCTGGTCGGGGGTTAAGGGAACGGTTTGGTAAAGGTCTTGCCATTGTTCAGCGTTTAGAGGTCCTGCAATGGACCTGGGTCAAATTTAGTAGGACCTCCTTCAATGCTTCACGGTATTGGATGGCGGGGGTCCAAACTCTTTGATCCCCTCATAAGTTAACTACTATTAATACTATAACCCGGCTATTTAGGACTGTATCCCTGCTGACTCAGACTACTTAGCCGAGGGTAACGTCACCGCCAAAAGCGGGGCCTACCATAATATTGCATTAATAACTTAATTAATTATCTTCCAATAATCCACCCTTTTAGGATTGTAACCTTGCTGACTCAAACTACTGGGGTGAGGGTAACGTCACCTTCAAAAGAGGGGCCTACTACAATAACTAAGATAATCTCTTAATTATATGCAAAAGTGCGGAAATAATCAAAGGTTATACTAGATACGAGTCGGAACCAAGTGATTCATCTTGTCTATCTGTTTTTCTTTTTATTTTATTTTCATCATTCTAGTTAGTTTTTTTGTATTTCTTAGTTTAAAACATTTTTCTAAACTTTTTATTTTGATTAGACGTTGAGGATAAACCGGTACTAAAAGCTCTTGTGTCCTTGGACGACCTCGGTATCTTACCAACACTATACTACGCTCACGATGGGTGCACTTGCCCATATGTGTGTTTAGTGTTAGTGAAATATCGTGTTTTATAAATTTAAAACTTGGCTAAAAATAAGTGTTAAAGGGGCTTAAAATATACACCTAATATATATAACACTTCACACGCATCAAGTTTTTGGCGTCGTTGCCGGGGACACAAGGATTTTAAGAAAGTTAGGAATCAACGGCCTAATCATATTTTTATTTTTCTTTTTAATTTTTTAGGATTTTCTTAGTTTTTCAATTTCTGCAGAACTCAGCACGGGCCGTGCCCAGCATCATCACTGGCAGTTTTTATTTTCTGGGTTACAGAGAGCTGAGCACGGGGCCGTGTCGGTGCAACACGGGGTCGTGTCCAACTCCCAGTAACTGGGATCCAGAAAACAACTACTGTACCTCTGACCACGGGCCGTGTTCACTGAGCACGGGGCCGTGGTGAACATTCTGACCAACGTTCTTTTCTGCTTTTATTGCAGGACTTGGAACCCAGGCGCCACATTTGAACCTCCTACGTAGTGCATGAGCTCCAGTTCTAGTAGAGACATAAAAGAACCTTTAGAAGAACCCGAACGCTTTCTCAGAAAAAGACTTAAGGCTAAAAATCAAGAGAAAGTTTCGGGGACCCACTTCCAATGGCGGACCAACGTACCCTCATGGATTACCTACGGCCCACCGTAGGCAATCTCGGCGCCGCTATCAATGCACCGAATGTCGAAGCCAACAACTTCGAACTTCGGCCGCATCTAATACAAATGATCCAAAACTCCGCAACCTTCCATGGGCTTGCAGACGAGGATCCCCATCTACATATTACTAATTTCTTGGAAATATGTGATACTTTTCGGATCAATGGTGCATCAAACGACGCCATTCGCCTTAGGATGTTTCCATTTTCACTAAAATACCGAGCTAAGGCTTGGCTCAACACCCTCCCAGTTGGCTTGGTAAACACCTGGGATGAACTAGCCCAAAAGTTTCTATATAAGTATTTCCCTCCTACTAAAACGGCTAAATTAATGACTGAAATTAATACATATTCACAAGAAGATGGGGAATCCTTATATGAAACTTGGGAAAGGTTCAAGGAGCTACTAAGAAAGTGCCCTCATCACGGTCTTGCGGTGTGGCAACAAGTATCCACTTTCTACAATGGGTTGTTGCCACACACAAGGCAAACACTTGATTCTAGCTCCGGGGGACTTCTAGGTAATCGTCGCCCAAATGAAATATATAATCAAATTGAGGAAATTGCTCAAACCAATTTTCAATGGCACACTCCCCGAGGTAATAAATCTATTGCCCCAGGCGCCCATAAGGTTGATGAAAGCACCTCTTTACAAGCCCAAATCGAGGCCCTCTCTTCGAAAATCAAAAAGCTAGAAATGACAAAAACGGCCTCGGTTATGGCTTGTGAAGGGTGTGGTGGGTCACATGAAAATTGGAGTTGTATGAAAGAATTAGATGAACAAGCGGAAACGGTAAACTACATTGATAATAGACCTAGGCCGTCGGGTCCTCCAACGGGTACCTACAACCAAGGATGGCGTAACCACCCAAATCTTGGTTGGAGAGATCCCGGCAATAGAAGTAACCAACGAACTAATTTTCAACAACCACAAAATTTCTCTTAACAACAAGGTGGAAGAGAAAGGCTTGAAGATACCCTATCTCGCCTCATCTCCGACACCGAAAAGAAAAACTCGGATCGATTTCAACAATTGGAATCGAATTTTAGAAATCAACAAGCTAGCATTCAAAACATTGAAAAACAATTAAATCAACTAGCTCAAAATTTCTCCGAGAGACCACAAGGCGCGTTACCAAGTAATACCGAAACCAACCCAAAGGCGCAAGTACACCTCATTACGTTGAGAAACCGAACCGTGGGTCCCGAGGATGAGCCCTTGCCACCAATTGAAGGAAGTCAGCGCCAGAGCATTACTTCACCCACACCTCAACCAGAAAAGGCTCCTTCAACAAATCAAGAGGCCACCAAGACTCATCTAATTCCGTACCCCGGTAGGTTAAATCGTCAAAAGACCGATGAGCAATTCGCAAAGTTCGAAAGTTTACTAAAACAATTGCATGTTAATATTCCTTTTATTGAGGTCCTAACCCAAATGCCTAAATATGCAAAATTCATGAGGGATTTCCTCACTCACAAAAGGAAAATTGAATCATTGCAATTAGTTAACTTAGGCGAAGAATGCTCAGCTTTAGTACTCAACAAACTTCCACAAAAGAAAATCGACCCCGGGAACTTCACAATTCCTTGCTCGATTGGGGAGTCCCCCGTCCGTAATGCTTTAGCCGATCTTGGGGCTAGCATTAACCTCATGCCCACGTCAATGTTCAAGCGACTCGGCCTAGGAACAACAAGCCCTACAAAGATGAGCATACAACTTGCCGACAGGTCCGTCAAATTTCCACAAGGTGTCGCTGAAAATCTACTGGTCAAGGTTGACAATTTCGTCTTTCCAACCGACTTTGTCATCCTAGACATGGAAGAAGACACCGATGTCCCTCTCATCCTCGGGAGGCCATTTCTAGCCACCGCCCAAGCAGTGGTGGATATGAATGACGGAACTTTAACATTGAAGTTTGGGGATGAGGAAGTAAAATTTGAATGTGGAAAGAAAGTAGAGGAAGAAGATCCGGTCAACTACATGAAGGTCATAGACTCAAGCTTGGATGACGCTCTCCGACGGTGTAACATGGGATGCAATACATCCCACTTGGGTAACATTTGACCAGGCTTTGGGTCTAGCCAAGGACCCTTATAAACGTGGCGCACCACAGAGGCATTCCGCGGAACTATCCTTAGTTTAATTTAGATTATTTTTTTTATGTTTTCTAGTTAGTTTTAATTTTCAGGAATAAAACACACTCATGGTGGTAAGGGATGAAAAGGGGAACGAGAAAAATGACCCCATTCACAAGAACAAGGCAACCCGGCATCAATCTCTCCATTACAGAAGGTTCAACACGGGCCGTGTCCAACCAACACGGCCCCGTGCTGAACCCCCTGCAGAAAAATGCCCAGTTCAGGTAACTGGACACGGGCCGTGTTCACCAGACACGCCCCCGTGTCCAGGCTTCTGTTTCTTTTCTTTAATTTTTGTTACTGGCACCTGAACACGGGGCCGTGTCCGGTCCCCACGGGGCCGTGTCCAGACTGCCAGTAACATAAAGCTTTGCTTTTAACACCATTTTACACATCTAATCAACCTAAAAATTTATTTTTGGGACACATTGAGGACAATGTGTAATTTAAGTGTGGGGGGGATGCTAAAACCTTGAAATTTTGCAAGTCCTAATAACAAGCCTTACACAAAACTCTATTGGAACCGCTAAACACCCCAAAATTTTTTTCAAAAATTTTCATTTTTTTTTACTTGTCTAAAGTTTAAGTTAGGAATCATAAGATTAATAAGGTTATATTTTTACAAATTTACAACCGAGAGCGTCGTGATAACAAGAACCAACATAAGAAAATTATGAAACGGCATGACAAGCTTAGTTAAAATTTGATTATATATACTTGATCACATAAAAACCCATTCCCACAAAAGTGAGTTTTGAGCCTTTATTGAGCATACAATTACATATCATTAAACTAAATGCTCATTTTTCGTTTCTTGTGTGAATAGCCGCTTGGTTCTTACGACTCTAGAACTTGCCATGACGATACATTCCCGGTCCTTATCAACTTAAACCCGAGTAAGTAAATGATAGAGGCATTAGGACTAACCCTTTTTTCTTCTACACCATTATTTTTCTATTTCTTTTACCACCTACCCAAAAATCCCCCTAGTTAGCCCCTTTGAGCCTAAACCTTTTCATTTCATAACCCAAACCAAACACCCTTTTACCCACCAAAACCTTTTTCATTTTTAACCCTTTGTTTTAGTAACAAGTTCGGTTTTTCGTATGATCGTTCAAAAAAAAAATGTTGATGATGAAGCAAAAGAAAATAAACAAACAAGTTCATCAAAAATAACTTTGTTTGAATAATAGCTTCATCAAAATAAAAAGTACAAAAAATAGAAAATCCTACGAAAACCGACACTTGTTACGCTTTTTCACCCTTTTTCTACTAACCACTAACCCAACCACCTACCTTTAACCCAAGCCTAACCCTTCACCCGCAAAGTCCTCTTGATATTTACAAAGGTATAAAAGTTAAAAAGGAGGAGGATTGATTGCTTGGCAAGCCTATGGTAGGAATAAGTTCCATGCCGCTCTCGAGTGATTCACTAAAAATACACCTTCGGCCGAGTGTGAGTGATTTCTCCCGTGAGGTATGTGAACTTGTGTATAAATGGAATTTTAAAAAGGCATGTTATGCCCAAATAAGTAATTTCTCTTATGAAACGTTCTAAACAAATCATAACGAATAGGATTGTAAATAGATAAAAATAAAACCCAAAAAGATCTTGGATTCCCAACACTCTATGACAAGCCCAAAACCTTCTCTTCTACCCATTCCATTTGGGAGTGTAAGCCACATATTAAAGAGTTTTGCTTGAGGACAAGCAAAAGTTCAAGTATGGGGGTATTTGATGTGTGTAAAATGCAACATATAAATTACATCAAATGAGGCATAAAACTAACCCTTTTTAAGTACTAATGTTGGAAAAAGAGTGTTTTTGTCTTCCTTTTGTATTTTCAGGATTAAATGAGCTCAAATTCACAAAAGAAGCAAAAAGACAGCTAAATCTAACATAAATACAAGAAAAGGAACAGAAGTGGACTGCCTGACCCCTCAACGGCATCTTCCCAAGCAAAATAGAGAAGGCAGAAGACTGAACACGCTCCGTGCTCAGCCAGCACGGGGCCGTGCCCAAGAAGCAGCAGAAAAGACTAACCTATAGAAGCTTCTATTGCCCACCACGGGCCATGTCCAGTGAACACGGGGGCGTGGCGAAAGTACAGCAGGCGCATTAATTGTAATTGCGAATTACAATTAATGAAGAGAGAGAGTGTCAGACAGGCACGGGGGCGTGTCCAGCGGACACGGGGCCGTGCCCAGCCTTCTGTTAAGCCTATAAATAGGAGTGCTTGGTTTCATTTCAACTCATCCCCTGGCACACCACCTCTCTCACACTTCACCCACCACCCACCACCACCATAACACCGTCATCCACCACCATCATCCATTGTCCATCATAGAGTGTGTGAGTCGTCTCGGGATCCAAGATTGATCGTAAGAGTTCTTGACAATCAAGGCCATGTTTTCCTAAGTCTCTTACATCACTTGGTGAAGACAAAGTGTCTAGTATAATACTTTTTATTTCTAATCTTTTGCACTTTTTATTTGGTTTTGTATTAATGACTTTAATAACTAGTTACTTATGTTGAAGGTGATCTTTCCTTATCGTTTGTCCGTGGTGTCTTGGCATTATTTTACTGTCTATATAAAATAAAAGATTTTCACCATTCATATCTCCACGGTCTATATGGAGGTATGTTGGCTACCTGGTCGGGGGTTAAGGGAACGGTTTGGTAAAGGTCTTGCCATTGTTCAGCGTTTAGAGGTCCTGCAATGGACCTGGGTCAAATTTAGTAGGACCTCCTTCAATGCTTCACGGTATTGGATGGCGGGGGTCCAAACTCTTTGATCCCCTCATAAGTTAACTACTATTAATACTATAACCCGGCTATTTAGGACTGTATCCCTGCTGACTCAGACTACTTAGCCGAGGGTAACGTCACCGCCAAAAGCGGGGCCTACCATAATATTGCATTAATAACTTAATTAATTATCTTCCAATAATCCACCCTTTTAGGATTGTATCCTTGCTGACTCAAACTACTGGGGTGAGGGTAACGTCACCTTCAAAAGAGGGGCCTACTACAATAACTAAGATAATCTCTTAATTATGTGCAAAAGTGCGGAAATAATCAAAGGTTATACTAGATACGAGTCGGAACCAAGTGATTCATCTTGTCTATCTGTTTTTCTTTTTATTTTATTTTCAGCATTCTAGTTAGTTTTTATTTTTCTTAGTTTAAAACATTTTTCTAAACTTTTTATTTTGATTAGACGTTGAGGATAAACCGGTACTAAAAGCTCTTGTGTCCTTGGACGACCTCGGTATCTTACCAACACTATACTACGCTCACGATGGGTGCACTTGCCCATATGTGTGTTTAGTGTTAGTGAAATATCGTGTTTTATAAATTTAAAACTTGGCTAAAAATAAGTGTTAAAGGGGCTTAAAATATACACCTAATATATATAACACTTCACACCCATCAATATATATATATATATTTAATTAAAATTTTAATAGAATCCGACAGGCTCGTTTTATTATTTAACGCGTTTGGTTTTAAGGATTTTTACAAAAAAAACGGGCAGAGTTTCTCCTATTTTTGGACGATCCCGACAACACAAGTTGTCGATATATTTGCCAAAAACACAACAATAAATTATTTATTGAGTAAAATAACATTAACTTAGATAACATTAGAGTCGGTTCCCCGATTACAATAACATTAACATAAATAATTTAATAAACTTAATGGCGTTAGAATTTTACCGAATCTCGTGTTGACTGAGTTTGGCTGAACCGACCGAAACAAGGCTGAGATGTGTTGACTGCAGTTGACCCGACAAGACCCAAACTGTGGCTGCCACGGTTGACCGAACCAAAGCTGAACCGAGCTACTGTTGACTTGGTTTGACTAAAGTTAACCCGAACACGAATCTGAGTCGAGACATAACCCGAACCCAAAACTGACCGGTCACCCCACCCGGAACCTAAACCTGAGACCCGAACCAAACCCATGACTGAAATAGAACTTGAACCGGCTGATGTTGAGACCCAAGCCATGAATCTGAACAGAACCAGTCCCGTTACCAACTCGAGCTAACACCACCACCGCTGCACCCATCGTCCACCAGAACCACCACCCTCACCGGGAAAAACAAAAAGGAAAAGAAACAACACAGGTCGATTAACTTGAGATTAAAAGAGAAGTTTTTAAAGAAACACGGAAAGTGAGAGGAGTTACCGGAAGAAAATCGTCGGAAACGCATAACCACCGCCCCGCCTCCACTGTCGCTGTCGTCTGCCTCCCCAGTCTCTCTCTCTTCTCGGTCTCTCTCTGTCTCTGTCTTGTCACCACGCCACGCCGCCACTAGACGGTGGTGGTGGCCGGCCGCTTCAAACAGAGGAGGTAACAGGTGAGGGGGGTATATAACCAGATAAAGGGGTGTTTGTCGGACCCATCACGGCGCCGGAGATGGAGTTCCGGTTGCCGGATGTGTCGAGAAGGAGGAACCGGGTGTGGGTGTGAACCTGGTTTTGGGTGTGTGTGTGTCTTGATTGAGAAGATGAAGATGGGAAGGGAAGATATAACGGCTGATACAAGGAAATTAGGGTTGGCTCACTATTTTTTTTTATAACTTAGGTTTGGTTAGTGGGCTTGGGCCCAAGGCCCACAAGCCCACTTCCCGTGTTTTGAGTGGTCCGATAGTACCTCTGAACCTGTTTTCGAACCCGAACATTATAAAATGTCGTATAATATTGTTTTAGTATTTAAAACACCTAAAAAATACGATCGGTTGTCGTTTGACGCGCACGCTCGTCGGTTGCGTAAAACGCGTAAAATAAATGCTTTGGTTTGTCGTTTCTTGTTCTGTTCTTCGAGTGAGATTCTAAAAATAGGGAAATGGCACGTATTTCCTAAAAATATGAATTTACAGAAATACGAGGCATTACAGTCTCCCCTACTTTAGGAAATTTCATCCCGAAATTTATTCAAGAGAGACTTTTAGGGGGAGTGTTGTCTCGAAGTATGTCTAGGTATAACCGAGAAATAGGTTGCGATTGATCAAAGTTTGTATTTAATAGGGTATGGGGAAACACCGAGTTTCTCATTGCACGTTTTCACGAAAGTTCGGTAATATGGTAGGAACACTTATATATAGGAAGTACCAGTGGCGTATCCACCATGTTTATACCATATTACGTCTGTTTCGCTAATCGATGTCATGTTATGTTCTGTGTTACGATACACAGTAGAAGCTACTATGGTTTTCATGCGCCTACCAATATAATCGCGTATGCATCCATGATTATTGTGGTTTGTGCATGATCCGCACAGTTTGCACTGGTAGTGTACGGGTCAGGGTTTATTAACGTATTACGAGTGAGATTGATAACGTATAGAAGTTTAAGTATGTAAGTATGGTTGTATGTAAGCATGATTGTGTTTAAGTATGAGAGGGGTTATAAATATGAGTATGATTAAATCCTTGAATAGTCCACATGAGATATTTAGTTAACTAGATTAACGCATTACTGGCATGTGATCTCACTAGTCAAACCATCGTGTCCGCAAGTATGTATGAATGTCTTAAAATGACCACAAGTCCATGCGGTGGGCATTACTCCTATAGCGCTACACAAGCACTATATATGTTAAGGTAAGGCTTCATCCGAAGTTAATGACAAAATGTCAACCCAACGTTTAACGCAAGCGTCATCTAATCATAGCACATGTCATCATTTCGTTGCTATGAAAAGATCCGTAAAAGTTTAACTTAACATGACCCCAAGTCCATGAGGTGGTGCGCTACTCCTATAGTGCTTCACAGCACTATATATGTTAAGGTGAGGCTCGAACAAATTGAACCAACATGTCCGCTAGTATCATCTCTATAGCACATGTCATCATTTCGTTGCTATAAAGACCGTAAAAGTTTAACTTAACGTAACCACAAATCCATGTGGCGGTGCGCTACTCCTATAGTGCTTCATAAGCATTATATACGTTAAGGTGTGGCTTCTTACGAAGCTAATGACCAGTTCATCACATAAAGAATGTCCAGTAATCCCGAATCAAGTATAACGTATCAGTATGCGTGTATTAATTTATTGTGTAAAACGATGATTTGGTAACAAGTATTAAATCGCATAAAAGTTAAGTTAATATAAAAGAGAGGCTTGATAAGTATTGGAGTGCTTCGGGTTTAGAAGCTTCAACTATTCCAAAGTGAATCGCAAGTCCCTTCGAATTAGGGAGACATGGTTTGGCCTAATAGGTATAATACTCTCATCGCCAGGCGATTAACGGTATTTTACCCTTCCAGTTAGTATGTGTCCCTAATTTGATCGAAAATACGAAACTTTGGCGAGATTAAAAATCGTGGAGCGGGACCAGTCATCAAGGTGTGGATATCAGTCCTAGCTTGATAATTTTGTCCCCAAAATGTGGTTTATTGAACGAAACAAGATAAATCTCGACTCGTCAATAAGGAACCACTAGAGTATGAAATGGAAATTCCCATCAAGATACGGATATCACTCCTAACTTAATGGTGAAATTTCGTGCAAAATAGCATGTAAGGTGGATTGAAATTCGTCACCAAAGGCGGGAATCACCCCTATTTTAGTGAGTCGTTTCGATTTTGGAATATGAGTATCTTCAAGTATGTATTGTGTGAAATGTTTTAGAAAAGACACATTGTATATTTAGACAAAAGAAGAGGTAGAAGCAAATAGGAAGAATTACATATTAAGCAGGAATCAGGAATGGTCAAGTTTTGGTACTTAGACTATAGATTAGGTCGAACATGGCAATTCTACCTAATTCCCTATAGTTATGGCTCTAATACCAATCTGTCACACCCCAACCGATGGCGGAAACATCGGGTTGAGACGAAGTGTGTAGATTGCTCGAGACTTCATAACGCTATTTGTATCAAGTATTTAATGTTTACATTTTACATGGTTTGATCTAGAATATAACAAATTTAAAATAAATAATGCACAATAAGTATTCAAATAATTATATTTCATTTAATTAATAGTGAATTATTACAAGTATTGGAACCAGAATACAACAGGATTGAAAGTAAATTACAATACAACGAGCAATAAAGTTTAAAAATAGGGAAACGGCACGTATTTCCTAAAAATATGAATTTACATAAATACGAGGCGTTACAGTCTCCCCTACTTTAGGAAATTTCGTCCCAAAATTTATTCAAGAGAGACTTTTATAGGGAGTGTCGTCTCGAAGTACGTCTGGGTATAACCGAGAAATAGGTTGCGATTGATCAAATTTTGTATTTAATAGGGTATGGGGAAACACCGAGTTTCTCATGGCACGTTTTCACGAAAGTTCGGTAATTTGGTAGGAAAACTTATATATAGGAAGTACCAGCGGCGTATCCACCATGTTTATACCATATTACGTCCGTTTCGCTAATCGATGTCATGTTACGTTCTGTGTTACGATACACAGTAGAACCTACTATGGTTTTCATGCCCTACCAATATAATCACGTATGCACCCATGATTATTGTGGTTTGTGCATGATACGCACAGTTTGCACTGGTAGTGGACGGGTCAGGGTTTATTAACGTATTACGAGTGGGATTGATAATGTATAGAAGTTTAAGTATGTAAGTATGGTTGTATGTAAGCATGATTGGGTTTAAGTATGAGAGGGGTTATAAGTATGAGTATGATTAAATCCTTGAATAGTCCACATGAGATATTTAGTTAACTAGATTAACGCAATATTGGCATGTGATCTCACTGGTCAAACCATCGTGTTCGCAAGTATGTATGAATGTCTTAACATGACCGCAAGTATGTATGAATGTCACATCGTGCACAATGGACCCATTTTTCAAATGCCAATTCCAAAAAGAAGAAGAACCATGTCTTATGGTTGTTCTTACAAAGAATTCTGGTCCTGCAAACCAATAAAATTCTCTGGCAATGAAGGGGCCATTGCAGCACTAAGCTTGATAGAAAAGACTGAGGCAGTCTTAAAAATAAGCAAGTGTGCAGAAGAAGATAAGATCATGTTTGCCTCCAACTTATTTAAAAATGCAGCTCTAGAATGGTGGAACACAATTCTCCAATCTAGGGGAAGTGACAGGGTTTAAAGTATATAATGGAACGAGTTTAAGAACGTAGTGGAAAGGAAATTTTGTCCTCCCAATGAAAAGGAACATATAGCAAATAAGTTCTTAAACCTAAGAATGACTGGAGTAGATAGTAAGGGTTACACTACTACATTCTTTGAATATGCTAGAATAGTGCCAACTCTAGCATCACCTGAACCAGGGTTAATCTCCCGTTACATCTGGGGATTAATCAATGAAATTAGGCATGTAGTCAAGGGAGCTAGACCACAAACCATAGAAGAAGCGGTAGAACTAGCTAATACCTTGACAGATGAACTGGTACGTACCCAAGAAGAAAACCAAAGGAAGAACCTAGCTCAAAAACTTACCCAGGAATTTCGCTACAGAAATTCCAACATTGGGAAAAACGTAGGTTCCACTTCTGCACCTTACAGCAAGTATTGCAAAAGGAAGCATTCTGGGAGATGCTCCATATACTGCATTTTTTGCAAAATATATGGACACAAGGAGGAAGACTGTAGGAAGAAACCCAATAATAAGATATGCTACAATTGTGGGGAACAAGGTCATATCAAGCCAAATTGTCCGAAATTAGCTCCAGCCACAAATAACAAGACTACTAAGAATGCAAGAGCATTTATTCTGACTGTAGAAGAAGCCAAAATGATTCCGGACGTGATTGTCGGTACGTTTTTAGTTAATGATGTTTTTGCCAAAGTATTATTTGACTCTGGTGCAAACCAAAGTTTTATTAATACTTCATTTTGCAAACTTCTCAATCAACCATTAACTAAACTCCAACAAGAATGTCTAGTAGAAACTGCCAATGGAGAATCCATTAAGATTACCGAAATCTTGCAGGGAGCAAGAATAGAATTTTTAAATCAAAAGTTTATTGCAAACCTTTACCCAATGAATCTAGCAGGATTTGATATTGTATTAGGAATGGATTGGTTAATAGCTAATAAAGCCAGTATTCTATGTGATCAAAAGTCAATACAAGTCAATACACCAAAAGGTGAAAAGATCACAATTAAAGGAGATAAGCCTACTAGACCCACAAAATTCATCTCTGTGATGAAAACAACAAGTTATGCTAGGAAAGGATCGCTAGTGTATATGATTTCCATAATCATTAACACTAAAGGAAAGGAATTAAAAGATATCCCTGTAGTATCTCAATTTTTAGATGTATTTCCAGAAGAACTACCAGGATTACCTCCAGATAGAGAAGTCGAGTTCAGAATTCATCTGCTTCCAGGAACAGTACCGATTGCCAAATCACCTTACCGTTTGGCACCTGCAGAAATGCAAGAGTTAAAGAAGCAACTAGACGAACTATTAGAGAAAGGATTTATACAGCCAAGTTCATCGCCTTGGGGAGCACCGATCTTATTTGTTAAAAAGAAAGACGGGTCAATGCATATGTGCATTGATTACCGTGAATTGAATAAAGTCACGATTAAAAATCGGTACCCATTACCGAGAATCGATGATTTGTTTGATCAGTTACAAGGAGCTCGATTCTTTTCTAAAATCGACTTACGTTTAGGATATCATCAATTAAAGGTACTGGAAGATGATATTCCTAAGACCGCTTTTAACAAGGTATGGCCATTATGAATTTACTGTCATGCCATTTGGTTTAACCAATGCCCCAGCCGCATTTATGGACATGATGAACCAAATATGTAAGCCGTATTTGGATAAATTCATAATTGTCTTTATAGATGATATTCTTATTTATTCTAAATGCAAAGAGGAACATGCAGTGCATCTGCATGCACTTCTAAATTTGCTGAGAAAAGAAAAGCTTTATTGTAAATTTTCAAAATGCGAGTTTTGGTTAGAAGAAGTGCAATTTCTTGGACATATAGTCAATCATGAAGGAATTCATGTGGATCCCACAAAGATTGAGGCGATTACTAAATGGAAAACTCCTGAAACACCAACAGAGGTTAGAAGTTTTCTAGGACTAGCCGGTTATTATAGAAGATTCATCCGAGATTTTTCTAGAATAGCCATTCCCTTAACGAAACTAACCTGTAAGTCTGTTAAGTTTGAATGGGGACTAAAACAAGAAGAAGCCTTTAGAATCCTTAAGCAAAGATTAACCAACGCACCCATATTAGCATTACCAGAAGGAACTGAAGATTTTGTAGTTTATTATGATGCTTCTAAATTAGGATATGGATGTGTGTTAATGCAATGTCGAAAGGTTATAGCCTACGCATCTAGACAACTTAAGAATCATGAAGAAAATTATGCAACCCATGATTTAGAATTAGGAGCTATAATTTTTGCCCTGAAAATTTGGAGACATTATCTTTACGGTAGTAAGTTTACCATTTTCACCGATCATAAGAGTTTAAGATATGTTTTCGGGCAAAAATAATTGAATATGAGACAAAGACGCTGGATGGAAATTCTTAGTGATTACGATTGTAATATCCAGTATCATGCAGGAAAAACTAACGTAGTAGCCGATGCTTTGAGTCAAAAATATCATGAAAAGCCAAAGAGAATACGTTCTCTTAAATTAAATCTGCTGATAGATTTAAACGAACAGATTAGAAAAGCACAAGAATCAGTAATCAAGGATGATACTGAGAAATTGAAGGGAATGGTTAAAGAATTAGAACAAGGAACAGATGGAATTTGGAGATTCCATCAGAAAATAATTTGGATGCCTAAACTAGGAAACCTACGTCACAGAATATTAGAAGAAGCCCATAAGTCTAAATATATGATACATCCTGGAAGTGATAAAATGTATCAAGAGTTAAGAAATAATTTCTGGTGGATAAGAATGAAAAAGGATATAGCAGCTTACGTTGCCAAGTGTCTAACTTGTTCACAGGTCAAAGCTGAACACCAGAAACCCTCAGGTTTGTTACAGCAATTAGAAATGCCTATATGGAAATGGGAATTGATAACAATGGATTTTGTTACCAAATTACCCAAGACACGAAAAGGTAATGATTTTGTTACTAAATCAGCTCATTTCTTACCAATGAAGGAAACTTTCAGTATGGAACAACTAGCCAAGTTGTATGTAAATGAAATAGTTTCATTACATGGAATTCCTTTATCAATTGTTTCAGATAGAGATAGCCGTTTTACTTCTCATTTTTGGACAAGTTTCCAAAAAGCAATGGGAGCCAAGCTAAATCTAAGCACCGCTTATCATCCTCAAACAGGTGGACAAAGCGAAAGGACGATTCAGACAATGGAAGATATGCTTAGAGCTTGTGTAATTGATTTCGAAGGAAATTGGGATGATCATCTGCCATTAATAGAATTCTCCTACAACAACAGCTATCAAACCAGTATCAATGCTGCACCATTCGAAGCACTTTATGGACGTAAATGCCGAACCCCAGTCTGTTGGGCAGAAATTGGAGAAAAACAATTATCTGGACCGGGAATAGTACAAGAAACAACAGATAAGATTATTCAAGTCAAGGAACGGCTAAAAGCAGCACGCGATCGACAAAAGAGTTATGCTGATAACAGGCGAAAGCCATTGGAATTTCAGGTAGGAGACAAAGTCTTATTAAAAGTTTCTCCTTGGAAAGGAGTAGTCAGATTCATCAAGAGGGGAAAGCTAAGCCCCATGTATGTTGGACCTTTTGAGATTATTAAAAGAATAGGACCAGTAGCTTATCAGCTACAACTACCAGAGGAAATGGCAGGAATACATGATGTATTTCATGTATGTAATCTTAAAAAGTGTTTAGCCGATGAAACATTAATGGTACCTCTTAAGGACATAGAGGTAAATGAAAAGCTCAAGTTTGTAGAAAAGCCTCTACAAATTGAAGACAGGAAAGTCAAGAATTTTAAACACAAGAGATTAGTTCTAGTCAAAGTGAAATGGGATTCCAAGAGAGGACCAGAGTATACGTGGGAACTTGAATCAGAGATGCAGGGGAAATATCCACATCTGTTCCAGTAGACCTCGAGGATGAGTTCTAAAACAAGGTGGGGAGGATATAACAACCCTCCAAAATTATTTCCGACGCCCCTAAGATATTTATAATATCCCTATATGCCTTAAAATACACCCCGTATACAAGATTTGGGCCTAAATACCTTTAATTTTGCAAAAATAAAATAAAAACCAGAAAATAGGGCGCTTGCGGGCCGCGAAGACCTTGTCATCGGGCTACGCGGGGCACGACAGCTATGGATCAGGGCGACACCCTGAGCTGCCACGTGGCAGGCTCGTGTCCAAGCTAAAACCAACGAATCAGCAATCCTAGCCCCTATAACCCTACATCGCAGTCCGCGAAGACCCCTTAAGGATCTTACGCGGGCCGCGAGAGACTGGTCAGACAGAACTATAAATTGAGGCCATCGGCTTTCATTTTCAGTCGCTCACATTTCGATCTTTCTCTCCCAATTTCTCTATAGTACACATAGTTCCCGGGCATTATACTCACTAACATAGTGAAGCTTTGCCTCTTTGTAAGTATTTTAACCCCCGGTTACGTATTCGATACGCTGCCTGATTTGATCTAGCGCTCCGTAACGGCTGTCGAGGTTCTACCCGACGTAGTCGTTGGAGTTCTGTCTCGAGGAGGGTATAACTAATGTAAATATTGGGTTATTATACTAACACGTGTGCATTGTTTAATTAATAGATTATAACTAGGAAAACACCAAGGAAAACCCTAAAGTAGCAATGTGAGTAATCTCCTTTTTGTAAACCTTTTTGTAAACTGTTTTTACAAAACCTTAAATATTTTACAATGTGATTAAAAGTGATTGAGTCTTTGTAATTCTTCAATTACTGCCGGTATGTTGGGGTTTTGTATACAAAATGTGGAACACGTTACCATTGGACAACGAGATAGCCAATGTGTAATATGACCCACCAGTCAGGATTGACAATACTGAATGAGTAATTGTGTAGATATAAACATTGTAATCTCTCTCAATACTGTTAAAGGATAAAATGCTTCTTGATTAAATTGGGATTCACTCACCATATTTCCCACTGACAAATGTTTTTAAAACGCGTTTTAGGTAACAAAATGTGAAAGCCAATTAGAAGCCAGCTGGAGAGCACTGAAGGCTTGGAAAAATGTGGCTATAAAAGTTACCTAAATAAAGACGATGTTTTAAATTCAATAAATTAGGGTTTATCTCTATAAACATGTTTGTAATAGAAACTTGGGTTTTACCCATGTGTTTATTGATATAAAAATGTGGTATTTTACTCTGATAAAATATTTCCTAACTACGATCCTGATGTAAATTCCGCTGCCAAATAATGATAAACCAATGATACCACTTAATCTGAGTTCGCGTCCGCTCGATCCCAGGAGATAGGGGTCGGGGGTTGCGACATTAACATATCGGTAAGCATTAAGAAAGTTTTTAGATTAAGTTTAAGTGGACAACAATACCGATAATACTTGTGAATTGTTTAATCTAAGTGTTTCTTAGATCAATGGTGCAGCTGATATGTCTCATTAAAACTGATATGATCATCTGGCACGTTTTCTCAAAAAAAAAACAATAACTATAAATATTATATTTGAGTTGTTTACATTTCTACATTTTATATTCAAAAATCCAAAAATGTAACACCTCGTAAAATAACAACCAATATAATAAAGACACGTGTCATGGACTTTAAACGTGTAAGGAATTGTTTCCAAGGGACTAAAATTGTCAAACAATGTAAATATGTAAGTAAAAGCATCCAAAGTGTCAACATGCAAATCGTGTGCCTCTGATTGACCTCACACGACGTTCTTATTCTTAAACGAACAATTTGTCGAACTTAGAAAGTCGTTTGTGCTTAAAATAAGGATCTTACGAAACATAAGGGTTAAAAGTGTCAACATGTTAAAAGATACCTCTGAATGACCTTTTAAGAAACCCAAAAACATTGTAATAATTATATATTTGGTTCTCAAGAATGTTGGATAACTATTTTGTGGAGTTCCGAAGAAATCAAGACTTTTCGGGTGATCGTGCAACTAACTGGGAGCTTAACGGAGTTAGTTTATGACCTAAGGCCCTTAAAAGTTAACTTTGGGGGTCAAAAGTGCAATAAACGAAAGTTATTTTAATTAATTATGGACCAGGGACCAAAACTGCAATTAATGAAAGTTGTTTTCCGGTCATAGGGGAGTGCCGCGGCCCGCGTAGACTCTTTCTGAGTCTTACGCGGCCGCGTGAGAGTGCCAGTATCAGAAAACAATGACAGCTGCATGTTCAGCCAGTTCCACCGCCTTTGCATGCCTGAATTTGATACCAGGGACTGTGCCAATGGTTTTTCATGCACTAGGGACACCTGGTAACATCTGGGATCATCATAGGGACACATGCAAAGATCTTGGAGCTTCCATTTTGCTATATAAGGCCTTGTTCATTCACTTGTAATTTGCACACTTGAAATTTTATTTCAAAACTCATTCTCTGGAATCCCTTGGAGCTCTAAGAAGTTTTCATCAGTTCATATTTCGTGCTAAGTGTCCTTGTAAGCATTCTTAGCCTCTCTAGTTAAGTTTTCTTAGTTTAATGACCAAAAGTCAAAGCTATCGTAATTAAGCTTTGACTTAGTGATTAATCACTAATGGTCCAGCCATTATTCGAATTGAAAGTGGCTATGAGTTGGTAATTACGTAGGTAATAAACCCTCAAAAGGGCACCTACTGATTATCACTTTTACTTGGTGAATTGTCGGGTCAAACTTATTTATAAAAAGTCAACAGAATCCATTTTTGCAAATAAATTCGTAACTGATAATGTAGAAGTTATGGAACATGTTTAAACACTAAAATTACTTGGTAAATAATATAAGAACATATCTAACCATGTTCAACTCGACAATTCTGAGTTTAGGATCGGTTCGGAACCGAAAGTCGCAAAAGTAGACTTTTGCTTTGACTTTCAGTTCTAACCCGATTTAGCTTAGTTTAGATATGCCTTAGGGTTCCTTTAGGACCATATTATAGGTTAGTATAACCCTCTGAGGTTATACAACTTGGTTCCATAGAAATCCTAGTTCATTGCATGTTTCCGTTATTTGCTTAAAAGTTGACCATTATACCCTTTTGATATTAAACGAGATTTTTGAAAATGTGAGAGGAAAAAAACCTTTATTACTGATTTATTAGCATGTCCTAAAAATTTGACATCAATTTGTGGTTTAATTAGGAGTTATGCTCGATATCGTAAATTGAAGGATTTTTATTAATTAATCAGCATTCTTGGCATAAAACCTATTTAAACCCAAATTTCGACACCAAAATTTTTACCCACTGTTATTATATAATATTTAGGTATTTTTGGAAATTTTTGTCTAATTTGAAACTGATCATAACATAGGGTTCTTGCATTAACTCGGTAATTGACAGTTATACCCTTTTTGCTAATAAAATGAGTTTTACACATCCTTTACATGTCAAACCTTTTTCTACTGATTTTATACATCAAATAAATTATTTTAAACATTAGATGCTGGTCAAAATCTTAGATTTTATTAATCAACCCGAATACCGTCAAATACCGACTTTTATGCGATTTAGGTGCATAGTACGGTTTAAAACCATATTTCGCACCTAAGACTTGTTACCTACTGATGTTATGAATAAATTTTTATAATTTAACAGTAAGTAAAAGTTTTGAACTCAGATTTCCAAATTTGACCCTTAAAGCATATGTGAAATGACCAAAATGCCCCTTCGGTGCATAGTTTTGTCATAAAAGGTAAATTTCACATATGTATGGTATCTTACTGATATAACTCACTAAAATAAATATTTTTACTGATCATTTTAGACCATAAACTCAGATTACTATTTAACCTCTTTTATAAACTTTACAATGACCAAAATACCCTTACGGGGCTTAAATTGATTTTAAATTCGTTTTGCGCATAATGGAAGGTATCCTACTGATATCATAACACATTTTAAGCATATTAACTTAGGGAACCTGTTCATGACTCATTTGGTTATCCGTTATGCATTTTTCGCGTTCGGTACGGTTTATGTAACTAGTTTGCATAAATTAACCGAAATGGGTCAAACCTAATCATTTTCACTTCAAAATCCAGAATGTTTTTGGTTTACCCATATTAAACAAGTCTTCATACTTGTCGGGTCTAAATGACATTCTAATCCGGTCTTCGCTTAATCTTGCGTTTTGAACCGTATACCTTCTTTAAAACTAACCGGTCTAAGTTTAAACTTATGTAAGACCCGTTAGGAATCTAAGACGTTACTAAAACCTTCGTTCCAGATTTAGGAGCCCAGTAAAAGATATTTGCACTTGCTGATTGTTGTACGGTTGAGATTAAATTATATTTTGCTCAGGTAAATACTTTTAACTTATTTTTCCCTTATACGGGCTTGGGGTACGGTATTTAATAATACCGCTTGGTCGGGTATTAAATCTTTAATCGAATAATGGTTAAATCATTGAGATAACCCGTTTAATATATTTTGTTTGTTTTAAGCCTTTGGGGGAATTAATGACCATGTCCTGGATATCCTCGGCTCATTCATTGAAATGGCCACGACTTAAGCACGGGGTGTAGGCATACACCTGCCGGTGCATATGTAAAAAGATATACCCGTTTGTTGAGAATAACTCGCCGTGGGTTATATTATGTGGTGTGTCTATTAATCTTTTAACCCGGTACCTCTAACCCGGGCTACTGAACGTATGACAAACATATAAATCTTTTACAAGATTATTTTTAAATAATTATCCCAAGTTATAAAAGATTATTTGTGCCATGTGCATTTAAATCAATTTTCTTAAACATTTTCAAAATGAGTCGGTTAATTGTATTTACCAGAGAAAACTGACGTATTTTCCAAAAAGGTTAAGTGCAGGTACTAAGCGAAATGGGCTGGCTACTCCTAGTATCAAGTAAAGAGCCTTGCAAGATTTTGATGCTTAAATCTGTTGAACAATATTTCTTTTTATCTTAAGATCCGCATGTGGATCCTTTTATAACCCGTTGTGTAATATTTTATGTTACTTTCAATCGGTTTGTAATATTATTACTTTTAGACTTCCGCAGTGCATTGAACTGTGATTGTTTGACTATGATGATATCAACTACGTCACGATACTCCCCACCGGGCCCACCGGTAATACGTGGAAATATCGGGGTCTGACAGGTTGGCATCAGAGCCAACATTGAGTGAATTAAACACTAGCCTTTTGTGTTTAATCTCAATGACACAGTTTGCACATTCCTCGACTTCCGAGTCTAGTCAAATGACTTAGGACTAATCCTAATCTTATTGTTTTCTTTTGTTGGTTTCCTTTGTTTATTTTGGCAGGTACAAACAAAAATGCCGCCGCGATTCGGAGGACGAAGAGGACGAGGCAAGGCACCATTCACTGCTCCTAATGATCATGAGGTCGGGCCATCACACCGGCGAACTCCATCAGTAACATTAAGCTCAAGTCCCCACGAGGATTGGAGGACTTACTTGGAGCCGGCGAGGCGTTCAGCCTCGCTCAGTTCATCACCTTCTTACCACCACTCCTTTGGGCCACAATCAGAAAATGAGCCCAATAACTCTCACCACTCCTTCATCCCGTTACAACGATTGGGATCAAACCGGGCCTTCCAAGACCCAACCCCCTACTTTCAGAGCCTGTTTAATCCGGTAAACGTGAGTGAAACCAATGGGCCATAACCCGTTGGGACCAGAAGACCACTTTCCTAAAGCCCAGGATATGGATATGGACGAGGATCCAGATCCAGAACCTGCCGAGCCGCCAACTGGGACGCCCACGCATCCCATAGAGATTTCAGACAGATCATCTTTCCATTGTTCGCCTAATAGAGGTCTCGATTCATTTGCTCAATGGTGGAGCAATTATCACTGGGAGTACACACCTTCCCACCACTCATCACCACACCAACAGGTCTCCTCTGAAGACCCATATTTTGAAGCGGTCACGCCACCGCCACCACCGCCGCCAGTACAGCAGCCCCAAGGCGAAGAAGATCAGGTGCACGGATGTCCTTGCGAAGAGGGGATTTTCACTTCAGCACCCCTGAACACTCTAGTGGCAGTCACTACCCGCCACTATATGAAGACCCGCAGATGGGTGGGCCTTAAAACCCTGTATCAGAAGTCGACTCAGCTCTGGTTGCACCACCACCACCAATGGGTTTTGATAACCCAATTCCTTCATACGCCGGTGCAGCGGCGTATAACCCATTTAAGCAGCCAGCCTACCCGGGGTACAACTATTACAATGCCCCAGCCGTCGACCAGTACATCGAGGCGGCCAACTACAATGCTCTTCACCCTGAAGGGCCCTATGCAGCTTCGTACGAATCTGGGTACCAAGCATATGGGTATCCATTCCCGCCACCTCCTCAACCTCCGCAGCAACAGCCGCCGCAGCCGCCACTGATCCCGTCACCGCAACAACAAGAGATTCTTCAGAGGCTGAACCAGGTGGAACGGGAGGTTCAAGAGGAGCGTAGAAGCCGCCGAGGTCTGCTTAAGGGTTTGGCGAATCTGATCAAGGGGAAGAAGAAGAAGAGGGATTTTTGAAGATTCCTTATTTATTTGTGTTGTAATTTCTTTATTTCAATCAAGTCCCTGCGTGGACATTTTTATTTATGTACTTAGTCCCTGTGAGGACTTGTATTTTCATTTTAGCCCCTGCGTGGGTAAGTTATTTATGTAAAAGTCCCGTTTAGGGCACCTATGTACTCCTTTTAAATTTAATGGTATGTTTTAATTTTAAAAATTTCATTGTCATCATATGCATGAATATAATAAATGAAAAAAATCAAATATCACTCCTTTTTGTAATTGATCTGCCATTAATTATTAGATAAAATCTTAAAGGTAAAAAAACCTAGCCCATGTGTCATTCTAAGACAGGGCCATGATGGTAGTCCCTTTTTAAGATTCAAATCTTTGTTAACATCTGAAAACATGTTAACACTCCTGACAAATCTGATTCGATAAAATCACACAAGTCATCCTTATATTGGATTCTTCCAGTTCCTTTCCTTTATTTATTATATAAACATCCATGATGAAGAGCCTACGGGCCACACTTATTTTCCTATAAGATAAAAAGACAGTTGTAGTCTACGACTCCCTGTCAAGAAAAGGTAATGAACTATGTTCAATCCTTAATGCCTCGATCCTATAAAATCTTGGCTTATAAATTTAAAAAAAATTGCCTATGTGACTAGGCTTTTGTGCCATTCTAATATTTTGATAATTTACAAATAAGGATTAATTATAAATAAGATCCTAGATAAATTATGCCTAACAAATTAACCGATATGGTTTAGTATTACCATGATTAAGGAATTGCCGTAAATGACATTCCATAATAGATTTTTGAATAAATCATTATTAATATTTTATGTAGCAATCAAGCTACATGGCCGGATCAGATGAGGTTAACAGTCACCCGAGGGAGAATAATGATACTACCAGAGTTAATGTAGCCGATGCGGAACTGCAAGCATTAATAGAGAATGCCGTTACTCGAGCTCTCGACAGACAGTTTAACGAATCAAGTGGTACTTGTGCCAGAACTCAGTCTGTACCGCATTCAAAACCACCCTCCAATACTCATACAACTCACAAAAGCGATTCTCATCATTCATCAAATCAGAGAAGTGTTCCGTCTAGACAGGTTGTGCTTAATCAGGAGCCTCGGGTCAAAACCTGTTCTTATAAATACTTTATCTGCTGTAAGCCAAGGGATTTCACAGGGGAGAAAGGAGCCATTGATTGTATGACTTGGCTCGACGAGATGGATACCGTGGTTGATATCAGTGGTTGTGCTGATAAGGATACTGTTAAGTTTGTGTAGCAATCGTTCAAAGGTGAAGCTCTAGCTTGGTGGAGGTCGCTAATCTACGCTACTGGGAAGATCCCGTTATACAATCTGACTTGGGATCAGTTTGTTGCTCTTATCAAAGAAAATTTATGTCCTCAACCTGAAGTTGAGAAAATTGAGACTGATTTCTTGACATTGGTCATGAAGAACATAGACTGTCAGGCATACCGTACAAGTTTCAATACCATGTCTCGATTGGTTCCATACTTGGTTACCCCGGAACCAAAACGCATAGCTCGTTTTATTGGGGGTCTAGCTCCAGAAATCAAGGCAAGTGTGAAAGCATCAAGACCTACCACCTTCAGGTCAGTGGCTGATTTGCGTTAACTCTTACTCTCGATGCAGTCAGGCAGAGATCGCTCAGGAATTCTGACGAGGGGAAAAAGAAACGTGAGGATGAGAACTCACGTCGTTCTGAGAAGAAGCATAAGGGGAACTCTGAGAACAAGAAGGGTTTCGGATTTAAAAAGGATAATCAGCAGTCGGGTGAAAAACCCAAGTGTAAAACCTGCAAGAAGCGTCATCTAGGGAAGTGCAGGTTCGAATCAAAATCCCAATCGCAGCCAAGGGCTTGTGGGATCTGCAAATCAAGTGAGCATAAAACGTTGGATTGCAAGAAGATAAAGGATGCGACTTGTTACAACTGTAACGAGAAGGGGCATATCAAGTCCAACTGCCCAAAGTATGCAAAGAAACCTGAAGAGGGTAAAAAGACCAATGCACGGGTCTTTCAAATGAATGCTCGGGAGGCCATTCAAAACGAAAACGTGATAATAGGTACCTTTCTTATCAATGATGTTTATGCAAGGGTATTATTTGATTCGGGTGCAGATAAGTCGTTTGTAGACATTAAATTTTGTAAATTGTTAAATCTGCCTGTTAAAACACTAAGCATAAAATATGAGGTAGAATTGGCCGATGGTACTATAGAGACGGCTTCAACCATATTAGATGGATGTTTTATATCCATTAGGAACCACTCTTTTCCACTGTCTTTGCTTCCTTTGAAATTGGTGGGATTCGACATAGTGATAGGCATAGATTGGTTGTCTTCTAACCAAGCCCAGATAGTGTGTGATAAGAAGCAAGTGGTGATCAAGACTCCCTATGGTGAACCGTTGACAATACAAGGCGATATACAGTACGGGTTACCTAAGCAAGTGTCCATGCTTAAGGCATCAAGGTGTATGAAGAAAGGTTGTGTCATTTATATGGCACAGGTAACCATCGATGAGCCAAAGCCCAAGATCGAAGTTATCCCTGTTATTTCTGAATATCCAGATGTATTCCCTGATGAACTACTTGGTTTACCCCCAGATAGGCAAGTGGAGTTCAGAATCGACATCATTCCTGGAGCTACACCTATTGCAAGAGCACCTTATCGATTGGCACCAACTGTGATGAAAGAATTAAGGACTCAATTGGATGATTTATTGGCAAAGGGTTTCATTAGACCTAGCTCGTCCCCTTGGGGAGCACCGATCCTCTTTGTGAAAAAGAAGGATGGCTCGATGCGTCTATGCATCGATTATCGCGAACTGAATAAAGTGACGATCAAGAACATATATTCGCTACCCAGGATCGATGATCTATTCGATCAGTTTCAAGGAGCAAGTTATTTCTCCAAGAATGATTTGAGGTCAGGATACCATCAACTGAAAGTCAGAGATGAAGATGTGCACAAGACTGCACTCAGAACTCGATATGGTCACTACGAGTTCTTGGTGATGCCTTTCGGGCTCACTAATGCACCTGCAGCATTCATGGATCTCATGAATCGCGTTTGCAAGCCATATTTGGACAAGTTTGTCATTGTCTTCATTGATGACATTCTTATCTACTCGAAGAATCAAGCCGATCATGAAAGACATCTTTGGTGTATCCTTAAACTACTACAACAAGAGAAGCTCTATTCCAAGTTTTCTAAATGCGAGTTTTGGCTTCGCGAAGTCCAATTTCTTGGACAAGAGAAGCTCTATTCCAAGTTTTCTAAATGCGAGTTTTCTAAATCCCGCTAAGATTGAAGCAATTATGAATTGGCAGTAGCCTAAGACTCCCATAAAGATACGTAGCTTTTTGGGTCTAGCAGGATACTATCGACGTTTCATTGAGAACTTTTCGAGAATTGCTGCACCTCTAACATCGTTAACTCACAAGAATGTCAAGTTTAACTGGGGTCCCAAGCAGCAAGAATCCTTTGATGTTCTTAAGAAGAAATTAAGCAATGCACCTGTACTAACGTTGCCAGAAGGTGTTGAAGAATTTGTAGTTTATTGCGACGCATCACACACAGGCATGGGATGTGTGCTTATGCAGAAAGGCAAAGTTATTGCCTATGTTTCACGTCAATTAAAGGTGCAAGAGAAGAACTATACCACTCACGATTTGGAGTTGGATGCCGTTGTGTTTGCACTGAAGCTTTGGAGGCATTACCTTTATGGGACTAAGTGTGTGATCTATTCTGATCATAAGAGCCTTCAACACCTGTTTAACCAAAAGGATCTTAACATGAGACAGCGCCGATGGATGGAGATGCTGAATAATTATGACTGTGAAATCCGATATCATCCAGGTAAAGCGAATGTTGTCGCCGATGCCTTGAGCAGGAAGGAAAGGGTTAAGCCTATTAGAATCAATGCCAAGAGCATTGAATTGAAGAACAGTTTGAATGAAAGGTTGTTAGCCGCTCAAAAGGAAGCTGTATTAGAAGCTAACTATCCAATTGAGAAGTTAGTCGTAACTGCTGAACAATTATCGTATGGCAAGGATGGAATCCTAAGATTGAATGGACGAATATGGATTCCAAACTATGGAGGACTTAGGGAAGTGATTCTTCAAGAAGCTCATAGCTCCAAATATTATGTTCATCCTGGCAGTGATAAGATGTACCAGGATTTAAAGGCAAATTATTGGTGGATAGGTTTGAATAAATCTATAGCCACTTATGTGGCTAAATGTCTGACGTGCGCACACGTTAAAGCAGAGCATCAAAAGCCGTCAGGTTTGCTACAACAGCCTGAACTTCCCACCTGGAAATGGGAAATGGTAACCATGGATTTTATCACAAAGTTACCAAATACAAAGCGAGGAAATGATACTATTTGGGTGATAGTCGATAGGTTGACTAAGTCAGCCCACTTCTTGCCGGTTAAAGAAACCCACAGCTCTGACAAGCTAGCTCAGCTGTACGTGGATGAGATTGTATCTCCTCACGGAGTGCCAATATCTATTATCTCGGATAGGGATACTAGATACACATCTAACTTTTGGAAAAGCTTTCAACAATCTTTAGGCACTCGTTTAAACTTCAGCACTGCATATCATCCTCAAACGGATGGGCAAAGCGAGCGTACGATTCAAACGCTTGAGGATATGCTACGAGCTTGTGTTATTGATTTAGGAGGAAGTTGGGATGATCACCTTTCGAAGCTTTGTATGGAAGAAAGTGTAGGACGCCAGTTTGTTGGGCGGAAGTTGGAGATGTCCAACTATCAGGACCTAATATAGTCCTGGAGACGACGGATAAGATCGTTCAGATCCGTGATTGTCTCAAAGCTGCCAGGGATAGGCAGAAAAGCTACGCAGATAAAAGGCGTAAACCTCTGAAATTCGAGGTAGGTGACAAAGTGTTATTTAAGGTGTCACCCTGGAAAGGGGTAATGCATTTTGGCAAGAATGGCAAGTTGAGCCCAAGATACATAGGACCATTCGAGATCATCGAATGTGTAGGATCTGTGGCTTACAAGTTAAATCTGCCAGAAGAGCTCAGTGGAATACATAATGTGTTCCACATCTGCAACCTAAAGAAATGAATGTCGCACAAGGACGTGCAAATTGATGAAAGCTTGAAGTTCATTGAAAAACCTTTGTCAATTGAGGATCGACAGGTTAAGAAACTTCGAAAGAAGCATGTGCCGATTGTGAAGGTAAAATGGGATGCCCATAGAGGCCCAGAATACACGTGGGAGGTTGAGTCCACAATGAAACAGAAGTACCCTCATTTGTTTCAGTAAATCTCAAGGTCGAGATTTCTTTTAAGAGGGTGAGGATGTACCACCTCGTAAAATCACAACCAATATAATAAAGACACGTGTCATGGACTTTAAACGTGTAAGGAATTGTTTCCGAGGGACTAAAATTGTCAAACAATGTAAATATGTAAGTAAAAGGATCCAAAGTGTCAACATGCAAATCTTGTGCCTCTGATTGACCTCACATGACATTCGTATTCTTAAACGAATAATTTGTCAAACTTAGAAAGTCGTTTGTGCTTAAAATAAGGATCTTACGAAACATAAGGGTTAAAAGTGTCAACATGTTAAAAGATACCTCTGAATGACCTTTTAAGAAACCCAAAAACATTGTAATAATTATATATTTGGTTCTCAAGAATGTTGGATATTTATTTTGTGGAGTTCCGAAGAAATCAAGACTTTTCGGGTGATCGTGCAACTAACCGGGAGCTTAACGGAGTTAGTTTATGACCTAAGGCCCTTAAAAGTTAACTTTGGGGGGTCAAAAGTGCAATAAACGAAAGTTATTTTAATTAAATATGGACCAAGGACCAAAACTGCAATTAATGAAAGTTGTTTTCCGGTCATAGGGGAGTGTCGCGGCCCGCGTATACTCTTTTTGAGTCTTACGCGGCCCGCTTGAGAGTGCCAGTATCAGAAAACAATGACAGCTGCATGTTCAGCCAGTTCCACCGCTTTTGCATGCCTGAATTCGATACCAGGGACTGTGCCAATGGTTTTTCATGCATTAGGGACACCTGGTAACATTTGGGATCATCATAGGGACACATGCAAAGATCTTGGAGCTTCCATTTTGCTATATAAGGCCTTGTTCATTCACTTGTAATTTGCACACTTGAAATTTTATTTCAAAACTCATTCTCTGGAATCCCTTGGAGCTCTAAGAAGTTTTCATCAGTTCATATTTCGTGCTAAGTGTCCTTGTAAGCATTCTTAGCCTCTCTAGTTAAGTTTTCTTAGTTTAATGACCAAAAGTCAAAACCATCGTAATTAAGCTTTGACTTAGTGATTAATCACTAATGGTCCAGCCATTATTCAAATTGAAAGTGGCTATGAGTTGGTAATTATGTAGGTAATAAACCCTCAAAAGGGCACCTACTGATTATCACTTTTACTTGGTCAATTGCCGGGTCAAACTTATTTATAAAAAGTCAACAGAATCCATTTTTGCAAATAAATTCATAACTGATAATGTAGAAGTTACGGAACATGTTTAAACACTAAAATAACTTGGTGAATAATATAAGAACATGTCTAAGCATGTTCAACCCGACAATTCTGAGTTTAGGATCGGTTCGGAACCGAAAGTTGCAAAAGTAGACTTTTGCTTTGACTTACAGTTCTGACCCGATTTAGCTTAGTTTAGATATGCCTTAGAGTTTCTTTAGGACCATATTATAGGTTAGTATAACCCTCTGAGGTTATACAACTTGGTTCCATAGAAATCCTAGTTCATTGCATGTTTCCGTTATTTGCTTAAAAGTTGACCATTATGCCCTTTTGATATTAAAACGAGATTCTCGAAAATGTGAGAGGACAAAAACCTTTATTACTAATTTATAAGCATGTCCTAAAAATTTGACATCAGTTTGTGGTCTAAATTAGGAGTTATGCTGGATATCGTAAATAGAATGATTTTTATTAATTAATCGGCATTCTTGGCACAAAACCTATTTAAACCTAAATTTCGACACCAAACTTTTTACCCACTGTTATTATATAATATTTAGGGATTTTTGGAAATTTTTGTCTAATTTTAAACTGATCATAACATAGGGTTCTTGCATTAACTCAGTAATTGACGGTTATACCCTTTTTGCTAATAAAATGAGTTTTACACATCCTTTACATGTCAAACCTTTTTCTATTGATTTTATACATCAAATAAATTATTTAAACATTAGAGGCTGGTCAAAATCTCATATTTTATTAATCAACCCGAATACCGTCAAATACCGACTTTTATGCTATTTAGGCGCATAGTACGGTTTAAAACCATATTTAGCACCTAAGACTTGTTACCTACTTATGTTATGAATAACTTTTTATACTTTAATAGTAAGTAAAAGTTTTGAACTCAGATTTCCAAATTTGACCCTTAAAGCATATGTGAAATGACCAAAATGCCCATTCGGTGCATAGTTTGGTCATAAAAGGTAAATTTCACATATGTATGGTATCTTACTGATATAACTCACTAAAATTAATATTTTTATTGATCATTTTAGACCATAAACTCATATTACTATTTAACCTCTTTTATAAACTTTAAAATGACCAAAATACCCTTAAGGGCCTTAAATTGATTTTAAATTCGTTTTGGGCATAATGGAAGGTATCCTACTGACATCATAACACATTTTAAGCATATTAACTTAGGGAAAATGTTCATGACTCATTTGGTTACCCGTTATGCATTTTTCGCGTTCGATACGGTTTATGTAACTAGTTTGCATAAATTAACCGAAACGGGTCAAACCTTATCATTTTCACTTCAAAATCCAGAATGTGTTTGGTTTACCCATATTAAACAAGTCTTCATACTTGTCGGTCTAAATCACATTCTAATCCCGTCTTCGCTTAATCTTGTGTTTTGAACCGTATACCTTCTTTAAAACTAACCGGTCTAAGTTTAAACTTAAGTAAGACCCGTTAGGAATCTAATAGGTTATTAAAACCTTCGTTCTAGATTTAGGAGCCTAGTAAAAGATATTTGCACTTGCTGATTGTTGTACGGCAGAGATTAAATTATATTTTGCTCAGGTAAATACTTTTAACTTATTTTCCCTTATACGGGCTTGGGGTACGGTATTTAATAATACCGCTTGGTCGGGTATTAAATCTTTAATCGAATAATGGTTAAATCATTGAGATAACCCGTTTAATCTGTTTTGTTTGTTTTAAACCTTTGGGGGAATTAATGACCATGTCTTGGATATACTCGGCTCATTCGTTGAAATGGCCATGACTTAAGCACGGGGTGTAGGCATACACCTGCCGATGCGTATGTAAAAAGATATACCCGCTTGTTGAGAATAACTCGCCGTGGGTTATATTATGTGGTGTGTCTATTAATCTTTTAACCCGGTACCTCTAACCCGGGCTACTGAACGTATGACAAACATATAAATCTTTTACAAGATTATTTTTAAATAATTATCCCAAGTTATAAAAGATTATTTGTGCCATGTGCATTTAAATCAATTTTCTTAAACATTTTCAAAATGAGTCGGTTAATTGTATTTACTAGTGAAAACTAACGTATTTTCCAAAAAGGTTAAGTGCAGGTACTAAGCGAAATGGGCTGGCTACTCCTAGTATCAAATAAAGAGCCTTGCAAGCTTTTGATGCTTAAATATGTTGAACAATATTTCTTTTTATCTTAAGATCCGCCTGTGGATCCTTTTACAACCTGTTGTGTAATATTTTATGTTACTTTCAATCGGTTTGTAATATTATTAGTTTTAGACTTCC
The DNA here is from genome assembly GCA_030545235.1 of Helianthus tuberosus. Lineage (NCBI taxonomy): Eukaryota > Viridiplantae > Streptophyta > Magnoliopsida > Asterales > Asteraceae > Helianthus > Helianthus tuberosus. The sequence goes on from CM060437.1 coordinate 67,785,427, forward strand.
GCTGTGCATTGAACTGTGATTGTTTGACTATGATGATATCAACTACGTCACGATACTCCCCACCGGGCCCACCGGTAATACGTGGAAATATCGGGGTGTGACAAAAAAGATTTTCTTTCAAAATCTTCCAATGAAACCAAATAATGTTGAATATGAGCCGACTAAACGAGATTATCTAGATACTGTTTGTATGTGGAGCATCATTCAAGGGGGAGACTGTGTTCAACTTGAAGATGTAGATCAAGAGTGAAGATCAAGACTGCGGCAACAGCCAATGGGGAGACTGTTGATGCATATGTCTGTCGCCTATGTCTTGAAGTAATAGGGCTAGAAGAGTCAAATCGAAGTTGTATGTGTAAAACAGGCTCATCTGTATGGTTGTAGCACATCCGCACAAATATAGCTCATCCGCACGGATGAGCTAGTCCGCACGAATGAATCACCTTCGTACGAAGGTAGATTCCTTAGTCCGTACGAATGTAACTTAGTATATATAGGTGTTCAGACTGAGTGTTTGGGAGCTGTTTGTTTGGAGTGAGAGGCGAAACGTCGTCAACTTTGTACTAGAACTGTGAATTGTTTATAAAACATAAAAAATTGTAAAATCTTGTGTTTCTGCTTATGTTTGATGAATTCCGCACATCAAACTTAGGTTTAGATATCACCATGACATAATCGAATGATCTGTAACCCGGACCTACACTATCTCTACTATTCCACATGCGGAAATAAATTGCATTTTAGTCACCTACTTTGGCCCTAATGTCCCTCCATTTGCTCATAATTTAATTTTTGGTACGATAGTCGTCCCCTTTCATTAATTACGCAGAAAATTTATGTTCCTTTTAATAGTTGGCTAAGATTAAACAAAAAATAATTATTTACATTTTAAGCATATTATAATGAAAACACATAAACATAAAAAATTGCATATACAACATGAAAAAAAATACTTAGCAACTTTCGGGGTCCTCAGCTATGTCGAGGTAAGAACGTGCCAAAGCGAACTCTTCGACCGGAGTCCACGACGTATGCGCTCTCCTTAGCAGCGTCTCCTTCCAAATCTTTTACTTTGAGGTAGACCTCTTGCGACTTTGTGATGGACTCGCCTTGGTGGGTGGTGTCTCAGACACCACATTGGCTTGTGATTCGGGAAAAGTAAAGCCTCGAGGCGTTTGTAGTTGTCCAAACCCATAATGTTTTGTTGGTACCTAAAAGGGTTCATTGGCATATTAGCCACCATGTTAAATAACAAGTGGTTATCGTTGTTTTTATAAAATTTCGGATTCATCGGATTCAGGTTTGGGAGATTTGACGAGCTAGAAGTGCTAGGATGGTTCATGGTTTGACAAGATGGTTGGTATATGGGATTAAACAGGCTACCGTATGGAAACATGTTGAATGTTTTTATGAATGAGTTAAGAATGTATGAAGAAATTGAGACTCTATTGTGAATAAGTTTGTATGAGACCACAAAGCAACCCCAAACACCATCAATGACGAGGAGGGGGGTTTCGTGTATGACTCATGGTTACGTTTGGTTTGGCTGACCACGAGACCATTACGTTTGGTCGTATAACAATCTATTACCAATTTACCATAATAATTTGCTTTCTAAAATTCGAATAATGAAAGTTAATGGTTTTCTTACACAACCTTTTAATTGTGTTCTGATCAAAGGAAAATAGTTTTATATGAGTTCAGAATTTTGTTATATCTTATTAATTATTGTCTAGTCACCAACTTTTGTTATCGATATATAACACTGTGTGATCGAGAGATTGGCCTAGTCGTGCTTTTCTTTTTGCATGACAAATTCTCAAAGGTTCTTGATGTCGGGGGTAGCTCAAGACCAAATAAAATGACTTAGGCACACAAACGCTTGGAAGGTTAAAGGATTAAAGGGTTCACAACCCACGAACTCAGGTGAACAGTAAAAAGGATGCAAACAGTAAAACATCACTTCACTGATTACTTGATCAGACCTCTCACAGCCGTAAAAGAGAACATGTGCACAGAGAACAAACTTTTATCCACAGGTCTAAACCATTCAACCCCCAAATGGGTAAGTCTCCCACTGCAAGCACGGTTTACTGGTCCAAGGTTTCCTCTTTGGGCGATGACTTCCTCTATAAATGACACTTCATTTAGTGCATTGTGGACATTCCGATCAGCTCTGATTCTCAAGGAATCCCTGATCTCCCTTCTCGAGTGCTTGTTCCATTCAAGTCTCTTTTCTTCATATCCAACACATACAACTTGATCGTTCTTGCTTCCGAGGCTGAACACACTTCAGCCAAAGATCTTGAACAATCAACAAACAAAAATAGTGAACCTCTCTCAACGTGGGGGGACCCCACGACCTGCGTTAGGCAAACCAGAACCCTCCAACCCTTTTGCCTAACCAGCCTAGCTACTATCACCGGTCTAGTAACAAGTTGGCGCTCACCGTGGGGCTACGCCACTGATTTTCTTCAAAAGACCTAGTAGTGTAGCTCCATTCTTTCAAGATCACCATGTCGGAAAGTGAATCTCCGGGAGAGGTAAATCAAGTCCCACATACCTCTACCCCAAGCACTAGCCAAACTCATGTGGCTATACCAACGTCCTTCTCAACACCGGGGAGCACTCCTACTGGAGCAACATACCTCGAGTTCCTCACTTTCCAAACACCGACTCCGTCTAGATCAGGGGTTCCATCCCCTAACGTCGGTGCCTCTAACAACCCCCCCCCCCCCACGTGTTGACCTTACCCCTGAAGGGGTCGCCAACAATTTCCTAGAGTTGAGGTCTCTCCTCAACCAACACGTGAGTGGGGAAAGAGACAAAGGGGTAAGGATTCGGTTGGACTATGACGGGCCAGAGCCATCGTTGTCTCCTAGACCTCCGGCTCTTCCTTTCACAAGCTCACAACCAACCTCGTCCAGGAATGAGGCCGGTCCCAGCCATCCACCTCCAAATCCTAATCCATACATATACACCCGGCCAAATCCGACAACATTTCCTCTCTTTTCTTCCCAACCGGCTACAACCAGTGCTCCATTGGGACATGAACTAACTCTGGATCAACTACTACAATCTCTTGTTGCAAGCCTTCCACCCCCAATCACATCTACTTGGGAACAAGCTTTGTCCGTACTCCCCTTGGCATGAAGTGCCGTTATGAGTGCTCCTTTGGGGATAAACTACTTAGCTGCACCTGGAAGCCTTCAAGGCTTCAACCTTATGCCTCAAATGATGGCCCACGTTATGCCCGCTTTCCCTTGGCAACACTTCATTAGTCAAGTGCTGGCCACACAAGGGAATAACAACAACAACACAGGTGCAAGGGTGGAAGAGGATTTGGCCAAACCGTACAAACCAAGTAATCTTTCGTGCTTCTCACAGCAAATAGTCGATTATAATTTTCAAACAAAAATCAAAATGCCATCCCATATCAAGACGTATGACGGAACCGAGGATCCAGAAGATCACCTTCAGTTCTTTACTGGTGCTGCTAGAATTGAGAAATGGTCAAATGCTGAATGTTGCCTCATGTTTATGCAGACCCTCATAGGATCAGCCAGGATATGGTTCAACGATTTATTAGCCAGAAGCGTTCGAAGCTTCGATGATCTGAGCAAAGGGTTTCTAGCCAATTTCTCACAGCAAAGGCGGTACGTCAAAGATGCTACGATGATCTTTCAAATAAAACAAAGGGTTGATGAAAGCCTTCGAGAGTTCATAAAAAGGTACAAAAAAGAAGGTCTGACATACGTAGGGGCGGATGAAAAGATGAGAGTGGCCGGTTTTATGAATGCCATTACCTCCAAATATCTTACAAGAGATTTCAACAAATCCCTACCCATGACCTTGGAAGAAGCTCTCGAAAGGGCCGAAGCCCATATCAGAGGAGAAGATGTTGTAGATATAAAGAAGCAGAGAAAAAGGGGATCTAGCTGGCGAGGCAACAGCCCCACTAGAAAGAAGGGCAATTTTCATCCCTATGACAGGTTTCAAAGGGGTTCATAGCAACTGTTGGTGCATACATCTATCGACTTCGTCTTGTATCGAGTCTTAGATTAGATTGTATAGATCAGGGCTCGTAGATCAAGAAAATAGGAAAGTTTGTATGTGTAAGAAGCTGATTTCGCTCTAAGCTCTAAATTTTAATTCCGCCCGAAATGGTTTTGAGCGGAATCACATATTGCTAATTCCGCTCCAAATGGTTCTGATGTCTTTACGAGCGGAATCAGGACCCTATATATAGGTGTCTCTGAGCGAAATCAGATAACGAGTCCTTGTATTCCATACCGAAGTGCTGCCGGTGTGAAGATTGATTGTAATCAGAGTTTTATCAATACAAATAGTGTTTAAAGTGAAGATTAAGTTGTTTCTACCTTTGTTTCTTAGTTTCCGCCTCTGAAACGAAGTAAAACTCCTCTGATCGACTCATTCGGGTTCGTACACGATCCTACAATTGGTATCAGAGCTCAAGAGGAGGAGTTCTGCAGATTACAGCCTTATTTCATCGAGATTTCTATATTCTACACCTTCTTTCATCTTTTCAGGACGTTTTCACGGTCAAAACCGGTTCAAATTTTTACAGATTGTTTAAAATTGGACATAGTTAAACCCTTGAAAGTTTAAGACTAAAATTCGGACTAAAAATGGATCAAAATGGACCCCGAACTGATTTCGCTCAAAAAGTCTAATTTCGCTCTTGATTATTTCTGATTTTGCTCCAAAGTATCATCTGATTCCGCTCCAGACTATCAAATTTCTGTTTCCGCTCCAAAGTTTTCACTAATTCCGCCCCAGATAGCCAAACAACCTGATTTCGCTCCATAAAATCTTTCTGATTCCGCTCCAGTTCATCAAATCAGAGATTTCGCTTCTAGATATTTGTGATTTCGCTCCAAATTATTTGTGGTGATTTCGCTCTAAAAGTGTTGCTTGTTATTTTGATCGAATCTGATACTAGTTAATTCCACTCGAAAGTTACTGTTTTTGAAACACGTGATACTTCATCATGAGTGAAGAGTTCTATAACGCGTTCGCTTCATCTCCTACTACTCCGGCTTCCATTGCTCAGAATATGAACTTGGAAAACGAGACTGGAACGTTACAAAAGCCCCCGAAACTGATGAGTATTGAAGAGTACTACGGGTGGAAAGACAGATTTGAAAACTGGGTTCAGGCAAACCATCTTAGGTCATGGGAGTGTATTCTGAAGAAATATGTTTTACCACGTACTGATTTGCAAGTTGTGAAAACAATTTCTGAATTTAGTGATCAAGAACGGGATATGTACAAATCCGAAAAAATGACGATTAGTATTTTATAGCAGGCAATCAAAGAAGACATCTTCATTCTGCTTCAGCATGACAAGACTTCAAAATCAATATGGGATGCTCTTCGAATCAAGTTTGAGGGTAGTGAGAATATGATTAAGAGCAAGAAAGCATTGCTCAAGAAAGAGTTTGATCTGTTTAGTAGTTTACCAGGAGAAGATACGAAGAAGCTGATTGAACGTTACTGTCACTTAGTGCGAACCATGTCAATGCTGAGTATTACAAAAGAGCCTGAAGAGTGGGTAGACAAATTAGTTGATGTTTTACCGCAAAAGGAGTGGGGTACATATTTGATGATTCTAAAGAATACGGGTGTTTATGATGGATTGACTATTTCTCAGTTCATTGAGAAGATTGAAAGTCAGGATTTAGAACAGCAAAAGATCGCAAGGATGAACAGTTCGAGTGGTCAACAGATGTAAAAATGTACTACAAAGGCAGTGTTACAGAAATTGAAAGAAGCCCAACGATACAAACTGCATTTAGTGCAGGAGATTCTACTGAAAATGTTGATCAAAGTCCTAAAAGCAGTAGTGGTTTCTCTTCATACCCGAGTGTAAATCCAAAGGGTACAACTTCAAGTTTCAGTTCTCAAAGTACAAAAAGTGGAAGTGGTTATGTGATACAATGCAATATTGCCTTGAATCTTCCAGATGGTCAAAGTTTTTCTGAAGAGGTTGCGAAAGATCACATGGCTTTACTTAGTTCTGTGCTATTATCATATGAAGGTTTGGTTGCTGGTCGTATCGGAAATCCTATGCTCACAAAAGAGGATTACGATCAGATAGACGCTGAAGAGATGGAGCTAATGGACATCAAATGGTGTCTAGCTAGTGTTCTTAGACGAGCTGAAAAGTTCAAGCTGATTACTGGAAGAAATGACTTTCTTGATGCACATGTGTCTACTTTAGGTTTTGATAAATCTAAAGTTACTTGTTTTCGATGCAGGGAGAAAGGTGATTTCAAGAGGGAATGCAAGAACAGAGAAGCTAGTGATGTAAAGAATCCGTTCGGAAAATATGACTATTACCGGAAAGCCATTTATCAACAAGTCGGTCAACAACAACTACAAGAACCACAGGTGGCTCATGGTAGAAAAGTGATCGAGGATTCAAAAAGAGCATCTCTGGGGAATCAAGAGAACTTTAACTGGAATTTTCAAGATGATGAAAAATTGCCTGAAGGTTTTAGCGGGGATATGTTTGTGAATGATAAAGGAGATTTCAAAGCTTTCATTGCTAAAATTTTGAAAGAATCAGATATGTTTACCACATGGATGAAGTCTATTGGTGAAACTGTGAAGAATGTGAAGGAAGAGTCTGTTGCATCCGAAGAAAGCTCACATAGTTCAGATGAAAGTGCACAAAGTGATGAAAGTTCTGAAAAGGAAGTCGTTTTTGATCAAACACCAGTTGATTCTGGATTTTCGGATGATAATTCTGACAAATCAGTAGAGTTTGATCAAACACCAACTGATGATAGTAGTGATGATGAAGAAGAACGACATATTAATGTTGCTAAAACTCATCTATCTCTTGAAAGTTTTCATTTTTATTTTGCAGATCGCTTGGAGAAGCTAAAAGAGAAACAAGCTGCAAAAGAACAAATGAAACAAAAGTCTGAAAGTGGTGATCAAACAAAGGAAGTTGTTCAGAATGAAGAAGTAAAAAGTGTTGCTGAGAAGATTGTCGAGCCAGAAAAGGTGACTGAAGCTGAGGAAGTTGTTGAAGTTGAGAAGATAATTGAAGTTGAAAAGATTGTGGAAGTCATCAAGCCTTGCACAAAGTGTTTGGAGACTTGCAAAGAATGTACAACAAAAGATGAAAAGTTGGCTGAGTTTGAGAAGATGAAGGAACAGTTATTGTTCAATCTCAACTATGTAAAGGAGTCTTATGATGTTTTGAACAGAACAGTAACTGGTCTTCAAAAGACAAACTCTGAAAGAGAAAATGCTTTGACGATGATGAATGCAACATTGATGACGAAGCAGAAAGCTATTAACTTTTACATCGAAGAAAGTGCAAAGTGGAAGCAAGAGTTAGAGAAGGAGAAGATTGAGAATGAAAGAATCAGACGCTTATTGCAAAGTTATTCTAGTTCTGATTATCTTATTGATCGAATTTATCCTACTGTTGCAGGTTTTGAAGCTTTCAAGGATGAAAAGACAAAGAAGAAGGATACTGGTAAGAAATTGACTGCTAGCTATAACAAGTGTCCGCCTCCAATCTGGGAAGGTTATTCACCCAGAAAACCAAATGAGGAGCAACTCGAAAAAGCAGTCAATATAAAGTTAAAAACCGACACAACTGATGAATTACCAGAAAACATTGATGTTACTTTCACATCGTCTGACACTGATCATGAGTCTGAGTTAATCAAAAAGGTGGTCGATCAGGTGTTGGATACTGATGAGGAGTCTGAGTCAAAATCTGATTCTGGAGGGTCAAGTTCATCGGTCAACAGTCCAAAGTCGTCGGTTAAAAGGGCTTACAGTAAAGAGTTTTTGTAATCAAAAGCAAATTTGGATGATGAAACATTTGAAGTAGCATACACTTTAAATGATTCTGACAAATTATATTCTGACAAAGAGTTTCCAATAAGAAGTATTGGATTTGAAATGATCAAAAAGGTTTTCAAAATGACAGAAATTAAGATTTCTGAAATAAAAGATTTAAATCTTACTGGAAAACCTAAAAAATACACTTCAAGAGTACAACAACGATTAAACAAGAAAAAGGGTTACAATTCTGGTTCTGGTTTTCAAAAGAAACCAAACCAAAATGGTAGCTACAAAAAGAAGGGATTAGGTTTTATTCCATCAGAAAATTATAAAAATGAGAAAAATTCTAAAACAAAAACAGAATTTGTTTCAGGGGGAAGTGCAGAAGAAGAACAGAAGAAACCGTTCTGAAAACAATCAAACCAGGAGTTTCTTGCTGAGAAGAAAAGGAATGGAACTGGAGTGTTTCATCCAAAAGAGACTCGAACCTGTTTCAAATGCAATGAAGCTGGTCACATTGCATGGAATTGTCCGAAGAATATCAAGACAAAACAGGGAGTTTCTGAAAAACTCAAAGAGAAGGTTGTCGATGTTGAACCACCAACTAAAAACTTCAAAATTTTTGAAAATTCGATTTATGAAGTTGGTGAGTGTTCAAAGAAAAATCTTTACAAAAACAAAGCCAAGGGCAACCAAGTGTGGGTTGTTAAGAAAGGTGATGTAAAAATTGGCGATGAATCTGGTTCCACAAAGCCAAAAGAGCCACAAGGTGAGGTAAAAGAAGTAAATTATGTATCTTCAGTAAATGATGATGAATTTCTATCACTAAAGTTTGAGAAGATTAAACAGAAGGTTGGTAAGGTTGAGATCTCAAATCAATTCTTTTCTGATGAGAAGGAATTTGATGTTGATAAAGTTTTCAATGGAAATGTTAAGAAAATTTTTGGGAAAATGCTTGATGGGAAAGTAAAAGGGGTTAAAGATTTTTATGCAACTAAGAAAGCCACCTATAACCCTACTGAGCATGAATTGAAAACACTCAAGTCTGAAAAGACTTGGGTGGAAATTCTTTTCCCTTAAACATCTGACTTTGCCGGAGATCCCAAGTTAGTAATCGTGGATCAGGAATCGGCATCTTTCTTAGTAATTGATTGTGTGATTGAATCTTAAAAATAGTTAAATTTTTACAGGATAAATGTGAATTGCCGGAGCTTCCAGGTTGGTAATTGTGAAGCAGGAATCGGCATCCATATTGGTAAAATGATTTTGTGTAGATGTGATATTCCTACAAGAGATAAATCAGGGACATTAAGTTGTACTTGATTTTCTTACAATTGGTACAGAGGTTTGTTTTGAAAAATGGTTAATCAAGGTCATTAGGTTGAACTTGATTGGACCATACTTACAAGTGGTATTTGAAAGACAAAGTGATGAATCAGACCCCGAACTTACAAGTGATAAAATCAACAAAACTTATTTTCCGGAAAAATCATTTTGGTTAAAACAAACTTAAGTGTTTTGAAATCATAATGAGAAAATAGTTTTGTGAAAGGGGGAGTTCGGATTGTTTATGCCAAGTGGATGGCGAATTGAAGCGTTTCGATATCGGTTGTCAAGTTTGTTGTATAGTTTGATTTCAAATTTCCTGAAATGTGTTTGCATTTTAGGGGGAGTATAAATTTCAGAAAATCCAAAAACATTAGAAAATTTGAAAAAGGCAAAAACATGATAAAATTCAAAAATGAGTTTTAGTGTATAGAAAAGGAAATGATAGTACATCAGTAGACAGTCACAATATGCTAAAGAAATGTAATGTTTAAATAGTGGTTAAACAGTCTCACTGATGATATGCCGATAGGTTTTTACACATTTAGTAAGCTTTTTCGGGATATAAACTAAATTTCAAATTTGCTTATTTCATGGGGAACACTACTTGGATATATAGGTAACCCCTGAAATCTCGTTTGAAAGGTCCCTCTTTCTGAGATACTAGGTCTTTATGCTCAGTGATATCTGGGGTATTATCCCGGGACTTCTGCTGAATGGAAATTCTGACCTAGTCCCCGGAGAATACTTTCCGCATGCTTGAAAAATAGCGCCACCCTCAGCAAATTGATAAAACAATAAAATTGATAGTCATTGCTGTTGTAATACAAAAGATCCTCTAAAGGGGACACACCAAAAGTCGAGCCGTCATCTCTCTGCTGAACGGAAGTTCTGACCTGAGCTCTCACGGTTTCGTACTATAATTTATTCCCTTACAGATATCATCTGTGGTATACTCACATGTAAGACTAAATATTGGGATCTGGATACGGGAGTATATTCAAGAGGTGGGACACATGAATGAGTTTAAGTTCTTAAAACACCTAACTCATATCCTGAATCAGTTGAAATTTGTGTGAAAATTTAAGTGGATCAGTATATTGGCAATCTAAGTGAATTGTTTAATTTTTAATGTGTAATTAAGCTCAACGGTACTTGTGACTTGTCAAAAACTGATATGATCCTCTTGCACGAACTCACAAAAATATTGTCTGTAAATATTTTTTTTACTGCATTTCTTTACATTCAAAAATCCAAAAAGATTTTCGGTGTGTTTTAGCATAAATTTTTGTAAAATCCAAAAAGATTTTCGACAACTGATGTTGGAGAGCTGATTTTCAAAATCCCAAGTGCTAAACATGATGACATGTTTGTGAAAAGAAGTATGTATTTGAAAATCAAATGTGTTTTGATCAAATTTTAAAGTGGTTCATCAAGATTATTGAGTTATTTTTTAGGGAGAGTCAGTGTTAGTGCATACATTGAATTGTTAAATTTAGAAACTTTACTTTGAGGTAGAGATTGTGCAGGATTATGAAAGAGCTGGATTTATCAATCCTGAGAATACCTGAGTTGGATAAAAGCCAGGTTACGATCTTGGAACAACCTCAGAAAGAGCCAGGTCATTCGATTCTGACAAGCTTGTGTTTAAAGAGCCAGGTTCCGATACCTGAGAATGCTGTAGATAGAGATTGAGCCAGGCAAATATTTTGAAGTGTGAAAGCCAGATTACGATCCTAAAGCAGATGATGCTGAAGAACTATTGGAATGCCAGCATATTGTTAAGGGGAGTCTGTTGATGAAAATAGAGAGAGAGAAGCCCAGAGACTGATCAAGATTGAAGATGCGAAGACTAGACATAGTCAGACTCGACACTGAAGACTCGTCAACATCTGAGGGGGAGTCTGTTGGTGCATACATCTGTCGACTTCGTCTTGTATCGAGTCTTAGATTAGATTGTATAGATTAGGGCTCGTAGATCAAGAAAATAGGAAAGTTTGTATGTGTAAGAAGTTGATTTCGCTCTAAGCTCTAAATGTTAATTCCGCCCAAAATGGTTTTGAGCGGAATCACATATTGCTAATTTCGCTCAAAATGGTTCTGATGTCTTTACGATTGGAATCAGGACCCTATATATAGGTGTCTCTGAGTGAAATCAGATAACGAGTCCTTGTATTCCATACCGAAGTGCTGTCGGTGTGAAGATTGATTGTAATCAGAGTTTTATCAATACAATCAGTGTTTAAAGTGAAGATTAAGCTGTTTCTACCTTTGTTTCTTAGTTTCCGCCTCTGAAACGAAGTAAAACTCCTCTGATCGACTCATTCGGGTTCGTACACGATCCTACAGCAACGAAGGTCTGAAGGTCGGAACCCTCCTAGCAGGAAGAAGACCATAAACTTTACAGCCCTTATAAAAACCCCCCAAGAGATCCTTGCTACAGAGGAAGTGAAACAAAACTTCCGGCCTCCTAGACCTCTCCCAAAAAACAAAAGGAATGAAAATTCCACCCAGTTTTGTGAATTTCACGAAGAGAAGGGTCACCATACTAACGATTGCTTTCAACTCAAAAAGAGGATTGAGGAGGCCGTCAAGTCCGGAGAACTAGCCCACTTAGTGAAAGGGGTAAGGGACAAGATAGCTGAAGGAAAAGGCAAAGAGGTTGACATGGTGGACTTCGACGGAAAGGTTCCCCACAAACGGCAAAGGTTGGAAGCTTGGGAGCTTCAGTGTGTATGCTTCCCACCAACAGAAAAAGGCCCACTCTCAAACCCCCTTGTGGTTGAGGCAACTGTGGGTACATTAAAAACAAACAGATCATACATAGACACTGGTGCAGCTATGGAAATTATGTTTGAAAAGTTCTTCAATCGTTTGAGCAATGAGGAACGTTCAAAGCTTCAACCATCCGGAACCTCCATAAAAGGTATTGCCGACATACCCCTCAAGCCTTTAGGGCAACTAACCCTAGATGTCTGTTTCAGTGAAGGAAAAATGGAAAGAGTTCAACCTCTCACTTTTGCGGTTATCAATATACCTTCCAACTATGATGTCATCATAGGAAGGCCAGGGCAGTGTGCATTCTATATGGCTGTTTTAGTTGGTCATGGCACTGTAAAGTTCCCTACCGAGAGAAGGATAGCAACCCTTCAACCTACTCAAGAGGCTTATATGGTTGAAGGGGAAAGTTCAAAAAATGAAGATGACAAGCAAGGGCTGATTATAAACCCCAAATATCCTGAACATAGGATAAGGGTTAATCCAAGCCTTTCTAAAGAAACACGCTCGTACCTTGAAAAGCTGCTAGTACACTATAGCGATGTCTTTGCTTGGTGCCCAGAAGACATGACGGGTATACCTCGAAGCATTGCTGAACACAAGCTGAAGATACCACTCGAAGTCAAGCCTGTTGTCCAGAAGAAGCGAAGTCTAGCACCCGAAAGAAGCTTGGCAGGAATTCTCCGAGAAGTCAAGTACCAATCCTGGGTTACAAACCCAGTCATGGTTCGAAAGCCCGATAATTCTTGGAGAATGTGCATCGACTTCAAGGACTTGAAAAAGGCTTGTCCCAAAGATTGTTACCCATTGCCAGAAATTGACCTTAAGGTTGATTCCCTCACTGGTTACACTTTCAAATGTTTTCTTGAAGCCTACAAGGGTTACCATCAGATCCTCATGAAGAAAGAGGATGAAGAAAAAACCGCTTTTCACACGGACAAGGGTATCTTTTGCTATCAAAAGATGCCCTTTGGCCTCAAGAATGCGGGTGCAACCTACCAATGCCTAGTTGACAAAGCCTTTGCCAGCCAAATTGGCAAAAACATGGAAGCATATGTCGATGATTTGGTAATCAAAAGCAAAACAGAATACCAAATGCTTGACGACATACAAGAAACTTTCCAAAACCTAAGGAAGGTTAACATGAAACTCAACCCTGAAAAATGTTCATTTGGGTTCGAAGAAGGAAAGTTTCTGGGACACATTGTGGGAAAACAAAGTATAAAGGCCAATCCAAACAAAGTCAAAGCCATTCTTGAAACTAGGCCTCCACAAAGCAAAAAGGAAGTGGAAAGTCTGAATGGAAAGCTTGCGGCCCTGAAGCGTTTTACCTCAAAACTGGCTGAAAAATCTTTACCCTTTTTCAAAATGCTTAAAGGGTGCTCTGACAAAAAAGATTTCAGGTGGACTGAAGAAGCAGAGCAAGATTTCAACCAGATGAAGCTACACCTGGCTTCACTTCCCTATATTGCAGCCCCAGAAACAGGAGAGCTGATCTCTGTCTACCTCTCAGTTGCTAAAGAAGCGATAAGTGCGGTATTAACCATTGAACGAGACAAAGTTCAGGTACCCGTATATTTTTTCAGCAAAACTTTAAAATTGGCAGAAATCAAGTATCCTCCTCTGGAGAAGCTTGCCTTAGCCCTAGTCCAAACGGCTAGAAGGCTTCGAAGGTATTTCCAAGCACACCCTATACAAGTGGTCACCGACCAACCCATAAAGAGTGTGCTTGAAAAACCAAAAATTTCAGGAAGGCTGGCCAAATGGGTTGTGGAATTGGGTGAGCACAAAATCACCTATGTTCCAAGAAAACCCATTAAAGCCGAAGTCTTGGCCGACTTCATTGTGGAAGTCCCAAAGCAAGCTATCACGGAAGTTAATACAATTACGGCTGAACCTTCTGACCCTGAAGCCTGGAAGCTCTTCACCGATGGAGCTTCAAGCGTTGAAGGGTCAGGAGCCGGGCTCATTTTAATCAACCCTGAAGGCTTAGAATTCACATATGCTCTTCGATTTGAATTCCAGACCACAAACAATGAAGCTGAATACGAAGCATTGATAGCTGGGTTGAAGATAGCCAAAGAAATGAAGGTTCAAAAGCTTCAAGTCTTCACATACTCATTGCTTGTGTCAAGCCAAGTCAATGACTGCTACGCTGCAAAAGTGCCCAACATGAGGAAATACAAAGAAAAAGCCAAGGAATTAAGAAACACCTTCCAGACATGTACCATAAATCAAGTCCCGTGATCTCAAAACAAGAGGGCAGATGCCTTGAGTAAGCTTGGCTCCCTCACCTTTGCCCACCTTACAAAAAAGGTATTGGTGGAGGTATTGAAAGCTTCGTCGATTCAAGAATAGGAGGTTCAAGATGTAATCACCGAAGAGGGCCCCAATTGGATAACTCCTATTAAAAAATTCCTCAAAAATGGTGAATTACCCGGTGACCAAGTAGAGCTGAAAGGGTTAAAATCAAATCAAGGCAGTACGTGTTGCAGGATGAGATCCTCTACAAAAAGGGCTATCTTGCACCTTTACTGAGATGTGTTGGCCCGGAATAAAGCCAGTATCTGGTCAAAGAGGTTCATGAGGGGATATGTGGAGCTCATTTTGGAGCTAGAACGGTGGTTGCCAAACTAATGAACCTCGGGTATTTTTGGCCTTCAATGCACCGAGATGCTACCGACCAATTAAGAAAATGTGAAGCTTGTCAAATACATGCACCGGTGCCTAAGGGCCCCAAGCACGACCTTGTCCCAATATCTTCAGCTTGGCCATTTCACAAATGGGCAATGGATATCTTTGGTCCGTTTCCACCGGCCAAGGGTGGAGTAAAGTTTTTATTGGTGGCCATAGATTACTTTACCAAGTGGCCTGAAGTCAAACCACTTGCAAAAATCACAGGCAAACAAGTCATTGACTTTGTTTGGGAAAACATCATTTTTCGCTATGGGTTGCCGGGAGTCTTGGTCACAGACAATGGGAAACAATTCGCTGAGAAGCCTTTTAGCACTTGGTGCAAAGAGTTCAGAATAATTCATGTATTCAACTCAGTTGCATACCCACAATCAAACGTCCAAGTGGAAAGAACAAATCAGAGCATTGTCGAAGGCATCGAGATGAGGTTGGGAAGGCATGAAGGTGATTGGCTTGAAGAATTGCCAAATGTTTTATGGGCTATACGAACAACGGAAAAAACAAGCCACAAAAGAACACCATATAGCTTGGTATTCGGATCAGAAGCCGTGATTCCAGCTGAAATAGGAGTTGTAACTCAAAGAACCCTCAACATGGATCCCGAAGCAAACAACAAAGAGACCATGTTGAACTTGCAACTCCTAGAGGAAACACGAGACCAAGCCGCAATTCAAGAAGCCAAGTACAAACAAAAGATGGAAGCTTATTACAACACAAGAGTCAAGCATGAACGCTTCAAGCCAGGAGACCTTGTACTCAGAAACAATGAGGCTAGTAAAAAAGAGAACCAAGGAAAACTTGGCCCAAAATGGGAAGGGCCATATACAATCCTTGAAGCACACAAGGGTGGATCCTATAAACTGGCCGACACGGAAGGTAAAAAGCTTCCCAGACATTGGAATGGCAAAACCCTTAAAAGGTTCCACGTCTGATCAAGAAAGTTTAATTTGTATTTCAAAAGTTGTATTTCAAGGGTTGCCCAATGATCACTTTTTGTAAAACAATATCTCTTGAATGAATGATGATGTTTTATCAAAATTGTCTTTCTATCCTAAAATCTGGTTGAGAACCTAGCAAAAAGCTCCATGGCAAGGGCCATGTAAGGTGATGAGCTCCCAGGCCACATCGCTCAATAGGTTCAAGGGTTAAATGAACCTATATAAGGGGTGAGTTCCTAAGTCAATACAACTCCATGAGACTTATGAAATTATCAAAAACAAAGTTGTCTCATAGACGGGTTTGAACAGCCTACACCAAATGTTTCTTAAGCCTTATAAAAATTCTAGAAAACAAATCATTATTAACAGGCTTACGAACCAAAATCAAACAAAGAAAAATAATAGATAGGATAGGTGCTATGTCTTCTTGTTAAAAATACCAAGGCTAAGTGACTGCAGCACTGAACCCTTTAAGGTATAAAAAACATGAAGACAACACAAACCCAACAAAGACAATGCCATTAACATAAAGAATAATTCAAGGGGCAACACAACAACACAAAACTAAGATTGCATACAACCCAGGGCAATAAAAACAAAGTAGCAACAGGAAGCCTCGAAGGCTTCAAGCTACAAACATCCCACGAAACTGCCTTACAAAATATACAACTACATTCAAAAAATCACAACACAAGGCAAGTAGTAGAAAGATAATAACATAAGATAAGAAGCCTTAAAAGCTTCCAAATGTTCAAACAAGTTAAAGCAAACCTTAACGGTTTGTACACATAGGTATTGTTCAAATAAGCCACTAAGGCCAACCACAACCACAAAACAGAAACCTTAGGGGTTTCTGCAAAACCTAAAGTGTTTAACGAAATTACATAACATTGTCTAACGGGATGCTAAGAAAGCTACGAATAAGCCTTAAAAGTTTTCACTTTGCACCACTTACCACAGACTTTGATGCACCGGCTTCATCACCCTTCGCTTTCTTAGCTCTTTTCTTCTTCTTCTTCTTACCTTCCTCAACTACCGTCCCCGAGGCTTCAAGGCTTGGGTCCTTCGAGCCTTCATCAGCAAAAGAAAGGGTTTCCTCACTGTCCCCCGAGCAAGAACGCTTCTTTGACAAAGATCCAAGCACTTGCTTACAGACAGCCTCATCAAGCCCACGTGGCTTCAAATCCTGCAAAACAGATATAGGCTCTCCGGAGCACTTCGAGATCTCACCAACATAAGGATAAGTCAAGCGTTCCATCTCTCGGACTGAATCCTGAAAAACCTTGAGGGCTTCAGGACGGTAAAGGGAGGACTTGTCTTGAGGATCACCGGATTGGCAAGCTTTGTAACCGGCAACATAACCCTGATGCCTCCCATGCTCCAAAAGCTTACCATACACACCATCCAAAACACTATTAAATTCAGCCTAATGCAGGAGATAAGTGACAACCTGTTGAAACCCGTGTTCAATCAACCATTTGTTGTCTTCAGTAAGTTGAACCCTTGAAGCCTCTAAGGCTTCCACCTGCTTTTTCAGCTCACCAACCTTAACCTCATGTTTTTGGGTTAGCTCCTTAACCCGCTTAGCTAAAGTTTCCTCCTTCTTCACCAAACCTTCATTCTCTTTTTTCAAAGTGCTCATAGCAGCCTTCATCTTGTCTTTCGTCTTCGAAAACTCCTCATACTCATGCATCCTCTTACGGAAACGGGCAACTCCTTGAGGAAGCACGGCAGCAAGATTGCAGGTACTCAATATCAAACGAGACAACATCATATCATCATCCATCTCGGCAATAGTACCATGAACCAAGGGAGGAGCGATGTGGCTCAACACATCCTCACAAATAGCAGCATCTTTGAAACTATCACCCAACTTCACACTCCAATCAGGAACATAAACTTGATGAACGTCAAGACCTTCAGAACCACTAACGCTTTTACCAGATGAATCTCACACAACAACCCCTTTCCCAACAGACTTCTTCCCAGCAACAACCAACTCCTTCTCCTTGTCAACACCTTCATCCGGAGCGTGATCCACAGAAACACCAATGTCATCACTCAAGTCCACATGTTCTGGAGTAGATGGTGGACCAGAGATATTCAAACGTCAATTCGAACGACGAACAACCTTGGGAACAACAGCCTTCTTAAAACCCTTCACATCAGGCACACCAACGTAACCCGAACCCTCGAACCTTTGTTCAGAACCCTTAACCACAGCATTTTCACCAGGTGTAGCCTGGACATCCCCAAATGCAACATCTGATGTATCATCACTCTTAATGAATTCCAAAGCAGACATGACTGCAAAAAGTTAACAAACATATCTAAGGGATCATAAAACACAAATAAAAGAGGAAAAACAAATGTGCCAAAACATACCACAATTTACTAATACCTAGTAACACCAACAGTTGCTCGGGAAAAGGACGAACCCTCGAAGGACATTCCCTGCTAATTTCAAGGATTATCTCAGAAGCAGAGGGTTCAGGTTCGTTAAGAATGGCATCAGGTTGCCTCCAAACCATTTTGAACGGAATAATCTCATCCGAGACCCAGAAAAACCGATCCTTCCGGGCACCAAGTATGGTGACCATAGACGAAACCAAGCAAATATCGGCTTTAGAAGTCTCAAACGTAAACCAATCACCGTTCTTTGCCAACCGAAAGAAACGGCGGAACGACAACAAAGTAGGATCATAACCACACGCCCGACACAAAACGTCAAAATGTATAACCCTAGCCAAACCCTGTGGGTGTATTTGACCAAAAGACACACGATAATACTCTAACACGTTTAAAACGAAGAGAGAAAACAGATGACGGAGATTAGCAAATTCAAAGTGCCGACAGTAAAGAGCAATCGAACCTGCCGGACACCGATCGATCGAAACATCCATCCCCGGAGCAACTGGTTTAAACTTCATCCCAATCCCCCATTCCATACAAAACGTTTCAACCTCCTCTTGGGTTAAACGAGAATAACTTACGGCTAGATCCTTACGAGCACCCATAAGTTATGATTGAAAGAAAGAAAAACGAAAATAAAGAACTAACCTGGACAAAGGAAAGGGAAGATATGGAAGGAAACTTGAGTGAAAATGAAGAAACTTTGTGATTATCTTGATAAAAAAATGAAAAATAAGGCTAAATAGGAGTTATGATTACACGACAATTAATTAAACTGCCCTCTGCAAAAACCCCCTTCAGTCACATCAACCGTCCTGTCAAAATTCAAATTTCAAAAAACTCAACTGTAACGAACCCTTCAAGCCTTGAAGCCTTTAAGCAATACAAATAAATGTGTAAAAGTCAGAAGTATTTGAGCTCATTTCCCAAAAACCTCTGACTTGGGGGAGCTGATGACGGGGGTAGCTCAAAACCAAATAAAATGACTTAGGCACACAAACGCTTGGAAGGTTAAAGGATTAAAGGGTTCACAACCAGCGACCTCAGGTGAACAGTAAAAAGGATGCAAACAGTAGAACATCACTTCACTGATTACTTGATCAGACCTCTCACAGCCGTAAAAGAGAACATGTGCACAGAGAACAACCTTTTATCCACATATCTAAACCGTTCAACCCCCAAATGTGTAAGTCTCCCACTGCAAGCACGGTTCACTGGTCCAAGGTTTCCTCTTTGGGCGATGACTTCCTCTATAAATGATACTTCATTTAGTGCATTGTGGACATTCCGATCAGCTCTGATTCTTAAGGAATCCCTGATCTCCCTTCTCGAGTGTTTGTTCCATTCAAGTCTCTTTTCTTCACATCCAACACACACAACTTGATCGTTCTTGCTTATGAGGCTGAACACACTTCAGCCAAATATCTTGAACAATCAACAAACAAAAATAGTGAACCTCTCTCCACGTCTTGCAAACGTGGGGGACCGCACGACCTGCGTTAGGCAAACCGGAACCCTCCAACCCTTTTGCCTAACCAGCCTAGCTACTATCACCGGTCTAGTGTTTGTTGCATCAAATAAGGAAATATATTAAATATAAATAGACATTCAATATAAACAAGATGGACTTAAGCTCTAAATTACTTATTAATCTAAAATGTGAAAAGATGTAAGTAGTTTATTTTCTTGTTGTGATCAAATAAGAATAAAACAGAAAAAGACCACACACTGAAATTAGGGTCCACGCATTATATAATCTTGGAAATAAATGAAGACATGAAACTGTCAACTACTTGTTTGTCCTCAGGTGGCCCTTATATGGCTTGACCGGCCTAACCATGGCATGGTTCTCATGGTCCAAATGACTCAAGGTCCCATGCATATCACATAACCACATATCATTACATTCATGGTTCAAATTTGTGGAGATGCATGGGTCCAAACTACGTGTTCAAGTAGTTGTGGTATAGTCGGTTGAATGATTCTTAGGAAAATATCCAACGGTTGCAAACACTAGTGTGACGACAAGGTTCATGTTATCAGGATACGCCCTGCATAGATCATGCAAGTCACAATGAGTCCACTAGACACGTTTTGTCGCACATTTTATGCGAATAAAATGGGGTTGATTTAGGTAAGTTTTGGTTTTAGTAATAGATTCATTTAGGTTTATTTAAATTGTACAATACACGTATTAGGATGTATTCTTGTAAAATTTGATAACTTAAAATGAGTCTAAATAAGCTAACATCGCCCATCACCATTCTTTGTGACCACCACCGTTGGCACACAGCCACCACCGCATTCGACGCCACGGCCACTGTCGTTGTCACCTGTCTCCACGCCACCACAGTCAACGTTACCACCGCCACCACCACAATAGCTACCTCCATCCATCGTCACTAGTTTCTTTCTTTCTACAACAATCATTTTCAACCTGAGCTCGTTTTCTTCATATACCATTTTCAATCAAACAACAATTGATATTTTTTGAAAAAAAAAATGACCCGTTTTGTCTCAAACTTAGTTTGACCCACACCAAATTTGAGTTGAACTTGATTTGACCAGTTACATGACTTGCTTTGCCAAATTTAGTTAAGCGATTGTAACTAAAACATTATCTATATGGGGTGTTTTTAGTTCAATGATAGAGATATATTAAGAAATAAGTACAGGTAAATAAGATAATGAAGAATCGAGAAGTGATCATTCTTGCGGTATGTGCATATAATGTATATATGTGTGGGCGTTTGAGAGGTAAAAGTGAAAGTGGACTAATTTTAACATTATTTTACCAAGTTCGTGAGAATAACGTCAAAAGAGGGGATGGTTAATCATACATCATGTGGTGGTGTTGATAGCCGAAAGACAAGGGAGTACATGCACTAATCGGCATTTGTCTTAATTGCTGAGTGTTATGTGCCTTATGTCCAAGGCTTGATGCAAAACTACTATCGAGCCGGGGGTCTCACTGGAAGCAGCCTCTCTATTACTACGGACTAGAGGTAATGCTGTCTATATATTTTCCTCCTCGAACACACTAACTTAGCTTTGCTATTGGTGAGATTTACTGAGTATAATGATGAAGAATCTAGAGATGAGAATTGACAAAGAAAAAAAAAAGAGATTAATGGACAAGAGAAGAAAATAAGAGGACACATGCCGTGACCTCATTCCTTCCTCCATTTTTACTCAAAATTAACTTTGTTTTTCTTTTTTATTACATTATATTTATATTTATTATCACTATACATAAATGTGTAGTAGTTGGGTTCCCGTAAGAAGTATTTCAATTGAAGGTTATGAGTGTCACTATTATCTTTTACATATTTGTACCTTACATTTATTCTCATGATTCTCATGGAAAAGACTTGTCATAGCCTGTGGTGTTGCATCAGCTTGAATCGTCTCGCAATCAACCCTAGCGTACAATGATAAAGCATGAAGAACCTAACTTTTTCTTACCGAGGGTACGTCCTTTTTTCAGCCTTATACACAGTTGTCGCAAATGTGAGCTTTTGGTTGGTAACCTTTTAGAAATTCCAATGGGTCCTAATATTAACACATGACAAAAACTTATTTACACATGGTGTATACGGGCCGTATACTGTTATACGGCCCGTATAGAATTTTAAAAACTAACAAAGTCTGTGCCAGCAGACTTTGTCAGTCTTTTTAATTCCATACGGGCCGTATAACAGTATACGGCCCGGCCCGTATACACCATGTGTAAATAATTTGCCTGGTCGTATACAATGTATACGAACTTGTATATGGGCCGTATAATGTTATACGGCCTGTATTCTTCAAAAATTAGATTTTTCTCAAAGTATTTAAGCGATTTAAGGTGTCAATTACACGAGACATTTTACAGTCGTGAGGTGCTCAAACCTTTCTAAAAGTAGAAAAAAATAAAACAAACATTAACTAGTAACAAAGATTGAAGAACAAAAAAACATGTCGTATGACTGTAATAAAACGGAAGCTATCAACGGGGGATTACGGGCATGGTGTTATTCTTTATTTAATATTTACAGAATAAAAGAAAGGGTGAGGCATTTGATGAGAGTTGTAAGGACAAGCGTTGAAATTAAGAGTCCCGTCATTACAACCACTTGCTTCATAAGACACTTGCTTCATAGGACTCATTTGAATCGTCTCGAAAGTACTGAATAACCGAAATAAAAGCTTCAGTTTCATCAGCCTGTAGCGAAGAAACCAAATTCACAACAATGAGTCTGAGTCCATTGTTGTTCGTGAATGTTTCAAATCATCATAGAAGAAGTGTCGGGTTCTTCTGCTAGTGGTCGGGCTTCCAATGCTCACACAGGGTGATAAACAACGCTGATATGATCACAAACCAACTGCCTTATCTTGAGTCGTCGGGAAAACTTTTCCTCAGGGGAGGGTGAGTAGTATGAGTCTGAGTCAATTGTGGTTCGTGAATGTTTCGAATCATCATAGAAGACATGTCAGGTTCTTCTGCTAGTTATTCAGAATGTTTCGAATCATCATTAAAATTTAACAATGCGGTCTTGATTGAAGACGTAATTGCAAGACTGTTTGTCGGGCTTCCAATGCTCACACAGGGTGAAAAACAACCCTTGATGTTGAAACCGGTTTTACCTCATGAAAATGAAAGAAACAAATTTTTTTAGAGAAGCGTTGGGATTCAAGGGTTTATGAGGCAAAGTTAACATTCAGATTCAGATTCAGAAAGCAGATGATTAGTACTTGGTTTATTCTCTTTAATCTATTAGAACGATCCTTGTTTTGTCACGTACATGCGTTTAATTCCCAACATACTCGTTTTGTCACGTACATTTCGTAAGAAACTTTTCGTGCACTGAACCTTCAGTTGTGTACGCAAATTCACCACTGGTTTCTACAGCACAAGCACATACACAGGGAGAATGTTCTCGAAATTGAAGGAAAAGAAAAAATTGTTGCTGATGTTTTTCACTATCAGGATTTTGTTGGTTTGTTTCCAGGTAGGGTTTAGAATGTTTGAAGTATTCTTGGTTCAATACCAACTCTTCTGAAAGACAAGAATACAACGTTCATGTATCACAAGGAATGACCGATCTAAGGCAGAGATCTACATCTATATCTTTTGTTCACTGACAAACTATGTGACATGTGTCTGGTCCATAGCTACACGTAAACACCGCATTTGAAGATCCTTGCATTGGATAAAATTAGTTGGAATTTGTGGATCAACAGAAATAACTCGCCATTCTCTTGCACCTTCAACTATGTTGGTTCGGTTTAGTTATTTTCCGACTGTTTCAGTTATGATTCAATAAATAATATCTGATTGAGAAGCACTAAAACGATTGCGGTTGTCCAATTCCAGGTCGTCTTTAGTAGTGTTTGTTTGAGAAACTGATTAAGATAAACAACGGTTCTCCAATTCCAGAGTAAGCAAATACACATTCCGAATAACTTCACAAAGATTTGTTGAAAACCCAACATCAACAAAGATTTGTTGAAAACCCAACATCAACAAATGATTGGTCGACTTCCCCGTTATAGATTGGCGGTTTACACGCCATGTATTCCTTATACGAGCACCCTTTACGTTCCCCAGTTTTGTCTTTCATAAGGTTGACACTATCCTCCAACCTTTTAACTCGCTCTTCTACGAGCGACAACACCGTGCTTTGAATCTTGTCTATAAACCCGGATAAACTGCCTTCAATTGCCTTTCCTACTTCTTCGGCAATTATCTCTTTCATTTGTTCGGTACTTGTCGGCACCGGATCATTATTGCTCCCTTTCGACATCTTGAAACTGAAATGTTTACATCAAACGTTAAACATTTCATTCATGACATTGCTTCATTTGTTTCGGTTTAGCCAAGTTCCTAACTTGCTTTAACCGTTCACATTTAATGCACTTTCCGGGTTTGAGTGTGTTAACACGCTCTTCCCATGCATGTCAATTCGTTTCTCATTCCTTACATAAGACATAATTTATTAACATAATAGGTTAATTCTTACCGGATGATCGATCAAGCTTGAACCGAACACTTTGTTGACAACCTTAAGCTCTGATGCCAACTTGTAACACCCGTCTAATTTTACATGGATTTAATAGTTGTTCATACCATATTATATGAAAATTTCTAAGTTGTGACATAATATTCCATAAGTAGGGTTCAAAAGTAACAACATTTAGTCGACTAACGACTAAATCAAAACATTCAAAGTTGTTTACAATTCACAAACATAGTCTATTAAGGATTTAAAACATTGCGGAAGCTTCAAAAACAGTGTTCGGTTCTTCGTCATCAGCTCGATCGCCATCCGAAAGTTCACCAACATCACCTAATATCAAAACCACATCAAGGGTTAATTTTGACAATAATAAAACACGTATAATCGAAATCTAGCATCAAAACGATTGAAAACAAATAAAATTCTCGGATCAGGGTCGCTCGCGCCCCGCGAGAGATGTTACGCGGGCCCTAGACACTATAGTTGTTCCTAAATCATCATAACACACACATGCAACCATAATTTCATAAATTCCCAATTTCATGAGAATTTCAAGTTGAGAGTTTTCATCAAAATTTACATACCTTCTAATCCTCTTGTGATGAGGATCAATAATCTATGCTTTAATTTCGATTTCAACTTGGATTGAGCCTTTAATTTGCAAGTTTAGTGAAGTTTTAGGGTTTTGAAGAGTGGGGATCGCCCCTGACCTTCTCCTGTGCGACCAGACCCTTCAAATGGGTGTTTGGTTTTGATTTTTTTTATTAAAATTAACAATATAGTTTCAATTCTTACAACTTTGGCCCTTCCACTTTGTTCAACTTATAGTTTAGTTGCTTTTAACCCTATTATAAGCTATTTCTAGACTTGTAACTAACTAGGTTAAAATTCCTAGTTAGTAAATTCTCATTTATTATACTTTATAATTCTAATATAAAGTTTTATATTTTCGGGGTGTTACAAGTCCACCCCCCTTAAAAAGGGTTTCGTCCCCGAAACCGAAGTACGTACCAAATAATGTAGGGTGGAGACGTCGCATCTCCTCTTCGGACTCCCACGTAGTGTCCGAACCTTTCCTATGCTCCCATTTGACCTTGACTTGATTAATCACTTTGTTCCTCTAACTCTTCTCTTTACGATCTAAAATCGCAATTGGTTTTACTGCATAGTTGAGGCTGTTATCCACCTCGATATCATTGTAGTGGATACGAGCAGTTTCGTCTGCCAAACATTTTCGGATATGTGACACGTGAAATGTGCTATGAATCCCACTCAACTCCTCGGGTAATTCGAGACGATAAGCTACCTTACCCACCCGTTCGGTGATTCTGAATGGCCCAATGAATCTTGGGCTCAACTTTCCTCTTTTTCTGAATCGTATTATTCCCTTCCACGGTGATACTTTCAACATAACTTTGTCGCCAACCTGGAATTCGATTGGCCTGTTCCTTTTGTCAGCTTACGCCTTTTGTCTATCTTGGGCCGCTTTCAAGTGTGCCCGAACCATGTCGATTTTCTCATTCGTAGCTCGGATTATATCAATAGGTGCCAGCCCTCGTGGACCCACTTCTCCCCAACATACCGGAGTTCGACATTTTCTGCCATATAACATTTCATACGGGGCCATCTTAATGCTCGCGTGATAGCTATTGTTATATGAAAATTCGACCAAGGGTAGATAGACATCCCAACTACCCCCGAAATCAATAATGCAAGCCCGCAGCATATCTCCCAACGTTTGTATTGTTCTTTCACTCTGCCCATCCGTTTGTGGATGGTAAGCAGTGCTAATGAACAATTTAGTTCCCATTTGTTCTTGGAATTCACGCCAAAAATTCGAAGTAAAGCGAGTATTTCTGTCTGACACAATGGATATCGGTACCCCATGTCGTGCTATGATTTCATTGGTATACACCTCTGACATCTTCTCGGATGTATAAGTCTCACGAATTGGAATGAAGTGAGCGCTTTTCGTCAATCTATCTACAACTACCCATATAGCGTCAAACCCGCGGTTAGTTTTGGGCAATTTGGTCAACAAATCCATGGTGATTTGTTCCCATTTCCAAACCGGAATTTCCAACGGTTGAAGTTTAGTTTTTGGTGCTCCGCCTTGACTTGTAAACATGTCAAGCATTTTTCTACGTACTTCACCACATCTCTTTTCATCCCGGGCCACCAATAGTTTTGTTTTAAATCATTGTACATTTTGGTCGCTCCCGGATGGATGGAATAACGGGACTTATGAGCTTCATCGAGTAGAAGCTTTTTAACTCCACATGTATTGGGAATCCAAATTCTGTTGAAACGTGTTTTCAAACCATGGTTGCTTACTTCGAGATCTCTAACTTGGCCAATAATTCTTTCTTTTCTCCTGTTTTCCGTCTTTACCGCTTCATCTTGTGCTTCTCGAATTCGTTCGAGTAAGCCTGAGGTCACAATGAGTTGTAATGATCGTACTCGGATCGGAGCATAATCTGTCTTTCTGCTTAGGGCATCCGCCACCACATTTGCCCTTCCAGGGTGATAATGTATTTCATAGTCGAAGTCTTTCACCGTTTCTAGCCATCGCCTTTGTCGCATATTTAACTCCTTCTGATCGAAGAAGTATTTCAAGCTCTTGTGGTCGGTGAATATGGTGCACTTTACCCCATATAAGTAATGTCTCCATATTTTTAATGCAAATACCACCGCAGCCAACTCGAGATCGTGCGTGGGGTATTTCTTCTCGTGTATCTTCAATTGCCTCGAGGCATAAGCTATAACCTTGCCCCGTTGCATCAAAACGCATCCGAGCCCTGATAGTGAAGCATCCGAATAAATCACCATGTCTTCGACTCCGTCCGGCAATGTCAATACCGGAGCTTGAGTTAACTTTTCTTTTAGCGTTTGAAACGCTCTTTCTTGATCGACACCCCAAATGAACTTTTCTTTCTTTTGGGTTAGCTTTGTTAGCGGTGACGCAATCTTGGAGAAATCTTGAATGAATCTCCTATAGTATCCCGCAAGCCCCAAAAAGCTTCTAATTTCCGAAGGGTTCTTCGGGGGATTCCATTTTGACACAGCCTCGATCTTTGACGGATCCACCAATACTCCGTCGGCACTTATGACGTGGCCAAGAAATTGTACCTCTCGTAACCAAAAGGCACACTTAGAGAATTTCGCATACAGCCTTTCTCGTCTAAGTGTCTCTAACACTTCTTGTAAGTGGTGTGCGTGTTCAGCTTCACTTTTCGAATACACCAAAATATCATCGATAAACACGATGACCGACTTATCCAACATTGGCTTGCAAACCCAGTTCATGAGGTCCATAAAAGCCGCGGGTGCATTTGTTAGCCCAAATGACATCACGAGGAATTCGTAATGTCCGTATCTCGTGCAGAAAGCCGTCTTCGGCACATCTTCTTCCCTGACCTTTAGTTGGTGATACCCAGATCTAAGGTCAATTTTTGAAAACCAGTTCGCACCTTGTAATTGGTCGAATAAATCATATATCCTCGGAAGCGGGTATCGGTTCTTTACCGTGAGTTTGTTTAACTCCCGGTAATCGATACACATCCGCATGCTCCCGTCTTTCTTTTTCACGAACAGTACCGGTGCGCCCTAAGGAGACACACTCGGCCTTATAAATCCTTTGTCAAGCAGGTCTTGAATTTGGGACATCAACTCTTGTAATTCCGACGGCGCGAGTCGGTACGGTGCTTTAGCTACGGGTTTTGCGCCCGGAATCAATTCGATCCCGAACTCTACTTCCCGTTCAGGCGGTATCCCCGGTAAATCCTCCGGAAACACATCTTCATAATCTCGTACTACCGGTACATCTTCAATCTTCCGTGATTCTTTCTCGGGCTCATTTGCGTATATCATGAATGCCTTGCATCCTCGCTTCATAAGCTTGTGAGCTTTCAACATTGAGCACACTATGGGGTTACCTCCTTTTTCGCCATAGATGGTGACGTGTTTCCCGCTCGGAGATGTTAGTTTTATCTCTTTACGAAAACACACGACCTTTTCATGGTGTTGAGATAGCCAATCCATCCCAACGACTACTTGAAATTCTCCCATCGACATCGGGATTAGGTCTATCAAGTATTCCTCATCGTCGATGCTTAATTTGCAGCCTCGACAAACATCACAAACTATAAAACTTTTGTTGTCCCCTATTTCAACTTCTAAGGGCACAGATAATTTCATCAATACAAATGAAGGATGTCGAATAAATCCATGTGAAATGAAGGATTTATTCGCACCCGTATCAAACAATACACGTGCTGGAATTGAGTTAATTGTGAATATACTTGAAACCACATCGGGTTCTGTCTTCGCTTCAGCCGCGGTAAGTTGAAAGGACCTAGCCTTCGCTTTGGGATCTGTTGGAGATTCTTTAACATCTCTCTTTCCAACTAAGTCCGGACATTCGGACTTTTTGTGGCCGGGTTGATAACATTTGTAGCAAACAGAGACTTTTCCCGGGCATAGCGAGGCCGTGTGCCCCGTCTTATTACATATGGGGCATGGCTTGTCTTTGAACCGACATTCCCCTTTGTGTCCCTTCCCGCACACTTTACAACTTGGTGACCCACCTTTAGCATCCACCTTCTTTCCCGATTCTCCAGTTCGGGCTTTCTTTGTAGGGCTTGCATTCACATCATGTGCCCTTCGCTCACCTCTTTCGACTTGTTTCTTCAACTCGATTTCCCGTTCCCGAGCAACGTTTATGATTTCAGTAAGGGTCTCATATTTTGAAGGAGTCATAAACTCCCTATATTCAGCGCTCAACATATTGTAGTAGTAGTATATTTTCGGTTCTTCGTTCGTCACCAATTCACTACTAAACTTCATTTTATCCATAAACATCGCCGTGATCTTGTCTATGGTTTCACCCTTATGCCTAAGTTGCATAAACTCTTCCTTGATTTTGTTAATGACCGCTTTGGGACTATGATGTTTAAGAAATGGTGTCTTAAACTCTTCCCATGTCATGGCCCTTGCCGCTTCGGCCCCTATTTCATTCTTTTTGTTATCCCACCAATCCTTGGCTTGTCCTCTTAACTGACCCGTTCCGTAGGCAACGAAATCGCTTTCGTCACAATGGGTCCTTTCAAACACCCCTTCAATGTCGCCCAACCATCTTTGGAAAATTATCGGGTCGACTTCCCCGTTATAGATTGGCGGTTTACACGCCATGAATTCCTTATATGAGCACCCTTTACGTTCCCCAGTTTTGTCTTTCATAAGGTTGACACTATCCTCCAACCTTTTAACTCGCTCTTCTACGAGCGACAACACCATGCTTTGAATCTTGTCTATAAACCCGGATAAACTGCCTTCAATTGCCTTTCCTACTTCTTCGGCAATTATCTCTTTCATTTGTTCGGTGCTTGTCGGCACCGGATCATTATTGCTCCCTTTCGACATCTTGAAACTGAAATGTTTACATCAAACGTTAAACATTTCATTCATGACATTGCTTCGTTTGTTTCGGTTTAGCCAAGTTCCTAACTTGCTTTAACCGTTCACATTTAATGCACTTTCCGGGTTTGAGTGTGTTAACACGCTCTTCCCATGCATGTCAATTCGTTTCTCATTCCTTACATAAGACATAATTTATTAACATAATAGGTTAATTCTTACCGGACGATCGATCAAGCTTAAACCGAACACTTTGTTGACAACCTTAAGCTCTGATGCCAACTTGTAACACCCGTCTAATTTTACATGGATTTAATAGTTGTTCATACCATATTATATGAAATTTCTAAGTTGTGACATAATATTCCATAAGTAGGGTTCAAAAGTAACAACATTTAGTCGACTAACGACTAAATCAAAACATTCAAAGTTGTTTACAATTCACAAACATAGTCTATTAAGGATTTAAAACATTGTGGAAGCTTCAAAAACAGTGTTCGGTTCTTCGTCATCAGCTCGATCGCCATCCGAAAGTTCACCAACATCACCTAATGTCAAAACCACATCAAGGGTTAATTTTGACAATAATAAAACACGTATAATTGAAATCTAGCATCAAAACGATTGAAAACAAATAAAATTCTCGGATCAGGGTCGCTCGCGCCCCGCGAGAGATGTTACGCGGGCCGCGAGAACCCCTTGCGTGTCGCGGCGCATGTCGGGTCCCCTTCCGCGTGGCGCAGGGGATCGGGTTTTCCAGCAGCTTATGTTTTGTGAGCTGCATTTTCTGCCAGCTCCGGAAAACTCAGATTTTAACTTAAAATGTGCATATCTTTTGACTCGTAAGTCCGTTTTAGGTGATTCTTTTTCCTATGCGTCTGTAAATTCATTACCGACATGCCTATTACAAATTTCATACCGAAAAATTTGTTTACGGACCAAAATATTATATGTCCATTTGCAATTATTTGACCCACTCTAACTTAACCATTTTATTACCATTTAACTAGTAAACCTAAGGCGTTTATTACCCAACTCCGGGGCTTATTATCACTGGCACTTCATTACCAAACTTATGGCTTCGTGCTCTTGTGACCATTTCCGCCAATTCCTTCTACTTACAATTTTAATACTTACAAAGTATCATTATTCGACCCGTTTGGTCCATCTATGGAAAATCCTCCATTTTGATGACTACCAAACAACTACTAACCAATTCTTATCCTACGAATTTAAGTAACGTACAAGATTGCTACATCCAACATAATTTTTATCAATAACGCATAGTTTAACAACAATTCATCGAATGTAACGGATCAAGTTACATACCTTAGTGTACGCCCTTCAACCGCAAATCACCACCGGCTTGTCCACTCGACGTCCCGGTATCCTTTCCTATAGAGTTCAATTTAAGACGTGTTTAGAACTCTCTTTAAACCTTATATCGCATAATACACCGAAACATCATAATTATGCGTTTGAACTTTAAATTTCAATTTTAAGCCTTCTTTGAGGCATTTTCACAAACACTTTAAGGGCAGATTTTTACATGATTATATGACAAGTTTCTAGCTTATCGCTTAGCCCTAATTTCACATCAATCAACATTTTACATGATTGTTAGCTTCTACATTTCTGAAATCACTTCAAAATTGTCAAATTACACTAGGACAACACCCAATTTCCTAGTGTTCATCAATTTACACATAACCCACTAATCACCTACAATGGTGTTCATAGTTTCCACTAAAATTTCACATGATTTCAACTTGTGTTTGTCTAGGGTTTGTCCCTAGACACTATAGTTGTTCCTAAATCATCATAACACACACATGCAACCATAATTTCAGAAATTCCCAATTTCATGAGAATTTCAAGTTAAGAGTTTTCATCAAATTTTACATACCTTGTAATCCTCTTGTGATGAGGATCAATAATCTATGCTTTAATTTCGATTTCAACTTGGATTGAGCCTTCAATTTGCAAGTTTAGTGAAGTTTTAGGGTTTTGAAGAGTGGGGATCGCCCCTGACCTTCTCTTGTGTGACCAGACCCTTCAAATGGGTGTTTGGTTTTGATTTTTTTTATTAAAATTAACAATATAGTTTCAATTCTTACAACTTTGGCCCTTCCACTTTGTTCAACTTATAGTTTAGTTGCTTTTAACCCTATTATAAGCTATTTCTAGACTTGTAACTAACTAGGTTAAAATTCCTAGTTAGTAAATTCTCATTTATTATACTTTATAATTCTAATATAAAGTTTTATATTTTTCGGGGTGTTACACTTGTGATGTCCTTCGGGTTAACTAATGCACCCGCGGCTTTCATGGACCTCCTGAACCGGGTCTGTAAGCCTATGCTAGATAAGTCGGTAATAGTGTTCATTGATGACATCTTGATATATTCAAAGAATGAAGCAAAACACACAAATCATTTGCGTGAAGTATTAGAGACGCTCAGAAAAGAGAAATTGTACGCAAAGTTCTCGAAATGTGCTTTCTGGTTGCGAGAAGTACAATTTCTCGGGCACATCATTAGTGCAAACGGGGTGTTAGTAGACCTGTCAAAGATAGAAGCCGTGGCAAGATGGGATCCACCGAAGAATCCTTCGGAGATCAGAAGCTTTTTGGGGCTTGCGGGTTATTATCGAAGATTCATACAGAATTTCTCCAAAATTGCTATACCATTAACCAAATTAACCCGTAAGGACGAAAAGTTTATCTGGAGTGATGATCAGGAAAGGGCGTTCCTAACTCTTAAGGAAAAACTGACCCATGCACCGGTATTGTCATTACCGGATGGAACAGACGACATGGTAGTTTACTCAGATGCATCACATTCGGGGCTTGGCTGCGTTTTGATGCAACGGGGCAAGGTTATAGCCTATGCCTCGAGGCAGCTAAAAACTCATGAGAAGAGATATCCTACCCATGACCTCGAGTTGGCGGCAGTGGTGTTCGCCTTGAAAATATGGAGGCATTATTTGTATGGGGTGAAATGCACTATCTTTGCCGACCATAAAAGCTTGAAGTATTTCTTCGATCAGAAGGAATTAAATATGAGACAGAGGCGGTGGTTAGAAACCGTCAAAGACTTTGATTGTGAAATACATTACCACCCCGGGAAGGCTAATGTAGTGGCAGACGCGTTGAGCCGAAAGACAGATTATACGCCTATTCGAGTACGATCGATGCAACTAACTGTGACATCAGGTTTGCTTGAGCAAATCCGGAAATCTCAAATCGAAGCAATAAAGGAAGAAAATGTAAAAAGGGAAAGAATAGTTGGGCAGTTAAAAGACCTGGTGGATGATAACCAAGGATTGAAAACTCGATTTGGGAGAATTTGGGTTCCAAACTCATGTGGGGCCAAGGCACTTCTACTTGACGATGCCCATAAATCTTGTTATTCGATACATCCGGGGGCGACCAAGATGTATAACGATTTAAAACAAAATTATTGGTGGCCTGGAATGAAAAGAGACATCGTGAAATATGTGGAGAAGTGTTTGACATGCTTGCAAGTCAAAGCGGAGCACCAAAAGCCATATGGTAAGTTGCAACCATTGGACATCCCAGTTTGGAAATGGGAACAAATCACCATGGATTTGTTGACCAAATTACCCAAAACCAACCGCGGGTTTGATGCTATATGGGTAGTCGTGGACAGATTGACGAAAAGTGCTCACTTCATTCCGATTCGTGAGACTTATACATCCGAGAAGATGTCGGAGGTGTACACTAATGAAATCATAGCACGTCATGGGGTACCGATATCCATTGTGTCAGACAGAGATACTCGGTTCACTTCGAATTTTTGGCATGACTTCCAAGAACAAATGGGGACTAAACTATTCATTAGCACCGCTTACCATCCACAAACGGATGGTCAGAGTGAAAGAACAATACAAACTTTGGAGGATATGCTGCGAGCTTGCATTATTGACTTCGGGGGTAGTTGGGATGTCTATCTACCCTTGGTCGAATTTTCATATAACAATAGCTATCAATCGAGCATTAAAATGGCCCGGTATGAGATGTTATATGGTAGAAAATGTCGAACCCCGGTATGTTGGGGAGAAGTGGGTCCACGAGGACTAGCACCTACTGATATAATCCGAACTACGAACGAGAAGATCGACATGGTCCGAACCCACCTAAAAGCGGCTCAGGATAGACAAAAGTCGTACGCGGATAAACGAAATAGGGCAATTGAGTTTCAAGTGGGCGATAAGGTAATGTTGAAAGTATCGTCGTGGAAAGGAATAATACGGTTCAGAAAAAGAGGGAAGTTGAGCCCAAGATTTATTGGGCCATTCAGAATCACCGAACGGGTTGGTAAAGTAGCATATCGTCTCGAACTACCCGAGGAGTTGAGTGGGATTCATATCACTTTCCACGTGTCACATCTTCGAAAATGTTTAGCAGACGAAACTGCTCGTATCCACTACGATGATATCGAGGTGGATAACAGCCTCAACTATGTAGTAAAACCAATTGCGATTTTAGATCGTAAAGAGAAGAGTTTGAGGAACAAAGTGATTAACCAAGTGTAGGTTAAATGGGAACACAGGAAGGGTGCGGATACCACATGGGAATCCGAAGAAGAGATGCAACGGCTCTACCCCATACTATTTGGTACGTAAATTCGGTTTCGGGGACGAAACCCTTTTTAAGGGGGGTGGACTTGTAACATCCCGAAAATATAAAACTTTATATTAGAGTTATAAAGTATAAATAAACAGGAATTAATTAACTAGGAAACTATAACCTAGTTAACTACAAGTTTAGTAGTAACTAGAAATATGGTTAAAATAATCAAACTATATGTTAAACAAAAGTGGAGGGGCCTAAGTTGTTAAAATTGAAACTTATATTATTAGTTTTAATAAAAATAAAACCAAACACCCCATTAGAAGGGTCTGGTCAATCAAGAACAGGAGAGGGGCGATCCCCCATCTTCAAAACCCTAATATCACTAAACTCACAAATTGAAGGCTCAATCCAAGTTGAAATCGAAATCTGAACATAGATTTGTGATCACCTTGTCAAGAAGGTCATAAGGTATGTCAAATTAGGTTGTTTTGATTCAACCCAAATTCTTGCATGTGATTGAAATTGAGTGTTGAGCTTAATTATGTGTTGTAAACCTGAAATTTGAAAGTAATATAAGGTTTAGGGACAAACCCTAGATGAATTCTTGTCAAAATTCTTGCATGATAATTGTATGGATCAAAATCACCATAGTGGGTGATTAATATATGAGTAGAACTTGATAAACACTAGGATTAAAACTCTTGTTCTAGTTTAAACTGAAATTATGAGGAAATCTCTAAATTGTGGATGTTAAAATATGGACATGTAGTCTAATTGAAGTTATTTATGGTGATAAACTCAAGTTATGAACTTGGTTTAGATCATGTAGAAATCTGACCCGCTAGGTGTTTGATAAAACGCCTAAATGAGGGTTAAAATGTTAAAGGTTGGGTAAAACGCAGATTTGAATATGTTAAGAAATAATGCGTTAAAGCTTATAAAGGAGTTCTAATCTTGTTATGAATTGAACTCTTTAGGCAAGGAATCCGGAACGTCAAGTGGACACGCCGGAGGTGATACACACGGAAAAGGTGTGCTTTAAAGGTGCGTGACTTTAGTCTCGTTACATTATGTAAAAATGTTTGGTTTTAGTGTATAAATGATGTCGTAGTGTAATGGATGCGTTTGATGTGTCGTTAAAGTGGCGAAGTTCACTAGACCATCAAACGGGTCAAAATAAAGATTTGGAATTGGGTTTGGCTTGTCAATAAAGTGATGGTCTTCACTAGATAGCCAAACGGGTCGAAATGAGGCATGTAAAGGAATCACATGGGTACAGACTTGAAAGTTTCATATCTCGCTAGGTGATGGATTGTACCACACCAATAAATTGGTTATGTTGATTTAAGTCTACGAACCCGTGATATCGGGTCAAACACTAGAGGTCAATAAGATGTGTCGTTTGAAACGGAATGTTGAATTCCGAGGAAACGAGCTTTTAGTTCCAAGGAAACATGAAGCCATGAATAACGTAAACACACCAAGATGTACAAGCCCGGGAACTTGGGTAATGGCATCTAAAAGGTTTAGAATAAGAAATTTGAAATATACACTTATAGTTAGAAGGGATCGAATAAATGCAAGTATAGTAACTTTTAGCCGAATGATCGGCGAGACAAATATTGGTATGACAAACAAAACGAACATGTCCATAATGAATTTACAGACATACAGGAAGGAAATAGCCTAAATCGGTATGCGAATTGGATCGAAATTCACAAAAAAGTCAAATGGCAAAATCCCAGCGTCCACCGTAAATTACGGTCTCCACCGTAATTTACGGTGGAAATCAAAAATGTTACGGTGGGTTATCCCTGTGTTACGGCAGAACCAAAATCATTCAGGGTCTACCGTAACTTACGGTAGACACCGTAAGTTACGGTGGTGCCCAGAAAACTTGTATTTTATTCACCTTTCGATGTCGGAATTTGTATATATATGCTATACTAATGTCAAAACTAATGTCTTTAGTTGTTTGACCCTAGGTATGGATGAGGTCCTCCCGGATGGTGATCAAGTACATTGTCAAGAACCGAACACGCATTTTGAAGCTTCCGCACCAAACTTAACTTTCTCTAGACTTTAATCGTGTTGTAAATGGTTTGTTAACCGTGTTTTGAATCCTTTAAACTAGTTGTTAGTTGACTAGCAAGGGTTAACTTAAAACTTGTTATGTACTATCTTGGTTTTGTTTTGGATACTATCGTAATTATGTATGGTCTTTAAACATGAAAAGTTTTTTTGTAAACTCTTATTAGTATGAAGTTAATATAATTATTTATTAAATTCCGTCCAAATATTAAGGGTGTTACAAATACAAACCCGACACGTCTTCTGTGATGATTCGAAACATTCCGAATAACTAGCAGAAGAACCCGACACGTCTTCTGCTAGTTACTCTTTTCTTCGATTTCAACAAATCTTTCAAGACCATTTACCTCTTTCAACCTACCAAAACACCGTAAACCCCTTCTTTTAATCTATATAAAAACATCCTTCTTTTAATCTATTAGAACGAGGCAACTTTCCTTATCACCCGAACCGGTGATTTCTTATCCATACTATTCTTCATAGCCATATTCTCACTCACAAGTTGTTGATCTTTGGGTGGTGATTTACTCCCGAACAAACCATGCCCACCTTGACCATTGAGCTACGCTGAGAATCCACAACGCTTATGGCCAAATTCTTTCCTTCAATCTTGGCAAAATCAAGGCCTGCTTGTTTTATTATTTTCGTCTACATGTGTTTTGAAACAGTACATTTTGCATCGGTGCCTGCTTGAATTGCAGAAAGCAAAGGATAACGAAGATGAACATTGTTTGAGAACCTGATTCAGATACACAACGGTCTTTTTGCTTCGTCCAGTAGAACTATTTGTGTATGCATTCTTTTGGTAGTTAACAACGCTAATTAGAAAAAAATCTGTAAAATTAATCATATCGATTGCTATAACAGGATGGATGTGACACACATAGATAGATAAGTTGTCACAGTTGTCAAGACTGTTTGTCGGGTTTCCAATGCTCACACAGGGTGATAAACAACGCTGATACGAACACATGTGTTTCGAAATAGGCTTTGTTCTTGGTTTAATGAAGTTACACGTAACATCTAGTTATATTCAGATTTAAACAATGCACGCCTCAACTGAGATAACGGACATCCATCAAGTTCAAAAAGAAAACTTGTGTTTCCCATAGTCACAAAATATTGTGGTTTGTATTTCGCATAGTCACCGTTTCCGAAGTAAAACACGGTTGTGGTTTGTATTTCGCATAGCCACCGTTTCCGTAGTAAAAAACGGTTGCGGTTTGTATTCCGCATAGCCACCATTTCCGTAGTAAAAAACGGTTGCGGTTTGCACATTCAATCTTCAATACTTCATTAAAAATACCACTAGTAAAAGAACCCGACACGTCTTCATGTTACGGAGAATGTTCTAAAAATTGAAGGAAAATGAAAAGATTTGTTGAAATCGAATTTGACAACTATGACAGTTTATTAAAAGTAGCAATCACCTCCAATCTTTTCCTGGTCAAATCACACAATATAAAGTTTAAAGTTATCGTGTGTTGTAGTTTGGAAAGATGACCGAATAGAGATCTGAATAACAAACTGTGGAGAACTTGTTTGTGTCGGGTTCTTCTGCTAGTTATTCGGAATCGATAAATAACCAACACGAAGATCTCTGCGATCACTAAGGTTTCCATCAACGGACTGATAGGTAACGTTACTCTACCTGTGCTCTGATTTAAGCGGCGTGTTTTGATCAACGTTTATCGACATTGTTAAAGTTGATGAAGAGTTTAGGAACCCTAGAATGATTGTGTTTTTACTGGAAAAAACGTGATACTTTAAAAAACACCATTATATACGGCTCGTATACAGTTATACGGCCCGTATAAATGTGGTAACATCAAAAACCTCCCAAAAAAAATCCATTGAGCCGTATACATTTTACAAATCGTATACCGATGTATACGGCTCGTATAACTCTATACGGGCCGTATATAATAAAATCAAAAAAACATTCTCTGCGCGTTTTCCTATTCAAAAACATTCTATACGGGCCGTATAATTGTATACGGCCCGTATACACTAGGGGATGTGAAAATAAGATATAGGGGGTGTAGGAACAAGAGGAGCCAATTAAAAAACCAGACCATTTATATCAAAACAAAGTTGTGCTCGCACGCACAACACTAACCATGACCAATGCAAATCATTTAGCTTGGATTTGGCTTATACGGATTTAACATTTAAGGAGAGTGCATTGAAGGAGTTTGTGTTTGAGTGGAGTGTTCTTGGAAAAATAGTGCATTTGGTGGAATGGTGCGCTCTAGGTTTGGTTTGTATTTGTTTTTTTTTTTTTTTTTCCTTTTTTTTTTTAATTTATTTTGATATTCATAATTGTAGATTATAAGCTTTAATGACTTGTATATCATTTTTTATTTCAAATATACTAATTGAGTAAAATAACAAAAAATGTAATGTTTTTATTTAAAAATATATGTTTAGAGTTAATTGCCATTTTAGTCCATGAGGTTTGTCTAAGTTTGACATTTTAGTTCAAATAGTTTTTTTTTTCGCCTCTGGGTCCTTTACTTTTCTCTTTTGTTGCCATTTTGACCACTTACCCTAACTCCATCAAAAAACCCTATTTTTAATCAGAGGTATTTTAGGGATTTTCATTTTAAATATTTTCAATTGCCAATTTGATCCAATTCTAAAAAATTAAAAAAATTCTAAAAAAATCCAAAAAAAATATAAAAAATCAAAAAAAAATTCATCAAAATCAAAAAAAAATTCTAAAAATCAAAAAAATCTAAAATATCCAAAAATTATAAAAATCCAAAAAATTCTAAAAATAAAAAAAATCTAAAATATACAAAAAATTCTAAAAAATCAAAAAATCATAAAAATAAAAAAAAATCTAAATATAAAAAAATTATAAAAAATAAAAAATATTATAAAAAATCAAAAAATCGTAAAAATTCTAAAAAATCTAAAAACTCAAACAAACAATTTTTAAAGCTTCAAATTTAAAAAATGACGATATATTCCTCGTCCAGGCGAATATATTTTTAAGTTTTATCTATTTTGTTGAGTGAATGAGTGGTCATGATGAGATAAAACCACTAACTAACGAACATGCATATATAAAAAGGCCAAAGGGTGAGCAATAGGTTTGCTAAAACATAACATGCATGTTCGTTAGTTAGTGGTTCTATCTCATCATGACCACTCATTCACTCAACAAAATAGATAAAACTTGAAAATATATTCGTATAGACGAGGAATATATCGTCATTTTTTTAATTTGAAACATTAAAATATGTTTGTTTGAATTTTTAGATTTTTTTTTTATTTTTTATAGTTTTTTAGATTTTTTTAGATTTTTATGATTTTTTAGATTTTTTTTATTTTTAGAATTTTTTTATTTTTATGATTTTTTATTTTTATGATTTTTTTTTATTTTATATATTTTTTTATTTTTTAGAATTTTTTGGATTTTTTAGAATTTTTTTTATTTTGAGTAAATTGCCATTTTGGTCCCTCTGGTTTAGGCACTTTTGCCATTTTAGTCCAAATCTCAAACTTTTTAAATCTGGGTCCCTGTGGTTTCACTTTTATTGTCATTTTAGTCCAAAATTCAAAACCCCCCTTTTTTACTGTTACAACCCGCCTATTTTGTCTTTTTGTTAGGGGCAATTTTGTCCAATTGATTTTAATTTAACATATTAATAATTAATAAACTAAATTAAGCATATATAATTCCTTTATACCCTAATAAACAATGTTTTAAAAACCGGTTCGTACCGACCGGTTATACCGGTAATACCGGATTCGGGATGCTTAGCTGGTACGAAACACCCCGGTAAAACTTGGAAAAGGCATGCGATTCGTATCGCTGGTAAAATGTGAAATACCGGTTTGAACCGGTAAACCGGTACCGGCCCAAGGTAAATTTTGGGTTTTTTTTGTACAATTTCATCAGCCCCCTAGCGCATATCCATCTTCCTTGGTATACGATACAATTGATGCATCATTCATCATTTTATCCCTTTTTCTTCAACTCTTCATCACTTCCATCCCTTCGTCTTCATCACTTTGTGATTTCCAGTTTGATTTAATTTTTCTGGTACGCCATTGTGCTGCTACTAGTTTCACTCTTTGAACTGGTATATAATATTATTAGTAGTTATTAGTAATCATGTATATATATAGCATAATTCCACGTGTATTTAGTGTATTATGATTGTTGGGAGGTCTTGACATCTGTGAAAACATGTGTGACTATTAAATTTTGATTCTATCATATTTTATGTGTAGGTTTTAATTTATTTTGGGGTAGTTTTTTCGAATGTGATTTATAATGTGTAGTTTTTAATATGTTTCTGACATTTATACATTCCAACAACCTGTTGGTTGGGATTCATGTTGTTATTATAGAGTTAATTAGTTAACCCGGTTGAACCATTTTTTAGCCCAACCCGGTATGCTTAAAAAACCGGTTTTTAAAACATTGCTAATAAATATACATTTACATTACAGATCATCATCTTCCCCCAAATCATCACCCCCCAAATCATCCCCCCAAATTAAATACATCTGGATCAAAATTCAAGCCTTGTGAAATCGCTGACGATACCTAACTGGATGCCGCCGATTGTTCAGACGAATGTTAAAGCGTGGCCGGTGGCTGATTCGTTGCCGAACGGTAGTAGTGTGCCGTTGGCGGAGCCTGGTGAGGCTTTTGCTGCCGGGGAAATCTCTAGCACCTATACGGCTTCCCACCATAGATTTCTCTGAAGTAAACAGGCACAACCGGGGAACCCTCGTATCGGACTTAACAAAGGCCCAAGTGTTCAAAGCCCTCCAAGAATTCGGTTGTTTTGAAGCAATTTTCAATGGGATTTCTCTTGATCTTCGCAGATCATTGTTTTCTTCCTTGAAACAGCTATTTGATCTTCCCTTAGAAATAAAGGTAAGAAATCTTACTGAAAAGCTCTATAATGGCTACATTGAACAAGCAAAAGAGGTTCCAATCTTTGAGAGCTTAGGAATCGAAGAACCTGAAAGTTAAAGGAGCTAGATGAGGTTGTTAGGACGATGGTTCTAGAGAGCTTGAATTTGGAGAAATATATGGATGAACATATGGAACTAACAAGCAATCCTGTTAGGGTTATGAATTATATATATTTAATTTACTCTATTAAGTATTAATATGTTAAATTAAAATCAATTGGACAAAATTGCCCCTGAACAAAAATACAAAATAGGCAGGTTGTAACAGTAAAAAAATGTGGTTTTTGAATTTTGGACTAAAATGGCAATAAAAGTGAAACCACAGGGACCCAAATTTAAAAAGTTTGAGATTTGGACTAGAATGGCAAAAGTGCCCAAACCACAGGGACCAAAATGGCAGTTTACTCTTTTATTTTTTAGATTTGGATCGAAATGGCAATTGAAAAGATTTAGAATGAAAATCCCAAAAATACCCCTGGTTAAAAATGGGGTTTTTGGATGTAGTTAGGTATGTGATCAAAATGGCAACAAAATGGAAAAGTCAGGGACCCAGAGGCGAAAAAAACCTATTTGGACTAGAATGGCAAATTTGGACAAATCTCAGGGACTAAAATGGCAATTAACTCTATATGTTTATTAATGCTACTTTAACAAAAAAAAAAAGTTATACAAAAGTTTAAGAGCATATATTTTGATGTTCGTGTTTAGAAGTTTAATGTTTTGTTTTTATAACTTTCGATATAAATAATGTGAAATAAAAAAATATATATATTTAACTTGATTATTAAAAATAAATGTAAAAATGGTGATGATATGGTAAAGATGTTTGTAGGGTTTTTGAGAAAATGTGTATTTTTAGTGTATTCATATAAATCTGATGAGATAGCTGACTAGCATGTTTGTTAGTGTATTTATCACCTTGCATTGATGACGGTCTAAGGCACCTGAAGTTGTGCCACACATACACCCATCGTTTTGCGTCACATGTAGACATATCCTTGCGTGAGATACAATTTACAAAATAGGTTTACAAAGGTATTTAGAAAGTTAAATTTTACCCTGCTAACTTAGAAGTTAAGCATGCCAATGATCATACTGATTAGGGGTGTTTATTGTCCAGATTTGACGGTTTTTGTGTCGAAGTAAGCCAAACCATTAATAATGTTTTTTGATTATTAATAACCGAAACTGAACCGTTGAAAACTAAAACCGAACCAAAGTGTTACGAATGGTTTGGCTCCGGTTTGGTTTCGTAGTTTAGCCTTTTATAATTGAGATTTGAAACTAAAATCGAAAGCATGAAATTAAGGTTTAACACTGGAATCTAAAGACGTCAAATTAGTAAAAGTTTGCAAAAAAAATTGCACCAAATCCGAAATGAAATGACTTTCAGACCATCTGTAGTCGCACGTTATATAGCGCCGCACCCCCTCCCCCACGGTGTCGTATAGCACCGAGGAACACCGCCCTGGGGGGTGCTATGCAGCGAGTCAAATTGAGGTTCGTGAAAAATATAACGGGTCAATTTGTATTGATTTGTGTGTTACCGTTTGAAAATGGTAACTTTATATTCTTTTAAACAAAAATAAACAATATAAATACATTCCAATCTCTACAATTTTTAAAAACCACACCTTCTACAACCATTCTCTTACTCTATATTTTATAAAAGATTTTTATACCATTCTCTTTCTTCTACCATGTATCCCTACAGTCATGGCTTTGTTCCTTCTCGTTCTAGTGGCGACCCGAACCAACCGAACGCTCCTAGCCAACCCGTTACTTCGGTTCCACTCGACCAACCGCCTATAGAACCAGGTTTGTCAAGTACAATCAAAATTAACCAAACCAGCTTCATGAACCTATTGAACCAACCCCTCTCATGGGACCCAAACCTACACGGTTGGAACCCGAACCAAAACATGGGAAGTTTCGCCAATTCTTCACAACCATTCGGCTCGACACAAATCGAGCCCGACTTCGTCCCGGAGACACAAACAGAAACTCACCTTGAAATAGAGAAGCAACCGACCAACACCAAACGCAACAAACGGATCTCACAAAAAAAGAAAGATAGAACCGAGACCCGATTGGAAAAAAACGTCCAACCTTGGGACGACGAAGAGGAGTACGCGTTAGCTAGATCTTGGATCGACGTATCGGTTTTAGCAAACAATCAAAATAAACATTTATTTTGGAGAAGAATTCGAGAAGGTGTTTTCGGTCTCATTGGTAGGGGGACGCTTACCGACCACCAGATTCAATATCGGGCAAATGGACCGATATTAAATACAAGTGCACAACTCTTCAATCAATTTATTAACGTTAACGAAATGGCTGGAAAAGCGGTGGGAAAAGCGATTCGAGCGACGAGGATATAATGCGGTCGGCTTTAGTAGAATATCAAGCAGCCCGAGGGAATTTCCTATACTTGAAGATTTGGCAAATTTTTCATCATAGCCCTAAATGGGACAATGTCGAGACGACGGTAGGAGTTTCTTCGAGTCAGACGACAAATGTAAGGTCTTCAAAAAAATCAAAAACTAACGAGTCGGTTGAACCCGAAACGCCATCGTCTGACGCTCGAAATGTTGACCTAGACGATGTAAATCCGTTATTTACGGGTGAGGAGGGGGCGGAAGAGCAAGTACCGGAGCTACAAAAACCGCCCAGTAGGAGAAACGGTGCAAGATCGAGGTGGCCGGAGTCATCGTCGGAAGGATCCGACTTGACTGGAGCGTTTATGGAGAAGAACCAACGCCTATGAGACATACACGACCTTGGGGCTCAACGCATGGAAGAGAACCGTGAGGTGGTCTGGCTTATGAAGGATAGACAATTTGAGAAAGACTTTGAGTTTTACTCGAAGCCGCACCATCACCTAACCGGAAAGATGTTGGAAATGGCTCTACAAAGAAATGCAATCATCGAAAAAA
The DNA here is from genome assembly GCA_030545235.1 of Helianthus tuberosus. Lineage (NCBI taxonomy): Eukaryota > Viridiplantae > Streptophyta > Magnoliopsida > Asterales > Asteraceae > Helianthus > Helianthus tuberosus. The sequence goes on from CM060437.1 coordinate 67,829,386, forward strand.
TATAATCTTTGAGATTTAGATAATTTTTTAATTCTATTATAATGTTTTTCAATTATTGTAGTGTTTTTTAAATTTAATGAAATGTTATTTGTTTTTAAATTTTATAAATTTAGAGATTAATTGAAAAACAATAAAAAAAATTAATAATTGAGTAATGATTATATTTGGTGTTTTGTGGTGTTACCACTACACCCCATAGTGATATACCCCCCCCCCCCCCCCCTCTTGCCATTTGTCACATAACCCCCCACCAAAGGGGGTTATGTGGTGTTACCACTACATGGTCTTAGTCCATACGTTGTGGGCGTCGAAACCTGACGTTGTTGCCAGTCCACGTCCACTTTTTCACCCCGTGCCACACGTTGTTAACGGTGTTATCCATAAGGCGACGGGATTTCCACCGGCGTTGTACGTTTCTCCGCTTTGACGTGGCACGTGTTGATTCGACGTGGAGACGAGCCGTTTTAACCCCAACGATTACTTTTTAAAAATTAAAATTATTTACTTTCTAAAATTCAATTTTTACATCTACAAATACCACACACCACATCTTCACCCCACACTCAACTTTTTATAAAACCCTACACTTCCACACCAAAAACCGACAAAAGAAGAAGACATGGCAGCCTTCCCATGGACGCAAGAAGAAGACATCGTACTTTGCGAGTCGTGGGTTGAAGCCTTAAGCCACTACACGCCTCACAGCCGGTCTAGCGACCCGTTTTGGGGGAGAATTCTACAACCCTTCTCGGTCCATAGGGGTGATCACACCAGAACCGCCGACGCCCTATCCTCTCGCTTTAGGATAATCCTTATGGATTGTGAAGGATTCGAGCAGCTCCACACCGTGGTGGAGCACTAGGGGGTGACCTCGGGGATGACGACATCATACAAGTCGCCCTCATCAACTATCAACACGAGGTTGGGCGTGAATTCAGATACGTTTTGGAGTGGCAAATTATTAGGTTTTTTATATAAATTATGTGTTTTTTAAATTTTATATTATGTTATTTTTATTTTGTGTGTTTTTAAGTTTTAATTTTATGTAATGGTTTTCAATTTTACTGTTATGTAATGTTTATATATTAATGTTATTAGTTTAAATTTTAGTAATGTTTTTATAAAATTTGAATTATAAAAAAATAATCAAAAAGGTTGTGCCACAAGCCGGAAAATCAACGCCGCATGCCACACCGCCGGTTTAATCACCACGCCATGTTATGAGGTTCGGTCCACGTGGCGCATAATGCTCCGTCTTCAAGCCCCACCACACTATGTGATCTTAGGATGGATATGATATATCATAGTCTATATTTTCACCAGGGCCGGCTTAAGGGGGAGTGAAATAAAACAAAAGCTTTAGGCCTCCATTTTTCTAGTGCCTCAAATTATGTTGGTAATTTTGGTTTTGAGATTGTTAACATTGAGGTTTATGATCTATAATTATGCGTATACAAAGATGATATATGAATAATAGGATCCATAGCCATTTTTTCGTTTACAAAAAGGGCCCCGATTTTATTATTCGCCTTAGGCCTAGAAAAAATTAAAAAAATTTGAGCCGACCCCGATTTTCACACTACACACAAAACTTAAAGAGTACATAATTGAAAATATAAACTTTATGGGACGACCATACGGGAATTACCATAGTTTTAGCCACTTACTAGTTACCTTGCTCAATTACCATATGCGTCTGAATTTTGAAACCATTCGTGAATTTTGAGACTGGACTTAGCCCAATTTACTTTAGATTAACTCAAGTTAGACTAGTTATAATTTTTAGTTAAGACTAATATAAAATTAAACATATAATGTTAAATGTTTTTAAAAATTACGTGTATTAATATCATACGGTCTGGTTTGATACGGTCGTTTTTGGTATAAATCTCAAACCAAACTGTTAATTACGGTTCGAAAATTTTGAAATCCTTTATGGAGTTTTTTTTTTCTTTTTTTGTCAAGGAACTTGATTATGCTATCATGCGTTTTATTTAGTCAATAACATACAATTTTTATCTTGAAATGACAAACATCGTTGAGAAAGTTACGATGATTTTCCTGTTCAAAGTGCGGGCAGAAAGGTTAACCGTCGTCACGTTTTGCTAGTTCCCCGCTAGCCCTTTGATAATATTATCATTGTTGCCGTTAAAACAAAATGTAACAAAAGTTTATATGTACTATTTATATTCATGCTTGTGTGGGACACAATGACGACACCCTACGAAAAATAATTGTGACACTCGGAGCATTCTCTATAATTGGGAGTGTAATACTTATATTATAAGGAATGATTGTGAGTGGTTCTTAGTGGAAAAGATAGTAATGTTCATCTATAAATATACGAGAAACGCTATTCTCACTTATGAGTGTTGTGATTGGAGGAGAGAAAAAATACAATGATAAAGTTATAAAAAATATTATTTTATTAGAAAAAAGAGAGAAAAAAGTAGTGATTTTCGGTGTAATTATAGAAATCGGATAAGGAATTCAACATGAATACTAACATTTTTTCTTTAAAAGCAAGTTTTATTAAATAATACAATGAGAACTGAATTGTTTAATGTGTTAGATGTAACTGAAGGTTTTTTTCCTTCCCTTTTTAAACTTTTTTAATAAATTTTTATTTAACATTTAATTTGATTTTTCTTTGATTACTTGCGTTTGTTAACTCTAAAAAAATCCAAATACGCAGCTACTTTTAATTATTATTATTATTATTATTATTATTATTATTAGTATTATTAGTATTATTATTATTATTATTATTATTATTATTATTATTATTATTATTATTATTATTATTATTATTACTATTATTATTATTACTATTACTATTATGACTATTACTATTATGACTATTACTATTATGACTATTACTATTATTATTCTTATTCTTCTTATTGTTATTATTATTATTATTATTATTATTATTATTATTATTATTATTATTATTATTATTATTATTATTATTATTGTGTGTGAGCAATATAAACTTTATTAACACTAAAGTTGTATTCAAATTAGTTTTTTTTTTTTTTTTTTGACATCGCAAACTAGCATTCGAATTTTTACCAAGAACTGGTGGTGTCCTACTTTGGTAAATTTATAGTTGAATTGAAGCCTAAAGGGGAGATGCATGTAACTGCTAAACCTAACCCGATTCGATATGAATAAAAAAGAAGCAGTTTCCAGATTGTGGGCATGCGTAATTGCAGCCTTGGGTCGAAATTCGTTTGTATTTTGGGCTTTGTTGTGTGATGTCCTAATTTAGTGCTTCATAGGTGAAAAGGACATGGATGTGGTGCACAAAAAACCAGAACCCGGACCCGGAAAAAAAAACCGGAACCGGGTATTATAAAAACCGGGTATTCATATTTGATCTAAAACCCGAACCCGGAACCAGGTTTTTTTATACCTGTTTTATACCCGAAACCCGGTTTTTATAAATACCCGGAACCGGGTTTTATAAATACCCTGAACTGGGTTTTTTTATACCCGGTTATATAGCACTTTGACTTCTAGTCCTATCTATGTTTTTTTATCTATGTTATTTTATCTATGTTTTCAAGCATTAACACTTCTAATTCTTATGATTTAACAAAATTATGTATGCACTTTGATGTAATCTTGTTTAATTATTAGGTTTCTAATGATATTTGAAATATTTGGTCAGTATTCCCCTCTATTTACTGGAAAGATCCATTGGTGTTTGTCTAATACAAAAATATGAGAAATTGATGGAACTTGGTTAAAACATAACATAGCAAATAAAATATATTGTTGTTTATTTATGTAATTCAAAAGGATTCAAATCAGGACTATTCATTCGATCTAGCACCATCGAATTTAAATTTAGAAATGTCATTAAAATTTCAATAGGCACCATCCACTAAAACATATAAAGAAGCATTAATACCCAGTCGGGTTTTTTTAATACCCGGTGCGGGTTTTTTACCAACCCGATGCATACCCGAACCCTACCCGATGAATACCCGAACCGGAACCGGACCCGAACCCGGAAATAGAGTATTATAATACCCGGGTTTTATAAAACCCGACCTGAACCCTACCCGAGCCCGGGTATATAGGGTATACATATTTGGTAGAAAACCCGGACCCGGACCCGACCTGGTTTTTAAAAAAACCCGATTTTGTAAAACCCAATCCTACCCGAACCCGGTTCCATACCTGGAACCGGTTTTTAAAAAAACCCAATTTGTGCACCACTACATGGATGTAATCTTAGACCTAACCCGGCCCAACATGAATTAATGCACAAATAGTATCCTTCTGATTGTGGGCTTGCCATTTCAGTTTTTAAGGCAACTTTTAGTTTTTGGTTGTTGCTAAAGAGACACTACCCTTATTAGTTTATATTTGCTCAGATGTTATATTATACAAGCCGCATGTGTTTGTCAATGGTCGCATCTGTCATTTCTTTACAGTCAAAACATCATGGGAGTCGTATGATGTGGCCCTCATACGACCCATTGACCCTTATAATAACTTTTTGTCATATCATGCGGCCCGTATAACACGTTATGGTTAGTGTGTCAGTGGTGTTTGTACGTATAGCGACGGTTTAATTTTTTAGAGACAAGAAAAAATCTTAACATGAGTAGATACGTGAGTTTAGATTATAAGATAGTTGGGAGTTCATTTTCTATTCATAATCATGAATGCTTTGACAAACTTTTGATTAGGGTTCATAACTTCATATTAGTGGAATCCTTTCATGTCAGAAGCAAAGAAACGTAATGTTTTATCTATATATTAAAATATAGATATAGATGTTTTGTAGTGTAATAGACATGAACTCTTTTATTTATAATACTAGGTTATTACTCGGGATTGCTTCCCGAGCTCGGGAAACTTAGTTATATTAATTATTATTTGTTATTAATACGACCTCATTACATCAAGCATCTCATTGGATTCAACAACAATGTCTACAATTCACCGGATTAGATCATGAACCCATATTAGACGTCAAACAAAAGCGCAACAGGACCACATGAATAACATCATTTCCACTTTTACTTCAATGCACTTACATGATCAGGTGGTTTGGGATTTTGTAAAAATGTTTGTTCTTGTACCTCCTAACAACCTACAACCACTGACTATTACAACCACTGATACAAACTACTGATAACAAATATAATGTACAACTAAACTACTGATTCTCATTCCATTGTTATAGCTCCAATAGCGCTTTGGTCTTCAGCAGTACTTGAGACATATCAGTAGATTGAGCATTAGTGTTTTATCTTCAACAGTCTTTAGATCAACAGCAGTTGTAATGAGCAGTGCTTTGGGTCATCAGATGTTAGGGCCACTGTCAAGGGGAAAGATCTGTTACAACTGCTTATTATGGATCCACTGCTCTGAACAAGTTTTGGCTTTATCAGCTGTTCCTTTGTAGGGTTCAATCCTAACAATCTCCCCCCTGGAACAGATGATGCCAAAACACTTCACTATTCTGGATCTTTATTGCCTCATCAAGAATTCCCTAACTTGCCCTTTGAATTGTAATTCAAAGTTCATGGAATCCTCATCATCTTCATCCCTGCACAGTGGAAGCTCAATGAGATCTTGTAAATCTTCTACACTCAGGTCAAGTGCATTTTCCCTTGATATATGCTTCACTTCACCACTGGAATTGAGCAGAGTCAATACGTGGGTCTTTTGATCAGACTTTCACTTTAGTATTTTTGAGTCCAGTGGGTTTCTTGGGAGAGTTTTTATTTTTGATGAGTTTGGTGATGGAGGCCTGGTTATGACAACTTTGGCAGGGTCTTGAGATTTAGCTAAGTTTGGATTTTCTGCCATCATTGTCTGAAGAACCTTCTTCATAATATATTCTTCTTGAGCCTTGTCTTCTTTTGCTTCTTCATCCATCTGCTGTTGTTTCCTTCTTTGATAAAGGATAGCAGCAGGTGGAGCAGTGGATCTTTTTGATTGGCAAGGCCTGTTTGACTGGAACCACTGCTTCTGGATAATCTGGCTTTTTGGGAGCTGTGGGATCTTTCTTTCTTAATTATTCCAACCTTTTGTAGGTGTCTAATACTTTCACCTCTGACCACCTTGTAACCTAATTCCTTGAGCCATAATTTGCAGCTATAATCTCTTCTTTCATTTTTTTCATCTTCAAGGTCCTTTCAAGTACATTCTTTTTATATTTGGACCAAACTGGAGGAGTTTGCTTTATTTTGTCATCAACCATCTTTTGGATTCTTGCTATCTCCTCTTTGAGCTCACTTATGGTCCATTCCTTGTACTGATACTTTTTTGCCTTATATTTCTTGTATGCCAAAACACTTCACTATTCTGGATCTTTATTGCCTCATCAAGAATTCCCTAACTTGCCCTTTGAATTGTAATTCAAAGTTCATGGAATCCTCATCATCTTCATCCCTGCACAGTGGAAGCTCAAGGAGATCTTGTAAATCTTCTACACTCAGGCCAAGTGCATTTTCCCTTGATATATGCTTCACTTCACCACTGGACTTGAGCAGAGTCAATACGTCGGTCTTTTTATCAGACTTCCACTTTAGTATTTTTGAGTCCAATGGGTTTCTTGGGAGAGTTTTTATTTTTGATGAGTTTGGTGATGGAGGCCTGGTTATGAAAACTTTGGCAGGGTCTTGAGATTTAGCTAAGTCTGGATTTTCTGCCATCATTGTCTGAAGAACCATCTTCATAATATATTCTTCTTGAGCCTTGTCTTCTTTTGCTTCTTCATCCATCTGATGTTGTTTACTTCTTTGATAAAGGATAGCAGCAGGTGGAGCAATGGATCTTTTGATTGGCAAGGCCTGTTTGACTGGAACCATTGCTTCTGGATAATCTGGCTTTTTAGGAGCTGTGAGATCTTTCTTTCTTAATTCTTCCAACCTTTTGTAGGTGTCTAATACTTTCACCTCTGACCACCTTGTAACCTGATTCCTTGAGCCATAGTTTGCAGCTATAAGCTCTTCTTTCATTCTTTTCATCTTCAAGGTCCTTTCAGGTACATTCTTTTTATATTTGGACCAAACTGGAGGAGTTTGCTTTAATTTTTCATCAACCATCTTTTGGATTCTTGCCATCTCCTCTTTGAGCTCACTTATTGTCCATTCCTTGTACTGATACTTTTCTGCCTTATATTTCTTGTATGCCATGATGTGCTCAATGTAGTCTTGTTTTAAGCTTTCATCATCCTTTTCTGACAGTTTCTGACAAAGGTCTTTAGAGAACTGCTCTAAATTTCTGACTTTGGTGAGCATATATTGCAAATTCCTCTAAGTGTCTTTATCAAACTTTCCCTTTGTGTCTCTTTCTTATATATCCTCTGCTTGTTTGGTCTTCAGTTTCAGATACCATTCTATGTTTCTTGGCAGAGGAAAACCTTGAACAGATGGGAGATTCCTCTTTTCAAGATCATCTTCAGAGTAGAAGTATTTGATCTCCTCCCTAGCTGCTAGAAGATCCAAAGGATATTGTACTCCCAAAAGGACTAAGGCAGTGTTTGGATCAAGGGCTTGAACTGAAGAGATTGGAATAGGGTTTGGAATAGTGGCTAGTGTTGATGCAACAAATAAGAGACCAAGGATGGTAGCTATGCTGGTTAGGCAAAAGGGTTGAAGGGTTCAACTTTGCCTAACGCAGGTCGTGGGGTCCCCCCACATTTCCAAGACGTGGAAGGAGGTTGACTAGTTTATTGTTGTTGTATGCTGGTGATCCTTCTCTGAAATGTATTCAGATTTGGATGTATGAGCAAACGGAATGTGTGTGTTGGATGTGAAAGTGAGTGACTTGCATGAAGCAAGTACTCGATGTGAATGACCAGTGTTTAAGGAAACAGGCCTGGCCAAGAATGTCCCAACTCAGTAAATGAAGTGTCACTTATATAGGAGAAGACATCTCCCAAAGAGGCATTTATTTGACTAGCGACCTTGCTTGCAGCGAGGGGCTTACCCTTTCGGGGATTAAAGCCTTTTGACCCCTGGATAATAGCGTGTGCTCTGCAGACCTGTATTGCTTTTGCGGCTGTGGGTTGGTGAAGCAATCCCTGGATGTGACTGGTTACTGTTTCCGTATTGCTTTTCCCTTCCTCACAGCTTTTTAACCTTTGAACCATTTAACCCTTTGAGCGTTTACGTATTTAGTCATTTTATTTAGTCTTGGGCTACCCCCATCATCAGCCCCCCAAGTCAGAGGTTTTTGGGGAATGAGCTCAAAGACTTCTGACTTTTATACGTGTATTTTGTTGCCTAAAGGTTTCAAGGGTTCGATGCTTGAAGGCTTGAAGGGTTGTGAGCAGTTAATTTTTGAATTTTAAATAACTGACAATTGATGTGCTTGATGTATGGCGGTTCATAGGGTGGCAGTTACTGTTTGCCATTATTACCCCTATTGTAGGTTATTTTATATTTACAAATCTCATTTATTTACACATTTTACTTTGGATAAACATCACATTGCTCCTTTTTTCTCTCCGGTATCCCCTTTTTCACAAAATCAGGTCAGTTCCGATTTGCTTATCATTTCTTTAATTGTTCATTGTGATGGGTGCTCGGAAGGATATGGCAAAATCCTTCTCTCGACTGACCCAAGAGGAAGTCGGTTTATTTTGTGTGGAATGGGGAATAGGGACAAAGTATAAACCGGTTGCACCGGCTTGTGATAAATCTATCAATGCCTGTTCTTCTGGTATGATTGCCTTGTCTTGCCGTCATTTTGAGTTTTCAAATCTTCGTTATCCGTTTTCAAACTTTGTCTTGAATGTTGATGTGTGTAAAATGCAACATATAAATTACATCAAATGAGGCATAAAACTAACCCTTTTTAAGTACTAATGTTGGAAAAAGAGTGTTTTTGTCTTCCTTTTGTATTTTCAGGATTAAATGAGCTCAAATTCACAAAAGAAGCAAAAAGACAGCTAAATCTAACATAAATACAAGAAAAGGAACATAAGTGGACTGCTCGACCCCTCAACGGCATCTTCCCAAGCAAAATAGAGAAGGCAGAAGACTGAACACGCCCCGTGCTCAGCCAGCACGGGGCCGTGCCCAAGAAGCAGCAGAAAAGACAAACCTATAGAAGCTTCTATTGCCCACCACGGGCCGTGTCCAGTGAACACGGGGGCGTGGCGAAAGTACAGCAGGCGCATTAATTGTAATTGCGAATTACAATTAATGAAGAGAGAGAGTGTCAGACAGGCATGGGGGCGTGTCCAGCGGACACGGGGCCGTGCCCAGCCTTCTGTTCAGCCTATAAATAGGAGTGCTTGGTTTCATTTCAACTCATCCCTTGGCACACCACCTCTCTCACACTTCACCCACCACCCACCACCACCATAACACCATCATCCACCACCATCATCCATTGTCCATCATAGTGTGTGTGAGTCGTCTCGGGATCCAAGATTGATCATAAGAGTTCTTGACAATCAAGGCCATGTTTGCCTAAGTCTCTTACATCACTTGATGAAGACAAAGTGTCTAGTATAATACTTTTTATTTCTAATCTTTTGCACTTTTTATTTGGTTTTGTATTAATGACTTTAATAACTAGTTACTTATATTGAAGGTGATCTTTCCTTATCGTTTGTCCATGGTGTCTTGGCATTATTTTACTGTCTATATAAAATAAAAGATTTTCACCATTCATATCTGCACGGTCTATATGGAGGAATGTTGGCTACCTGGTCGGGGGTTAAGGGAACGGTTTGGTAAAGGTCTTGCCATTGTTCAGCGTTTAGAGGTCCTGCAATGGACCTGGGTCAAATTTAGTAGGACCTCCTTCAATGCTTCACGGTATTGGATGGCGGGGGTCCAAACTCTTTGATCCCATCATAAGTTAACTACTATTAATACTATAACCCGGCTATTTAGGACTGTATCCCTGCTGACTCAGACTACTTAGCCGAGGGTAACGTCACCGCCAAAAGCGGGGCCTACCATAATATTGCATTAATAACTTAATTAATTATCTTCCAATAATTCACCCTTTTAGGATTGTATCCTTGCTGACTCAAACTACTGGGGTGAGGGTAACGTCACCTTCAAAAGAGGGGCCTACTACAATAACTAAGATAATCTCTTAATTATGTGCAAAAGTGCGGAAATAATCAAAGGTTATACTAGATACGAGTCGGAACCAAGTGATTCATCTTGTCTATCTGTTTTTTTTTTTATTTTTATTTTCAGCATTCTAGTTAGTTTTTATTTTTCTTAGTTTAAAACATTTTTCTAAACTTTTTATTTTGATTAGACGTTGAGGATAAACCGGTACTAAAAGCTCGTGTGTCCTTGGACGACCTCGGTATCTTACCAACACTATACTACGCTCACGATGGGTGCACTTGCCCATATGTGTGTTTAGTGTTAGTGAAATATCGTGTTTTATAAATTTAAAACTTGGCTAAAAATAAGTGTTAAAGGGGCTTAAAATATACACCTAATATATATAACACTTCACACGCACCAAGTTTTTGGCGCCGCTGCCGGGGACACAAGGATTTTAAGAAAGTTAGGAATCAACGGCCTAATCATATTTTTATTTTTCTTTTTAATTTTTTAGGATTTTATTAGTTTTTCAGCTTCTGCAGAGCTCAGCACGGGCCGTGCCCGCTGAACACGCCCCCGTGCTAAATCATTGGAACTGGCAATCCAGTTTTAAGTCAGACAGTAAGCTGAACACGGGGCCGTGCTCACTCAACACGCCCCCGTGCCCAAGATTCACTTACTGAAAACAGAACCGTTAGATCCCGGCGGTTGGTAATTTATGACATAAACATGAGTGATAGTAATTGTTTTTACTTTCGGCACTCTTATGGTACGTGGTGTCAATTATGTGGAGGCGAACATAAAGAATTAGAATGTTACTTTCTAAATTATAGTCCCCACTACATGGACCCACCGATTCCTTATAACCTTAAGAGGGGCGAAAGTAAAAATAAGCACTATCTCTCCCTCGAATGCGCCCAGCCAGATATTCTAGGGGAAATGCTCCTTGACGAGTTATTTCAACTAAAAGAGCTAATTCTGAATTGGTTAAAAGAGCTTAGGAAGGACTTTATTGATCCGCCCCAAGACGATGACCATGAAGAAATGTTGGAACTGCATTCCGACAACCTCGTTGCTCCCAAAAATACCTTCATACCTAGCAAAGACTTGGACGATAGTCGTCCCTGTGCCGATTGTGCCGTGAAGGACTCTCCATCGACTTCGTTCGGTGCATACATAGACCTGAGCGATTCGGCATACACCTTCTTTCACGAGAGCCAGGAAAAGGGTTGGACATGTCCACCTAGAATGAAAATAGGAATTACCCTCACCGACAACCTCTTGCGTTCTCGCCTTAGTCTAGGACAATTAAGGTATCTTAGGCATTTTGGGGTTGTTCCAACCAGTAAGGAACCACCCGATATCGACGAGATCCTTAGAAGTAACAAAACTCCATAAGACAGCCTCCAGACACGGGGCCGTGTCCAGGTCAACACGCCCCCTTGCTCACCTAAAAGATTCTCTGCTGATTTTGTCAGAATACGGACAAAATGTGTCAGGATTTCCTCTGCACACGGGGCCGTGTCCAGCCAACACGGGGCCGTGTCCAGTGCGCTGTCGTTTTCTTTAAATGCAGCCTGATTCCTGCTCATTTTTTACCACTTCAATAGACAGAGATTCCTGGATCTTCACTCATACCATCCTAGGTAAGTGCTAAAAGAAGGTTCCCAAGGACCATCTTGTCCCTTCCACTTTTATTCATTTCCTCTTCTTTCAAAATTTTTCAACATTTCCTCCATGGAAGCTTGGAAATCCCATAATTCCAACCCTCTATGTGAAGTGTGTAAGATTATTTGCTAAGGATTCTTGTTTAAAGTTAGTTGTATAACTTTATTTTAAATTATCTAAGCTTAAAACCCAGCTAAAAATCATGAAAATAATTTAAAACTCCAAGACTCCTTAGCCTAAAATCTTGCAGACAAATGGACACGGGGCCGTGCTTAGCGAGCACGGGGCCGTGTCCGAGGCACTGTTTTGTAAAAATTTAGCTTTCTTCGGTTTCTTTCACAGAAAATGGCAAGCAGAACAAGCGGACCATCTTCAAGAAGTAACCGACAAGGGAGGAGATCATCGACAGCAGAAGACTCTCTTGTAAACTATGTTTACGCCCTAAGGGAGGCTATTGACGAAATGACGGGAGTGGAGGAAGCATTGGTCGACCGTATCAACCATCTAACAGTAGGGCTGGAGGGCTGTCTCCGAGAGGTAAACCTCTTGCACCAGAGGTTAAACCTTCTCGCCTCCCCGCCTTTGGTACCTATGATAACCCAAAGGGCGTGGAACGTGGTGCCCGAAGTCATCATTCCGGCCGAATGGTACGCCATGCACCAAGAGCCTCCGCAAAGAGTGGTGCAAGGAGTCCCGGTGAATGTTCCCCCTCAGCCACCAGTTGCTGAGGAAAATGAAGCCGCATTCTTCCTTCCTAGGGAGATCGAAGAATGGCTTTAAACAACGTTTAGGGAAGGAATCTTTCGGCTAAAAGTCCTACTATATCGGGAAACTATTCTCGAAATTTTCTTAAAATAGTAGAACTCTATATGATAACCTCGTGTACCTCCTGACATATTTAGTTAAGTTTTTGTTTTATCTTATTTTAGGACTATGTAAGGTCTCTCTTTGAGTGCAATGAAATGATGGTTTTTAAAGTTTGGATGGTTCATAATAAATAAAACACACTCATGGTGGTAAGGGATGAAAAGGGGAACGAGAAAAATGACCCCGTTCACAAGAACAAGGCAACCCGGCATCAATCTCTCCATTACAGAAGGTTCAACACGGGCCGTGTCCAACCAACACGGCCCCATGCTGAATCCCCTGCAGAAAAATGCCCAGTTCAGGTAACTGGACACGGGCCGTGTTCACCAGACACGCCCCCGTGTCCAGGCTTCTGTTTCTTTTCTTTAATTTTTGTTACTGGCACCTGAACACGGGGCCGTGTCCGTTCCCCACGGGGCCGTGTCCAGACTGCCAGTAACATAAATCTTTGCTTTTAACACCATTTTACACATCTAATCAACCTAAAAATTTATTTTTGGGACACATTGAGGACAATGTGTAATTTAAGTGTGGGGGGGATGCTAAAACCTTGAAATTTTGCAAGTCCTAATAACAAGCCTTACACAAAACTCTATTGGAACCGCTAAACACCCCAAATTTTTTTCAAAAATTTTCATTTTTTTTTACTTGTCTAAAGTTTAAGTTAGGAATCATAAGATTAATAAGGTTATATTTTTACAAATTTACAACCGAGAGCGTCGTGATAACAAGAACCAACATAAGAAAATTATGAAACGGCATGACAAGCTTAGTTAAAATTTGATTATATATACTTGATCACATAAAAACCCATTCCCACAAAAGTGAGTTTTGAGCCTTTATTGAGCATACAATTACATATCATTAAACTAAATGCTCATTTTTCGTTTCTTGTGTGAATAGCCGCTTGGTTCTTACGACTCTAGAACTTGCCATGACGATACATTCCCGGTCCTTATCAACTTAAACCCGAGTAAGTAAATGATAGAGGCATTAGGACTAACCCTTTTTTCTTCTACACCATTATTTTTCTTTTTCTTTTACCACCTACCCAAAAATCCCCCTAGTTAGCCCCTTTGAGCCTAAACCTTTTCATTTCATAACCCAAACCAAACACCCTTTTACCCACCAAAACCTTTTTCATTTTTAACCCTTTGTTTTAGTAACAAGTTCGGTTTTTCGTATGATCGTTCAAAAAAAAATGTGTTGATGATGAAGCAAAAGAAAATAAACAAACAAGTTCATCAAAAATAACTTTGTTTGAATAATAGCTTCATCAAAATAAAAGTTACAAAAATAGAAAGTCCTACGAAAACCGACACTTGTTACGCTTTTTCACCCTTTTTCTACTAACCACTAACCCAACCACCTACCTTTAACCCAAGCCTAACCCTTCACCCGCAAAGTCCTCTTGATATTTACAAAGGTATAAAAGTTAAAAAGGAGGAGGATTGATTGCTTGGCAAGCCTATGGTAGGAATAAGTTCCATGCCGCTCTCGAGTGATTCACTAAAAATACACCTTCGGCCGAGTGTGAGTGATTTCTCCCGTGAGGTATGTGAACTTGTATATAAATGGAATTTTAAAAAGGCATGTTATGCCCAAATAAGTAATTTCTCTTATGAAACGTTCTAAACAAATCATAACGAATAGTATTGTAAATAGATAAAAATAAAACCCAAAAAGATCTTGGATTCCCAACACTCTATGACAAGCCCAAAACCTTCTCTTCTACCCATTCCATTTGGGAGTGTAAGCCACATATTAGAGAGTTTTGCTTGAGGACAAGCAAAAGTTCAAGTGTGGGGGTATTTGATGTGTGTAAAATGCAACATATAAATTACATCAAATGAGGCATAAAACTAACCCTTTTTAAGTACTAATGTTGGAAAAAGAGTGTTTTTGTCTTCCTTTTGTATTTTCAGGATTAAATGAGCTCAAATTCACAAAAGAAGCAAAAAGACAGCTAAATCTAACATAAATACAAGAAAAGGAACATAAGTGGACTGCCCGACCCCTCAACGGCATCTTCCCAAGCAAAATAGAGAAGGCAGAAGACTGAACACGCCCCGTGCTCAGCCAGCACAGGGCCGTGCCCAAGAAGCAGCAGAAAAGACAAACCTATAGAAGCTTCTATTGCCCACCACGGGCCGTGTCTAGTGAACACGGGGGCGTGGCGAAAGTACAGCAGGCGCATTAATTGTAATTGCGAATTACAATTAATGAAGAGAGAGAGTGTCAGACAGGCACGGGGGCGTGTCCAGCGGACACGGGGCCGTGCCCAGCCTTCTGTTCAGCCTATAAATAGGAGTGCTTGGTTTCATTTCAACTCATCCCTTGGCACACCACCTCTCTCACACTTCACCCACCACCCACCACCACCATAACACCATCATCCACCACCATCATCCATTGTCCATCATAGAGTGTGTGAGTCGTCTCGGGATCCAAGATTGATCGTAAGAGTTCTTGACAATCAAGGCCATGTTTGCCTAAGTCTCTTACATCACTTGGTGAAGACAAAGTGTCTAGTATAATACTTTTTATTTCTAATCTTTTGCACTTTTTATTTGGTTTTGTATTAATGACTTTAATAACTAGTTACTTATGTTGAAGGTGATCTTTCCTTATCATTTGTCCGTGGTGTCTTGGCATTATTTTACTGTCTATATAAAATAAAAGATTTTCACCATTCATATCTCTGCGGTCTATATGGAGGAATGTTGGCTACCTGGTCGGGGGTTAAGGGAACGGTTTGGTAAAGGTCTTGCCATTGTTCAGCGTTTAGAGGTCCTGCAATGGACCTGGGTCAAATTTAGTAGGACCTCCTTCAATGCTTCACGGTATTGGATGGCGGGGGTCCAAACTCTTTGATCCCATCATAAGTTAACTACTATTAATACTATAACCCGGCTATTTAGGACTGTATCCCTACTGACTCAGACTACTTAGCCGAGGGTAACGTCACCGCCAAAAGCGGGGCCTACCATAATATTGCATTAATAACTTAATTAATTATCTTCCAATAATCCACCCTTTTAGGATTGTATCCTTGCTGACTCAAACTACTGGGGTGAGGGTAACGTCACCTTCAAAAGAGGGGCCTACTACAATAACTAAGATAATCTCTTAATTATGTGCAAAAGTGCGGAAATAATCAAAGGTTATACTAGATACGAGTCGGAACCAAGTGATTCATCTTGTCTATCTGTTTTTTTTTTTTTTGTTTTTTTTTTTAGCATTCTAGTTAGTTTTTATTTTTCTTAGTTTAAAACATTTTTCTAAACTTTTTATTTTGATTAGACGTTGAGGATAAACCGGTACTAAAAGCTCTTGTGTCCTTGGACGACCTCGGTATCTTACCAACACTATACTACGCTCACGATGGGTGCACTTGCCCATATGTGTGTTTAGTGTTAGTGAAATATCGTGTTTTATAAATTTAAAACTTGGCTAAAAATAAGTGTTAAAGGGGCTTAAAATATACACCTAATATATATAACACTTCACACGCACCAAATGTATTGGAATATTATCGGGTATCTTTTGGTCAAGTTCATCCCCTAGGCATGGCTAGGGTTTTGCAATTCGAAATTCTGTATCGGGCCTGTGGGTATGATCCATCTCTGTTGTCCTTCCGTCGCTTTTTTCGGCTTGCTAAGAATGGTGATTGGTTCACCTTTGAAACCAGTCAAGTTGATACTTGTTTAATCTCGTCCATGGTTTCTACACTTGGGGTGTTGAAAGATCGGTTTTTCTGGGTGTCGGAGGAGATTGTCCCTTTCAAACCTGTTTGGAGACACCCAGATATTGTTCTGAACGAGCCGGAGCCCTCTGATTCCGAGATAAACACTCGCTTCTTAGAAATTCTTAGGGAGTGCCCTTCTAGGCTTCGTCCCTTCCCTGAGCATTTGTTGGTATTGTTGGGTATAAGTAAGTTGTGGGAAAAGGCTAACCGGGATCCGGTGCTTATTAGAGATGGGAAGGGTATGCATTTACTCTTTTCTTGCTTTTTTGTTCCTTTCTATTTATTTGCTTATGTGCTTTTGTATTTGTGTTGTAGCTATGTCTGCCCTTGATTTTATCAAAAGCGATGATACCTCTGACGTTGTTTTTGATGATGTTGCTGCTACCCCTGACGAGAATGCGGTTGTTAAGGGTGCCGATTATAGGTTTGAGGGATCTGGTTATGTCAATGTTCCGAATGTCAAAGGCTTCACCAAGGTTACTACGTCCAAAGGTTCTACTCGTCATTCTCAATGCCATCTGAAGGTTGTTGATCAGCCCTCTGGCTCAGAGCCTATTGACGTTAGTGATGATATTGAGGCGTCAGGGGATCAGGCTATGGATGTTGGTAAAGGCAAGGAAAAGGAGTTGATTGTTTCGAGCAAGAAGAAGAAATTGGTTAAGAAGGGTACCATTTCTGCTATTCAAGGTTCGTCAGCCAAAAGTGTTGAAAGCTTCGAGGGTTCAGAGGACATTTACGTGCCTAATTGGGGTGTTAAGGTTGGTGACAATTTTAAGGATCCTGTTGTGTGTGCTGAAGCCTTGGCTCATTTTGCTCCTCCCGGTGTTCGAGATGCCATATCTGAGATGGAGGGTGATCATCTTATCTCTAGGATGATGCTCAGTTCCTGCAACCTTTCTGCCTTTTTGGCTGAAGGTGTCACTCGCTTTGCTAAAGGGATGCGGGAATATGAGGAGGCCTCCAAGAAGAAGGAGAAAATGAAGGCTTCGATTGCTGCCATGAAGAAAGAAATCGAGAGCTTTTCTGAGAAGGAGTTGGCTTGGAACAAGAAGATTGAGGAGTTAACTAAGAGGCACGATATTGAGATGGGTGATCTTAGGAAGAGCTTTGAAGCTAACTTATTAAAACTGAAAGCTGACCGGGAGGCCTTGGCTGTGCAACAGAAGGCTTTTGCTAAAGAGAAGGATGGTTTGAAGACTTTGGTTGCACAGGCTACTGCAGATAACCAATGGCTCATTGAGCAGGGTTTTCACTAAGTGGTTACTTATCTGTTACATTCCAAAGAGTTTAACTCTGCTCTTGGTGATGTTTATACTAAACTACTCAATCTGGGAAAACACCAAGGTCTTATTGCAGGTTATAAGCATCACGAGTCTGGCAACCCTTTGGAGAAATCTCCCCTGTATCGTCCCGAGGCTTCTGACATCTTTAAGGGTTCCGTGGAGCAAATGGAGAGGTTATCATACCCGTATGTAAGTCAAGTTGCTTCTTGTTATGGTAAGCCTCTCTCTGCTTTACAGGAACTGAAGCCGGATGGTTTGAATGAAAAGTTATGCGCTGAACTGCTTGGCTCCCCTTCGAGGAAACATTCCTTTTCGGGAGATAGTGAAGATACTTTTCCTAGGGAAGCCGATGATCCGAAGGATGCCAGTTTGGAAGTTTCAGCTGTTGATGATCAAGGTCCGAAGGCTAAGAAGGTTAAGAAGACTAAGAAGGCCAAAGGTAGCAGTTCTGGGGCTACTAAGCCTTCTGTTGATGCCTAAAATTCGTAGCTTTCTTAGCACTCTTAAAACAATTTATGGTGTGTAACTTTTAAACAATGTTAGGTTTTCAGGAACCCTTAAGGTTCCTGTTGATTGTGTTTAGGGCCTGTATGGCCACTTGAACAGTAGTTAATCTTGCAAGTTACTAGGACTTGCCCTAACTTGTGTTTGAAAGTCTTTTAGGGCTTTCTTTGATATGGTATGATGTTTAACTATTTTCCTGTGTTTTATGTTTTTACACCTGTGCCTATTTCATTGAGGCAGTTTGTTTGGCTTTAACCTTTCAAGCCTTTTGGCTGTCTGCTAGTAAGTTGAAGCCTTTGACGTTTCGTGTTGCTACCCAGGTGGCTTGAAGCCTTGAAGGCTTCTTAGTTTTGTGATCTGACTTGGTTTGTATTTTTATAATTTTTTTGTCTTAGTCATATTGTTCTTTTAGATTTTCTTTGTCTTTTTGTAACTTTGTCTTTGTCGAGTTTGTGCTGCCCTTATGTTTTTTATACCTAAAAGGGTTCAGTGTTGCAGACACTTAGCCTTGGTATTTTTAACAAGAAGATATAGCACCTATCCTTTTTGTCATTTCTTTGGTTTTCACTTGACTTTTTCAAGCCTGTTTGCGGATTATATTTTTAAGGCTTAGGGAACATTTGGTGTAGGCTGTTCACACCCGTCTATGAGACAATTTTATTTTTTCTTAATAAGTCTCATGGAGTTGTATTGACTTAGGAACTCACCCCTTATATAGGCTCATTCAACCCTTGAACCTATTGAGCGATGTGGCCTGGGAGCTCATCCCCTTACATGGCCCTTGGCATGGAGTTTTTTGCTAGGTTCTCAACCTGATCTTAGGATAGAAAGATAAGTTTGATAAAAAAACTTCATTCATTCAAGCAATACTTGCTTTTTACAAAAGGTATTCATAGTGTTTTTCGAGATACATTTTGATACAAACCAAGCTTTCCTGTCTAAACATGGAACCTTTTTAGGGTTTTGCCATTCCAATGCCTTGGAAGCCTTTTGCCTTCTGAATCTGCTAGCTTGTAGGATCCCCCCTTGTGTGCTTCGAGGATGGTGTATGGACCCTCCCATTTTGGGCCAAGCTTTCCTTGATTTTCCTTTTTGCTAGCTTCGTTGTTTCTGAGGACCAGGTCTCCTGGCTTGAAACGTTCGTTCTTGACTTTCTTGTTGTAATAGGCTTCCATTTGCTGCTTGTATTTGGCTTCTTGGATTGCAGCTTGATCTCGTGCTTCCTCTAGGAGTTGTAAATTCAACATGGTCTCTTCTTGGTTTGTTTCGGGATCCATGTTGACAACTCGCTGGGTTACAACTCCTATCTCAGCGGGGATCACAGCTTCCGACCCAAATACCAAACTATACGGTGTTTTCTTATGGCTTGTTTTTTCGGTTGTCCTAATTGCCCATAGGACACTAGGCAATTCTTCAAGCCAGTTGCTTTCGTATCTTCCCAATCTTGTCTTGATGCCTTCTACTATGCTTCTATTTGTTCTTTCAACCTGACCGTTTGATTGCGGATAAGCCACTGAGCTAAAAACCTGATCGATTTTGTATTCCTTGCACCAAACGCTGAAAGGCTTCTCAGCAAATTGCCTTCCGTTATCAGTGACAAGTACTCCCGGCAATCCATAACGGCAAATGATATTTTCCCAAACAAAGTCAATGACCTGTTTTCCCGTGATCTTAGCAAGTGGTTTGACCTCGGGCCATTTGGTGAAATAATCTACTGCCACCAGTAAGAATTTTACTCCCCCTTTGCTTGGAGGAAATGGACCAACAATGTCCATCCCCCATTTATGGAATGGCCATGTCAAGGTTATCGGGACTAAGTCATGCTTGGGACTTTTTGGGATTGGTGCATGGATCTGGCAAGCATCACATTTCTTCAATTCTTCAGCTGTATCGCGATGCATTGAGGGCCAGAAATATCCAAGGTTCATGAGCTTTGCAACCACCGACCTAGCTCCAAAGTGAGCTCCACATACACCTTCATGAATTTCTTTGATCAGATACTTACTTTGCTCGGGACCGACACATCTTAGCAAGGGAGCAAGGTAACCCTTTTTGTAAAGGGTTTCTCCTTGTAGTATGTATTGCATTGCCTTGATTTCAACCCTTTTAGCTTCCACTTGATCATTTGGTAATTCACCATTTTTAAGGAACTTTTTTTATGGGAGTCATCCAGTTTGGTTCTTCTTTGGTAACTACATCTTGAACTTCCAATTCATCGATTGATGGAGCCCTCAACACTTCTACCAGCACTTTCTTGGTAAGGTGGGCAAAAGTGAGAGATGCGAGCTTACTTAAGGCATCAGCCTTTTTGTTTTGAGATCTGGGGATCTGTTTGATGTTGCAAGCTTGGAAGGTACTCATCAGTTCCTTGGACTTTTCTCTGTATTTTTTCATGTTGGGCTCTTTAGCTATGTAGCTATCATTCACTTGGCTTGAGACCAGCAACGAATCTGTGAATACTTCAAGCTTTTCAACCTTTATCTCTTTAGCCAGCCTTAGGCCAGCTATTAGTGCCTCGTATTCAGCCTCATTATTGGTGGTCTGAAAATCAAAACGGAGAGCATATGTGAATTCCAGCCCTTGTGGGTTGATCAGAATTAGCCCAGCCCCTGACCCTTCAACGCTTGAAGCCCCGTCGGTAAAAAGCTTCCAGGCTTCAGGGTTGGAAGGTTCAGTGGTGGTGGTGTTTACTTCAGTGATCGCTTGGTTTGGGACTTCCACAATGAAATCAGCCAAGACTTGAGCCTTGATAGCTTTTCTTGGGACATAGGTGATGTTATGTTCACCTAGTTCTATGGCCCATTTGGCTAATCGCCCCAAATTTTCAGGTTTTTCAAGCACACTCTTAATAGGTTGGTCGGTGACCACTTGTATGGGGTGTGCTTAGAAATACCTTCGAAGCCTTCTAGCTGTTTGAACTAGGGCCAGGGCAAGTTTTTCAAGGGGAGGATATTTCGTTTCAGCTAATTTTAAAGTTTTGCTGAAAAAATAAACGGGTACCTGGGCCTTGTCTCGCTCAATGGTGAGGACTGCACTGATGGCCTCGTCAGCAATTGAGAGGTACACCGATATTAACTCCCCAGTTTTAGGTGCCGCAATATCTGGTAAGGAAGCTAGATGTTGCTTCATCTGGTTGAAAGCTTCTTCAGCCTCTTCAGTCCATTTGAAATTCTTCCTATCTGAGCAGTTCTTGAGCGTTTTGTAGAAAGGTAGAGATCTCTCAGCCAACTTGGAGGTAAAACGCTTCAAGGCTGCAAGCTTCCCATTTAAGCTTTCAACCTCCTTCTTGGTTTTTGGTGGTTTGGTTTCAAGAACCGCTTTTACCTTGTTTGGGTTGGCCTTGATGCTTTGCTTCCCAACAATGTGACCCAAGAACTTTCCTTCTTCAAACCCAAATGAGCATTTCCGGATTAAGCTTCATGTTGACCTTTCTGAGATTCTTGAAAGTCTCTTGGATGTCATCGAGCATTTGATATTCCGTCTTGCTTTTAATTACCAAGTCGTCGACATATGCCTCCATGTTTTTGCCAATTTGGCTTTCGAAGGCTTTGTCAACGAGCCATTGGTAGGTTGCTCCGGCATTTTTGAGGCCGAAAGGCATCTTTTGATAACAAAAGATCCCTTTGTCCGTGTGAAAGGCTGTTTTTTCCTCATCCTCTTCCTTCATGAGGATTTGGTGATAACCTTTGTATGCATCAAGAAAGCATTTGAACGAGTAACCTGTGAGGGAGTCAACCTTGAGATCAATTTCCGGTAGTGGATAGCAATCCTTAGGACAAGCCTTGTTAAGATCCTTGAAATCTATGCACATCCTCCAAGAGTTGTCAGGTTTTTTGACCATAACCGGGTTTGCAACCCATGATTGGTACTTGACTTCTCGGAGAATGCCGGCTGATACGAGCTTTTCAACCTCTTGGCAGGCTGCCAGACTTCTCTCGGGTGCCAGGCTTCTTTTCTTTTGGACCACAGGCTTGACATCCGGTGGTATCCTTAACTCATGTTCGGCAATGTACCGAGGGATCCCTGTCATATCTTCTGGACACCAAGCGAAAACATCGCTGTAATGTGTTAGCAGTTTTTCGAGATACGAGAGGGTCTCTGGAGAAAGGTCTGGATTGACCCTTACTCTCTGTTCAGGGTACTTGGGGTTTATGACCAACCTTTGCCTTTCTTCTTCACTGTTTGAGCTTTCACCCTCAACCATGTAAGCTTCTTGAGAAGGTTGAAGGGTTGCTATGCCCCTTTCAGTAGGAAATTTGACTGTGCCATGGCCAACAGACACGGCCATATAGAATGCACACTGCCCTGGTCTTCCAATGATCACGTCATAGCTTGAGGGGATGTTGATAACTACAAAGGTGAGCGGTTGGGTTCTTTCTTTCAAACTTTCGCTGAAACGAACATTAAGTGTTAGTGCCCTAAAGGCTTGAGGGGTATATTGGCGATACCTTTTATGGAGGTTCCAGAGGGTTGAAGCCTTGAACGTTCTTCCTTACTCAAACGGTTGAAGAATTTTTCGAACATGATTTCAGTGGCTGCCCCGGTGTCTATGTATGCCCTGCATGTTTGCATCGTTCCCACGGTAGCTTCCACCACAAGAGGGCTAGAGAGAGGGTCTTTTTCCGTTGGGGGGAAACAGACACACTGAAGCTCCCAAGCTTCCAACCGCTGTCTTTTATGAGGAACCCTTCCATCAAAATCCACCATATTGACTTCCTTGCCTTTTCCTTCAGCCATTTTGTCTCGGACTCCTTTTACCAAATGAGCGAGTTCTCCGAACTTAACAGCTTCTTCAATTCTTTTCTTGAGTTGGAAAAAATCATTGGTGTGGTGGCCTTTTTCTTCATGAAACTCACAGTATTGTGTGGAGTTCTCATTTTTCCTGCTTTTGGGGAGAGGCCTAGGAGGCCGAAAGTTTTGTTTAACTTCTTCTGTTGCAAGGATTTCTTGAGGGGTCTTTGTGAGGGGTGTGAAACTTATGCCTTTTTCCCTGTTTGGAGGGTTCCGGCCTTCAGACCTTCGAGGGTCAGAACCCTTTGACCGCCTGTCGTAGGAGTTGAAGTTTCCCCTTTTTCTAGCTGGACTATTGCTTCGCCAGCCGGATCCCTTTTTTCTTTGTTCTTTAATGTCAACTGCCTCCTCTCCCCGGATGTGGGCTTCAGCCCTTTCGAGAGCCTCTTCCAAGGTCTTGGGCAGGGATTTGTTGAAATCTCTTGTGAGATATTTAGATGTGATGGCATTCATGAAACCAGCCACTCTCATTTTCTCGTCTGCCCCTACATAAGTCAGACCTTCCTTCTTGTATCGTTCAATGAACGCACGAAGACTTTCATCATCACGTTGTTTTATCTGGAAGATCACTGTTGCGTCTTTAACATAACGCCTTTGTTGGGAGAAATTGGCCAGAAAACCCTTGCTAAGGTCGTCAAAGCTTCGAACGCTTTGAGCAGGTAAGTCATTGAACCAGATTCTGGCTGATCCAACAAGGGTTTGCATGAACATTAGGCAACATTCAGCGTTTGACCATTTCTCTATTCTTGCTGCACCGGTGAAGATCTGAAGATGGTCCTCAGGATCTTCAGTTCCATCATACGTCCTGATGTGGGATGGCATCTTGATCTTTGCTTGGAAATCGTAATCGGCTATTTGCTTTGAAAAGCATGAAAGGTTACTTGGCTTATATGGTTTGGCCAAGTCTTCTTCAGCCCTTGCATCCACATTATTTCCATTGCCGTTATTCCCCTGAGTGGCTAGCACTTGATTAATAAAGTGTTGCCACGGGAAGTTGGCCATCATCTGGGTCATCATATTGGGCATGAGGTTGAAGCCTTGAAGGCTTCCTGGGGCAATTGAGCAGTTTATCCTGAGGGGAGTGTTCATAACAGCACTTCGTGCCAAAGGGAGCACGGACAGAGCTTGCTCCCACGTGTTTGTTGTAGATGCTGGAAAGCTCGCTACTGGGGACTGTAGGAGTTGGTCAATGGTTAGCTCATGTCCCAAAGGACCACCACTAGTAATTGGTTGGGAAGAGAAGATGGGATGCACAGTGGGATTCGTCATTGTGGACAGATATGGGTGAGGGTTTGAAGGGTTAGTGGGACCAGCCTCATTTCTAGTTGTAAAAGGAAGGGGAGGTGGTCCAGGAGACAACGTTGGTTCTGGCTCGTCATAATCTAGGCGGATTCTCACCCCCTTTTCTCTTTCTCTATTCACATGCTGGTTGAGGAGAGACCTCAATTCCAAGAAGTTGTTGGCAACCCCCTCTGGGGTAAGTTCAACACATGCCGGGGTGTCAGAGACACCGACATTGGGGGAAGGAACTCCGGATCTGGACGGAGTTGGTGTGTTGAAGGTGAGGAACTCGGGTGTGCTCCCCGGAGTCGAGAAAGAAGTTGGTATAGCCACATGAGCTTGGCTACTACCCGGGGTAGAGGTGTTTGGAATCTGGTTTACTTCACCTGGGGATCCACTTTCAGACATGGTGACTTTAAGTAAAGAGAGCTACACTACTAGGTCTTTTTTGAGGAGAAATAGCGGCGTAGCCCCACGGTGGGCGCCAACTTGTTGATGCAACAAATAAGAGACCAAGGATGGTAGCAATGCTGGTTAGGCAAAAGGGTTGAAGGGTTCAACTTTCCCTAACGCAGGTCGTGGGGTCCCCCCACGTTTGCAAGACGTGGAAGGAGGTTCACTAGTTTATTGTTGTTGTATGCTGGTGATCCTTCTCTGAAATGTATTCAGATTTGGATGTAAGAGCAAACGGAATGTGTGTGTTGGATGTGAAAGTGAGTGACTTGCATGAAGCAAGTACTCGATGTGAATGACCAGTGTTTAAGGAAACAGGCCTGGCCAAGAATGTCCCAACTCAGTAAATGAAGTGTCACTTATATAGGAGAAGACATCTCCCAAAGAGGCATTTATTTGACTAGCGACCTTGCTTGCAACGAGGGGCTTACCCTTTCGGGGGTTAAAGCCTTTTGACCCCTGGATAATAGCGTGTGCTCTGCAGACCTGCATTGCTTTTGCGGCTGTGGGTTGGTGAAGCAATCCCTGGATGTGACTGGTTACTGTTTCCGTATTGCTTTTCCCTTCCTCACAGCTTTTTAACCTTTGAACCATTTAACCCTTTGAGCGTTTACGTATTTAGTCATTTTATTTAGTCTTGGGCTACCCCCGTCATCAGCTAGGATCAGAGGTTGTGAAGATGTTGGAAGTGGAGAAGTGTCATCTTCAAGTACAATATTTGTTACCCTTCTTCTTTTGTGCTTTGGGGTGGTTGGTGGTGTTTAAAGTGATGGGTGACTGAATAACAGCTGTTGAAACAACTGGTGTTTCAACCACTGTTGTCACTACAACTATTGATGTATCAATTGTTGTCTTCTGCTTTTTGGGAGGTGGTTTTTGTGATGGTGATGTTGTTTTTGGTATGGCAGTAGATTGAGTGATGGTTGATGAAATGATGGGGGCAGTGGTTGAAACAACATATGTTGAAACAACTGAAGTATCAACAACTGTTGATACAGCACGTGTCTCAACATCTGTTGGTTTGGAGGTTTGATGTGAGGAACTTTTGGGGATTTGAGGAGTATGTTTGGTGGTTTTGGAAGGTGTGGTTTTGGGTTGGCTAACCTTTCTGGTAGGCTTTCTTCTTTTAGTTGCAGAAGTACCCTGCTCTTCCTTTTCCATCATAACTTTCTTCTCTTGCTCAAATCTTTTTGACCCTTTTATTTACATAGACTCTTTCATGTTTGCTTTTAGATCAGCAAATGCATTTTGAGTCACATCAACCTTCTTTGATCCATCTGGCTTTGGAATTTCTACCACAAGTTTGGACATTGGATCTGGTGGCAGATATAGGCCTTCATTTCCCTTTTTACCTTTCTCCTCCTTTTTGGCATCATCAGGGTATTTGACATAAACAACTGTAAGAGGAGAAGTGCCAGTGGTTTGAAGCAGATGAGCTTTTATGGCCTTTATATCAGCTTGAGTATCTCTATACCTAGCTTCCATCATATTTCTGACCATTTGAAGCTGAATCTCATGTTGGTGATTAGCATACTGTCGTTGTTGATGAAGCATAGGTTGAAACAGTTGCCATAGCTCAGTGGGGAATGGTGCAGATGTTGCAGCAGTGGGTGGATCTCTTTGAGCATGTAACAACTGTTGCAGCATGTTTTTTATATCTGCAACAGATGTTTCAATTTTTTCTACTCTCTCCGTCAATTCTTTATATTTCAAACCATCACCCAAAAGAATGGGATCATCTGATTTCCCACTAGCAGTGGTTGTATCAGTAGTTGACTTAGGAAAAGTTTCCCAAAAGTCATCCACTGATGCCCCTTGTTCTTGGTACTGGGGACTTCCCTTTTCATAAACTATCTTGCTTAACACACCAGTGGGTAATTTAAACACATCAGTGGTAATTTTGATAGCATCAGAAATGGTTACTTTCAAGGGAGACTTACTGATGAAACTA
The DNA here is from genome assembly GCA_030545235.1 of Helianthus tuberosus. Classification (NCBI taxonomy): domain Eukaryota; kingdom Viridiplantae; phylum Streptophyta; class Magnoliopsida; order Asterales; family Asteraceae; genus Helianthus; species Helianthus tuberosus. Next base: position 67,855,987 of record CM060437.1, read on the forward strand.
CTGTCCAGGTGTAAATCAGTGGATTCAACACCTGTAGTAGCCACTCCACTTGAACTACTAACAGGAATTACTTGTAACTCCTGAAGTGTAACCTCCTCAGCTGTTGATGGGTTAGCAATGATAGAGGAATCAGACTCAGTCACTTGTTGAGGTATTTTCTCAGTGATAGGTTGTTTAGAAGAACTGATTTTTGTCTGATCCATATCCAGAACATTCAACAGGGGTAGAAAAGATGGTGGAATTTCTGAAGTGAGGATAGGGGTAGAAAGAGAATTTACCCCGGGAGTAGGGCTATGGAAGATGGATTCAAGTGGATCCAGAACTTCATAATGTGGTGTCCCTGTGTGTACAACCTGATCCTTTTGAGAGGATGCAGGAGGAGTTTGAGGCTCAGGTTGAGATCTTTCTTCCATCTGCTGTGAGGAAGTAGCAGTAGTGGTTATAGGTGACTTTTGTGTTGTTACAGGATTTTCTTCTGGGATCTCATCTTCCAGAAGATCCTTTTTGGATGGGATGGTGGGCTTTTTGGGAAATTTCTTTTTGGGAATTTTGGTAGATTTTGGTGGGGGTTTCACAGCAGTGGTTATGCTGCTGTGATCACCAGGAGCAGTGGCCTCAACAGCAGGAACCTGAGGAGCAAAGGTTGTCTCAGCTAAATTCTGCTCAGGTTCCTCTGTTTGTGTTTTGGAAGGTTTTGACAGCCTTGTAAAGGTTTCAGAAGATAGGCTGTTTATTTGAATAGGATTTCCTTGGATAAGCACATGTACACTATCCTTTGGAATTTTATTTTGTAAATAAAAACTTAAAAATCTTGGAAACAATAGAAATGCTTTTTTCTTATCTTTGATATTATTAAAATTTTTGACCATATCATTGAAAATCTCCTGAGAGTAGTTAAAATCAACTTCAGCCATTATAGCATATCCCATGTATTGGATTTTCAATGGTATTTCATTAAAAGCTGTGGTTTTATTTGAAACACACATGAGGAGGGTATGGAATAAAATCTCATGGGAGGTGGAAAACTCCCTTTTTGCAAAGTATCTTTTTTTATTTGTTCCGCATACCCCCTCTCAATCAAATCAATTTGATATTCTTCCTTTGGGAAAGAATTTTTACCTGTATGATCATTCATTTGAAAAACCTCAGAAATGGTTTGAGGTGTGACAGCAAACTGAATTCCCCTTACTGTTGAAGTAATAGCATAGGGCTTTTTGTCATGAACTTCAAGTTTTGCATTTTTTTCAGAAATCACATAGGGTATCCAGGTAGATATGTGCGTTACAGGTAAAAAAAGTTTTGTACTTTGAAGACGAGAGAGCATCAATAATGGAGTGAAAGGTTGTGTTTTGACCTGTTTTGTCAAGTATACACAGGTAGTTATGAGGAGTTTTTAGTGCGAGAGCCATGGTGATTTGAAAGTAGGTGAGAGAGGAGGAAGAAGATGAGTGATTCGAAGGATTTTGATGGAAACCGCTTTTTGAAAGGAATTTTGAATTTGATTCGACAGTGAAAACCCTGTTTGGGGTTTTGATCAGGGTTTTATAAGGGTAAAAAGTGAATGCTGAAGTGGTAGCGGTTATAAAGATCTGACGGCTATGTACTGACCACGTGACAACCTCCGATGAATAATGGAGGATAGTTGTTTAGGAAACCACTGATGATCAATATCAGTGGTTTATAGTGGTGAAAATGAAAACAGTGGGTGATTTTTAACTATCAGTGGATAGCCAACAATGATTGAAACACTCATTTTGGTCAGTCAGTGGTTAACATGAAGAATGTAGAAACAGAGGTTGTCTTTCAGCAGTGGATAACTTTTAACAATCAGATGTTTGAACCAACACAGTAGTTGTAACAGACTTTTAAGGATTAATGAAAACTATCATTTTTAACTATTTTCAAAAGTGTTAAAATATGAGAAGACTTAAACAAATATTGGAGCTTAAACAGATGTTTCGCCTTATATATAAATTGTTTGGACTTAAACAGATGTTTGGCCATAAACAAATGTTTGGCCTTAAACAAATGTTTGACCTTAAACAGATGTTTGCCCATAAACAGATGTTTGCCCATAAACAGATGTTTGATAGGCCTTATCTGTGACAACTAGCACAAAACCGGTAATTTCCGTACAATTTAATTAATACTTAATGACTGAAATTATGTGCTTAAATGTCAACATTGTTTGATTACATGATATACTTGTGAATTCATGCACATTTTATACTACAAGAAATTGCTTTATGCATTAATGATAGCGTTGCGTCAGAAATACTAGTAAACTCACCGGTAAGACACATTGTGTCAACAATTCTGTAGATAGCAGTCAGACAATAGAATTGGAGCCTAGGTGTAGGTCCAACGTCAAGAATACATTAAAGCCCAAGAGTATATACAAGGGTGAACATATAGACTTTCCGGAAGCCCAAATATGCACTAAAAAGCACCCGAAACGCACTTTAAATGCAGAATTCTGCACAAATCAGCTATAATCAGCTTTTTAACACATAAATATTATGCAAAATTCATGTTTTATTATCCAGAATACCCTCCAAAGTGTTGGGAATTAAAAGGGTTACAAAAGGGTACTTAAAGGACACTAAACGATGCAATTTAGCACTTTAACGAACCGGTATCTAACCGAACAACCGGACATTACCCGGAACAGCAAAATATTACTAGAAGCATTGTTTGAATGTTTCTGAACTAGTTATGGTCCCCGAACACCATAACACCTCTTATAACATAATAACACATCAAGTCCCTAAAAATTACACATGAAAGTTAACTTGTTTATAAAATTAGAGTTTGGAATTAACACATTACGCCCCCCATATTGTTCACGGTTGCAAAGGGGTGGCCCCCACCAAATATTTGCCAAGATCTTGCCAATATTTCCTTTGATTCACATAATCTTTCTTGGATACTTTGAGATATGAAAGATCTTGCAAAGCACTATAAAAGGGACATCATCTTCAACATCTCATTCATCACCTCACACCACTCTCCCTCTCTCCTCTCCCTACGGCCGTGAGACACCACCCACATCACCACCATCTTCAAACTTTGGTCATCCATTCCAAGCTTAACCTAAGGTGCAAGAAGGTGTTTAAGAAGGTTTAGAGCTTGTGGATCTTGAAGAACCTCCTCCATTTGCTTTTATTCAACCCATTTGTCATCTTCATCTTCAAGTGTTCTTCCCTAGCCCTTGTTCTAGTAGTAAGCTCCTGGTAACTTGTTACTTCATATATTGTTGTATAAAAGATGATGAACAATGATAAACTTGAAGAACACAAAAGAACATGATCATGATACTTTAACATAAGCTTAAAAATATAAAAATACATGTTGAATATGTTGATTTGCTTCTTGTTGATTGATGATTTGTGTTAGTGATGTTAGACATCATAAGAAACCTACTAGATTGTGATTAAACACATGATCTAGTAAGTTAAAGTGGTGATCTTGTGAAAGACCAAGATCTTCATGCTTTATGTCTTCATGAACTTGAATAATGAAAGTGATTTTCATATGTAAAAATGATATAAACAAAATACAAATCTTGTAAATAGATGATTACAAAAATGATTTTCTCAAGAAACCAAGTTTATTTACAAGACTTACAAAGTCATGGTTTCTAAGTAAACTAATAATATTTTTAATGTTTAAACAAGACTAGAAACATGTATGTAACGAGAAAAATACAAGAGAAGTATTTTTAGAAAAATCATCTTACAAGTTGTAAATGACTAGATCTTCTAATAAAGTGATTTACAAACAAATAACCATGTTTTTAAGGGTAACTAAGCCTACTAAATAACATGGTAAGTTACTACAAGTTTTTACAAAGCTTCAAGTTCATGATGTAGTATAATTTACTTGATTTTGACACTCGGTAAGTGTTAAATGAGTGGTTGATTGTTGTGATGATTTTAAAAGAAAATAAACACATGTTTTGAAAACATGGGAAACCTCCATTTTTAGGGGAAACTATGTCAAAATTTCTATAAATTTTGACACTTAGAAAAATATAAGTTTTGGGTGAAACTTATTCCCTAAAAATCTTTACAAAGGTTTCCCTAATTTTTATGTAAACACCAAGTTAAGAAATGATGATTTCTTCAAGATAAAAATTGATATTAAGTATGTATATTTTTGAGGAAAATATATATATTTATTGATCACCAAATTTTGTGCTAAGTGTATGTAGTATGTATTATACGTAATAGTGTGTTAAGACTTGAAAATACACTAAATACTCCTAAGGAGTAAAAATACAAAATACACATACAACATGCTTAGACAAACACAAGAGAATATATTTATGAAAATATATTACTTGATAGATTATGTGACTTGGACAAGTTATGAACATGAAATGAAGTTTTGAACAAAATACATAATTCGGGTGAAAAATACAAGATACTTATATTTATTTGTGAGAAAATAATATAAGTAAGATACGCAGTTAAAAATATAAATTATTTTTAACACCCAAAGAATACATACATAAAAGATGGTGACTTGTACTTGTGCGATACAAGTCTAGTGACTAACGTAAATAAAACACGTATAGGTCACGACGCTATATAAGCAAACCCGGTGAAGTTTACGGCGCAAGAAACGCAAAGTTGTGAGTTCATGCTCCCCCTTTTCTTTTAACTGTTTTCAGTTTTATAACTTCGGGGGTGAAGTACATGTTACTAAATGTTTACAGAAAAGTGAGATTATGTCCCCACTTTTAAACTTTTACATACTTTTTAAACTTTGGGGAAAATACATGTGTTATGGTATGATGGATACAAGAAATGAGGAATGATACTTGAAATTGTGTCGCGAATAGGGTACCAGAAGCACCATTAATCGTGTACATACTAAGACCGCAGAACAAAAGGTTAGATCTAATGGGTTTTCGGGCAGCCACACTCTTGGTGATAACTAGTACCAAGTAGTGCTTTTGTGTCTCCGTCGTGAATCGACAACTAGAAAAATGCCTATGGTTTGGATTGCTTCCTATGTCGTGTCACATGTTAATGGCCTTACAACCCATTAACAATCTTGATACATACAGAAATACTTGAGTTATACAAATTACATACCATGTTTTCATACAAAGTATACAAACGTTCAATACAAAATTGCATGAATTCACACCAACATTATGTTGACGTTTTTCCAAAAACTCACATGTATTTCAGGTAACTAAAGTGGATGTGCGCACGGTCATACTCTTGCTCTTGGATGTTGTTATGTTTGTCTTTAAATAAAGTTGTAAACTTTTCAAACAATATGCTGTCTTGTGATGTAAACACTTAAACTACGTTTTCAGCTATGTAATGTTTGGCATTTGGAGTTATTTTTATGAGCATGTAGTATGTTTACCAATCGTATGCAATGAAAACCTTTCATGATCACACCTCGTGCTTCCGCCTTAGAAAGGGGTGTGACAGATTGGTATCAGAGCTGCGATTGTAGTGAACCAGGATTCCTTCTCGAGTCTAGTCTACAATCTTTAGGATCCTTTCACGAAAACAATTTTTCAAAAGTTTTTCATTGCATAAAACTTTCCGCGGCATCCACTACCTGAAACTGTTTTCAAAGAGTCAAGAAAAGACACTACGAGACTTAGGATGCACTAGAGTAGCACTTGACTTTGACTAGAAGTTACTTGCAACTATGTGTAACAATTAATATATACCTATACTAGAAATAGAATATCTCAGGTACTCGTGACTTTACCTGAAAGCAATGGCCTATCTGAAGGAAGTGATACTAGGATGAAACGAACTGTGCGGACTGTGCAAGGAGTTATGTGATTATGGATGCATACATAATTATGGAATTCAGTGCACAGAAACCACATCAAGTCTTGTCACGTATCAAACGAGATTCCTTCAAATACAAGAGAAGGTCAAACGTGAACACCCTCCCCCAGCCTATTAAATACTCTTTTGGAGTAATAATTTAGGGTATAAAGACAAGAACCGCCAATGTGAAGTAAGATATTTTGTCCTTTACATATATTAAACTTGTACCTTGGGGTGATGTAACCCTTATGCATCTTGCTTACCTTGCAAACAATGACGTAACAAGTTGCCCTGATATGTGTAAAGACATCGGTGAATATCTTATGACGCATCAGTATTTATCTAATTATGCATGCTTGTTGCTGTATGAATTAATTTATACATTTGGCGGATTGTTTGATGTCACTTATGTGGTATATGCCTGTATATATATACTACTACTGTCTCGCATGACGATATCAAACAAATGTCTAACCCTACTGTGTTGTGTTCTGTCAGAACATGGCACCCAGAAGAGCTGTGAACGCTCATGATCAACCTCCTCCTCCCCCACTGCCAAGAACTGCTGAAGAGCTAAACGCCCTACTGGAAGAAAGGATCTCCGCAGCTATCGCCCAGTACGAGGCGAACCGTACTGAACAAAGTGGAGGACCAAGCAATGCTAGACGTAATGGGAATGGAGATTCATCTGGAGGCAACGCAGCTCAGGGCTGCACTTTCAAGCAGTTTCTCGACAGCAAACCGCTGAACTACGACGACACTGGAGGTGCAGTGGCGTTTGTACGCTGGACGGAGAAGACGGATGCCACTATCCGTATGAGTAAGTGTACCGCGGATCAGCAAGTCACTTTTGCTACTGGGTTATTTGTTGATGAAGCTTTGACTTGGTGGAATTTGCAAGTCCAGACTCTGGGTGATGATGCTGCGTATGGCATGACGTGGGATGCGCTAAAGGAACGAATGAGAGAGAAGTATTGCTCTCGTGCTGAACTCCAAAGGTTGGAGACTGAGTTTTGGCACTTGACCATGGAAGGTGCTGACATTACTGCCTATACTAGAAGGTTCCACGATTTGTCGAGAGTGATCCCCTACATGGTGACTCCCGAATTTAAGCGCGTTGAACGCTACATTTGGGGACTGGCCTCAAAATTTCGCAGCATGGTAACTTTGGCCAAACCTCAAACGATCACTGAGGCTGTAACTCTGGCTGTCAGCCTTACTGAAGATGTTGTTCGTATGAAGAAGTTATCGCTGAACCCAACAGAAAAGACAGAGACGCATGCTGAGTCGTCTGGTGACAAGAAAAGGAAGCATGCGAACCTGAATCAAGCAACACGCAACAACATGGGTTCCAACAACAAAAAGCGTGACTCCAACCCACCTCAAGAGGCGAAAACTTTTGCAACCATGAATGACGCACCTGCCAAAAGGTACCTGGGCACTCTGCCCACCTGCAACCAGTGCAAGCGTCATCATGAAGGAGTTTGTCGCATTCCAAAATACGACAAGTGTGGAAAACTGGGTCACCATACAGAGGATTGTTTGGGAAAAGGAAGAAACGGGAATGGAAACCGCAACGGTGCTGGTAATAGAAACAATGGTGGAAATGGAAATGGCAATGGTAACCGAAATGGTAATGGAGCTGGGAAGAACCAAGGATGCTTCGGTTGTGGAAGCAAGGATCATTTCATAAAAGATTGCCCAAGGGGAAACAATGCTCAGGCTCGAGCATTTGTGATTGGAGCAAAGAACGCACGCACGCGAGGACCCTAACGTGGTCACCGGTACGTTTGTCGTTAACAATCACTTTGCATCCATATTATTTGACACTGGTGCCGATTATAGCTTCATGTATGTGGAATTTAAACGTATGCTTGGAATAGAATCTAGTAGATTAGATATTCCTTACTCCATAGAACTAGCCAATGGTAGACTCGTTGAATCAGGCGAAGTCGTTAGAGGTTGCACATTAGAACTTGGTGAGCAAAGATTTAGCATCGACCTCTTACCTATTCAATTGGGTAGCTTCGATGTAGTGGTCGGAATGGACTGGTTGTCCAAGAACAAAGCTAAAGTTGTTTGTCACGAGAAAATCATTCGCATCCCTCTGACGAATGGTGAAACTCTCGTCGTACATGGAGAAAAACGAGACGCGCCGCTGCGAATCATCAGTTGTATGAAGGCACAGAAGTGCTTAAGGAAAGGATGTGTTACTTTCCTGGCGCACGTTGTAGATAAGACGGATGAGGAGCCGAAACTCGAAGACATTCCTGTGGTGAAGGAATTCTCTGATGTTTTTCCCGAAGATCTGCCAGGATTACCTCCGCAACGACAAGTCGAATTCCATATAGACTTGGTTCCAGGAGCCGCTCCTGTAGCCAAGGCACCCTATCGGCTTGCACCATCCGAGATGCAAGAATTATCTACACAACTCCAGGAGTTGTTGGATAAAGGATTCATAAGGCCAAGCTTCTCGTCTTGGGGAGCACCAGTATTGTTCGTGAAGAAGAAGGATTGAACACTGCGGATGTGTATCGATTACAGAGAACTGAACAATTGCAAGGATTGATGACTTATTCGATCGGTACCCACTGCGGATGTGTATCGATTACAGAGAACTGAACACTGCGGATGTGTATCGATTACAGAGAACTGAACAATTGCAAGGATTGATGACTTATTCGATCGGTACCCACTGCGGATGTGTATCGATTACAGAGAACTGAACACTGTGGATGTGTATCGATTACAGAGAACTGAACAATCGGTACCCACTACCGAGGATTGATGACTTATTCGATCAATTGCAAGGATCGAGCTACTATTCCAAGATCGACCTTCGATATGGATACCATCAGTTAAGGATTCAAGAGGAAAGCGTACCAAAGACTGCATTCAGAACACGCTATGGGCATTACGAGTTCCTTGTGATGTCATTCGGATTGACGAATGCGCCAGCGGTATTTATGGATCTGATGAACCGCGTATGCAAACCATATCTCGATAAATTCGTGATTGTATTGATCGATGATATCCTGATTTACTCGCAAACGAGAGAAGAGCACGAGCACCACCTCAGGACCATTCTGGAACTACTGAAGAAAGAGAAACTTTATGCAAAGTTTTCAAAGTGCAAATTCTGGATTCGCGAAGTACAGTTTCTTGGTCACGTTGTGAACGAGAAGGGAATTCACGTAGACCCATCCAAGATTGAAGCCATAAAGAATTGGGAAGCTCCCAAAACCCCAACTGAAGTTCGACAATTTTTGGGCTTAGCAGGCTATTACCGACGGTTTATTGAGAATTTCTCCAAAATAGCTCAACCGCTGACTTCCCTTACGCAGAAAGACAAGAAGTACGACTGGGGTGATAAACAGGAAGAAGCCTTTCAACTACTCAAGAATAAGCTATGCGATGCACCAATACTATCCTTACCCGAAGGCACTGAAGACTTCGTGGTATACTGCGACGATTCGCGTCAAGGTTTGGGTTGTGTGCTTATGCAATGCCAAAAAGTCATCGCTTACGCTTCAAGACAGTTAAAGGTGCATGAAAGAAATTATACCACGCATGACTTGGAGCTAGGTGCGGTGGTATTTGCCTTGAAGATCTGGCGACACTATTTATAAGGTACTCGATGTACAATCTTCCCAGATCACAAAATCCTACAACACATATTTGATCAGAAGGAATAAAATATGCGTCAACAACGTTGGGTCGAGTTGCTGAACGATTATGACTGTGAGATTAAGTACCATCCTGGAAAGGCGAACGTTGTAGCAGACACGTTAAGCCGAAAAGAAAGGGTTAAGACCCTAAGGGTTCGAGCATTGGAAATGACTATTCAAACGAACCTCACTACGAGCATTCGTGACGCATAACAGGAAGCCCTGAAAGGGGAGAATCGTAGAGCTGAATACCTCCGAGGTACGCTGAAGAATTTGGTGCCAAACAAAGAGGGAACCTTATACTTTAAGGGGCGTATTTGGGTTCCGCTCTATGGCGGTATGCGAGAAGTCATCCTTAATGAAGCTCACAAGTCGAGATACTCGATCCATCCAGGATCGGACAAAATGTATCAAGACTTAAAGGATTACTATTGGTGGTCGAGACTTAAAATCGATGTTGCTATCTATGTTGGAAAATGCCTAACCTGTGCTAAGGTTAAGGCTGAATACCAGAAACCGTCTGGCCTACTGCAACAACCAGAGATACCCAGGACCCTGAGAGGGCACGATATGATATGGGTAATAGTTGATCGATTGACGAAATCTGCGCATTTCCTACCGATCCGAGAGAAAGACAGCACTGGAAAGCTTGCTGAGTTGTACTTGAAAGAAATCGTGGCACGTCATGGAGTGCCTATCTCAATTATTTCAGACAGAGATGGACGTTTTGTCTCAAGGATCTGGAAATCCTTTCAGGAAGCCTTTGGATCTCAACTAGATCAAAGCACGACCTTCCATCCGCAAACAGACGGTCAGAGCGAACGGACCATACAAACACTGGAATATATGTTTCGCGCATTTGTTATGGACCTAGGCGGCAGCTGGGATACTCATCTACCTTTAGTTGAGTTTTCCTACAATAACAGTTATCATACGAGCATAAAAGCTGCACCGTTCGAAGCTTTGTATGGCCGCAAGTGCCGCTCGCCATTAAGTTGGGCAGATGTTAGAGACAAACGTATGGTTGGTCCTGAACTTGTGCAAGAGACAACCGACAAGATTATGCAGATCTGAGAGCGCATTAAGGCGGCTCGAGATCGACAAAAGAGCTACGCTGATCGAAGACGAAAACCTTTAGAATTCGAGGTAGGAGACAAAGTATTGTTAAAGGTCTCACCTTGGAAGGGCGTAGTAAGATTCAGAAAATGTGGAAAGTTGAATCCACGATACATCGGACCATTCAAGATCTTAGAAAGAATTGGTACCGTGGCTTACAAGTTGGAATTACCGGAAGAGCTTAACGGAGTACATGATACGTTTCATGTATCCAATCTCAAGAAGAGTCCAACCCAAGAAACACTAATCATCCGTGCGGATGAAGTACATATTGACGACACCCTCCGATTTACAGAATAACCCGTTGAGGTTACTGATTGGAAAGTCAACAAGACCAGAAGGAGTAGTGTCAAGCTTGTCAAAGTACGTTGGAACTCTAAGCACGGACCCGAGTACACGTGGGAACGTGAAGACCAGTTTAAAGAAAAGTACCCCACCTATTCAAGAAAACTCCTGCGAGAGTTAGTTCAGCCTGAATTTCGGGACGAAATTCTTTTAACGGGGGGAGACTGTGACAACTGGCACAAAACCGGTAATTTCCGTACAATTTAATTAATACTTAATGACTGAAATTATGTGTTTAAATGTCAACATTGTTTGATTACATGATATACTTGTGAATTCATGCACATTTTATACTACAAGAAATTGCTTTATGCATTAATGATAGCGTTGCGTCAGAAATACTAGTAAACTCACCGGCAAGACACATTGTGTCAACAATTTTGCAGATAACAGTCAGACAATAGAATTGGAGCCTAGGTGTAGGTCCAACATCAAGAATACATTAAAACCCAAGAGTATATACAAGGGTTAACGTATAGACTTTCCGGAAGCCAAAATATGCACTAAAAAGCACCCGAAACGCACTTTAAATGCAGATTTCTGCACAAAACAGCTATAATCAGCTTTTTAACACATAAATATTATGTAGAATTCATGTTTTATTATCCAGAATACCCTCCTAAGTGTTGGGAATTAAAAGGGTTACAAAAGGGTACTTAAAGGACACTAAACGGTGCAATTTAGCACTTTAACGAACCGGTATCTAACCGAACAACCGGACACTACCCGGAATATCAAAATATTACTAGAAGCATTGTTTTAATGTTTCTGAACTAGTTATGGTCCCCGAACACCATAACACCTCTTATAACATAATAACACATCAAGTCCCTAAAAATTACACATGAAAGTTAACTTGTTTATAAAATTAGAGTTTGGAATTTACACATTACCCCCCCCCCCATATTGTTCACGGTTGCAAAGGGGTGCCCCCCACCAAATATTTGCCAAGATCTTGCCAATATTTCCTTTGATTCACATAATCTTTCTTGGATACTTTAGATATGAAAGATCTTGCAAAGCACTATAAAAGGGACATCATCTTCAACATCTCATTCATCACCTCACTCCACTCTGCCTCTCTCATCTCCCTACGGTCGTGAGCCACTACCCACATCACCACCATCTTAAAACTTTGTTCATCCATTCCAAGCTTAATGTCACGACCCCCGACCCACCCTGGACGGAATAGGGAGCCGCGAACAGTCACGTGGTACTGGTGATTATTTAAAAAAATATTGCCGCGGAAATTTCATCAGGACCGTGAGTTAGGAAAATATCAGAGTTTAGAAAACACCGGATTTTATTTATTAAATAAATGGGATAAACCCATGTTTTACAAAGGTAGCTTTAATAAGGGATAAACCCAATTACATAAAACAATATTTCTTAATTTGATTTAATTAATAAAATAAGCCACTTCTGTAAGCCTTGTTGGTGCCGCATCCAACTCTAATTCCTGATCTACTGTAATTACCTGAAACGCATTTTAAAAAGGTTTTGTCAGCAGGAAATACTGGTGAGTTCATTCATTTTGTTAAAACGACACGTTTGTTATAATTTACAGTATTAAGAGAGATTACAATGTTTCTGATATCAACCAACTACCCACAGTATTTGTCACTCGACCGGATCTGTGACTATGGTCATATCCCCCATTGGCTGCCCCAATGGTGACGATTATAAAGTAATGTATACAAAACCCCACATACTGGCTGTAATTTGGTGATTACATATACTTAATCACTGTAATTATAACTTTGAAAATATTTTAGAATTTATAAAGCACTTTGGAATAAAAGAGAATGACTCACATTATAAGCATGCAGATTCATACGGGCAAAGTTTAATCTACAGATATGATATATTGCAGATACAGGCAGAGCTTAGCCTATTGATTAGTCTTGTAACCTAGTGCACACGAACTTGGTAAGTAACTAATACAACATTTACGATAACTCACGAGATTAAAACCCTCACAACGAATGACAAAGTGCAATCACTTAAACATCCATCGGATTCACAACGAATGACGGAGTATTCCCGAGTTCGGGTGGTACTCAAACATCCTGTCGGAATCACGACAAATGACAAAGGATAGCACTTAAACATCCGGTCGGATAGTTTCAATCGATCGGACATTGAATCGTAGCAGCGATCAAGTTAATACCCGGTATCGTAGCAGAATTTGAGCTAGTGTGTGTTTGGTATTAATCAGGGAATATCTCGGAGTGTATAACGAATTTTAACGTCGCTCCAGTGCCAGAAATCAAGTCCCAACACCCTCTATTTATACATGAAAATTGACCCCCTCGCGTGACGCGAGGGGTCACCCTGGGGGCGTCGCGTGGCGCGACGGGTCACATTTCTTTGTAGGGTTGCCACGTGTGTTTGTAGGTTAGCTGAGTCGACGGATCAAAGAATCTCGTATTTTACAACGAATTATGAGGATAATCGTCAAGTAGGGAATACCCCCCTTGAGTTTTAGGGGCCCTAATCCTGATTCTGATTGTTCTGAAAGTTTTAGGGTTTATGCAGAATTACTTAGGGGTCTTAACTAAGGTTTTCTTGTGAACAAAATATAATAATAAATAATACTTTTGGTGAGAGTTGTTATGGTTTGGGATAAAAAGGAAATAAAACGGTGAAAAGAGAAATGACCCACTTTGTGATTTTAGGGTTCAACTAGAAAACCTTCTGGTAGAAATTTTGGGTATAACTTCTGAGCTATTTAAAAAAATATATATTGCACTCGTGTTAAGTATAGTACCCCTCATTCAACCTTGTCCCTATGTCACGAGACAGAACCCCAACAACTTAGTCGGGCAGAGCCCTGACATATGTTATGGGGCTCAGATCAATCGGACCGGGTAGCGGTGATCGGGGGTTAAAACACTTAAATCGGGCAGGGCTTTATTGCTATTTACTAAAGAAAAATATATATATATATAATAGGGAATGTTATGGGTGAAATTCTGAGCCCATATCCTGAGAAATATCTTGGGTTATATCTTGGTTATATGATATCTGTTCACATCCTGGATGCTGATTCAGGATATTGGTAACATCCTGAATGGTATCCTCAGGATCACTAACGGATTATGTGCAGGTACGCGGGTTAGAAGCTAGCAACGTTCACAAGGACTTATTCCGCGGAAGACTCGGTCCAAGTCGTTCAAATAAAGACGTTGAAGCCGCATTACTCGGTCTACAACGTTAACAATGGAATATTCGGAGCATCCCATATTTATAGGAGTTTCCGTTTGTAATTCGTTACTATAAATAGGTGGGTATATCAGATCGAATAGGACATCGCATCAACACTCACTACACTCTTACACTTGTTCTCTAGCAATTTTCACTTTCGCACAAAAGCGTTGTAGCACTTAGCGATCTGGTCAATATCCTGCACTGTATCCTGACGTTTAACTCCCGAGGTTTTATGCCGGCGATCTAGATTGATCAAGGGCTTTCCTCGTATATCTCGTGTCACCCCCTTTTACTTCTTGCTCATTGTTTGATCGTAGATACAGCTCAATATCCTGAGCCGTATCCTGAATACTGTTTTTCCAAACAACTTAACCAGCATATTTTCAATACACTCTTTAGCACACTACCTCACTTAACTAATTTGATCACTAAATTGCTTCGGTAATTTTTGACCAAAATAATTTGGCGCCCACCGTGGGGCAAGTGGTGCTCTCTTTACTTAAAATCTTTGTGAAATCGTTAATCGGTTTTCTGTTTTCAAAACTTTTTGCCACATTGTTTATAATGGCCTCAAGATCAAACATGAGCTCCTCCACTGCGTCTGCTACAACTTCTGCTACTACTGGTTCGGTGCTTCCACCACCTCCTCCAAGGATGCAATCTTCTTCACAACCTCAGGATATTATCCCTACTCGGAGTATTCAGGGATCTGCTCCCATTTTAGCTTCTAATGATGAAATTCTAACCTTATTTGGAAGTGTGCAGGAACAAATGAGGCAGCAACAGGAAACAAACCAAATGCTGTTGAGGGAAATACAACTCCTGAAGTCTGGCTCGAGCAGATCTACTGAGGATATCGTCACTCCACTACAACCCAGAACTTTGAACTTCAGTTCGGCTGTATACACTGAGGATAATAGGGGGAATATTGTGCCCAGCCTTCCTCAGAATCATACTCCTGAAATACCCTCCTCGGTCAGGATGTCGACCATGAGGAGTTCAGGATATGCTTCAGGATATGGGCAGAATCCTCATACGGGTAACGTGTCAAATAATAATAATACTCATGCTGCTAACAATAGTGGATCTTTGCAGGATACAGGTGTAACATCAGCATTTACTAGGGAGCTTCAGAAGTTGAAGGACATGATATCCAGTGTACCTGGAGTGGTCCAGCCAATCCCGGAAGTGTCCCAAGACAGCCACAGGATATCTCGCTTTGCATATCCTATCTGTGATGCTGAGATTCCAAAGAGATTTCAAACCCCCAACATGAAGCTTTATGATGGAACAACGGATCCTGAAGAGCATATTGCCCAGTATAGGGAAAGAATGGAGATTAACCCTATCCCTCCGGAGCTCAAGGAAGCATGCTTGTGCAAGGGTTTTGGTTCTACCTTAACAGGATCAGCCTTGAAATGGCTCCTAAATGTTCCTCCTCATTCGATTACATCATTTGCTCACCTAGTGAATTTATTTAATAGTCAGTTTTCTTGTAGTAGAAGCTTTGAAAAACTAACAAGTGACCTCTACAGGATAACACAGGGGCCTCAAGAATCCCTAAGGGATTATGTGAACAAGTTCAGCCGGGAATCCTTAGACATTCCGCATCTTGATGTTGCAACAGTTGTGCAAGCTTTCAAGATGGGGCAGCAAAAAGATTCTCAATTTTACCAAGACCTTGTAATGAACCCATGCAGGAACTTGGATGAAGCTCGAAACAGGGCCCTAAGATATATTCGATTGGAGGATGACAGAAAGATGCAAGAGAGGATGAACTCATCCAACACCTATGAGTCGATTAACAGGAAGTCAGAATCCTCATTTAAGCCATATCGCTCTAAGCCATATGGTAGAAATGAAAACAAGAAAGTGAATGCTATCGAAGACGAGGATCCTGAAGAATATCCTGAATTATCTGAATATTGCTTTTCTGTTAACATTCCTGAATTGATGTATGCCATGCAGGGTTTAGGAGACAAGGCTAGGTGGCCTTGAAAGAATCAACAAAAAGCCGATTGGAAAGATAAGTCAAAATGGTGTGCTTTCCACGAAGATTTCGGACATGTAACTGAGGATTGCATTGCTCTAAGGAAAGAAATAAGCTATCTTCTAAGCAAGGGATATCTGAAAGATCTTTTAGGAAGAAAGAATAATAAGGGTCAGGATACTGAGAAGGATCCTGAGAGAGCAGCGTCACCTCCCACGGATGCCAAGATAATCAACTTTATTTCAGGAGGATCCGACATTTGTGGGACTTCGTATTCGGCGGCGAAGAGACATGCAAAAGAAGCTAAGGCCGAAAGGGGAGACAAACCTGTCAGGATGACTACCCTCACAACTGACAAAGTGATCACATTTGATGCTGATGACACGGATACTGTCCAGGATCCTCATCATGATGCTCTGGTAATAACATTATATGTGGCTAACCATTTTGTACGCAGGATATTGGTTGATAATGGCAGCTCCATCAACATAATCCAACTAGAGACTCTGAAGAGAATGAATGTATCTCCGATGGATATCACTTCAAAGTCCACCGTGCTTGTTGGGTTCAGTGGAGAGGCTAGGAACACAGTGGGAGAGATAAAGTTACCAGTATATGTTGAAGGAGTCAACTCGATACAACGTTTTTGTGTGATGGATTCTCTATCCTGCTATAACATCATATTGGGAAGACCATGGATTCACGATATGAAGGCTGTGCCATCAACATATCACCAATGCATCAAGATCCCTACCCCTTGGGGAGTTGTCAAGGTTGATAGTGATCAGCAGGAGGCGAAAGAATGCTACTCATCCTCAATGAAATCCTCAACCAAGCCTAGTACAGCATAGCAATTAAAGATGCAGGCCCAGGATATCGTGGAGGATTCGGAGCAGGATGTGAAGAAAATTATCCTGGATCAGGATAATCCTGATATCTCGGTGCTCGTAGGAACCAATATCCCTCAGGATATTGAAGAGCAGTTAACTAGCTTTTTGAAATGCAGGATGTCAACATTTGCATGGAAGCATGAGGATATGACAGGTATATCCAAAGACATTATCACTCACAAACTTGGAATTGAAAGATCATTCAAGCCTGTTCATCAAAAAAGAAGGAAATTTGCTCCTGAGTGGAATACGATTATCCAAGAGGAAGTTGAAAGATTGTTGAAGTCCAGGATGATCAGAGAAGTCAAATTTCCAAGATGGCTAGCAAACGTAGTCGTGGTAGAGAAGAAAAATGGGAAATGGAGAGTCTGTGTAGACTACACAGACTTGAACAAGGCTTGTCCTAAAGACCCATTTCCTCTTCCTCACATCGATGCAATGGTGGATGCTACTGCCGGGCATGACATGTTGACCTTCATGGATGCATCCTCAGGATTTCAGCAGATTCAAATGGAGCCTTCTGACCAGGAGGATACTGCCTTCATGACACCAACAGGTATTTATTGTTATACGGCTATGCCTTTTGGTTTGAAAAATGTAGGTGCAACATACCAGAGATTGGTAAACATGATGTTCAAAGACAAGATGGGGGACACCATGGAGGTATACATTGACGATATGGTGGTAAAATCAAAGAAAGCTCAGGATCATCTCCAGGATATTAAAGGAGCATTTGATATCCTGGATCAATATAACATGAAGCTAAATCCTGCTAAGTGTCATTTCGGAGTGGGGGCAGGAAAATTTCTAGGATATATGGTGACCAAAAGAGGAATAGAGGCGAGCCCGGAGCAGATTAAAGCCATCTTGGATAATAAATCACCCTCAAATATGAAGGATGTTCAACGATTAACAGGGCGAGTAGCAGCATTAAACAGATTTATTTCAAGATCCTCAGAGAAATGCAAAGAATTTTATGATATCCTGAAGAAGAACAAGAAATTCGAATGGGGTGAGAAGCATGAAGCAGCCCTGCAGGATTTGAAGCAATATCTTTCAACTGCACCTCTACTGATGAAGCCTGAGAATGGTGAACCACTATCCCTATACCTCGCAGTATCAGGGAATGCTGTAAGTGCCGTCCTTATAAAGGATCATGAAGGTCAGCAATATCCTGTTTATTATGTTAGTAAAAGTTTGTTAAATGCTGAAACTAGGTATTCTCATTTAGAAAAATTGATACTAGCATTAGTTATGGCATCAACGAAGCTTAGACATTACTTTGAGACACATAGGATTCATGTTAAAACAAATTATCCTGTCAAAAATGTGCTTAGGAAACCACAGATGTCAGGCAGGATGGCCAAGAGGTCAGTAAAGTTGAGTGCTTATGATTTAGTATATGAACCTAGAAACGCCATAAAGTCTCAGGCTTTAGCTGACTTTGTGGCTGATTTCAGTAGTGACATTCAGGATGAGGTAGACCTAGAAGTCCAACAGTTAGGAGAATCCTCAGGATCCTGGATGTTATATACTGATGGTGCATCTAATGTAAGAGGAGTAGGATTGGGGATACTACTAAAATCGCCACAGGGGGACATATTACCCCAGGCTATTAGGTGTGAATTCCCTGCTACTAATAATGAAGCAGAGTATGAGGCTTTAATTGCAGGATTAGAGTTGGCTAAGAGTATGAGTATCAAGAATTTGCAAGTATATGTTGACTCCTTGTTAATTACTAACCATTTTAATGGATCCTATGCAGTAAAGGGTGAGAAATTAATCGAATACCTCGATATTCTCAAAAAATTAGCAGAATATTTCGATGTTTTTACACTTGAACAGGTACCAAGGGAGGATAATGCTGAAGCAGATGCCTTGGCAAATCTGGGATCATCGATCAGGATACCAGAAGGGACCCAAATACCAATATTACATATCTTGTATCCTGCAACGGATCCTCAGGATAAAGAAGTAGCGGGTATTCAGGATCCTGGAGCAGAGTATCCTGAAAAGGATCCTAAATCCTGGACGGCTCCAATCATGAGATATCTCAAGGAAGGACACATCCCCGGAGATGAAAATCCTAAGGCATTTAGGATGAAGGTATCACGATTCACTATTATAAATAATGTTTTATACAAGAAATCTCTTGCAGGACCGTATTTGAGGTGCTTGGAGGATCCTGAAGCCAAAGAAGTACTTCAGGATATACATGAAGTGGATTGTGGTAACCACACTGGGGGCAGATCATTGTTCTCGAAAGTATTAAGGACAGGATATTATTGGCCAACGATGAGGAAAGACGCTGCAGAATATGCTCGAAGGTGTGATGCATGTCAAAGGCATAGTAACATACTACATCAACCAGCTGAACCACTGTATCCTGTAGCTTCCCCTTGGCCATTCATGAAATGGGGGATGGATATAGTAGGGAAGTTACCAAAAGCTCCGGGAGGAAAAGTCTTTATGCTAGCAATGACGGATTATTTCTCTAAGTGGGTTGAAGCTGAAGCATTTGTTCAAGTTAGAGACCAAGAAGTAGTATCCTTCATAAAGAGGAATATCCTGACCAGGTTTGGGGTACCAGCTGAAATCATTTGTGATAATGGGTCCCAGTTTATAAGCAAGCGGACTACTGACTTTTGCAAGAGTTGGGGAATCAAAATGATCACGTCTACTCTGGTACATCCTCAAGCGAATGGACAAGCTGAATCCTCGAACAAGATAATTGTCAATAACTTAAAGAAGAGACTTGGAGCCAAAAAAGGAAGATGGGCAGAAGAATTACCCTTTGTTTTGTGGGCTGATAGGACAACGGTAAAGAATGCAACCGGCCAAACCCCATTTTCCTTGGTATTTGGAGCAGAAGCAGTGATTCCAACGGAAATGGCGATACCTACTGCAAGATCTATCCTTCAGGATCCTGAACAGAATCCTGAAGCCTTATGTCGAGATTTGGATACTATAGATGAAAAAAGAGATGCAGCAAGGCTAAGGATAGCAGCATATCAACAAAGAATATCCAGAACATATAACAAGAATATAAGGACTAGGAGATTTCGAGTTACTGATTGGGTGCTAAGAAAGGCTTTTCAAAATACCACTAATCCTGCCGATGGCAAGCTAGCTCCAAAATGGGAAGGACCATATGAAGTTGAGTCAGAAGCAGGGAAAGGAGCATATAGACTCAAGAATATGGAAGGGGATATGCTACCGAGATCCTGGAATGCAATACACTTAAAGCTCTATTTCAAGTAAGAATAGAATTTAATTTCTATCTCAAAAGGGTATGTATTCTATCTCTTTTAAATATATTTGTTTATTATCTTGAACCCAATACTGACTTAAGCATCGGAGGGGTGTTAGCCAAGCTAACACCCACCTTAGTTTACGGTTGTTTTGCAGCATATGTTTCAGGATATAGCTCCAGGATATGCACTCAGGATAAATCGAAAGATTAGAGGATTGGCCCCCTCTCTCACGTTTAAGGGATCCTGATCCCTTCAAAGGTTTAAAGGTATTCACCTTTCTTTCGAATTGGGTTTAAACACCTCGCCTGGAGCGCAAATTATCTAGGTATAGTTCAAGGTAGCGGGACCAGTTCATGTAAAAGTGGCTGACAATTTCGTTACTGTTGGCTATATCCTGGATCCTGAAGGTATATGAGGATTGATCACCCTCTCTCACGAAAGGGTATTTTCATACTCTCTAAGGTTTAAAGGTTTTCACCTTTCTAAGATTTGGAGTTTATACACTCTCGCCTGTAGCGCATGAAACTCAGGGTTTATCCCCAGGATATCAGGGTTTATCCCCAGGATATTAAGGGTTTATCCCCAGTATGCTAAGGATTCATTCCAGGATATCAGGGTTTATCCCCAGGATATTAAGGGTTTATCCCTAGTATGCTAAGGATTCATTTCAGGATATCAAGGGTTTTGCCTCGGGGTGTTCGGAATTTATTCAAGCCAAAGTGTGAATACATTTGCATTTCTGTGTCGTACACAGGGGAGATACATTATACTATTCAAAGGATGGATCCAAGTTTGTAGGTATGCACTGGGGACATTCCTAAGGTGGAAGATTGGAATTGACTCTCTAAGAGTCTTTGGTATGATCTCTCGTTTTTTCAAATGACTTAAGTTTTCTAAGTTATATGACAATATCCTGACCAGGATATCTCTTAGGATACTTGTCAGGATATTTTCAGAATGTGTTCCCATAATATTCCCAAGAATGTTCAAACAAAACAGTTTTCATAAGTAAAATTTGTGCACTAATAACAACAATGGTAAGGCCAAAAGAAAAGTTATATTATTAACATAGCAAAAGTTTGTGCTTTTGGTTTCATCTCAAACCGAGATCCACCCACCAAAAGCACAATTAGTCTTTAAACATATTTACCCAACAGTTGAAGGTTTCATCTCAAACCGAGACCCATCCACCTCCAACTGTTGTATTGTTCAAAAAGCATGCAGGAAATGTAAATTGTTCAGGTGCAGAAAAGTAAAGTGCAGAAAAAGTAAATTGTTTTGGGGATTACAAACCAACATTCAAATTTAAAAATGTGGGCTCCGGCCTTGGCACGTATATCCATCATTGCCCACCTGAATGCCCTCACACAGTGGCATCTTCTCCAACCTTCTCTGCCTTCTCAGCTTCAGCATCCTGAGCAGCATCCTCACGAGCATCCTCTCCAGCATCCTTCTTATCTCCAGCCTTGTCTACCACCTCTGCTGACTTAGAGGATTCTCCGGCTTCAGCAGGAAGTGGCACAGCTTTGCCTCCAAGCTCCTTCAGCTTGGCCACCCAGGATTCAACCGGCCAGGATGGGCATACAAGGCATGTCTCCTTGGCCTCATAGGCCATCTTGATGCGAGCTTGTAGCAGGGAGACGATAGCAGAGGCTTTGATTCCTTCCCGAAAAGAAACCATGGCCTGTTCGTGATCCATTTGGACAGTGGCAAGTTTGAGCTCAGCATCTTGGGTGACCTTCTTCAGCATGCCCTCATAGTGCCGGGTCTTTGCTTCAGCAATGGCACCTTGGTCGGCAACGGTACTTTCGAGCTGTTTAATCCTGGCTTCATGGAGTACAGCAGTACCACAGGCATCGTTGTACAGGTGGAGCAAATGCTGGAGGCCCTGCACATTAAATTCAGGTATGAGTCAGAATATATTAACCAGGATATCCAGTCAGGATATCCTATCAGGATATATGTGCAGGTTATGTAGCAGGATATTACCTTGTTGAGAAAGGATGTCATTGGCTCTAAGGAATCAGAAAAGCTGAGTTCATCGTAGGAGAACCCTTCTGGACCTGGAGCACTGAGTTCAGGACCTTTCCTCTTTTTTGATGTGGAAGCACGAGTCCTCGGATTAGCCTTAGGAGCCGGGAGCGGTTTGGAGCTGCAGGGGTCTCTTTCTTAACCATGATTGGGGTAGGATAGCTGTCAAGTTCGTCAAGGTCTAGGTAGACTGGAACCTTGCTGGAGTCTGCATACAGGGAGTAAAATTTCTCCTAAGTATTGTTTTGGTCAAAAATCAAGCAATGATAATGCAACCAAACTTTCTGTTGTGAGGTATGATGCTTTAATTGATGAACAACAATGAGGATCACTTTGAAACGTAATGAACAAGTGACACGAAGATTTATACGAGGAAAAAGCCCTTGATCAATGAATGATCTCCGGCATAAAAAACCTCGGGTGATGGAAACTACTGATCACCAATTCAAATTAAACAAGAAATGTATTACAACTTCGGATGATAGCGAGCTAAGTACAAGGATCACTATAGTGTATTGTGTAGAAAAGTGTGTAATCGCCAAGTGAGTTAACGAGAGCTGGTGAGAGCAGTTGTAAGAGTGTGTGTGTAGCCAAAAATATCCAAGTGTTTTCTAATTAGCTCGCTACCCCTTTAAAAATGGAAAATATCTACTCTAACTAACATTCCGCAAATGGTGCAAGTCCTCCACGACTCCATAACGTCCATTTCTGGCCAAGCACGTGCGGAATAGGCTTAGAATATTCTCCAGGAATATCACCAAGACCAAGTCCAAGTTGATACTCCTGCAAAACAATTTCGAATTCAAAGTAGGCAACCGTTAGTACAAGGATCCTTATGATGATCCATGATCCTGATCCTGCAATACTTC
This sequence comes from Helianthus tuberosus, assembly GCA_030545235.1. NCBI lineage: Eukaryota > Viridiplantae > Streptophyta > Magnoliopsida > Asterales > Asteraceae > Helianthus > Helianthus tuberosus. The sequence continues at coordinate 67,879,170 of CM060437.1, forward strand.
TGAGGATCACTACTTCAGACAGAATTGAGGATCACTAAACCCAACAGTAAATGAGGATCACTGATCATTTAGAAATCCACCCCTAACAATTGCCCCTAAAATATAAGGAGTAATTATGTAAATAAATGAGTTATATTTTGTTCTTATCCGCAATTAACCAACGGATAACTAGCCGTTATAATCGGACTAGCCGTTGCGAACATGACGTCACTGAGGTGACTATCCTGCAGAATCATCATTATAAATAGGAGTTAGAGATAGGGATCATTTCACATTTAAATTCAAGAGAACTCCCTTTAAATTCACATCCGACGATTAAGCAGGTATTTCTCTTCCCCTTCCTCCTTTACGTTTTCTTTCTCTGCTCCTTCTTTCTTCACCTTCTTCACAATCAAGATGATGCTGAGATCCTCACCGGCGAAGGATCATAAGAAGGACACTCCTCTCAAGAGCCAGGGGATCATCAAGGATTCAGCGAATGAGAGGTGCTGCTTCACTGATCCGCAAATAGACAAAATTCGGCATTGCTTTCCGGCGAACACCTATTTCAAACCGTTTGATCCCACTGTTCTGAGTGATTACGTTTCCGAAACTTGGGTAGCTTTCCCAGTCACTCCTTTCACAATAGGATACTCGTATCCTTTCCAAGAATTCACCCAGTCTTTTTTCTCCCTCACCGGCATCTCCTATATTCAAGCTATGCCAATGATCTGGAGGGTCTTATATACCCTTGAGAGGATCATTGAGCAAGAAGGAATCAACCTGGGAATGTCGGAATTGGCCGAGATGTATGATCTCACAACATTTGGATCCCACCGATATCTGTTCAAGCGTAAACCCGGTGAAGAACATCCCATCTTCAAAGCCACTAAGAATGATACTAATTGGAAACGGCGATTCTTCTTTGTCAGAAGAGATTCTATCCCAGATGGAAAGGATCTGCCAAGCAAGTGGAGCACCCATGGTAGGATAGAGGATCCTTAGAAGGATCACTGAGTAAGCTCATTTTTGATGATGATTACTAATATGCTTCTGTTTCTTTTGTGCAGCTATCACATTTTCACATACCATACCTTCACCTGCCACCAAGGAGAGACTTGCTGCTTTCAGAAGACTTGATCCTGCAATAAGGTCATTCAAAACAAACACCCAGGATTCACAAGAAGTATCCTCAGGTTCTGTCACTATGTAAAGTAAAGGGCTGTTTGGTAGCCTCTGAATGGTCATTAAGAGGCTACCTCTTAATGGAACCATTAAGAATTTTACCAATGAGAAGGTAGAAGAATGTGACATGTGATGATTTACCATTCAGAGGTTACCTCTTAACCATTCAGACTTGAGGTTACCTCTTATTCATTCAGAGGTTTTAAACCATTAAGAGGTAGCATCTGAATGGTCATTAAGAGGCTACCAAACAGCCCCTAAGTATCCTGTATTTTGTATAGTCAAATATTTAAATAAATAGTTGAATAGAAATAGGATAAGGATACTTATCTGTTTTAAATATGTAGGTGCTGGAAAGTCTTCACGATCTGCCTCTAAATTCAGTGTTGCCGAGCTTGATACTGTCAGATCCTCAAAGAAGAAATCTGCTGCTAGCCCCTCTGTTGTAATCCCCAAGGCTACCACTTCAAAGGGAAGAGGTGGAAAGAAAAGAAAAACCTCTGAAGCTGACAACCTTCAAGGCTTGCCTCTGATCCGCCATCAATTCCTCGAGTACTTTAATGATGTAAGGATCACTAACTCAGACTAGTTATCCTATCCACTTGAAGATCACTTAATCCTAATCTTTGCATTGTCTTTTTTTTTTTGTAGAAATTTGCTGAGATCGAGGATTATGTGGGGAATGTTGAAGAGCTAGAGGAGAAACACTCTAACCTCCAAAAAGTAGCCATGCTCAAAGACCTTAAGATCGCTTCCCTTGAAAAGGATCTCAACGATGCCAAAGCTCAAACAGCTGACATTCTGATCAACTTTGATTATGAGAAGAGCGAGATCACGGAGGATGCTAAGGTCTCCGCTGCCATCGCCATGTACAAGACCAAGCTACAGATGGCTCAAGAAGCTCAGGATCCCTCATTTGATAGGAGCAGCTGGGACATGGAAAGCTGGAAGGCCAGGCTGGCTGAGTTGGAGGATGAAGATGAGGCTGACGAGGTTCTGGCAATCGAGGCTAGTGGTAGTGGCAAGGATCAGGCGAAGGATACTGGAGCTGGAGGGGATGATGATGCAGCGAAGGCATAGGCTGCAGCAATGGGCGATGAAGGACATTTCTAGCCGGAGCCCATTTTTTAGTTTGGTTATGGGTTTTTTTTGTTTTGATGATGTTTTGATGAACAATGGTTGGTCTGTACTTAAACAATAGTAATTAGGGTTGAGGATCATGGATGATCCTTTGAACAATAGGTAGGATTACAATTGGTGGAGTGATCCTCTGTTTGGGGGATGAAGCCATTGTGATCCTGCCGTCTTTTAATTCCTGCACTATCAAGACCCTTAGACAATGGACACCCTTTGCCAACCCATGTGGACGGGCCACGTTTTGCTGGTAGAAACGTGGGTTGGCAATTTTGACAACCTTAAAGGGTTTAATCTTTTGTGAATAACTTTAACTTTTTGGCTATATCCCATGTTGATATCCTTGTTAGTATTTTACTTTCCAACTATTGTGATGTTTATTTTGTTTAAACTTATCAAATAGAGAAAAAATTTAAGAAATATCCTCAAAAACTTTTAGGATATGATCAAGAATCACATATCCTATAATTGATAAGTTCTGAAAAGTAATACAGTTTAAGGATCACAAGTTCAGTTGTCAGAGGATAAGGGTTATTCAAATAAATAATGAATAGAATCAAAATAGTTAAGGATCATACCTGAGGATCCAAGTTAGGATCCTAACCTTTAACAGTTGTAAACAGAATAGTCCAAAAGACAAACCTTAGTAAAAGGTAAGGATCAAGGATCCTTGGTCATTTATCTCCCAAAAACCTGAAATAGGATATAACTTGGGACTAAGCCAATATAAGATGAAAGTTAGTAACTGGGGACAAGCCCAATATACTGGGGACAAGCCCAAAGGATAACTGGGGACAAGCCCAAAGGATCGTATGTAAACTGGAGTATGGCCCTCACTGGCGACTATCCAAACTTAGTGACATGAAAATGCCAAAACCTTAGCTAACGTGAAAACGTTAGAAACCTTAGGAACGGATGTATGGTACGTCTACCATTATACGTAGGATCCTGAATATAGCCAGCACAATGAAATTGTCAGCCCCTAAAGTGAGTACTGGTCCCATTGCCATGAACTATACCAGGATCATCGTGCGCTACTGGCGAAACTGGGGACAGGCCCATACTGGGGACTAGCCCAAATAACTGGGGTCAAGCCCAAATAACTGGATACTTCTGTGGATACTCAATCCTTAGTTAAGGATACCTGAACCTTCAAAACTCAGAATCAAGTAAACGGAGAATAAAGGATGGAGGATCCTTATCCTTATATAAGAGAATAAAAGAATGAAATAGTTTGAGATTAGAATGTCACCAGAAAGAGGATCATCTGTCTGCAGGGATCCTTCAAGGATACTTTTTAAATGAGGATCATGGATCCTAGTCACATAAAATACTTCTTCAAATGGACAGCGTTCCAAGCTCTTGGTAGCAAATCACCTTCCATTGTTAGCAATCGATATGCCCCCTTTCCTGCTTCAGCTTCAATCAAATAGGGGCCTTCCCACTTTGGTGCTAACTTTCCATCAGCAGGATTGGTGGTATTTTGAAATGCTTTCCTTAATACCATATCACCAACTTGGAATTTCCTGATCCTGACATTTTTGTTGTAGGCTCCAGCCATCCTTTGTTGATAACTAGCCATCCTTATCCTTGCCAAATCCCTGATTTCTTCTATAGTATCCAAGTCTTGAACCAAGTTTTCAGCATTTTCTTCAGGATCACGAATGCTTGTTCTTGCAGTTGGAACCACCATCTCTGTAGGGATCACTGATTCAGCCCCAAATACCAAAGAAAATGGAGTTTGTCCTGTAGCATTCTTGGGAGTTGTCCTATCAGCCCAAAGCACATAAGGTAGTTCTTCTGCCCATTTTCCTTTCTTGGATCCAAGCTTTTTCTTCAAATTGTTAATGATAATCTTGTTGGATGATTCTGCCTGACCATTAGCTTGTGGGTGGACTGGTGTTGATGTTATCATCTTAATCCCCCAGCTGTCACAAAAGTTAGTAGTTCTGTTCCCAATAAATTGGGATCCATTATCACAAACAATTTCAGAAGGGATACCAAATCTAGTAATGATATTTCTTTTAATGAAGGATATAACTTCCTTTTCTCTGACTTGAGCAAAGGCTTCAGCCTCTATCCACTTAGAGAAGTAATCAGTCATAGCAAGCATGAATACTTTTCCACCAGGTGCCTTAGGAAGCTTTCCAACTATATCCATTCCCCATCTCATGAATGGCCAAGAAGAGGATATAGGATGCAAGAGCTCTGCTGGTTGGTGAAGGATATTACTATGCCTCTGACAAGGATCACATTTCTTGGCATACTCCACAGCATCCTTCTTCATAGTGGGCCAATAGTATCCTGTCCTCAGGATCCTTGAGAACAATGCTCTGCCCCCAGTGTGATTTCCACAATCTCCTTCATGGAAATCCTTTAGGACTTCTTGGATTTCAGGATCCTCAATGCATCTTAAATATGGTCCTGCAAGAGATCGTTTGTACAACCTATTATTCAATATTGTAAATTGAGATACCTTGATCTTAAAAGCCCTAGGGTTTTCTCCTGTAGGAATCTCTCCATGTTGTATGTATCTCATGATTGGAAGGATCCATGATCCTGAATGAGATTGAGTATCATCACTAGGGATGATTGCAGAATCTTCTCCTATCTCCATAGCTACATGATCCTCGATAGCCGGGGTCAGGATATGGACAAAAGGGATCTTGATATCCTTCGGGATCTTCAAGGACGATCCTAAATTGGCTAATGCATCTGCCTCTGCATTCTCTTCCCATGGTACCTGTGTCAAACTAAAGGATACAAAAGAGAGTGCCAATTCTTTGACTATCTCCAAATATTTAATTAGCTTTTCACCTTTAACAGCATAGGATCCATTAAAGTGATTAGTGATCAGTAAAGAATCTACATGTACCTCAAGATACCTGATCCTCATATGCTTTGCAATTTGCAAACCAGCTATCAAGGCTTCATACTCAGCCTCATTGTTGGTAGTTTGAAATTCACAAGCTATGGAGTGGGGTATTATGTCCCCCTGTGGTGATTTTAGTAGTATTCCAAGCCCTGTTCCGTATACATTGGAGGATCCATCAGTGAACAGTACCCAAGGATCCTTGGTTTCTTCAAGCTGTTGGACTTCTAATTCAGCCTCCTTTTGCAAATCACTACTAAAATCTGCCACAAAGTCAGCTAAGGCTTGGGATTTGATGGCAGTCCTTGGTTCATATCTTATATCATATGCACTCAGCTTCACTGCCCACTTAGCCATCCTTCCTGACATCTCAGGTTTCCTGAGAACATTCTTAATAGGAAAATTAGTCTTAACAATAATGGCATGAATCTCAAAATAATGTCTTAATTTAGTAGATGCCATAATTAATGCAAGGATAAGTTTTTCTAAATGTGAATACCTGGATTCAGCATCAAGTAAGCTCTTACTTACATAATAAACAGGATGTTGTGTACCTTGGTGATCCTTAACAAGGACCGCACTTACTGCTTTTGAGGATACCGCCAAATATAAGGATAACACATCTCCTTTTTCTGGTTTCATCAAGGCTGGGGCTGAGGATAGGTAATCTTTAAGAGCTCTGAGGGCACCTTCATGCTTCTCGGTCCATTCAAATTTCTTGTTTTTCCTCAGGATATCGTAGAATTCCTTACACTTTTCTGAGGATTTGGATATGAATCTGTTCAAGGCTGCGATCCTGCCCGTTAATCTTTGCACATCCTTAGCATTAGCAGGAGATTTGATATTTACAATAGCCTTAATTTGCTCTGGACTTGCTTCAATGCCCCTCTTTGTCACCATATATCCTAAGAATTTACCTGCCTTAACACCAAAATGACACTTAGAAGGATTTAGTTTCATATTAAATTTATCAAGGATATTGAATGCTTCCTCCAAGTCTTTAAGGTGATCCTCAGCTTTCTTGGACTTAACCACCATGTCATCAATATAAACTTCCATAGTGTGTCCAATTTGTTCCTTGAACATCATATTAACTAGCCTTTGATAAGTGGCACCTGCATTCCTTAACCCAAACGGCATAGCAATATAACAGTATATACCAGTTGGGGTCACAAAGGCTGTATCCTCTTGATCAGATGGTTCCATCTGAATTTGTTGAAATCCAGATGAAGCATCCATAAAAGTTAACAACTCATGACCCGCGGTAGCATCCACCATGGAGTCAATGTGGGGTAAGGGGAAAGGATCCTTGGGACATGCCTTGTTTAAATCTGTAAAATCGACACATACCCTCCACTTTCCATTTTTCTTTTGAACAACAACCACATTGGCTAACCATTTTGGATACTTAACCTCTCTAATCATACCTGCCCGAAGTAGTTTATCTACCTCTTCCTGGATAATGGCATTCCTTTCAGGTGCAAATTTCCTCCTCTTTTGATGAATTGGCTTAAATGACCTGTCAATGCCAAGTTTACGAGTAATTATATCTTTAGATATACCTGTCATATCCTCATGTTTCCAGGCAAAGGTGGTTTTCCTTCTTTTGAGGAAGGATACAAGCTCCTGTTCAATATCGCTAAGGATCCCTGATCCTATGAAGATCTTGGATTCAGGATCATCAGGATCCATGAGGATTTCTTTCAAATCTTGTTCTCTTGCCTCCAAGACATCTCTTGAAGGATACTTTAATTGCTATTGCTCCCTTGGTCTTGAGGCTGGTTTCATTGATGAGGTATAGCAATTTTTTGCCTCCTGTTGATCACTCTCAATTTTCACCACTCCCCAAGGACTTGGAAGCTTCACACATTGATGATAGGTGGATGGGACTCCCTTCATGTCATGTATCCATGGCCTGCCAAGGATAACATTACAACATGATAAGCAATCTATAACACAAAACTTTTGATAAGAATGCAATCCTTCAATATAGATTGGGAGTTTGATGTCCCCCAATGTATTCTTAGTTTCTCCACTGAATCCCACAAGTACTGAGGATCTTGGGATAATATCAGACTCTGGGATATTCATCTTCTTGAGAACATCAAGCTGAATGATGTTCACAGAGCTTCCTCCATCTATAAGGATCCTGCGAACAAAGTGGTTAGAAATAAATAATGTAATTACAAGATCATCATGATGAGGATCCTGGACGTCAACACGATCATCCTCATCAAAGGTTATGACTTTATCCTGGGTGACAACGGAGGTCCGAACGGGTCTGTCTCCACTATCCATCTTGGTTTCCTTAGCATGTCTTTTTGCTGCTAAAAAGGATGTACCACAGATTTCTGATCCGCCGGATATGAAATTTATGACTTGTGCATCTGCTAGAGGAGCAGGAGCCCTTTCCGGGATCCTTTCAGGATCCTGGATCCTTGACTTCTTTCGACCCAAGAGTTCCTTCAAATGCCCCTTGCTCAGCAAGTAACCAATTTCCTTTCTCAATGCAATGCATTCTTCAGTGAGATGCCCGAAATCCTCATGATATGCACACCATTTGGACTTATCCTTTGTAGCAGCTGGTTTATCATTCTTCCTTGGCCACCTAGCTTTCTCACCTAGATTCTGCATTGCAAGGATTAGTTCATTGTTATCAACAAAAAAACAGTATTCAGAAATAGGAGGATAATCCTCATCATCCTCTTCTTGTTCCACTGCATGCACATTCTGGTTATCAGATATGTTGTAGGACTTGGATTTGTTTTTCCTGAAGTAGGATCCTTGTTTATCCTGTTTTGAGGATCCTGTCAGTCTATCCTGAATCCTTTTGTCATCCTCTAAGCGGATGAACCTAAGGGCCCTGGTTCTTACTTCATCAAGATTCCTGCAAGGTGTCATAACAAGGTCATCATAGAATAATGAATCTCTAAGCAATCCCATTTTAAAGGCCTCTACAGCCGTAGCAATATCCAAATTAGGAATATCTAAGGACTCTTTACTAAACTTAGTGATATAATCTCTAAGTGATTCATTTTGGCCTTGTGTTACCCTATATAGATCACTAGTTAATCGTTCAAACTTTCTACTACAAGAGAATTGACTATTGAACAAGTTAACTAAATTAGCAAATGAAGTAATAGAGTAAGGGGGAAGACTTAGCAGCCATTTAAGAGCAGATCCTGTAAGTGTGGATCCAAATCCCTTGCATAGACATGCTTCTTTCAACCTTTCAGGAATTGGATTGATCTCCATCCTCTCCCTGTACTGAGCTACATGCTCTTCTGGATCCGTTGAACCATCATATAACTTCATAGATGGTATCTGGAACCTCTTGGGTATTTCAGCATCACATAAGGGTGGTGCAAAACGAGATATCCTATGGCTACCATCTGCAATTTCAGGAATGGGTTTAACCACTCCCGGTACACTGGATATCATATCCTTAAGCTTCTGTAGCTCTCTAGCCATAGCCTGATTAATACCTGTATCCTGCATTAAGCCATGGTTAGTGTTATATGAATTATTAAAAATGTTACCTCCCACAGGATTCGTGTTTGGAATTGCGGATGTGAATCCATATTGACGAGACTCTGGCATGATTGAGGGACCAGAGGGAGCAATGGTTTGCATTGGTATGAAGTCTCCTTGATGAACGTCCGAGCTCTGAGGCTGCATACTTCTCAAGAATCCTTGATCCTGAAGGACGTTGGATCCTTGAAGTTGAGATGATCCTTAAACCTGAAAGGATCCTGGAACTAGAGAGGATCCTGGGACCAGAGAGGATCCTGGGACCGGAGAGGATCCTGGAACAAGGGAGGATCCTCAGACCGGGAAGGATCCTTGAATCTGGGAGGATCCTTGGACCTGGGAGGATCCTTGGACCTGTGAGGATCCTTGGACCTGTGAGGATCCTTGGACCTGGGAGGATCCTTGGACCTCTGAGGATCCTTGAACCGCATGCATTCCCAAATATCCTCCTGTCGTGAAGTATCCCTGATGCTGAGAAGAGGATCCTGATGGTTGAGAAGAGGATCCCTGAGGCTGGAAGTAAGAGCCAAATGCCTGACTCATAGTTGTTGTTCCATAACGCCTTCCTGGTAATTCACCCAAGTATTGCACGTCCGGAACTGCTGAGTGTTGGGAACTTATGGCTGGAGTGTCGAAGTTCAGCGATCTTGGCATCACAGGAGAGTGATCCTCCACTGATTTCTTCTGTTTCTTGATCTCATCGATCTCCCGGAGGATCCTTTCGTTGGTTTTGTCCTGCTCTTGTGCATGATTCCTCATCTGCAAAATCAGAGTATAAAGATCATTAGTAGTAGGATTAGTTGAAACATAAGAAGTTGGTGGTTTTTGGAAAATGGGGGTTGGTTTCTTCGCAGCATTCTCAGCATTCTTCTGGGATCCAGAAGGTGGTGGAGGCAAAGGAGGAACGCCTTGTGAAGAACTGAATGACGGCATCAAGTTTGAAGTGTTCTTTGCTGAAGAAGCCATCTGCCTGGTTGTTATGAACCGAAATGACCACAAAAACACGAATCTCTTTAAGAATGAAGCACCAATTGCCCCACGGTGGGCGCCAAACTGTTTTGGTCAAAAATCAAGCAATGATAATGCAACCAAACTTTCTGTTGTGAGGTATGATGCTTGAATTGATGAACAACAATGAGGATCACTTTGAAACGTAATGAACAAGTGACACGAAGATTTATACGAGGAAAAATCCCTTGATCAATGAATGATCTCCGGCATAAAAAACCTCGGGTGATGGAAACTACCGATCACCAATTCAAATTAAACAAGAAATGTATTACAACTTCGGATGATAGCGAGCTAAGTACAAGGATCACTATAGTGTATTGTGTAGAAAAATGTGTAATCGCCAAGTGAGTTAACGAGAGCTAGTGAGAGCAGTTGTAAGAGTGTGTGTGTAGCCAAAAATAGCCAAGTGTTTTCTAATTAGCTCGCTACCCCTTTAAAAATGGAAAATATCTACTCTAACTAACATTCCGCAAATGGTGCAAGTCCTCCACGACTCCATAACGTCCATTTCTGGCCAAGCACGTGCGGAATAGACTTAGAATATTCTCCAAGAATATCGCCAAGACCAAGTCCAAGTTGATACTCCTGCAAAACAATTTCGAATTCAAAGTAGACAACCGTTAGTACAAGGATCCTTATGATGATCCATGATCCTGATCCTGCAATACTTCTGAGGATCACTACTTCAGACAGAATTGAGGATCACTAAACCCAACAGTAAATGAGGATCACTGATCATTTAGAAATCCACCCCTAACAAGTATATTAAATAAAGACATGTATGTACAGGATATTTTGCAGGATCCTTACCAGACATGTTTGCACTAGAAAGAGGACTTGGAGATGGTGGAGACGGGTTGAAACTTCTTTCGGCCTCTGGAAGGAGTCTGATGGCGTCAATCCTTTTCTTTGAATCAGCAAGGGGAGGTGCAATCTTCCTGAAATCAGCTGCGTGCACAACAGAAAAAAGAAAGTTAATCAGTTCAGGATATGGAACAGGATAAGAGGCAGGATCATCCTTAAACCCTAAATCCTACCCTTTTTCAACCATTTCACCGGATATTCCGTTCCACCAGGGATTGAGTGTCTTTTTACAAAGAAGAACTTAGATTGCCAATTATCCTCGTTCCTGGTGGCACGAAGTATCAGCGGGTCGCCGGAGGTGGAATAAAACAAAAATCTACATGATCCGTGGCATCTAAGCCGGTAAGCTAGGGGGAGATCATGAACAGAAAGATCAGGGATGTGGTTTTTCTTGATCTGGTCAAGAACGGACAGAACACGCCAAAGCATCGGTATTGTTTGGCTAAAAGAGATTTTTGTAATGTTGAAGAATTCGGTGATAAAGTCTGGAAAGGGGAACTGTAACCCTAAGGTGAAGGGAAAGGCACTAAAGCACAACCATTCATTGGAGACCATATCCGACCGGATTTCCCGGTCGAACGGCCGGAATATCGTTCCTTCCGGAAAGATACCGGAGGATTTGAGAGCCGACAAGTGGGCACTATCAAAAGAGCATATCTCTTTCTCCGGTTCTTGGAGAAGATTCTGCTGGATGAATGTGGGAGCCGAATCACCAGAACTGGATCTTGTATGTCTCGGTATTTGATCGCCTGAATTTTTGACCGGAAAAAGAGGATGAAGATGAAGATTAGAGAGAGAATGTTTACCTTTTTCCTTATCGGTAGTGATTAAAAAAGAGATGGGGATGAGAAGATATAGGGTGCAATGAGTAAATATAGGCTGAGTAAGTTGCAAACGGTCACATCATGGGTCTTATCTCTTAATTGCCTCGATCTCTGTGAAAAATGTAACCGTTAGTGGCAGGATACCAAACGGTAACATTTTTGGGGACAATTGTTATGGGTGAAATTCTGAGCCCATATCCTGAGAAATATCTTGGGTTATATCTTGGTTATATGATATCTGTTCATATCCGGGATGCTGATTCAGGATATTGGTAACATCCTGAATGGTATCCTCAGGATCACTAACGGATTATGTGCAGGTACGCGGGTTAGAAGCTAGCAACGTTCACAAGGACTCATTCCGCGGAAGACTCGGTCCAAGTCGTTCAAATAAAGACGTTGAAGCCGCATTACTCGGTCTACAACGTTAACAATGGAATATTCGGAGCATCCCATATTTATAGGAGTTTTCGTTTGTAATTCGTTACTATAAATAGGTGGGTATATCAGATCGAATAGGACATCACATCAACACTCACTACACTCTTACACTTGTTCTCTAGCAATTTTCACTTTCGCACAAAAGCGTTGTAGCACTTAGCGATCTGGTCAATATCCTGCACTGTATCCTGACGTTTAAAGCAATAAGAAGAACAAGGCAGCTGCGATTGTCAGCTCCCGAGGTTTTATGCCGACGATCTAGATTGATCAAGGGCTTTCCTCGTATATCTCGTGTCACCCCCTTTTACTTCTTGCTCATTGTTTGATCGTAGCTCAATATCCTGAGCCGTATCCTGAATACTGTTTTTCCAAACAACTTAACCATCATATTTTCAATACACTCTTTAGCACACTACCTCACTTAACTAATTTGATCACTAAATTGCTTCGGTAATTTTTGACCAAAACAGGGAAAATTTGAGATAGTTCAGAAAGAAAGGATCTTTGAGCCATTTTCTTTTGAGTTATCTTATGGCTATATATATAGCGAAAGATTAGAAAATCAGTAAGGCATAAATTTGGACACGTATCCTTGTTGCATTTATTTCTTTTCATCTAACTTTTACACATGCACACACACGTATCACCTAAATTGCCATACACACCTAGCATACTCATGTATTTTTAATATAATTAAATGTTATTATTTTATTTCTTTCTAAAATATCTTATGACACGTATGTACCATAATCTCAAATTCATTTATGATTATTATATATAATTTTATTTCTAAACGTACAAATTCATAAAATAATATTATTATTTTTATTTATTATATATATTAATTTAACTGTTTCACTTATTTGGCGTTTATAACTTCTAAAATATAACTTTTTATAAAATAATAAACATGTCATTAGAACGAGAATATTTTTGTCTACATTTGGGTCTAAGTTTCATTACAAACAGAGTAGGTTCAAATATAATGTATTTTTATAATTTAACGGTTCCTGGGCCCGTTTAGGTACTTTATATTTCTAACAGTTGACTTACCCGTAATATACTTGTCTAATAATATAAGTTTTTATAGACTTTTATTTTATTTAGAAAGGTCACTCATATCCAGGCCAATATAATTAGTATAATATTTCAACCAACTATATATAAAATAGTGTTTAAAACTATTTGGGTTGCATATTTATATTAAAATAAACTAGTTACTAATTACTAGTGGTAAATAAATTTAACCAAACCTATAATCTTATATGATAAAAATAGGAATGTTACATTCTCCCTACCTTGTTTTAAATCTCGTCCTCGAGATTTGGGTTACGATATTTCTTTTAGACTTATGTCATATTTTAGTCAATAAAAACAATATTAAGGTAGATGACACAGAATTTAAAATATTAAATTTTGTGAATACGAGTTGTATCATAAGTAGGATTCAATGGTTCAACTGAATTAGTTCAAGAAATCGATGACAAACGAATGGGATGAAATGATATAATGACTAAGTTCAAGCCAAAAGATATATGATCAATAGATATTTAAAATGAGTGTGAAGGATTTTTAGAATCAAAAAAATTCTTTTGTAAAAAGAAAGCTTACTTTGATTGGCAACTGAGGAATACTTAGAATTGATAGGTTCAAAATGAAATAAAAGCATGAAAAATGATTTGTCAAATATTTATGATATGAGAAAATCAAAGTATTGAGATGAGTTAATTGCAAAGATACATCAAAAGACAATAGAGTTAGTGAGTCATAGTTTAAAGTTCCAAGTTGTTTTAATTGTGAAACAATGTAATAGTACACTATTAGTGATCATATTTTTCATACTATGTGAAATATAATAAGAATAAGTTGTTTTGGCATGACCAACCATTATATTATATTTGTAAAGCAAATGTAATATATATTATTTGTGTCCCTGTCTGAACCGTATCTTATATATCAAATATAAATACTATGTAATATATATTATTTGTTACGCATTTTTACTATATGTAAATGGTCACCACTTTTAAATAAATATTAATTTAGTATTTTACTATACTATGTAAAATAACTTATATTTACTATGTAATATATATTATAAAATACTGCAATGAATTTATTACATTACAAAATATTTTAGTATTATTATTTTGTAAAAGAAATCACTATTATTTATAACGTTAAATGAAAGTTGTAAATAAAGGTGTAAAAATATTTATTGTACAAAAGTATTTGTAAAATATTTTGTAAATATATAACACTTAATGGGTCGATTCTATGTGATTACTTATTTTCATTTTGAAACCATATAACGTTGTGAATGTATTTACAAATGTTGTAAATAAGTGAAAACGGAGACTATTCTTATATATTACAATGTTCCCCTAACCCAACCTAGTTGATGACTACCCTATTATTCTTATATGGTCATTTTCTTGCCAGAGCGTTACGGTACATAGTTACCACAAAACATGTGATACACAATTATTTATATAATTTTATTCGTCCCTCTAATTCTTGTATTATTTTATAAAAATATGTCTTCTCCTTACAGTACAAAGTATATATATTTTTATATAAAAATATTTTTATATATAACTAAAATTTACTAAATAAGTATGATGACTTAATTTTATATACATTAACTATTCATTATCATGGTTGGATATTGGTTAGTGATGCCTTGTTTAAGCATAGGTGATCAGTCCATGCCTAACTAAGGTTAGGCTATCCAATACCTGTCCTTGACAATAACCCTAGTACTTAAAAATAATACTAACATTACTACTATTAATATATTATTACTAAAATTTAATTACCAATAATAAATAACTAAACATAAACTTAAATGAGAGTATACCTTAACATAATTTTTATACATATATAAAAATATAAATTCTTCACCTCAATGGTTTAACAAAATTTATTGACTTGATATCAAAGAGTCATCGTTTTGCAATAATGCGGTTCATAGTGCAAAAAGCGGAATGATATTTGAGTTTGGATAAAATAACAAATTAGAATGAAGCCCTCCAGTGGTCTTCACAAATCAAACGAATCACATGCGCAACAAACAGTGCATATGTAATGTGTGAATTTACCAGGAAATGAAATAGATCAATATTTGCTATTATGAAAGAAATCCTCATGGTATGATGACCATTAGGGGAAGTAGAAACACGAAAGTCAACTTTTTATATGCAGAAGTCAGAATTTCAACGAAAGAATTTTAAGAACTTTATCTGGAATTTCGTGTGATAACCGTTTGTTAAGTGACATTACCAGGGAATGTCGAATAAAATGAAATAGGGAATTTGCAGTGATAATAATTATGACTCTGATTAGACTGTGCACCGATGGTTGTGAAATCTTGTTTACAACGTACCTCAGCGAGATTCATGTTGTTTGTAGGATCGTGTGGCAAAATGCTTCTTTTTTTATTAGTAGTTTTTCTACTGATGGAATTAGCATTTGTGTCATCGTGCCCAATTTATATTTTCAAAAGGTTTTGCTTTGGAAGTCGTGTGTGATATACTTCGACGTCTGTGAACGTATAATTTAAGTTTCATGTGTTTTCTTATGCACTAGCACAACTTTACAAGCTTCTTACTTGCGTTAATAGTCTATGATAATGCATTTAGAAATTCTTATACTTTTGATGGTGTCCCAACTTAAAGGGTTTCCTTTGTTTATATTGTCGCATAAGTTACGAGACAGATGATCAAACGAAATAATGTGTGATATCGGAATTATAGATAAGAGATTCCTAATAAAGAAATCTAGACACATATGCTTGTGCTTTATTCCAAATTGACTTTTGGAATTTCTTATAGATATACATATCTATATAATCACATATATGCTATAATATACATACCTTTTATAAGGTCAATGTATTTAACAGATTCATATTTCCAAAGCAATTCAGATATCAGATCATGATACTATTTAGGGAAAACTTGTCACTTGTTTGACATATTAAATACCCCGTCTTATCCGGTTCTCGCCGGAGAGGTAACCTCAGTATATCCGAACAAGCTGGAGAGTCTGCTACACCATACCCAGTCTTGCCGGAGGAAATTTTCTATTTCCCATAAATAGTATCTTTTCAAGATTTTTAAAAGTGCCTCTTTTATTAGGTTTTCATTCAGAATTAGGGAAATTTGTATCCCCATAACACATCTTATTCTAGTCCAAGTAGTATTACTAAGCAAGAATTAATAGCAATTAAGTGCTATTGCCTGCAATGTTCTAATCGTCATTCTTACGGCATACCAAAATCCATCATACTTTATTTACACAAGTACTTAGCTTATCTCGAAGCTTATACTAAGGCATCTTTTCTTAAGTTCAAGTCTAAATGCTATCATGTGTGCTACCAGTTAATAACAATCTCCTAACTCTTTTATATAAAATTAGGTATTATTATCACAACACCTATAGGCTTAAATCAGTGGCTCTGATACCACCTTCTGTCACGACCCCCGACCCACCCTGGACGGAATAGGGAGCCGCGAACAGTCACGTGGTACCGGTGATTATTTAAAAAAATATTGCAGCGGAAATTTCATCAGGACCGTGAGTTAGGAAAATATCAGAGTTTAGAAAACACCGGATTTTATTTATTAAATAAATGGGATAAACCCATGTTTTACAAAGGTAGCTTTAATAAGGGATAAACCCAATTACATAAAACAATATTTCTTAATTTGATTTAATTAATAAAATAAGCCACTTCTGTAAGCCTTGTTGGTGTCGCATCCAACTCTAATTCCTGATCTACTGTAATTACCTGAAACGCGTTTTAAAAAGGTTTTGTCAGCAGGAAATACTGGTGAGTTCATTCATTTTGTTAAAACGACACGTTTGTTATAATTTACAGTATTAAGAGAGATTACAATGTTTCTGATATCAACCAACTACCCACAGTATTTGTCACTCGACCGGATCTGTGACTATGGTCATATCCCCCATTGGCTGCCCCAATGGTGACGATTATAAAGTAATGTATACAAAACCCCACATACTGGCTGTAATTTGGTGATTACATATACTTAATCACTGTAATTATAACTTTGAAAATATTTAAGAATTTATAAAGCACTTTGGAATAAAAGAGAATGACTCACATTATAAGCATGCAGATTCATACGGGCAAAGTTTAATCTACAGATATGATATATTGCAGATACAGGCAGAGCTTAGCCTATTGATTAGTCTTGTAACCTAGTGCACACGAACTTGGTAAGTAACTAATACAGCATTTACGATAACTCACGAGATTAAAACCCTCACAACGAATGACAAAGTGCAATCACTTAAACATCCATCGGATTCACAACGAATGACAGAGTATTCCCCGAGTTCGGGTGGTACTCAAACATCATGTCGGAATCACGACAAATGACAAAGGATAACACTTAAACATCCGGTCGGATAGTTTCAATCGATCGGACATTGAATCGTAGCAGCGATCAAGTTAATACCCGGTATCGTAGCAGAATTCGAGCTAGTGTGTGTTTGGTATTAATCAGGGAATATCTCGGAGTGTATAACGAATTTTAACGTCGCTCCAGTTCCAGAAATCAAGTCCCAACACCCTCTATTTATACATGAAAATTGACCCCCTCGCGTGACGCGAGGGGTCACCCTGGGGGCGTCGCGTGGCGCGACGGATCACATTTCTTTGTAGGGTTGCCACGTGTGTTTGTAGGTTAGCTGAGTCGACGGATCGAAGAATCTCGTATTTTACAACGAATTATGAGGATAATCGTCAAGTAGGGAATACCCCCCTGAGTTTTGAGGGGCCCTAATCCTGATTCTGATTGTTCTGAAAGTTTTAGGGTTTATGCAGAATTACTTAGGGGTCTTAACTAAGGTTTTCTTGTGAACAAAATATAATAATAAATAATACTTTTGGTGAGAGTTGTTATGGTTTGGGATAAAAAGGAAATAAAACGGTGAAAAGAGAAATGACCCACTTTGTGATTTTAGGGTTCAACTAGAAAACCTTCGATAAATTGCGTTGGGGTTTGAAAAGGTTTTTGCATTTAAAGACTGCTGAATTTATCGGAGCTATTACGCAAAAAAAAAAAGAATGAGATCCTCCGATAAATTGCGTGAGGCCTGCTTCAAACCGTATAAAGACTTTCTCAAATGGCAAACTCGAGTCTCACTTTCATTAGAGAAATCTTCAAGAACGGTTATATTTTCCAGCTTTCAGTTGCTACCGAGTCCTGATAATATAATAAACCAAACTGATACCAACTAAATTTCCATCACAAAGCGCGAAAGGATTCTGCTAGTATATTACTACTACTACTATTATTATTATTATTATTAAAACCTATATAAATTAGCAAACTTTTTGTGCATAAGAACTTGTAAATTGTGCTTTGGATGTTTTCCAAAAAAAAAAAACTTGATTTTTTAGTTTTAACCCAAAGGTTTGTACCTTTTTCAATTTTAACCCTACATAATTTGTTTTTTTAACTTTAACCCAAAACTTTTCATTATTTGCAATTTAACTTCACAACTTTTGTCATTTATACTTTTCATCTTTCGCAAATTTTCATTTTACGTATAGTTCTAATTTTTTCGAGTTAATACGACGCAACGTGCATGTGTGGTTCAACGTTTTTACCTCTATTTTTCCATGTTTGACAGGTTCATCGCAATACGCATATTATAGGTCGAGTCAGTGTTGGTTGTCAATGACGGTTGTGTGACATTAGTACTATTTGACACCGTTTTACGCCCCGCCGCAACGCGGGGTGTGCTTTGGGGATTTTTCAAATTGTTAGATTTAAAAGTTTAGTTGTTCAGTATGTTATGTAATTATTGGACTTTTAATGCCATGAATAAATTTTAACCTTATGAATCTATGTTGCGTTTGTAGGAAAAAAAGAAAGAGAACGTCAATTTTAAATTACCAATTGCATATTTTGAATTTCAAAAGTTATTGATACTATCAGTAATTACTAATTTGATTTGAAAGCAATTGTCATCGTGACTTTTCTAATTTTTATTTTAACTTTAATTAAGAGAAAATAACCGTCAATTTGAAATTCCCATTTTGCATATTTTCAATGTCCAAAGATCAAAAATTAGCATTAATTACTGATTTGATATGCAACAAATTGCCATCAACATTTTTTTTTTTTTAACTTTAATTTTTATCAACAAAACAATGTTGGAGGAACTCTTATCTCATTGGAATGTAACGATTAGGTAAAATGGTAATTTCATGGTAATTCAAGTTTTCATTTGATAATTTCATTCTATCATTAATTATCCACATCAACAATAAAAATGTGAGCAGTGGCTGTTTTTTAGGGAAACCACTGATGGTCAATATCAGTGGATGTCAACAATAAAAATGTGAGTAGTTGTTGTTTTTAAACTATCAGTGGATAGCAAACAGTGATTGAACACTGACGTTTGGTCAATCAGTGGTCAACATGAAGAATGAAGAAACAGAGGTTGTCTTTCAGCAGTGGATAACTTTTAAAGACTGATGAGATAAATACTGTAACATACATATAAACACTGAAGTGATATGACATCTAACAACCTAACAGAGTATAAAACACTGATGTGATAAATACTGTTACATATAAACACTGTTAACATAAACAAAGGTAGAATATCTGCTGTTGATACTGAACCACTGCTGTTGTTGGGCAGTGGTTCACCTTTGGTTTTGTTTAGGGTTTGTCTCGAGAGATAAACTCTAGGGTTTGTCTCGAGAGATTGTATATACATAACATACCATTAAGCGAATCAAAATGGGGAGCAGTCAATCATGGAACCAACATAATTTTCATCATAAACACTGAAGTATTGCCTTAAACAAAATGTTTGACCTTAAACAGATGTTTGCCCATAAACAGATGTTTGATAGGGCTCATCAGTGCTTAGGTACATCAGTGCTTGTCTTTAATAGGGCTTTGTCTTCAACAGTAGATAGGCCTCATAAGTCTTTAAGTCCATCAGTCTTTATAAGGAGCAGTGGTTAGTTACAACTGTCCTTAGCATGATCAGTTGTTATAACCACTCTATAGCCCTTAGAGAGGAAACATGTGTCGGTCTACATGGTAAATGAAGAGGTTAATTGTAATTATGATAATCTGCTTTTGTTCTTTTAGCTTCGAAAATTTATCCCTTGGGTTTCTTGGTATTTAATTTTACACTTTTCCCATAAAAGTTGGGGTTTGAAAAGGTTTTTGCATTTAAAGACTGCTGAATTTATCGGAGCTATCACTCAAAAAAAAAAGAATGAGATCCTCCGATAAATTGCGTGAGGCCTGCTTCAAACCGTATAAAGACTTTCTCAAATGGCAGACTCGAGTCTCACTTTCATTAGAGAAATCTTCAAGAACGGTTATATTTTCAAGCTTTCAGTTACTACCGAGTCCTGATAATATAATAAACCAAACTGATACCAACTAAATTTCCATCACAAAGCGCGAAAGGATTCTGCTAGTATATTACTACTACTACTACTATTATTATTATTATTATTATTAAAACCTATATAAATTAGCAAACTTTTTGTGCATAAGAACTTGTAAATTGTGCTTTGGATGTTTTCCAAAAAAAAAACGTGATTTTTTAGTTTTAACCCAAAGGTTTGTACCTTTTTCAATTTTAACCCTACATAATTTGTTTTTTTAACTTTAACCCAAAACTTTTCATTATTTGCAATTTAACTTCACAACTTTTGTCATTTATACTTTTCATCTTTCGCAAATTTTCATTTTACGTATAGTTCTAAATTTTTCGAGTTAATACGACGCAACGTGCATGTGTGGTTCAACGTTTTTACCTCTTTTTTTCCATGTTTGACAGGTTCATCGCAATACGCATATTATAGGTCGAGTCAGTGTTGGTTGTCAATGACGGTTGTGTGACATTAGTACTATTTGACACCGTTTTACGCCCCGCCGCAACGCGGGGTGTGCTTTGGGGATTTTTCAAATTGTTAGATTTAAAAGTTTAGTTGTTCAGTATGTTATGTAATTATTGGACTTTTAATGCCATGAATAAATTTTAACCTTATGAATCTATGTTGCGTTTGTAGGAAAAAAAGAAAGAGAACGTCAATTTTAAATTACCAATTGCATATTTTGAATTTCAAAAGTTATTGATACTATCAGTAATTACTAATTTGATTTGAAAGCAATTGTCATCGTGACTTTTCTAATTTTTATTTTAACTTTAATTAAGAGAAAATAACCGTCAATTTGAAATTCCCATTTTGCATATTTTCAATGTCCAAAGATCAAAAATTAGCATTAATTACTGATTTGATATGCAACAAATTGCCATCAACATTTTTTTTTTTTAACTTTAATTTTTATCAACAAAACAATGTTGGAGGAACTCTTATCTCATTGGAATGTAACGATTAGGTAAAATGGTAATTTCATGGTAATTCAAGTTTTCATTTGATAATTTCATTCTATCATTAATTATCCACATCAACAATAAAAATGTGAGCAGTGGCTGTTTTTTAGGGAAACCACTGATGGTCAATATCAGTGGATGTCAACAATAAAAATGTGAGTAGTTGTTGTTTTTAAACTATCAGTGGATAGCAAACAGTGATTGAACACTGACGTTTGGTCAATCAGTGGTCAACATGAAGAATGAAGAAACAGAGGTTGTCTTTCAGCAGTGGATAACTTTTAAAGACTGATGAGATAAATACTGTAACATACATATAAACACTGAAGTGATATGACATCTAACAACCTAACAGAGTATAAAACACTGATGTGATAAATACTGTTACATATAAACACTGTTAACATAAACAAAGGTAGAATATCTGCTGTTGATACTGAACCACTGCTGTTGTTGGGCAGTGGTTCACCTTTGGTTTTGTTTAGGGTTTGTCTCGAGAGATAAACTCTAGGGTTTGTCTCGAGAGATTGTATATACATAACATACCATTAAGCGAATCAAAATGGGGAGCAGTCAATCATGGAACCAACATAATTTTCATCATAAACACTGAAGTATTGCCTTAAACAAAATGTTTGACCTTAAACAGATGTTTGCCCATAAACAGATGTTTGATAGGGCTCATCAGTGCTTAGGTACATCAGTGCTTGTCTTTAATAGGGCTTTGTCTTCAACAGTAGATAGGCCTCATAAGTCTTTAAGTCCATCAGTCTTTATAAGGAGCAGTGGTTAGTTACAACTGTCCTTAGCATGATCAGTTGTTATAACCACTCTATAGCCCTTAGAGAGGAAACATGTGTCAGTCTACATGGTAAATGAAGAGGTTAATTGTAATTATGATAATCTGCTTTTGTTCTTTTAGCTTCGAAAATTTATCCCTTGGGTTTCTTGGTATTTAATTTTACACTTTTCCCATAAAAGTTGGGGTTTGAAAAGGTTTTTGCATTTAAAGACTGCTGAATTTATCGGAGCTATCACTCAAAAAAAAAAGAATGAGATCCTCCGATAAATTGCGTGAGGCCTGCTTCAAACCGTATAAAGACTTTCTCAAATGGCAGACTCGAGTCTCACTTTCATTAGAGAAATCTTCAAGAACGGTTATATTTTCAAGCTTTCAGTTGCTACCGAGTCCTGATAATATAATAAACCAAACTGATACCAACTAAATTTCCATCACAAAGCGCGAAAGGATTCTGCTAGTATATTACTACTACTACTACTATTATTATTATTATTATTATTATTAAAACCTATATAAATTAGCAAACTTTTTGTGCATAAGAACTTGTAAATTGTGCTTTGGATGTTTTCCAAAAAAAAAACGTGATTTTTTAGTTTTAACCCAAAGGTTTGTACCTTTTTCAATTTTAACCCTACATAATTTGTTTTTTTAACTTTAACCCAAAACTTTTCATTATTTGCAATTTAACTTCACAACTTTTGTCATTTATACTTTTCATCTTTCGCAAATTTTCATTTTACGTATAGTTCTAAATTTTTCGAGTTAATACGACGCAACGTGCATGTGTGGTTCAACGTTTTTACCTCTTTTTTTCCATGTTTGACAGGTTCATCGCAATACGCATATTATAGGTCGAGTCAGTGTTGGTTGTCAATGACGGTTGTGTGACATTAGTACTATTTGACACCGTTTTACGCCCCGCCGCAACGCGGGGTGTGCTTTGGGGATTTTTCAAAGAAAAAATTGTTATGCATATGGTTGTCGTAACGTTGGCTTTGGGGGTTTTCCAAAAAAAAAATGATTTTTTTTACTTTTTACCCAAAAGTATTTCATAAATTACTTTTAACCCAAAACTTTTTATCTTTTACAATCTATCCTCATAACCTTTTTTACTTTCAACTTTGGTCCTTTATAGTTTTCATTTTCCGCAAATTTTGCGCTCTATGCTTGGTTCTAAATTTTGTGACTTAACACATCACAGCGTGCGTCTTTGGCTTAACGTTTTTACGTTTCGTTCTAAATTTTGTGAGTTAACACGACGCAACGTGCGTGTGTGGGTGAACGATTTTACATCGTCTATTTTTACCCCGTTTGACAGGTTTAACATAACGTGTGGGTCGTAGGTCGACTTAGTTACCTTTTGCTTATTAATGATCACGGGTTCCGCACGAACAACAACGGTATCGTACAACTTTTTTTGTTGATTCTCTTCAACTTTTAATAATTTATTTTTTTTTAGTTTCAGGGGTAGGGATGAGCTTGGTGCCCAGCGATACCAAATTGGTATTGGTACCGAGAATACCGGTTACGGTTCCGTATATGAAGGTGAAAACCGGTAGCGAACTGGTACTAGGAACGCCAAAAGTCGGTACCGAATTGTTACTTAAGATCTTTCAGTTCCGGAATTTCGGTACCGGTACCCAATACCATCTCTAACCGCGGGTTTCATACAAACAACATCATTCAACCTTGTCCCTATGTTGCACTCGTGTCACGAGACAGAACCCCAACAACTTAGTCGGGCAGAGCCCTGACATATGTTATGGGGCTCAGATCAATCGGACCGGGTAGCGGTGATCGGGGGTTAAAACACTTAAATCGGGCAGGGATTTATTGCTATTTACTAAAGAAAAATATATATATAATAGGGAAAATTTGAGATAGTTCAGAAAGAAAGGATCTTTGAGCCATTTTCTTTTGAGTTATCTTATGGCTATATATATAGCGAAAGATTAGAAAATCAGTAAGGCATAAATTTGGACACGTATCCTTGTTGCATTTATTTCTTTTCATCTAACTTTTACACATGCACACACACGTATCACCTAAATTGCCATACACACCTAGCATACTCATGTATTTTTTAAATAATTAAATGTTATTATTTTATTTCTTTCTAAAATATCTTATGACACGTATGTACCATAATCTCAAATTCATTTATGATTATTATATATAATTTTATTTCTAAACGTACAAATTCATAAAATAATATTATTATTTTTATTTATTATATATATTAATTTATCTGTTTCACTTATTTGGCGTTTATAACTTCTAAAATATAACTTTTTATAAAATAATAAACATGTCATTAGAACAAGAATATTTTTGTCTACATTTGGGTCTAAGTTTCATTACAAACAGAGTAGGTTCAAATATAATGTATTTTTATAATTCAACGGTTCCTGGGCCCGTCTAGGTACTTTATATTTCTAACAATCGACTTACCCGTAATATACTTGTCTAATAATATAAGTTTTTATAGACTTTTATTTTATTTAGAAAAGTCACTCATATCCAGGCCAATATAATTAGTATAATATTTCAACCAACTATATATAAAATAGTGTTTAAAACTATTTGGGTTGCATATTTATTTTAAAATAAACTAGTTACTAATTACTAGTGGTAAATAAATTTAACCAAACCTATAATCTTACATGATAAAAATAGGAATGTTACACTTAACCTAAGGTGCAAGAAGGTGTTTAAGAAGGTTTAGAGCTTGTGGATCTTGAAGAACCTCCTCCATTTGCTTTTATTCAACCCATTTCTCATCTTCATCTTCAAGTGTTCTTCCCTAGCCCTTGTGCTAGTAGTAAGCTCCTTGTAACTTGTTACTTCATATATTGTTGGTTAAAAGATGATGAACAATGATAAACTTGAAGAACACAAAAGAACATGATCATGATACTTTAACATAAGCTTAAAAATATAAAAATACATGTTGAATATGTTGATTTGCTTCTTGTTGATTGATGATTTGTGTTAGTGATGTTAGACATCATAAGAAACCTACTAGATTGTGATTAAACACAGGATCTAGTAAGTTAAAGTGGTGATCTTGTGAAAGACCAATCTTTATGC
The DNA here is from genome assembly GCA_030545235.1 of Helianthus tuberosus. Classification (NCBI taxonomy): domain Eukaryota; kingdom Viridiplantae; phylum Streptophyta; class Magnoliopsida; order Asterales; family Asteraceae; genus Helianthus; species Helianthus tuberosus. The sequence continues at coordinate 67,904,311 of CM060437.1, forward strand.
TTTATGTCTTCATGAACTTGAATAATGAAAGTGATTTTCATATGTAAAAATGATATAAACAAAATACAAATCTTGTAAATAGATGATTACAAAAATGATTTTCTCAAGAAACCAAGTTTATTTACAAGACTTACAAAGTCAAGGTTTCTAAGTAAACTAATAATATATTTAGGGTTTAAACAAGACTAGAAACATGTATGTAACGAGAAAAATACAAGAGAAGTATTTTTAGAAAAATCATCTTACAAGTTGTAAATGACTAGATCTTCTAATAAAGTGATTTACAAACAAATAACCATGTTTTTAAGGGTAACTAAACCTACTAAATAACATGGTAAGTTACTACAAGTTTTTACAAAGTTTCAAGTCCATGATGTAGTATAATTTACTTGATTTTGACACTCGGTAAGTGTTAAATGAGTGGTTGATTGTTGTGATGATTTTAAAAGAAAATAAACACATGTTTTGAAAACATGGGAAACCTTCATTTTTAGGGGAAACTATGTCAAAATTTATAGAAAAATATAAGTTTTGGGTGAAACTTATTCCCTAAAAATCTTTACCAAGGTTTCCCTAATTTTGTAACGCCCTAACACGTTTTAACCAAATTTTGACGCAGCGGAAAATACATACTAAAAATTTCTTTATAAGTTATTCTTTCTTTCACTTAAATACATTAATCCCTTTTCATAAACTAATTAAAAACTAACATACGTATATCGAATTAAGTGACCACATACACACCCAAGTACAACCCATGTCTTGACTCGATCTTCAACCGCTTACACATCTTGTACAAACATTCATAAACCTGTACAACCTGCAGTCACCACAACCAATTACTTCATTAGCAACCAGTGACATAATATATATACTTTAAAACGTGCATAATCAAGCATCAACATCTCTTATTCTCGTTCATATAAGTCCATTCGTCCATCCATTCGGACACTCTCGTACGACTTCCATACTTAACCTTCACTCTCCATTATTAGTATACCTGCTCTTTCATTTCATTCTTAACAGAAAACAATTAGCATCATTATACTTTCCTATTCACTTTCGACTTCTTTTTCCGTAAACTTACCTATTTATATTCATTGTTTAATACCTTCACATGTATCACAATAATGATCATAGTACAATATATTTTTCATCTAAAGTGTAAGTCCGGGATTTACTTACCTTACTCGTCCGTATTTGTATTCGCTTACTTGAGTCTTCTTGTCCCGTTAGCCTTCCACGCTCCCATCCATCTTGACATGATTCCTATACTTCCATGTCATTACATTAAGATCCTTATTAGCATACATGATTATTCATATGAACGATCATATCAAGTTCATATCTCACATATGTATTCCATTAGCCGATTCAAACAAGCATATAGCATACTCAACATCATCATAACACAACCTTCACATATTATTGTCATTTAGACATTTCATCAAACACGTGGCGTGCGTACTACTTCCTAGGCACCATGTACAACTAGTTTATGCATAATCTTCCTAGTTCATTCATATTTCATCAAATCTTCTTACTAATCAACAAGTATCATTAGCACATAAACATCAAACATAGCATCATCATATTTCTCCTAATTCATCTAACAAGAATTCATCATACCCACATAATACATCAATCTTTCCACAAGACTTGGACATAGATGGTGATTCTAGTCATTATCTTCATCATAACTAACGGGTTTCACCTCTAATCATCAAATTAGCACTAACCATACGTAACCGATGTTCTATACGAGGGTTCTAACCCTTGTACATGATTAATTTCATATTAACTCACGGATTAGAACATAACCCACTTCACCCATGATCACCAATCTTAAATTTAAGACATACCTTATGATCCCCTCGTGATAGTGATCATTTATCCATGCTCGGTTATGATTTTAGACTTCATTCCACCCTTCAATTTGAAGATTTATCAAGAACTAGGGTTTGAACCCTTGTTCTTCTTCTTCCTGATCGTCTCACACACACACGAAGTGTGTGTGTGTGTGGGTTTTCCTTTATTTAATAAATCATGTTTCCTTTTTAACGGTTTTGGTCCCTCAACTTCGTTTCAATTAATAAAGAGACTAACACTCATTATCTTGTTACTTATATATACATGTCACCACTCGGTAAATTATTCCTAGTCAACTTTTATTTACGGGTCACTTTTACCCCAAATGGTAATTTACCCGTTCCTTTACATTAACCGGGTTTAAATTATCAAACCCCATTTTTGGGGTGTTACAAATTTTTATGTAAACACCAAGTTAAGAAATGATGATTTCTTCAAGATAAAAATTGATATTAAGTATGTATATTTTTGAGGAAAATATATATATATTTATTGATCACCAAATTTTGTGCTAAGTGTATGTAGTATGTATTATACGTAATAGTGTGTTAAGACTTGAAAATACACTAAATACTCCTAAGGAGTAAAAATACAAAATACACATACAGCATGCTTAGACAAACACAAGAGAATATATTTATGAAAATATATTACTTGATAGATTATGTAACTTGGACAAGTTATGAACATGAAATGAAGTTTTGAACAAAATACATAATTCGGGTGAAAAATGCAAGATACTTATATTTATTTGTGAGAAAATAATATAAGTAAGATACGTAGTTAAAAATATAAATTATTTTTAACACACAAAGAATACATACATAAAAGATGGAGACTTGTACTTGTGCGATACAAGTCTAGTGACTAACGTAAATAAAACACGTATAGGTCACGACGCTATATAAGCAAACCCGGTGAAGTTTACGACGCAAGAAACGCAAAGTTGTGAGTTCATGCTCCCCTTTTTCTTTTAACTGTTTTCAGTTTTATAACTTCGGCGGTGAAGTACATGTTACTAAATGTTTACAGAAAAGTGAGATTATGTCCCCACTTTTAAACTTTTACATACTTTTTAAACTTGGGGAAAATACATGTGTTATGGTATGATGGATACAAGAAATGAGGAATGATACTTGAAATTGTGTCGCGAATAGGGTACCAGAAGCACCATTAATCGTGTACATACTAAGACCGCAGAACAAAAGGTTAGATCTAATGGGTTTTCGGGCAGCCACACTCTTGGTGATAACTAGTACCAAGCAGTGCTTTTGTGTCTCCGTCGTGAATCGACAACTAGAAAAATGGCTATGGTTTGGATTGCTTCCTATGTCGTGTCACATGTTAATGGCCTTGCAACCCATTAACAATCTTGATACATACAGAAATATTTGAGTTATACAAATTACATACCATGTTTTCATACAAAGTATACAAACGTTCAATACAAAATTGCATGAATTCACACCAACATTATGTTGACGTTTTTCCAAAAACTCACATGTATATCAGGTAACTAAAGTGGATCTGCGCGCGGTCATACTCTTGCTCTTGGATGTTGTTATGTTTGTCTTTGAATAAAGTTGTAAATTTTTCAGACAATATGCTGTCTTGTGATGTAAACAGTTAAACTACGTTTTCAGTTATGTAATGTTTGGCATTTGGAGTTATTTTTATGAGCATGTAGTATGTTTACCAATCTTATGCAATGAAAACATTTCATGATCACACCTCGTGCTTCCGCCTTAGAAAGGGGTGTGACATCATCAGTGCTTAGGTACATCAGTGCTTGTCTTTAACAGGGCTTTGTCTTCAACAGTAGATAGGCCTCATATGTCTTTAAGTCCATCACTCTTTATAAGGAATAGTGGTTAGTTACAACAGTCCTTAGCATGATCAGCTGTTATAACCACTCCATAACCCTTAGAGAGGAAACAAGTGTCGGTCTACATGGTAAATGAAGAGGTTAATTGTAATTATGATAATCTACTTTTGTTCTTTGAGTTTCGAAAATTTGTCCCATGGGTTTCTTGGTATTTAATTTTACACTTTTCCCATAAAAGTTGGGGTTTGAAAAGGTTTTTGCATTTAAAGACTGCTGTTTTGAAATATACATTAACATGTTTATATTAAATCTGCACGTTTTGATTGATTGAGTATATAAACTCATAGCCACTTCACCTGTTTTTCATCACGTTTTCCTACGAAGATATCATACTTTCAGCAAAGTCAAGTAATATAGTTTATTGAAATGGCGTCATTCACTTCTGTAAAATCAGATGATTTAAATCAGCGTTTTGTCAGGCAAATCGAAGAACAGGTGTATCAAGATAGGGCTACTCTTCAAGAGCTGAAGAGATGTTTTGATGAATTGCAAATTGGCCTGTTCACGAGACAACAGGTTTCCAGAGATCTTATGCGGATGCGTTCAACTTCCGTTCGTGAGCTTTGTGTTGTCAGTAATATAGAGTGCGGTGATAGAGACGTGGAGTTCGTGGCGATACTGAAGGACATACATCGAGAGGTTCAGTAATCGATGGAGTTGAAGCTAAAGTTTCTCATTTCTTACGGTTATTGTTAGATTTAAAAGTTTAGTTGTTCAGTATGTTATGTAATTATTGGACTTTTAATGTCATGAATAAATGAATAAATTTTAATCTTATGAATCTATGTTGCGTTTGTAGGAAAAAAAGAAAGAGAACGTCAATTTTAAATTACCAATTGCATATTTTGAATTTCAAAAGTTATTGATACTATCAGTAATTACTGATTTGATTTGAAAGCAATTGTCATCATGACTTTTCTAATTTTTATTTTAACTTTAATTAAGAGAAAATAACCGTCAATTTGAAATTCCCATTTTGCATATTTTCAATGTCCAAAGATCAAAAATTAGCATTAATTACTGATTTGATATGTAACAAATTGCCATCAACATTTTTTTTTATTTTTTATTTTAACTTTAATTTTTATCAACAAAACAATGTTGGAGGAACTCTTATCTCATTGGAATGTAACGATTAGGTAAAATGGTAATTTCATGGTAATTCAAGTTTTCATTTGATAATTTCATTCTATCATTAATTATCCACATCAACAATAAAAATGTGAGCAGTGGCTGTTTTTTAGGGAAACCACTGATGGTCAATATCAGTGGATGTCAACAATAAAAATGTGAGTAGTTGTTGTTTTTAAACTATCAGTGGATAGCAAACAGTGATTGAACACTGACGTTTGGTCAATCAGTGGTCAACATGAAGAATGAAGAAACAGAGGTTGTCTTTCAGCAGTGGATAACTTTTAAAGACTGATGAGATAAATACTGTAACATACATATAAACACTGAAGTGATATGACATCTAACAACCTAACAGAGTATAAAACACTGATGTGATAAATACTGTTACATATAAACACTGTTAACATAAACAAAGGTAGAATATCTGCTGTTGATACTGAACCACTACTGTTGTTGGGCAGTGGTTCACCTTTGGTTTTGTCTAGGGTTTGTCTCGAGAGATAAACTCTAGGGTTTGTCTCGAAAGATTGTATATACATAACATACCATTAAGCGAATCAAAATGGGGAGCAGTCAATCATGGAACCAACATAATTTTCATCATAAACACTGAAGTATTGCCTTAAACAAAATGTTTGACCTTAAACAGATGTTTGCCCATAAACAGATGTTTGATAGGCCTCATCAGTGCTTAGGTACATCAGTGCTTGTCTTTAATAGGGCTTTGTCTTCAACAGTAGATAGGCCTCATAAGTCTTTAAGTCCATCAGTCTTTATAAGGAGCAGTGGTTAGTTACAACTGTCCTTAGCATGATCAGCTGTTATAACCACTCTATAGCCCTTAGAGAGGAAACATGTGTCGGTCTACATGGTAAATGAAGAGGTTAATTGTAATTATGATAATCTACTTTTGTTCTTTTAGCTTCGAAAATTTATCCCTTGGGTTTCTTGGTATTTAATTTTACACTTTTCCCATAAAAGTTGGGGTTTGAAAAGGTTTTTGCATTTAAAGACTGCTGAATTTATCGGAGCTATCACGCAAAAAAAAAGAATGAGATCCTCCGATAAATTGCGTGAGGCCTGCTTCAAACCGTATAAAGACTTTCTCAAATGGAAGACTCGAGTCTCACTTTCATTAGAGAAATCTTCAAGAACGGTTATATTTTCAAGCTTTCAGTTGCTACCGAGTCCTGATAATATAATAAACCAAACTGATACCAACTAAATTTCCATCACAAAGCGCGAAAGGATTCTGTTAGTATATTACTACTACTACTACTACTACTACTACTATTATTATTATTATTATTATTATTATTAAAACCTATATAAATTAGCAAACTTTTTGTGCATAAGAACTTGTAAATTGTGCTTTGGATGTTTTCCAAAAAAAAACTTGATTTTTTAGTTTTAACCCAAAGGTTTGTACCTTTTTCAATTTTAACCCTACATAATTTGTTTTTTTAACTTTAACCCAAAACTTTTCATTATTTGCAATTTAACTTCACAACTTTTGTCATTTATACTTTTCATCTTTCGCAAATTTTCATTTTACGTATAGTTCTAATTTTTTCGAGTTAATACGACGCAACGTGCATGTGTGGTTCAACGTTTTTACCTCTATTTTTCCATGTTTGACAGGTTCATCGCAATACGCATATTATAGGTCGAGTCAGTGTTGGTTGTCAATGACGGTTGTGTGACATTAGTACTATTTGACACCGTTTTACGCCCCGCCGCAACGCGGGGTGTGCTTTGGGGATTTTTCAAAGAAAAAATTGTCATGCATATGGTTGTCGTAACGTTGGCTTTGGGGGTTTTCAAAAAAAAAATTGATTTTTTTTACTTTTTACCCAAAAGTATTTCATAAATTACTTTTAACCCAAAACTTTTTATCTTTTACAATATATCCTCATAACCTTTTTTACTTTCAACTTTGGTCCTTTATAGTTTTCATTTTCCGCAAATTTTGCGCTCTATGCTTGGTTCTAAATTTTGAGACTTAACACATCACAGCGTGCGTCTTTGGCTTAACGTTTTTACGTTTCGTTCTAAATTTTGTGAGTTAACACGACGCAACGTGCGTGTGTGGGTGAACGATTTTACATCGTCTATTTTTACCCCGTTTGACAGGTTTAACATAACGTGTGGGTCGTAGATCGACTTAGTTACCTTTTGCTTATTAATGATCACGGGTTCCGTACGAACAACAACGGTATCGTACAACTTTTTTTGTTGATTCTCTTCAACTTTTAATAAATTTTTTTTTTTTTAGTTTCAGGGGTAGGGATGAGCTTGGTGCCTAGCGATACCAAATTGGTATTGGTACCGAGAATACCGGTTACGGTTCCGTATATGAAGGTGAAAACCGGTAGCGAACTGGTACTAGGAACGCCAAAAGTCGGTACCGAATTGGTACTTAAGATCTTTCAGTTTCGGAATTTCGGTACCGGTACCCAATACCATCTCTAACCGCGGGTTTCATACAAACAACATCATTACTAAACAACTTTTTTGGTTAATTTTCTTTTTGTTATCTTTTACTGTTCTTTTTTTCTACATTTTCTTTTTATTTTTGTCAGTGGTTCCGTGTGCCACACGTTTGTAGTGATTTTAAAACACATATAAACACAGACTAAATAACAAAAGAAGTTCGCCGCAATACGGTATCACCTAGTTATTAATAAAAAGTATATAAATAACAAAAGAAGTTCGCCGCAATACGGTATCACCTAGTTATTAATAAAAAGTATATAGTAGTTACTCAACAGAGGACACGTTTATGGGTTAGTATCGTGGTCGAACAATCATAGAAGAGGAAGCAAATTTGCCTATTATTAGACTATGAGGTATGGGACGGGGTTGGGGCGTGGGTTGGGTACAAACGACCAAGTCACCACCTCGGGTGGGTTTGGGTTTCGGCGTGGCCTCTTGAGCGGGGGTTTCAGCCCGGGCGTTGGGCGGACCTAGCGGTCTTCCGTGACCGGCTCTCATTGGCTGGGTTGCCTAGGCTATAGGTGGCTAGGCTTTTTTTTTTTAAATTTTGTGTGTATTTTTATAATAATTGAAAAAAAAATTATAACACATGGTCAACCCACGCGGGCTAGCCCCGCCCCGCCATACCGACCCAACATGCAACTGACCAGCGACGCCCCTTGAAGCCCACATGTCAACCCATCCCTTAAACCCCTGTCTCACCATACCCCACGGTCTTAAAGTGACACCATATATGATAAGCGACTTTAAAGGAAAAGGCATTTTTTTTTTAATTTCCCTTCAACTATATAATAGTTAAATATACTATTTAATGTTTTTAAAATTATAGAATATAGAATTATACTATATAAAATAATCATAAAATAAACATATAAAACATTGTGATAATATGAAAAATACAAATATTGTTAGACGTTAGTAAGGTGTATTGATGACTTAAACAATTGTAAGAAGCTTTTTGAGGCAGGTGTAGACAAATTTGTCAACTTGCGAAGAAAAGGAGACGAATACGTTTGAGGTTTTACCTTTTAAGTGCAAACTATAATTACGACCCGCCGCAATGGGGCGGGGATTCTTTAGTTATAACTAAGTCGATTTAGGACGCGCACGTTATGTTGAACCTTTCAAACGGGAAAAAAATAGACGATGTAAAAACGTTCACCCACACACGTACGTTGCGTCGTGTTAACTCGCAAAATTTAGAACGAAACGTTAAACCAAAGACGCACGTTTCGATGTGTTTAGTCACAAAATTTAGAACGAAGCATAAAGCAAAAAATTTGCGGAAAATGAAAATTATAAAGGACCAAAGTTGAAAGTAAAAAAAGTTGTGAGGATAGATTGCAAAAGATAAAAAAGTTTTATGTTAAAAGTAAAAAACAAATAGTTTTGCGTTAAACGTAATTTATGAAATACATTTGAGTGAAAAGTAAAAAAAAATCAATTTTTTTTTAAAAACCCTCAAAGCCAATGTTACATCAACCATATGAATAACCATTTTTTCTTTGAAAAACTCTCAAAGCCAAGATTACAACACATAAGTAAAAAAATCAAAGTGGTTAAATCGCAAAAGATGGAAACTTTTGAATTAGAAGTGAAAAATCAAATTAATCAAAGAGGTTAAATTGTATAAGATGAAAACTTTTGAATTAGAAGTGAAAAATCAAATTAATCAAAGGGGTTAAATTTACAAAGATTAAAACTATAAGGGTAAATTACATTTTTCGTCCTTTATGTTTGTATTGGATTGCAATGGATGACCTTTAACTTCAATAATTACAATCACAATCCTTTATTTGGAAAACCCATTACACATTTCGTCCTTTAGCACTAACCAGGTTAAAATTTTATGTTAAATCAGATCATGTGCACCTCATGTGAGGGCATTTATGTCATTTTACCCCTGTTTATCTCTACTCTCCCAATCACCACCCCGCTGTCACTCCCCACCGCCAACGATTCTGCTGCCTCAAACAAAATCAAATTCGAAACCAAAAAATCATTTTTCTTCAGATTTTTTTCTTCCAATCGGTTCTTAATTTCTCACGCTCATTTTTCAATTCCACTAATTAATCCAACTTCGAAATCTTACATCCGAAAAAAAAACTCACCTATCACCGACACCCACATCTCTAAGTATTCTCTTCTCAATCAAGAATTCAAGAATCCAATTTCAGATATGGATTTGATAACTTGCCTACAACTTGGTATGTATGTTTCTATATGCTATTTTGAGGACCGTTTATATCATATATTTACTTTGAATATTAAGTGAAAGATTGATACTAAGTGAGAATCACACCTTGGTATGTATGTTTCCACCGAACATTGCTGTATTAAGAAACTATACAATTTATATAGCCATCAGAACACACATTGTTTGTTTAAAAAAATTACTTGTTCATCTAGATATTATACAACTCTATGTTCATCTTTAAACCAAGATCTAATTAAACAAGGCCATTGTTTGTTTAAGAATTACTGAAACAAATTCCCTGGTCATCTAGTGATGTAAGTAAACCCTAGAAATTCATACCTTTCAAATCAAACAAAAAGGCACACAACATATACAAAAGTAAATCATGCTTTCTTCTCACAAAGATGAAATCAACGCTTTGAAGAGTAAACAAGTGGTGGTGGCGGTAGATCCGATGGAGGTGGTTGTAGATCCGGCGTGGTGGTGGCGGATTTGGTGGTGGCGGTGGCTGTCATAGTGGTGGTGGCGGATTAGGTGGTGGTGGGGATGGCTGGAGAGAGAGATAGGGGAGAGAGAACTGAGAATGAGATAAGAAAGGTTGGTGGTGGTGAAAGAAGGAAGGGAAAGGGAAGGAACGAAAAAGGTAGAGATAGAAGTGGGATTTTAAACTTAGGTTTTGGTTTTCTTTTAATTAAGTTGGTAAAATGACTAGACTACCCTTAACTGGTTAGACTTAACTGAAAATATTAACCTTGTTAGTGATAAAGGACGAAATGTGTAATGGGTTTTCCAAATAAAGGATTGTGACTGTAATTATTAAAGTTAAAGGTCATCCGTTGCAATCAGATACAAACATAAAGGACGAAAACTGTAATTTATCCAAACTATAAACTTAAATTGTCAAAGATTAAAACTTTAAGGTTAAAAATGAAACAAAGATTAAAACTTTAAACTTAAATTGTCAAAGATTAAAACTTTAGGGTTAACAAGGAAAATTTCAATTTTTTTTTGAAAAACTCCCAAAGCCAATTGTACAACTATCATATGCATAAATTAGTTGCTTTTTAATAAGATTATAATATAATATAATGCTTACTTTTGTGGCCATTAAAGAAGTATTTACGTTTGAGTTTTCCGACACCTTTTAAAAAATTACGTTTTAGCTGTCACAGAAACTAGTAAATTGTGTCTCTATCAATAATTGTATTATGTTGCCTGTATATTTTTATAAACTTTCCCTTTTCTTAACGGTAAAGTTCATTAGAAAACGCAACCGACTTAAAACAAGCCGGCCAAGAACCACACGAGACTAAATAATCACAAATTTACATCAATCATCCCATGACAATTCCTTAGATTTTGACCTATTTCTATACCATAGAAACCCCACCACCTTTAACTCATTAATGATAGCCTCGATCTTCACCGGTTTGTTAGAGAATTTTAACTCGTGTCTTGCCTTCCAAATACTCTAGCAACCGATAATGATAATACCATGCAATACTTCCTTCACCCGATCCGAGATCCTCATCACATTATGCAATTCAAGAAGGTCTCTGAAGGTGAAAGCAAAAGTGTTCAGAACTCCACACCAATTGCTTATATACCTCCAAAGAAGCCACCGTGCAAGAAGTAAAAGGATGATCAGCGTCTTCCTCTTCGAAGTTGCACAGAGAGCACATCGTGTTTTCAACATGTATACCCCTTCTTCTAAGCTCCAAGGCAATCGCAATCTTACCCATTTCAGCCCTCCATGCAAGAATATTGCTCTTTAGTGGAACCTAACTGCACCACTTCATAACATAAATGTTGCTAAACTCTGACCCAAAAGTTAGTAATTTGCGAACTGAGCTGACCGAAAAAGCCCCATTATTTTTAGCAATCCACTTCCATTTATCCGAAGAATCAGAAAGCGACACACCTGCAATGAGACCGATCAGCTGCTACAAATCGGAAGTCTCCAAGACCAAAGTCGGTTCTCTCCTCCACGACTCGACTAAGCCAGATAACCTATCCACCGATCCTATCCGCTCTCGAACCTTGCACTTTTTCACTGTCTCAAGACTAAACAAAGCCGGGAATTTGAACCTTAACTGCTCATTAACCAACCAAGGATCTAACTAAAAAGCGACTTCTTCTGCGTTTCCGGTCACCGCTTAAAAAAGTTACGCAGCGAAGATCCATTCATTGTTGGTTTTGAGATCATTTTTGCAATGCTGCACCACACCCCACCATAATTCTTTTTAAACGGAATAAATTTTCAATCCACCCTACTATAATGGAAACATCAATAATTTTTCTCCACAGATTGTCGCCTTCGACCTTGTACGCCACCCCACTTAATTAAGAGGGCAAAGTTGACATTTTTCAGCTTACTCAACCCAAGGCCCCCAACCTTTTTAAGCGAAACGACACGGTACCAAGCAATCCAATCCATCTTCTTACCCTCAAAAAAACATTTTTGCATAGGGTGAAGCCCTACAAATTAAAAGTCTTTCAAATGAAACATTCAACTACATGATAGCCAAAAGTCAAGAAAGTGTGGATTAACAAAATGTTTTAGAAAACCAAGAAACAAACAAATGTTACAACATCTGTTGCTAAGCCCACTGCTCCTAGTGACCACAATGTATATACCAACACTGTGGAACCCACACTAGATACCTTCACAAAGACCACTTCCATTCAACAACCAAAATCCAAAATAAAAACCAAAAAGAGGGTATCCTGGAGGTTGACATGCTAGAGATCCATGCTGTAAACCAAATGCAGCAAAAAAATTATGGTGTTACTTCCTCATAACAGATGCAAACATCTCCACCCATCCAAACTCCTCACATATCATCACAAAAGGATTATGTTGTAAACACAGGGAAACCAAGTCAAGAGAGAGATGATTCATTTGAACACAGGGCTACTTCTCTTTTCACTCCACACCCACAAAACCAATACCATCCACTATACAAACATTGCTTGATGCAGTTAACCACACTGACTTGGATAGACCTAGTTCCTCTTAATCACCTATTACTGAGAGTATACCACGGAAAGTGACAGATCTAAGTCAAGTCATTGCTAACCCACAAGCAGAGGAGGCTACACCTCTTGTGTCGCAAGAGATACTTGCAGGTTTTCAAGCGAGCAAACCAGTACATATTAAGAGACAACAGTCTCACAGTTGGAAAATGGTTACATAACTAATGTCACACCCCAACCGATGGCGGAATCATCGGGGCGCGGCACTAGGCGAACCAGACTGCTCAAGAGAATCCATAACAACTATTCATTACCAATATTTTTAAAGGTTCATTGTCCCATACCAACGAACAAATATTCAACAAACAATTATTACAGATAGCGAGTTCTCAAAAACAAAACAAGTCCGACAACCTAGATTTTAATTTGATGAGTTTCTAGACTTCCTAATTTCCATTGCAGCAAACAGACCATCAACCTGTCACATACGTTAAAATAAAAGTCAATACATAAAGTAAATGTGACTACACAAGTTTGCATAGATAATAGTATGAAAAGCGTTTATGCATAACTGCATGTAACATGTAACGGGTGTAACACCTCGAAAATTTCGGGTTCAATAATAAAACGACACGTGTCATGTAAGACAAAACGCGTGGTAAACCCGAATTTAATAAAGATAATTCGGTAGGATTTAAAGTGGCGTCATGTTAAATTGTTACCTCTGAACGACCTCAATTATAAATCCCAAGACCCGATATAATATTACTACACATCTTTCATGCCACAATTCAGAAATGGGTTCACAATAATGGACTCGCAAAAAGCATGATTTGATCCCAAGAAGAAAAAGAATGATAAACCGTTGTTTTCGGGTCTTGTAAGTTCATTCAATTTCAACAAAGGTTCATGGTAGGGTAATATACAGGAGTAGACACTTATTAGAGGCCCCTCCATGTAAAAGAATGGCTAAAAATCGTGCAAGTGGATTATTGGTTCAAAACACCAACAAACAGCAACGAAATCTGCCTCTGAGAAGAGGTAGCGCACCGCTACATGTGTAGCGTAACGGTGCGCTACCATGTAAAGTCAAACGGCCCTTTATAGCGGGCTAGCGCACCGCTACAAGTGTAGCGTAACGGTGCGCTAGACATGCCCAGTTCCAGGAAAACGGGCTGTTGCCTGTCTTTCGCGATTTTAACCCATTAAACCGGTTTTTATCAGTTATAAACGACCCCTAAACTATCCTAGAGCACTAGGACAAGTGTTCAATGGTTGTGGTTGGTCCTAGAGTTAGTTGTCACTTAGTTGTGGTGGATCCAAGTGCTATATAAGGCCACATTGTGCAACCATCATTCTTCACACTTGCATTTGATCTTTGGAGCATCCTGGAGCATAGGAACTCTCCCTTCTGATCATAAGTCGTGCATTGGACTATTTTAAGTCTGCTAGTTCTTATTTGGTTGTGTTTAGCTTAGTTAATTAGCTAAAAGTCAAACCGTCGTAATTACGGTTTGACTTCGAGATTAGTCACTAATGACTCAGTCTTATCTCGAATTAAAAATAGTTTTAGAATGGTATTTATGTGGGAAATAAAACCCCAAAAGGGTTTCCCCTGATCACCATCCTAAGCAGGTCAAATGTCGGGTCAAACCTTTTCTTAAAAAGTCAACATAATGCTTAAAATGTCGTTTATGCATAATTAGCTATCTAGATCATATATAACCTGTTTGATTATTGTTATAACTTAGTAATTAGTGTAATAACATGTTCAAACCTGTTCAACCCGACTATTTCCTGTTTAGACCCGGTTCGGAACCGAAAGTCACATAGTTTGACTTTCCCGTTGACTTTCAGTTCTGACCCGTTTGGGCATATTTTAGAAATGCCTCAGAGCTTAAATTGGATTAGGATACATGTTAGAACAACCCTCTGTGATCATACACCTTGGTTCACTAGTTATCCAATTAATATGCAAATTTCCGTTAATTGCTCATACGTTGACCGTTATGCCCTTATTACCTTAAATCATGATCTATAAAAATGTAAAAGTGCAGAAACCTTAGTTACTGATATATAAACTTGTATGCAAAGTTTGACATCAGTTTGACTTATAGATTAAGAGTTATGCTCATTGTCGCTAAATTAAAGCTTTATGTTAATAGAATGGCGTAATTAGCGTATAGCCTAGTTAAACATACTTTTTGATATCAAATCTTTTACCCACTGATGTTATATATTATTTTGGGATTTTTAAAGATTTTTAATTAATTTTAGGCTGAGCATAACTAGTAGTCGTAGGCTTAATCCGGTAATTGTCGGTTTTGCCCTTACGGGCCATAAAATGAGTTTTACTTATTTAGACGACTCCAAACCTTTTGCTACTGATCACATATGATTAATAAATTATTTTAAGCCTTCTGGAAATATAAAAATATCAGATTTAAGTATAGAACCCGGAAATGGCCTTTAATCGCCATAATTAGCGTTTTTAACGCATAGTATGTCTTAGAATCATATTGGACATACCCGGGTTGATACCTACTGATATATGAAGCAAATTATGATATTTTAACAGTAAGCAAAGGTTAATAAACTCAGACTTCGTTTTTGAGCTTTTCGGCTTATGTGAAATTACCAAAATACCCCTACGGGGCATAGTTTGGTTAAATATTATAAATTCCACATATATGCCTTAGCCTACTGTTATAACCCATCAAAATGAGTATGTTTTCTGTTTACATCAGACCTGTAACTCAGTTAAACAATTAAACTCTTTTACAAACTTTAAAATGACCAAACTACCCCCTACGGGGCATAGTTTGTGTTTAAATTAGTTCGGGGCATAACGAAAGACATCTTACTGATGTCACAACATATTTGAAGCATATTAACTTAGGAAACCTGTATATGGCTCTTGCGGATACCCGTTACGCTTATTTCGCGTTCGGTACGGTTTATGTAACAAGTTTACATAAATTAGCCGAAACGGGTCAAACCTTATCGGTTTTATCTCAAAATCCAGAATGCGAATAATAAACCCATATTAAACAAGTCTTCAAACTTGTCGGGTCTGAATCACATTCTATCCGGTCTTCGCTTAATAGTGCGTACGAACCGTATCTTTGAAACTAGCCGGTCTAAGCTTAAGCATAATTAAAGACCCGCTAGGATTCTAATAGGTTATATTTAACCTTCGTTCCAGATTAGGAGAAACAGTAAAAGCTACCTGCTATTTGATTATTGTGACTATACTTTGCATCAAGGTAAATACTTTTAACTTATTTTCCCTATACGGGCTTGGGTTACGGTACATAGCGTACCGCTTGATCGGGCATCAAATCTTCCAACGTTGGGTGGTTAATTGAATAATTTGATCGGCTCGTTTTAAACAGATGTGTTTACTTTACAGCCTTTGGGGGGTTAATGACCATGTCCCGGATATCCTCGGCATTATCTTACGAGATAGCCACGACCTGAGCACGGGGTGTAGGCGTACTCCCGTGTATAACTCACTTAAAGTGGTGTGTCTATTGATCTTTAACCCGGATACGTTCCGGGCTACTGAACGCATAAGTAACATGTAAATCGTTAACAAGATTATCATATTAAATAATTCTCCCAAGTTAATAAAAATGTTTATGCCATGTGCATCCAAACAAATTTTAAATCATTTTATAAAATGAGTCAGTTGAATGTATTTACCAGTGTAAACTGACGTATTTTCCCAAAAAGATTAAATGCAGGTACTAGGCGAAATAGGCTGGGATTCTCCTAAGCATCATTAGAAGTCTCGCAAACTTAAGATGCCGAAGTCTGTTGAACCATAAACAATGTTTCTTATTTTTTTTTATTCGATCCTACTGTGGATAAACACCGGATAATTGTGACTTTGTTTACAAGAAATAAATTCGGTTGTATCTTATTTTAAATTTGCTTCCGCTGTGCATTATTATATTGTGTTGTTTGACTATTACGTTGCCAACCACGTCACGATACTCCCCCACCGGGCCCACCGGTGACACGTGGAAATCGGGGTGTGACAACGGGCGAAGCATGTAACTATCAACAATGATACAACCTAACCACGAGACTGCGTTGTATAGTATGCGAGACACAGGTTCGCCGAAGCGAACACGTGAAGTAAAGTAATGTGATCCCTAGCAACCCCTTACACACAGGTGCTGAGTCCAAACTATAGTAGTATCGTTGCTAGAGGCGGTCTAGCGTAACATTGTATAAGCATAGTGACAAGCATTCAACAAATCACGTATAGCATGCGGGAGCGGTTAGCGTTTATAAAGTGTTTGCGTTGTGCGTTGTGTTTTGATAGAGAACGTATGTAACACCCAAAAGTACGTTAAATGAAAATGGGTTCGAGTATACTCACAGAACGTGTACTAGTCAAGAAACACGATCCTTAGTGGATTGAAGGGAGCGTCGGGTCAGCCTGCGTACGGGAACAGAAGCATAAGTCCTCCAAAGTGCTGAAACGGTTGGAAATCGAAGTGTCGCTGGGAGAACAGAAGCTTCGTACGAAGCTGTGCCTTCGTACGAAGGTGGGTCTTCGTACATGTGCTACTTCCGTTATCCAAAATCGAGTGTCTTCACGTCGTCTTCGGAAAATTGAGTGTTCATCCCTCCAACCTTAAGCTATTGATTGAGCTTAGATTCGGAAAGGTCTTTGATTGTGTCACGAATGGAAATTGGTCTGTGTTGTGTAAAACCAGAGCCTTCGTATGAAGGCAATGCCTTCGTACGAGGCCATGTCCCTTTGTATGAAGACAATGCCTTCGTACGAAGCTGGCTTCGCACTGAACAGCCCAGTTCACAAACGTGGTTGTTTTTGGCATTCGGTGCTGTGTTTTTGCCTGAATCGGATGTATGTTCGAGTCCAATTCGAGCTGGTTTCGACAATACCTCGTTCCACTATTCAGTGAACGAAATACATGCCTTTTTAGGTCCGTTTAGGGTGTAGAAATCATGTTTAAAAGGTTTTAAAGACTTTTCACCCAAATCTAACACTTGGTGAGTGTGAAATCAACTGATTTCTAACTTGGGAAGCCGAAGCTAGTCCCAATACACCATGTTAAGTGTAGATTAGGGGTGAAAGAAGAAGTTTTAATGAAAAAGATGAAGGGTTCCTGTGAAAAGCAGGAATATATGAAGAAAAGAAACAGTTAAGTGAAAAGTTGATTGTTTTTATGTGAAAACAAAAGAATTTAGATGAAAACGTAGTGATTCTTGTGAAAATCGAAGTGGAAAACGTTGTATAGTCGAAGAAAACTATTAAATCTTACTTGAAAATGGTCGGACAACAATTTGGCAGGGTTTCAGCTCAAAATCAGCAAGTGAGAATGAATGAGGAGGGGCTTGGGTATTTATAGAGTTTGTGGGTTCGCACAAGGGCCTTGGTTTGAACAGGCTGCCTTCGTACGAAGCTGCCTAGCTTCGAACAAAGGTGTTGTTTAGTGCAACCATTTCCTCGTTTCGCGTGTTGGATATTCGTTTAATGCGTTTTGTTGCGTTAGTTAGCATTGGTACATTACATATTTTAGCGTAGTACTGAGTTTCGAGTCGCGTTGCGTTTTAGAGTGATAAATCGAGTTGTGCGAGTAGCGTTAATTTTGCGTTGCGATAGCGTTTGCGAGTAACAATACACATAATAAACACACACAAGTAAGGTGCAATACCCGAAAGATTTGAAACCCTTAAATAATAATTATTGAATTAATATGTCAGATCGTGGGTTTAGTTAATACGTTGTAATATCGATTAAATGATCAGCGACTTTAAGCGCACGTCGTATTAACTAAATATATTATTTAACAACTTGTATTTTCATTTATAAACAAACAAGTAGATATAAAAAAAAAGTCACTAGTAACATGTCCCTTATTTTAATAGAGTTCATGTTTATTGAAATTCAAAGTAAAATAAAAGGTTATTTTATGAATTGTGTGATATACTAACCGACTGAAGTAAAGTCTTTTAAAGACTTTCCATTCCGTGTTTCCGACCATGGCTACCTTTCCATTCCGCAAAACGAACATAATTAACAAATTGATGGAAAGAATCATTGCCATTTGTTTTGCAACTAATAATCTTCATACACAATAGTCTCGCAAGTCACACCCACAACACCCCTTTGTTCATGTTGGAGTTTCGTCTCTCACCGTCGGAAATACGTCTTGGTACCACTCGCCGCTAAACAACTATACGTCACGGATGCTGCGGCTCTAGTTTTGCCGTCGTACACTACCGAGCAGAGGATTTGGTTTAAACTCTTGCTGGACGACAACACGGTTACTTGGCGCCACCCATGGGCGGACCCAAGCCCAGCCCAAGGTGGGCGGGCGCACCCACGGGGAAAAAAAATTTAGTGCTAAGTTTCGTCGAAAATCCCGTCCGCACCCCTTGGAATTTTTCGTCCGCACCCCTTGGAATTTTTCGACCGCACCCTTGAAATTTTTGTCCGCACCCCTTAGGTAAAAAATGTTATCAATTTATATTTTAATTTTTTTAGTAAACTCTTATTTAAAAAAAAAAATACTACCTAAATTATATAACTTTTAATACCTAACTAACTAAACCCAAATACTAATACCTTTACCCACTTATAATTCCTAACTAGCTAGCCCACTAAGTCTTAGCCCATTAACCAAAACCTTTAGAAATTCTCTCCCGCTCTCTCTCTCTCTCTCTTGCGTCCCTGCACTGCCAACGAACAACATCACCCAGCGACAACAGTCCAGCAGCGACCACCGTAATCAACCACCATACCACCGTCGTTTGACACCAAATCTAACCGGAATCCGAACACGGGTAAGTTTCTTTGTTATTTTGATCGATGATTTTGGTTGATATTATAGAAGAAAAAAAAAGGTAATAAAGTTGTTAAATAGGTTTGAAATTTTGTGTGTTTTGACGTTGTTTATGGTTGTTTAGATGATTTTTAAGGTGATTATGTTGTTTATATACTTTTAGGGTGATTATGTTGTTTATATATTTTTAGAGTGATTACAACTTACGTTTTGATTTCTAGGGCTTGAATAGGTGAAAATTAAAATTAAAATTGAAACATTATGTTATGGAGCGATAAACTTATGTTAATATAGAGAAAGAATTTGCTTAAGAAATTAGTTTTAGATGATGTTTTGAATAGATTTCAAAAAATGAAAACCCGTAGGTCGTCGACGTTTTAATTATGTTTGTAACAAGGTTTGACATGGTTTTTATGATTATATAAATTTAGTTTGATGTTCGTTTGTTTTACATGGCCCAACCCGATACGAACCGATTTTTTTACTTATATACCTAGGGGCTTAAAATTTTTAAAAATGTTCCGTACCCCCATGGAAAAATTCATGGGTCCGCCACTGGCGCCACCTCGGCACCTCTCACTCCTCCGTTGTTCATCACAACCGCCCTGAACCAGAGGGATAGATGGGTTGCATCTTAATTAACGGTAAAAATCCCAACTTTCAGTTCGATAATTAGAACCGTTGTCCCTTTTCTGAAACTATATTTGTTTTGTGCGGAAAAGTCTAATGGTTGCAATGTAAGGCTTTATGTGGAAGATGATGGTGAAGGTGTGTTGATAAAACATTTTGAAAATTGAACGTCTAAACAAATTTAGAGTTTTAGATCACTAGTCTGACCATCATCTTATACCTTTACAAATTACTAATTCCTTAAATCACATTTTATTAGATTAGGTAGCAACCATTATCTTATGTTAAAAGAAAAAAAAAGTTGACGAATTGTTGGATTTACGATTGGAATACAATTTCTTAGATATATCTAATGGACAAACTTATATAAAGGAAAATAATAGTTAATTTGTTACTAAATAATAATAACCCTCGTTTTACTTTGGCAAATAATTATGATCACTAAATTATTTATTGTTAACTACTTATTCTTGCTATCGTTATTAAGCTAATAAATAATACTTATCAATTTTGTGTTTTAGAATTTAATTTACCAATAGATTTCACAGTAATTATAAATTGGCCTAATCTTGCATGTATACGTTATACATACCTACGTGTATCTATATTTTAAAGGATTTATTTACATGACATGAACAATAATTCAAGACGAGTCCTTCTTTTGACATGAACAATTATTCAAGACGAGTTTTTCTTTTAAACACCGACAACAACCACGAGTATCAAAACTCACACCTATCTTGGAATCAAAGCATAACATTAACAGATCAATTTACATTTAGGTTACGCGATATTCAAGAACGACGTTAGATCGAGTTACATTAATTTAAAACTTGGTTCTCGCCTGTAGGATCGGGATTCGACCTAAACGAGTCGTTCAGAAGAGTTCTTGATCAATACGAAAGGCGGAATTCATTGATTTGATCTTCATTGCAGCTAGATTTACACTTAGAAGTAGATTAAATGTCGATTGTATTGATTTGACAAAGTTACACGAGCTGGCGACACTTCGGCAGAGCTTCGCTACCGGAATTAGAATGTTACAAATGAAGACCCAAGACCACATATATATAGGGAACGCCAGACCGCACGAACTAGACATGCCAGACCGCACGAGCTGGCCAGACCCCATGAAATTGTCACCTCATGCGAGGTGGCCTAGCCACTTCGTGAGGGGTGGTTGGTTCGGGTCTGTTTCCCGTTTCTTTCGTACAACGTGTCTTGGTCTATCTATTCTAGTTTACATGACTCGATACAAGACGAAGTCAACAGACATATGCACTAACAAACTCCCCCTTGGATGATGACGAGTCTTCAGTGTATTGAGTCTTCAGTCTTGATCGGTCTTCTCGCTCTTTCCAAAGTATCTTTCTCTGTAAGCATCCTTCAATCTCTCTCTTACTCTTTCAGAATCGCAACCTGACTCTTCTAATTCTCCTGATCAGATCTCTTGATTCTTTAAACTCTTCAGCATTAGCAGCTTTTATCTCGAACGCTATTCCAAGATCTGAATCTGGCTCTAACGTCTTCAGACTCCCCCTTTCGATAAGCTGGGATCGCAGTCTGGAATTCACTATCTGCAAGCTTTGAATCGGAAACTTGGCTCTAATCTGCATACGCTTATGCGGAAAATCCTCAGGAGTCGAAATCTAGCTCTTTCAAAGCTTTTTACCTGCACATACTCTACCTAAAACATAAGGTTTTTCACTTATATCATTCATAAGATAGACAACTTTGACATTTATAAACTCTGATTATTCACTTGTAAAAACAAATTTGGTTTCAAATTAATAAATCATTTAATCATTTCAAATTCTTTTGTCATTTCAAACAAACTCTCCCAACCCTGTTGTTCATCATGTTTAGCACTTGGAATTTTGAGAATCAGCTTTCCAACATCAGTTGTCGAAAATAAGATGAAATAAAATCTTTTTGAATTTTCAAAATTTTATGCTAAAACATACTGAAAATCTTTTTGGATTTTGGGAAATAAACTATATACAGACATTTTTTTGTGAGTTTGAGTAAGAGGATCATATCAGATTATGACAAATCACTAGTACCGTTGAGCTTTAAACACTTTAAGATCTAAACGATTCACTTAGATTATCAGTATACTGATCCACTTAAATTTTCACACAAAGTTCAATTGTTTCGAGATACGAGATTAGTGTTTTAATGGACTTAACTTATTCGCGTGTCCCACATCAGAATATACTCCCGTATCCAGACTCCTATATTCAGTCTTACAGGTGAATATACACTAATGATATCTGTAAATGGGTAATGCGAAACCATGAGAGCTCAGGTTAGAACTTCTGTTCAGACAAAGAGATGATGGCTCGACTTTTAGGTGTGTCCCGTTTGTGGATCTTTTCTTCAACAGCACATGATTAGCATTTTTCAATGTTTCATCATTTTTTATGCTGAGGGTGGGCTTTATGATTAAAGCAGTGCAGAATATTATACGAGGACTAGGCTATTGCTCTCGCAAAATCAGAAGTCCCGGTATAATACCCCAGATATCATCATGCACAAAGACCTAGTATGTCAGAAATAGAAAGCCCTTCAAACAAGATTTCGGGGGTTACCTATATATCCGAGAGATGTTCCCCACGAGATAAGTAAGTATTTATATCTCGAAAACAATCTACTAAGCGTGTAAAAACCTACTGGCATATCATCAGTGAGACCATTTATCACATTTTAACTTTCCAATTCTTTAGCGTACTCTGATTGTCTACTGATGTACTATCATTTCCTCTTTTTCATAACAAAACTCATTTTTGATTTTTCGATGTTTTTGGATTTTAGATTTTATCATGTTTTTGGATTTTTCAAATTTTCAAAATTTCTAAATTTTTTACTCCCCCTAAAATCAAAAATATGTTTCATTTTTTGATTTTCCAGGAAAATTTGAAAATAAACGCAATAAACTGTACAAATAAAATGACAAACTGATGTGAATTACTTCAATTCGCCATCCACTTGGCATAAACAATCAGAACTCCCTCTGTCAACAAACTATTTTCCCATAAAGATTTCAAAACACTTAAGTTTGTTTTAATCAAAATGGTTTTTCCGGAAAATTAGTTTGTTTGTCATTTCACAAACATGGGGATTCATTCATCACTATGTTCTTTCAACCACTTGTAAAAACTATTACTTGTAAATTCACTTTTCCTTTTCTTTAACCACTTGTATGAAAGTTAAATCAAGTTCAACTTAATGACCTTGATTAACCACTTGTAGGTTCTTATCAACAATACTACTTGTAAGTCGAAATGTCACAGTTGTGAATTTCTCAAGAAAGATGCCAATTCCTACTCCCCAATTACCAACCTGGGACCACTAGTACAAAAGTGACCAATAGACGCGGTTAAAATAGTCTTTAGTCACGGTTTTGAACCGCGACTTAAAACGTCGTGTCTTAAAATGTGTTAATTATTAGACGCGGTTTGTTGAACCCCCGTCTTAAAATACACACACCGCAATATTCAAGAACGACGTTAGATCGAGTTACATTAATTTAAAACGGGTTTTGTTACATTTAGTCAGTCTTCATTGTGTTAATTATTAGACGTGGTTTGTTGAACCCCCGTCTTAAAATACACACACCGCAATATTCAAGAACGACGTTAGATCGAGTTACATTAATTTAAAACGGGTTTTGTTACATTTAGTCAGTCTTCATTGTGTATTTTGATACGTTTTAGGTCTTTTGGAAATTGTCCGTTAGCTCTCTTTATGTTGGTATGGTTTGTTTTGATTATTAGTATGTTATAGCATGCCATACCTCAGACTTGTACTCATGGTCGCATGCTCCTGTTGGTAATTAATTTTAGTTGTCTGTGAACTATTTACATGACCTAAGCTTTTGTAATCTGTCAACCAAGCATGTCTGGCTTGTCGTTTGGGCATCAACGGCATGGCACTTATCGTGACAGTGCGTAATAAAAGTTCACGGCGTCTCTAGCTTGTGCTTGTGTAGCACCTTGGCTACTAGAGGCGTATAGATCGATCTTAGCTCTGAGTTTGAGTTTGTTTGTCTGGAGATGGAATAAGGGGTGAACGCCACACTCACCATCTCATAGGTGCATGGACTAGCTAGCTGTGTACCAGTCTGTTTCTGGCTTTGGGTGCTTCTGTGTTACACGATTTGTTTTGTTGATATATAGTTGTCGTGTAAGTTGGTATATGTTTCTGTATGTGAATATGCTAAGTATCCATTTTGATATGTCTGATATGTTTATACGCATCCGGTTTTGTTTCCGATCGTGTATTGGGTTAATTATGCTTCTGATTGTATTCCGTATCCGATTCTGTTATGTATTAGCTATGTCTGTTTTGACTCAGTATCTGTACCGGTTTGTATCAGATTTGCCTCGATCACTATATCAGTCTCAGTTTGGATTTAGATTCCGGGTTATACTTTTAGTTTGTGTCCGACAATATCTGTATCCAGTATTTGATTAAGTGTCTGTCGATACTTGTCGTTGACTCTATCTTTGTTCCATGTCCATTTTTCTTATTGGTTTAAGAAATTTTGTAAGGATTAAATTATTCTACTTTTAAACTCAAGTTATCTAGATTATTTTGGTTATTAAATATAAATCTCCAAAGCTATACAAATAGTTATTTTTAATTAAATAATAACTTAT
The DNA here is from genome assembly GCA_030545235.1 of Helianthus tuberosus. Taxonomy (NCBI): domain Eukaryota; kingdom Viridiplantae; phylum Streptophyta; class Magnoliopsida; order Asterales; family Asteraceae; genus Helianthus; species Helianthus tuberosus. Next base: position 67,928,983 of record CM060437.1, read on the forward strand.
GAAATTTGATTAATTACTATAGATGGATTTGAATCTAAATATTTATTTAAAGATAATAGTTCGACAATTCTTTTCTTTTAAAGATTATAAGATTTTTATTGGTATTTAAAATGTTTAGGCTTACGTATTTGGTTTTGATTCTGTATCGGGTTTCCATGTCAGTTTACGAAACTTTTATAAGCATTTCATTTGAAATCCATTTTGTGACATTTATTATATTTCTAAATTATAACTTTTTCAAAGTTAGAAAATTAGTTCTTTTTGTCTAATGTTGATTTGCTATGAAATGTGATAAACTATTTTATTTTGATAAAATTCAAACGCTCAATATAAGAAAATACTTTTGCCAAGTATCTTGTTTTAAAAATAATAGCATTATTAAACATTGTTTAAAATATTCGATAGTTATTATTTCTTGGATTTGTTTAAACGTTTCATTTTTACAAACTACGAATAATAGGTTAGAAACTTTTCTGGTTATACGGATACCAGATTATTTAAACGATGTTTTCAATAAGTTCGTTTATACAAGATAACATATTTTAGTCATCGTGGTCAGCTATGTATCAGTCTCTACAACGATCTTGTGTTGGGTTTGATATCAGTTATGTGTATGGCTGATTTTTGTTTCCGTATCAGTTTTCGTTGAAGCTTCAGATCAGTTAGTGAATCAGTTTTTGTATCAGTCTTTTGTCTGCTTCTGTTGTCAATACTCGTGTTAGTAATTGTTTCAGTTCAGTCTTAGTTCTATTATTTTTTCCCCGTTGATATAACTTCACTTGTACTGTTGATTTCTCCGTCACTGAGCAATTTTTGGTTCAGCCATATTTTTCTTTTTGTGTTTTTCCTATTTGTTTTACAGGTAATATGGGATGATTTGGGATTTCAGTGAAGAGCGTTAGGAAGTTGCTAGCCAAGATTCTTTATTTCAGTAGTGTAATAAATGTAATTAGGATCTTTTATTTAATGCTATGGATTGGTTTTTATAAGGAGTAGTGGTTAGTTACAACTGTCCTTAGCATGATCAGCTCTGTTATAACCACTCTATAGCCCTTAGAGAGGAAACATGTGTCGGTCTACATGGTAAATGAAGAGGTTATTTGTAATTATGATAATCTGTTTTTGTTCTTTTAGCTTCGAAAATTTATCCCTTGGGTTTATTGGTATTTAATTTTACACTTTTCCCATAAAAGTTGAGGTTTGAAAAGGTTTTTGCATTTAAAGACTGCTGAATTTATCGGAGCTATCACGCAAAAAAAAGAATGAGATCCTCTGATAAATTGCGTGAGGCCTGCTTCAAACCGTATAAAGACTTTCTCAAATGGCAGACTCGAGTCTCACTTTCATTAGAGAAATCTTCAAGAACGGTTATATTTTCAAGCTTTCAGTTGCTACCGAGTCATGATACTATAATAAACCAAACTGATACCAACTAAATTTCCATCACAAAGCGCGAAAGGATTATGCTAGTATATTACTACTACTACTACTACTATTATTATTATTATTATTATTATTAATTAGTACTGATACAACCTAAATAGTACTTTTAATATTATAGTAATATATATCGTTTTTTAACACTTTTATTATTTTAATATTATAATTCTAATTATTTTCTTTACTTTTTAAGTTGTATATATTTTCATATTTTTCTTAACTTTAATGATTTTTTTTTTATCATGGGGTTGGGATAAGCTTGGTGTTAACCGGTACCGAAGATACCGGTACGGTCCTTTTCGGTATTTGTAAATGAAGGTAAAAACCGGCAACATCCTGGTATAGAAAAAGCTAAAAGTCGGTATCGAATTGATATTAAAAATCATTTAGTTCAGGAAATTCGATACTGCTACCCGGTACCTTTTGCTTATTAATGATCACGGGTACCGTACGAACAACAACGGTATCGTACAACTTTTTTTGTTGATTCTCTTCAACTTTTAATAATTTATTTTTTTTAGTTTCAGGGGTAGGGATGAGCTTGGTGCCCAACGATACCAAATTGGTATTGGTACCAAGAATACCGGTTACGGTTCCGTATATGAAGGTGAAAACCGGTAGCGAACTGGTACTAGGAACGCCAAAAGTCGGTACCGAATTGGTACTTAAGATCTTTCAGTTCCGGAATTTCGGTACCGGTACCCAATACCATCTCTAACCGCGGGTTTCATACAAACAACATCATTACTACTAGACAACTTTTTTGGTTAATTTTCTTTTGGTTATCTTTTACTGTTCTTTTTTTCTACATTTTCTTTTTATTCTTGTCAGTAGTTCCGTGTGCCACACGCTTGTAGTGATTTTAAAACACATATAAACAAAGACTAAATAACAAAAGAAGTTCGCCGCAACACGGTATCACCTAGTTATTAATAAAAAGTATATAGTAGTTGCTCAACAGAGGACACGTTTATGGGTTAGTATCGTGGTCGAACAATCATAGCAAACAAAAATTAACAATAATAACAGAAGAGGAAGCAAATTTGCCTATTATTAGACTATGAGGTATGGAACGGGGTTGGGGCGTGGGTTGGGTACAAACGACCAAGTCATCACCTCGGGTGGGTTTGGGTTTCGGCGTGGCCTCTTGAGCGGGGGTTTCAGCCCGGGCGTTGGGCGGACCTACCGGTCTTCCGTGGCCGGCTCTCATTGGCTGGGTTGGCTAGGCTATAGGTGGCTAGGCTTTTTTTTTTTTTTTTTTTTTTTTAATTTTGTCTGTATTTTTATAATAATTGAAAAAAAAATTATAACACATGGTCAACCCACGCGGGCTAGCCACGCCCCGCCATACCGACCCAACATGCAACTGACCAGCGATGCCCCTCATAGCCCATGTGTCAACCCATGCCTTAAACCCCTGCGTCACCATACCCCACGGTCACACTCATATATGATAAGCAACTTTAAAGGAAAAGGCATTTTTTTTAATTTCCCTTCAACTATATAATAGTTAAATATACTATTTAATGTTTTTAAAATTATAGAATATAGAATTATACTATATAAAATAATTATAAAATAAACATATAAAACATTGTGATAATATGAAAAATACAAATATTGTTAGACGTTAGTAAGGTGTATTGATGACTTAAACAATTGTAAGAAGCTTTATGATGCAGGTGTAGACAAATTTGTCAACTTGCGAAAAAAAGGAGACGAATACGTTTGAGGTTTTACCTTTTAAGGTTTTACCTTTTAAGTGCAAATGCTTACTTTTGTGGCCATGAAAGAAGTATTTACGTTTGAGTTTTCCGACACCTTTAAAAAAATTACGTTTTAGCTGTCACAAAAACTAGTAAATTGTGTCTCTATCAATAATTGTATTATGTTGCCTATATATTTTTATCAACTTCCCTCATTAGAAAACGCAACCGACTTAAAACAAGCCGGCCAAGAACCACACGAGACTAAATAATCACAAATTTACATCAATCATCCCATGACAATTCCTTAGATTTCGATCTATTTCTATACCATAGAAACCCCACCGCCTTTAACTCGTTAATGATAGCCTCGATCTTCACCGGTTTGTTAGAGAATTTTAACTCGTGTCATGCCTTCCAAATACTCTAGCAACCGATAATGATAATACCATGCAATACTTCCTTCACCCGATCCGAGATCCTCATCACATTATGCAATTCAAGAAGGTCTCTGAAGGTGAAAGCAAAAATGTTCAGAACTCCACACCAATTGCTTATATACCGCCAAAGAAGCCACCGTGCAAGAAGTAAAAGGATGATCAGCGTCTTCCTCTTCGAAGTTGCACAGAGAGCACATCGTGTTTTCAACATGTATACCCCTTAAGCTCCAAGGCAGTCGCAATCTTACCTATTTCAGCCCTCCGTGCACGAATATTGCTCTTTAGTGGAACCCAACTGCACCACTTCATAACATAAATGTTGCTAAAGTCTGACCCAAAAGTTAGTAATTTGCGAACTGAGCTAACCGAAAAAACCCCATTATTTTTAGCAATCCACTTCCATTTATCCGTAGAATCAGAAAGCGACACACCTGCAATGAGACCGATCAGCTGCTACAAATCGGAAGTCTCCAAGACCAAAGTCGGTTCTCTCCTCCACGACTCGACTAAGCCAGATAACCTATCCACCGATCCTATCCGCTCTCGAACCTTGCACTTTTTCACTGTCTCAAGACTAAACAAAGCCGGGAATTTGAACCTTAACTGCTCATTAACCAACCAAGGATCTAACTAAAAAGCGACTTCTTCTGCGTTTCCGGTCACCGCTTAAAAAAGTTACGCAGCGAAGATCCATTCACTGTTGGTTTTGAGATCATTTTTACAATGCTGCACCACACCCCACCATAATTCTTTTTAAACGGAATAAATTTTCAATCCACCCTACTATAATGGAAACATCAATAATTTTTCTCCACAGATTGTCGCCTTCGACCTTGTACGCTACCCCACTTAATTAAGAGGGCAAAGTTGACATTTTTCAGCTTACTCAACCCAAGGCCCCTAACCTTTTTAAGCGAAACGACACGGTACCAAGCAACCCAATCCATCTTCTTACCCTCAAAAAAACATTTTTGCATAGGGTGAAGCCCTACAAATTAAAAGTCTTTCAAATGAAACATTCAGCTACATGATAGCCAAAAGTCAAGAAAGTGTGGATTAACAAAATGTTTTAGAAAACCAAGAAACAAACAAATGTTACAACATCTGTTGCTAAGCCCACTGCTCCTAGTGACCACAATGTATATACCAACACTGTGGAACCCACACTAGATACCTTCACAAAGACCACTTCCATTCAACAACCAAAATCCAAAATAAAAACCAAAAAGAGGGTATCCTGGAGGTTGACATGCCAGAGATCCCTGCTGTAAACCAAATGCAGCAAAAAAATTATGGTGTTACTTCCTCATAACAGATGCAAACATCTCCACCCATCCAAACTCCTCACATATCATCACAAAAGGATTATGTTGTAAACACAGGGAAACCAAGTCAAGAGAGAGATGATTCATTTGAACACAGGGCTACTTCTCTTTTCACTCCACACCCACAAAACCAATACCATCCACCATACAAACATTGCTTGATGCAGTTAACCACACCGACTTGGATAGACCTAGTTCCTCTTAATCACCTATTACTGAGAGTATACCACGGAAAGTGACAGATCTAAGTCAAGTCATTGCTAACCCACAAGCAGAGGAGGCTACACCTCTTGTGTCGCAAGAGATACTTGCAGGTTTTCAAGAGTGCAAACCAGTACATATTAAGAGACAACAGTCTCACAGTTGGAAAATGGTTACATAACTAATGTCACATCCCAACCGATGGCGGAATCATCGGGGCGCGACACTAGGCGAACCAGATTGCTCAAGAGAATCCATAACAACTATTCATTACCAATATTTTTAAAGGTTCATTGTCCCATACCAACGAACAAATATTCAACAAACAATTATTACAGATAGCGAGTTCTCAAAAACAAAACAAGTCCGACAACCTAGATTTTAATTTGATGAGTTTCTAGACTTCCTAATTTCCATTGCAGCAAACAGACCATCAACCTGTCATATACGTTAAAATAAAAGTCAATACATAAAGTAAATGTGACTACACAAGTTTGCATAGATAATAGTATGAAAAGCGTTTATGCATAACTGCATGTAACACGTAACGGGCGAAGCATGTAACTATCAACAATGATACAACCTAACCACGAGACTGCGTTGTATAGTATGCGAGACACATGTTCGCCGAAGCGAACACGTGAAGTAAGGTAATGTGATCCCTAGCAACCCCTGTCACACAGGTGCTGAGTCCAAACTATAGTAGTATCGTTGCTAGAGGCGGTCTAGTGTAACATTGTATAAGCATAGTGACAGGCATTCAACAAATCACGTATAGCATGCGGGAGCGGTTAGCGTTTATAAATTGTTTGCGTTGTGCGTTGTGTTTTGATAGAGAACGTATGTAACACCCAAAAGTACGTTAAACGAAAATGGGTTCGAGTATACTCACAGAACGTGTACTAGTCAAGAAACACGATCCTTAGTGGATTGAAGGGAGCGCCGGGTCAGCCTGCGTACGGGAACAGAAGCATAAGTCCTCCAAAGTGCTGAAACGGTTGGAAATCGAAGTGTCGCTGGGAGAACAGAAGCTTCGTACGAAGCTGTGCCTTCGTACGAAGGGGCCCTTCGTACGAAGGTGGGTCTTCGTACATGTGCTACTTCCGTTATCCAAAATCGAGTGTCTTCGCGTCGTCTTCGGAAAATCGAGTGTTCATCCCTCCAACCTTAAGCTATTGATTGAGCTTAGAGTCGGAGAGGTCTTTGATTGTGTCACGAATGGAAATTGGGCTGTGTTGTGTAAAACCAGAGCCTTCGTACGAGGCCATGTCCCTTCGTATGAAGACACTGCCTTCGTACGAAGCTGGCTTCGCACAGAACATCCCAGTTCACAAACGTGGCTGTTTTTGGCATTCGGTGCTGTGTTTTTCCTGAATCGGATGTATGTTCCAGTCCAATTCGAGCTGGTTTCGACAATACCTCGTTCCACTATTCAGTGAACGAAATACATGCCTTTTTTGGTCCGTTTAGGGTGTAGAAATCATGTTTAAAAGGTTTTAAAGACTTTTCACCAAAATCTAACACTTGGTGAGTGTGAAATCAACTGATTTCCAACTTGGGAAGCCAAAGCTAGTCCCAATACACCATGTTAAGTGTAGATTAGGGGTGAAAGAAGAAGTTTTAATGAAAAAGATAAAGGGTTCCTGTGAAAAGCAGGAATATATGAAGAAAAGAATCAGTTAAGTGAAAAGTTGATTGTTTTTATGTGAAAACAAAAGAATTTAGATGAAAACGTAGTGATTCTTGTGAAAATCGAAGTGGAAAACGTTGTATAGTCGAAGAAAACTGTTAAATCTTACTTGAAAATGGTCGGACAACAATTTGGCAGAGTTTCAGCTCAAAATCAGCAAGTGAGAATGAATGAGGAGGGGCTTGGGTATTTATAGAGTTTGTGGGTTCGCACAAGGGCCTTGGTTTGAACAGGCTGCCTTCGTACGAAGCTGCCTAGCTTCGAACAAAGGTGTTGTTTAGTGCAACCATTTCCTCGTTTCGCGTATTGGATATTCATTTAATGCGTTTTGTTGCGTTAGTTAGCATTGGTACATTACATATTTTAGCATAGTACTGAGTTTCGAGTCGCGTTGCGTTTTAGAGTGATAAATCAAGTTGTGCGAGTAGCGTTGAGTTTGCGTTGCGATAGCGTTTGCGAGTAACAATACACATAATAAGCACACACAAGTAAGGTGCAATACCCGAAAGATTTGAAACCCTTAAATAATAATTATTGAATTAATATGTGAGATCATGGGTTTAGTTAATACGTTGTAATATCGATTAAATGATCAGCGACTTTAAGCGCACGTCGTATTAACTAAATATATTATTTAACAACTTGTATTTTCATTTATAAACAAACAAGTAGATATAAAAAAAAAGTCACTAGTGTTATAAACCAGACATTTTAGGCCCAACCCATTACTTGTGGGCTTTAGGGTTTATAGCTATGTTCATCTATATATTGTAATGTTGAATAATAAAAATTCAGTTTTATCTCTTTTCCTCTTTGGTTTTTATCACGTTATCAGCACGATTTGCTCTCCCCTGAAAAATCTGCAGTTCTCCATTCATCGCATCCCGGTACACTCATATCTCATACTGTATTATGTTTTCCTCTGTATTATCACAGTATACATATGTGCATCCAAAGATAATTCACAGATTGCGAATTTAAATATGGTACCAAAGAAATTTTTCTACGTTATTAATCTTTCACAGAAAGAATACAAGTTTTTTTTCTCAAACTGGATTGTAGATTTATTCTTTGGAACAACACATATGTGATTTTAGATTTAGATAAACCTTCCTAGTATTAGTTTATTTAAATATGAATTTTAGAGAATTTTAGACGAAGTTTTTTTTTCTGCGCTTTAGAACCATAGTATAGGGTTTTTTTTCCTTATGCACTAATAGGGTCTATAATCCCATCGGCTTTTGCCGCCATGAACAACTGAAACGATAATATATTTTTTTTAAAACTCACAATCTGGGGTTTTCCGATCTAAACTTGTCGACTCATGTCAACCCCAATCAACCAGCGGCGGTCACTGCCGCCACAATCATCCGAATAAAACACATAAATTTTCTAGCCTGAAAACTTTCCTCCGGCGATTGTCCTCAAACGCCAATGGTTTCTGTGGTGGTTCTTCAACCGTTACTGGATCCCTCGACATCATCGTCTGCTGCCGTGAATTTTTTTATCTCCAGCGACGCTTCTATATCTGATACTAAGGTAGATCTTCAAACCGCCACTTTGCATCCATCATTGAAGAATCCGTGCGACGCAACGTCTCGGAATGTGATTTTGGCGATGAAGAATTCTCTTCGATTGACGTGTTCTTGATTAACAAAGTAAAAATTGTTTTTGGCTTGTGCTTTTAAGTGGTATTTGGGATTTGGGGGAGAATGGCACATATATTGAATATATTGATTATTTAGTTCATATTTAATACACATGGTGGCATACAGCTGTACCTCACTATATTTAATATATATATATATATATATATTTTTTTTTGAACGGTATATTTAATATATATTGATTATTCACTATATTATTAGCATTTTAATATTGGTTAGAAACCAATAAATAAAACTAGAAAAAATATCTATTTGAAATTGTCACGCCTTTGATGACTTAATGCGTGTGGGGCCCGATACCAAATAATATGCTTAAAAGGATCCGCTTATTTGAACCTTTCAAACACATTTATAGGATACAAAATTAATAAATGAGTTTATTTGCCTTCTTTATTTTATAAACATACTTAGAGTTTAGAACCTACAGTTCTAGCAAAAGAGAACCTGAAGTTCTCATACAATATATATTTCATTTGGAGGCTTGTTTTTCAAATGCCTTATTCTTTCATTTGTAGATAAAATGTCGAACTTATCAAAACTTGAATTTACCGCACTTGACATCTCGGGTAACAACTACCTCCCATGGACTCTTAATGCTAAAATTCATATCAATGAACGTTTTGACCACCAGAAGTTGGTCTTACTCCCCAAAGCCCGCTATGAATGACTTTATTTACGACTACAGGATTTTAAGACCGCTAGTGAATATAATTTTGCTTTGTTCCGCATTACCTCTGAGTTAAATTATGTGGTGAAAAAAAAAATAATAACCGATGAATACATGCTTGAAAAATTTTCTCAACGTTACATGCCTCAAACATGCTCCTGTCGCAGCAAGACCGGGAACGTCAATTTACTAAATATTCTGAATTGATATCATGTCTTCTGGTCGCGAAGAAAAACAACAAGCTCCTACTCCAAAACCATCAATCGCGACCCGCCGGTGCAAGCCCATTCCCTGAAGAGAATGTGGCCAATTCTCAAAGCGGACGAGGTAGAGGTAGAGGCCGCGGCCCCAGCAGAGGTCGTGGTCGTAGTCGAGGACGGGGATATACATTGGCATCGAGACTCCCAGAACACTAAAAATAGCGGTGGTGCATCGAGTCGACATAATACGGGGCGACCTTCAAAAGGGAAAAGTAGCGGGAACCAAAGCAACATTTGTTATAAATGTGGGATGTCAAATCATTGGTCCCGCACACGTCGCACCCTTAAACACCTCATTGAGGCATGCATCTCAACATATAATGAAAGAAAAAAGGAAATAATGCTGAAACTAATTTGATTGAGGATAATGTACCTTTTATGTTTTACTTTTCATTTGTAACTCTTGCAATGTTTCATTTTATTTCTTTGCATTAACTTTTATTTATTTTTATTTCCTGAAGAAATATGTATACTAGCTCCAGTAGAGCTATTATTGGTGATGAATGTCTGGTAGACAGCGGTAGTACTAACACTATTCTCAAAGATATGAAATTTTTCTCTGAGTTGTCTCCGGCAGAGACACCGATTAGTACTATATCTGGTGTCAGTAAGCTTATCGAAGGCTCCGGCAGAGCACACATAATATTATCTTCGGGTACCCAACTAACTATTGATAATGCATTATATTCAAGTAAATCCAGAAGAAATTTAGTTAGCTTTAAAGATATTCGAAAAAACGGTTACCACCTAAAAACAATATCTGAACATAATATTGAATATCTTCAAATTACTTCAAACAAAAATGGCAAAGAAACAATTGTTGAACAATTAGAAGCCTTATCCTCTGGATTATATTGTACTAATATCAATTCTATCGAATCATACATGGTGAGTAACCAAAAGCTGTTAGATAAAGACACATTCAATATATGGCATGACCGTCTAGGTCACCCTGGTAGCATAATGATGAGACGAATAATCAAAAGTGCAACCGGGCACCCTCTCAAAAACTTAAAAGTTTTGCTACCACAAGACTTATTATGTGCAGCATGTTCTCCGGGCAAACTTATAACTCGACCCTCACAAACTAAATTGATACATGAAACCCCATCATTTTTAGAAAGAATCCAAGGGGATATTTGTGGGCCTATTCATCCTCCGTGTGGACCGTTCCGATATTTCTTAGTCTTAATTGACGCATCCTGAAGGTGGTCACACGTGAGTCTTTTAGCTACTCGAAATGTAGCATTTGCCCGACTTTTAGCTCAAATCATACAATTGAGAGCAAATTTCCCGGATAATCAAATTAGAAACATCCGGATGGATAATGCGGGAGAGTTCACATCTCAAGCTTTTAATGACTATTGTATGTCAATTGGGATCAATGTTGAACATTCAGTACCTCATGTTCACACACAAAACGGTTTAGCTGAATCTCTGATTAAACGATTACAAATAATCGCTAGACCACTCTTAATGAGATGTAAATTACCATCTTCTGCATGGGGTCATGTTATTTTGCATGCTGCTGCATTGATTAGATTGAGACCAACTGCTGATCACGAATACTCCCCATTACAACTGGTCTCCGGACGAGAACCAAGTTTGTCCCACCTTAGAATTTTTGGTTGTGCAGTATATGTACCAATACCGCCACCACAACGTACTACAATGGGACCCCAAAGAAGACTGGGTATCTATATTGGTTTTAACTCCCCGTCCATAATTAAATATTTAGAACCAATGACGGGAGATATGTTTACAGCACGGTATGCTGATTGTCATTTTGATGAAACAATGTTCCCAGTCTTAGGGGGAGATATGGACAAAGAAAGACTGGTAACACAAGAAATAACATGGAATGCATCATCGCTATCAAATCTCGACCCCCGAAGTGGTCAATGTGAATATGAAGTCCAAAAGATCATACATTTGCAAAGAATAGCGAATGAATTACCGGATGCATTTACAGACACGAATAGAGTGACAAAGTCACACGTACCAGCATCAAATGCACCTGCTCGAATTGAAGTAATCCCATAAGCGATTACTATACAACGAAAGCGTGGGAGACCAATCGGTTCCAAAGACAAAAACCCACGGAAACGAAAAGAGCAAAGTAACGCAGTTGGTGAAAACTCACAAAAGATTATAAGTGAAACCTCGGTAGAGGTAAATGTCCCAGAAGAGACAACTATGAATCCAGAGGAAAATAAAGTTTCAGAAGAAACACCGGTACCGAACGAAAATGAGATCTCTATTAATTATGTACAAGATAGTACAATGTGGAACCGGAATAAAACACGTGTTGATGATATATTCGCATATGCTATAGCAACGGATGTAATCAATGAAAATGATTACGTACCAAAAACTTTAGAAGAGTGCATGCACAGAAATGATTGGCCAAGATGGCAAGAAGCCATAAATGCCGAATTGAATTCGCTCGAAAAGCGACATGTTTTCGGACCTGTAGTCCGAACGCCCATAGACGTCAAACCAGTAGGTTATAAATGGGTGTTTGCAATAAAGAGAAATGAAAAGAATGAGATTGTACGATATAAGGCTCAACTTGTAGCACAAGGGTTTTCCCAAATCCCAGGAGTTGATTATGAGGAAACGTATTCCCCTGTAGTGGATGCGATAACCCTTAGGTTCCTAATCGGCCTCACAATCTCTAAAGGACTTCATATGAGACTAATGGATGTCATCACCGCATACTTATACGGGACACTTGAAAATGACATCTACATGAAAATCCCTAAAGGATTAAAATTGCCTGAAGCATTAAAATCAACACCTCGAGATATGTGTTCTATAAAGCTCCAGAGATCTTTATATGGTCTCAAACAATCTGGTCGTATGTGGAACAATCGACTTAGTGAATATCTCGAAAAAGAAGGATACAAGTCTGATGTAATCAGTCCATGTGTTTTTATAAAAAGATCACTCTCAAATTTCACTATAATAACAGTCTATGTTGATGATATCAACATCATCGGATCTCCTGAAGAGATAGAGAAAGCTGCTCAGTTGCTAAAGATAGAATTTGAAATGAAAGATCTTGGTATGACAAAATTATGTATTGGACTACAATTTGAGTATCTGTGCAATGGCACATTTGTCCATCAATCAAACTACATCCAGAAGATGTTAGTACGGTTCAATATGGATAAAGCACATCCGTTTAGCGTACCTATGGTTGTCCGACCGCTAGATCCACAGAAGGATCCTTATCGCCCTCAAGAAGAAGGCGAAGAAGGCGAAGAAGTACTTGGTCCAGAAGTACCATACTTAAGCGCGATCGGTGCCCTTATGTATCTCGCAAATAACACAAGACCTGACATTGCATTTGCAGTACATGTACTAGCGAGATATAGTTCGAATCCAACACGTAGACACTGGAATGGTGTAAAACATATATTCCGGTATATTTGGGGGACACAAGATTTAGGTCTTTTCTATCAGAAAGATCAAAAGTCCCAGCTTGTTGGGTATGCTGATGCTGGATATCTATCAGATCCTCACAAAGCAAAATCTCAGACAGGTTATGTATTCACATACGGTGGCACAACAATTTCTTGGAAGTCAACTAAGCAAACACTTACAGCAACATCATCAAATCATGCCGAATTGATAGCACTATATGATGCTGGTCGAGAATGCGTGTGGTTGAGATCAATGATTAATCACATACAAGAAGCATGCGGATTAGAACAGATCAAGAAGGAACCGACAATTATTTATGAAGACAATGCTGCTTGCATAGCTCAGATAAGAGAAGGTTATATCAAGGGTGATCGAACAAAGCACATCTCACCAAAGTTCTTCTCAACATATGACTTGCAGAAAGAAGGGGAAATCGATGTTCGTCAGATCAAGTCATGTGAAAATCTAGCAGACCTGTTCACAAAATCTTTACCTAGAAGCAGTTTCGAGCAGTTATCACACAAGATCGGTCTTCGTAGATTGAAAGATATTTGTTGAATTCAGGGGGAGAATTATACACGCTGTACTCTTTTTCCCTTAACTAAGTTTTGTCCCACTGGGTTTTCTTAGTAAGGTTTTTAATGAGGCAGCATAGCTGATCCAGTAGTATCAGTTTATTTATTCAGGTCCAGAAGTACCTATTTAACATCATCCTGAAGTATGTCGATAAACTGTTTATAATTCTAAATGTCTGAGGGGGAGTGTTATAAACCAGACATTTTAGGCCCAACCCATTACTTATGGGCTTTAGGGTTTATAGCAATGTTCATATATATATTGTAATGTTGAATAATAAGAATTCAGTTTTATCACTTTTCCTCTTTGGTTTTTATCAACCAGTAACATGTCCCTTATTTTAATAGAGTTCATGTTTATTGAAATTCAAAGTAAAATAAAAGGTTATTTTATGAATTGTGTGATATACTAACCGACTGAAGTAAAGTCTTTTAAAGACTTTCCATTCCGTGTTTCCGACCATGGCTACCTTTCCATTCCGCAAAACGAACATAATTAACCAATTGATGGAAAGAATCATTGCCATTTGTTTTGCAACTAATAATCTTCATACACAATAGTCTCGCAAGTCACACCCACAACACACCCCTTTGTTCATGTTGGAGTTTCGCCTCTCACCGTCGGAAATACGTCTTGGTACAACTCGCCGCTGAACAACTATACGTCACGGATGCTGCGGCTCTAGTTTCGCCGTCGTACACTACCGAGCAGAGGATTTGGTTTAAACTCTTGCTGGACGACAACACGGTTACTTGGCGCCATCTCTCACTCCTCCGTTGTTCATCACAACCGCCCGGAACCAAAGGGATAGATGGGTTGCATCTTAATTAACGGTAAAAATCCCAACTTTCAGTTGGATAATTAGAACCGTTGTCCTTTTTTCTGAAACTATATTTGTTTTGTGCGGAAAAGTCTAATGGTTGCAATGTAAGGCTTTATGTGGAAGATGATGGTGAAGGTGTGTTGATAAAACATTTTGAAAATTGAACGTCTAAATAAATTTAGAGTTTTAGATCACTAGTCTGACCATCATCTTATACCTTTACAAATTACTAATTCCTTAAATCACATTTTATTAGATTAGGTAGCAACCATTATCTTATGTTAAAAGAAAAAAAAAAGTTGACGAATTGTTGGATTTACGATTGGAATACAATTTCTTAGATATATCTAATGGACAAACTTATATAAAGGAAAATAATAGTTAATTTGTTACTAAATAATAATAACCCTCGTTTTACTTTGGCAAATAATTATGATCACTAAATTATTTATTGTTAACTACTTATTCTTGCTATCGTTATTAAGCTAATAAATAATACTTATCAATTTTGAGTTTTAGAATTTAATTTACCAATAGATTTCACAGTAATTATAAATTGGCCAAATCATGCATGTATATCTTATACATACCTACGTGTATCTATATTTTAAAGGATTTATTTACATGACATGAACAATAATTCAAGACGAGTCCTTCTTTTGACATGAACAATTATTCAAGACGAGTCTTTCTTTTAAACACCGACAACAACCACGAGTATCAAAACTCACACCTATCTTGGAATCAAAGCATAACATTAACAGATCAATTTACATTTAGGTTACGCGATATTCAAGAACGACGTTAGATCGAGTTACATTAATTTAAAACTTGGTTCTCGCCTGTAGGATCGGGATTCGACCTAAACGAGTCGTTCAGAAGAGTTCTTGATCAATACGAAAGGCGGAATTCATTGATTTGATCTTCATTGCAGCTAGATTTACACTTAGAAGTAGATTAAATGTCGATTGTATTGATTTGACAAAGTTACATGAGTTGGCGACACTTCGGCAGAGGTTCGCTACCGGAATCAGAATGTTACAAATGAAGACCCAAGACCACATATATATAGGGAACGCCAGACCGCACGAGCTGGCCAGACCCCATGAAATTGTCACCTCATGCGAGGTGGCCTAGCCACTTCGTGAGGGGTGGCTGGTTCGGGTCTGTTTCCCGTTTCTTTCGTACAACGTGTCTTGGTCTATCTATTCTAGTTTACATGACTCGATACAAGACGAAGTCAACAGACATATGCACTAACAAACTCCCCCTTGGATGATGACGAGTCTTCAGTGTATTGAGTCTTCAGTCTTGATCGGTCTTCTCGCTCTTTCCAAAGTATCTTTCTCAGTAAGCATCCTTCAATCTCTCTCTTACTCTTTCAGAATCGCAACCTGACTCTTCTAATTCTCCTGATCAGATCTCTTGATTCTTTAAACTCATCAGCATTAGCAGCTTTTATCTCGAACGCTATTCCAAGATCTGAATCTGGCTCTAACGTCTTCAGACTCCCCCTTTCGATAAGCTGGGATCGCAGTCTGGAATTCACTATCTGCAAGCTTTGAATCGGAAACCTGGCTCTAATCTGCATACGCTTATGCGGAAAATCCTCAGGAGTCGAAATCTAGCTCTTTCAAAGCTTTTTACCTGCACATACTCTACCTAAAACATAAGGTTTTTCATTTATATCATTCATAAGATAGACAATTTTGACATTTATAAACTCTGATTTTTCACTTGTAACAACAAATTTGGTTTCAAATTAATGAACCATTTAATCATTTCAAATTCTTTTGTCATTTCAAACAAACTCTCCCAACCCTGTTGTTCATCATGTTTAGCACTTGGAATCTTGAAAATCAGCATTCCAACATCAGTTGTCGAAAATAAGATGAAATAAAATCTTTTTGAATTTTCAAAATTTTATGCTAAAACACACTGAAAATCTTTTTGGATTTTGGGAAATAAACTATATACAAACTTTTTTTTGTGAGTTTGAGTAAGAGGATCATATCAGATTATGACAAATCACTAGTACCGTTGAGCTTTAAACACTTTAAGATCTAAACGATTCACTTAGATTGTCAGTATACTGATCCACTTAAATTTTCACACAAAGTTCAATTGTTTCGAGATACGAGATTAGTGTTTTAATGGACTTAACTTATTCGCGTGTCCCACCTCAGAATATACTCCCGTATCCAGACTCCTATATTCAGTCTTACAGGTGAATATACACTAATGATATATGTAAATGGGTAATGCGAAACCATGAGAGCTCAGGTTAGAACTTCCGTTCAGACAAAGAGATGATGGCTCGACTTTTAGGTGTGTCCCGTTTGGGGATCTTTTCTTCAACAACACATGATTAGCATTTTTCAATGTTTCATCATTTTTTATGCTGAGGGTGGGCTTTATGATTAAAGCAGTGCAGAATATTATAGGAGGACTAGGAAAATGCTCTCGCAAAATCAGAAGTCTCGGTATAATACCCCAGATATCATCATGCACAAAGACCTAGTATGTCAGAAATAGAAAGCCCTTCAAACAAGATTTCGGGGGTTACCCATATATCCGAGAGATGTTCCCCATGAGATAAGTAAGTATTTATATCTAGGTTTATATCTCGAAAACAATCTACTAAGCGTGTAAAAACCTACTGGCATATCATCAGTGAGACCATTTATCACATTTTAACTTTCCAATTCTTTAGCGTACTGTGATTGTCTACTGATGTACTATCATTTTCTCTTTTTCATAACAAAACTCATTTTTGATTTTTCGATGTTTTTGGATTTTAGATTTTATCATGTTTTTGGATTTTTCAAATTTTCAAAATTTCTAAATTTTTTACTCCCCCTAAAATCAAAAATATGTTTCATTTTTTGATTTTCCAGGAAAATTTGAAAATAAACGCAATAAACTGTACAAATAAAATGACAAACTGATGTGAATTGCTTTAATTCGCCATCCACTTGGCATAAACAATCAGAACTCCCCCTGTCAACAAACTATTTTCCCATAAAGATTTCAAAACACTTAAGTTTGTTTTAATCAAAATGGTTTTTCAGGAAAATTAGTTTGTTTGTCATTTCACAAACATGGGGATTCATTCATCACTATGTTCTTTCAACCACTTGTAAATTCACTTTTCCTTTTCTTTAACCACTTGTATGAAAGTTAAATCAAGTTCAACTTAATGACCTTGATTAACCACTTGTAGGTTCTTATCAACAATACTACTTGTAAGTCGAAATGTCACAGTTGTGAATTTCTCAAGAAAGATGCCGATTCCTACTCCCCAATTACCAACATGGGAGTTCCGGCAAGTCAGGATTTTAAACAAAGAATGCTGACACCCAAGCCTGACCAACTTTGGGTGCATCCGAGTTATTTTCACTCGGTGTGTAAGTTCTCCTCTTTGATTCATAAAATTCTTTTACCCCTTTTGCCCTACCATCGACCATTTTTCCAAAAATATGTTTCACTTTGCCATTAAACGCCTTTTCGACATCAAATTCTTTCTTTTCAGAATAGAATTGATTCGAAATCTCTACTTTTCCAATTTTTGATTTTAAATTTGCAGCCCGCAATGGTGGAAAGTTGATATCATCCATTGGCGGTACTGACTTTTCTCTTTTTAGCTCATCTTGTGGCTCCTCTGACTTTGACGAGTCAGATTCATCGCCAGATTTAACATCTGATTTCTTAGCAACCCACGTTTGATTGTTAAGATTCACTCTTCTTTTGTAAAACCTTTTAGAACACTCACCAACTTCATATGTTGAATTTTTAAACATTTAAAATTTTTCAGTTGGTGGTTCAGTTTTATCAACAACTTTTTTCTTTGAGTTTAGAAGACACTCCCTGTTGTGTGTTGGTTGCCTTTGGACAGTTCCAAGCGATGTGACCAACTTCATTGCATCGGTAAGAGGTTCTTGTCTCCTTTTTTTGATTATCTTCATTCTTCTCATGTTTCTGTTTTTCTACAAGAAACGCTTTGTTCGATTGCTTCCAGAATGAGCTCTTTTTTTCTTCTTCAGAACTTGCACCTGAAACAAATACAGTTTTTGATTTAAAATCTTTAATATTTTGATTATTTTCAACATCAAAACCCAACCCCTTCTTTTTGAAATTGGTTTTATGGTTCGGTTTATTTTTATGACCTGGACCGAAACCTTTCTTCTTGTTTAAACGTTGTTGAACTCTAGAAGTATATTTAGGTTTTGAAAAACACATTTTATACTTTATTTCTGAAAACTTTATTTTTATCAATTTAAAAACTGTTTTAATATTTTCAATTTTCACATTTTTAATTGGAAATTTCTCATCAGAATATAATTTGTCTGAATCATTCAAAGTATATGCCACTTTGATTGGTTCATCATTCAAACTATTTTCTGTTTTCGGAATCTCTTTATTATGACTACTCTTGACCGATGATTTCGAACTGTCTACTGATGAACTTGAACTTTCAGATTCAGACTTTGACTCTGACTCCTCATCCTTTTCCAACACCTGATCAACCACTTTCTTTATTAACTAAGACTCATGATCAGTGTCAGACGATGTGAATGTGACGTCAATGTTGTCTGGTAACTCATCAGTTGTTTCAAACTTTAACTTTATATTGACTGCCTTTTTGACTTGTTCCGAATTTGGTTTTCTGGGAGAATAACCTTCCCAGATCGGAGGCGGACACTTGTTATAATTTGCACTTTGTTTCTTACCAGTATCCGTATCTTCCAACTTCTTATCTTGAAAAGCTTCAAAACCTGCTACTGTCGGATAAATTCTATCAATCAAGTAATCAGAACTTGAGTAACTCATTAGCAATCGTCTGATTCTTTCATTCTCAATCTTTTCAGTCTCTAATTCTTGCTTTAACTTTGCACACTCATCAATATAGTGATTAATGGCCTTCTGCTTAGACATCATCACTGCATTCATCATTGCCAAAGCATCTTCCCTTTCTGAGTTTGTCTTTTCCAACTGGTTGACTGTTCTGTTCAACACATCATAAGATTCTTTCACGTACTTAACATCAAACAACAATTTTTCTTTCATCCTGTCTAGCTCACTAAACTTCTTATCTTTCTCTTCACAATGTTTGCATGGTTCCAAACATTTTAGACAAGGTTTTGTGACCTCTACAATCTTTTCAATCTCAACAATCTTCTCAACAACTTTAACTTCTTCACTCTGTTCATACTTCTCTTCCACCTGAACAACATTCTCACATTTTACCTATTTTTTTTCTTTTGCTGCTCGTTTCTCCTTTAGTTTCTCCAATTTATCTGCAAAATAAAATTTGAAACTTTCAGGTGATAAATGAGTTTTACCAATGTTTATTTGTTTAATTTCTTCATCATCATCATCACTGCTATCAATTGATGATTGATCAAAGACTGGTGTTTTTTCTGAACTATCTTCTGAAGTGACAGACTCTCCATCTTGAATTTTCTCATCATTTGGAAACACATCCACCCATTCTTTCATCAACTCTGGCTCTTGAATGATTTGTGCAACAAATGATCTAAACTTTTAGTTACTTTCAGCCGGAATATATTTGCTGGCAATCTTTTATCTTCTTGATCGGGAGACATAGTAATACATGCTTTCTTCTTTCCATCTTCAATCAAAATAGTACGAGATGATGACGGTTGTTGAGCTACCTGATGATATATTGCTTTCCGATAATATTCATTGTTCCCGAAAGGATTTTGAGCTCCACCTGCTTCTCGGTTGGTACATTCCCTCTTGAAATGTCCTTTTTCCCTGCACCGAAAACAAGTAACTTTAGACTTATCAAAACCTAAAGTAGAAACATTAGCATCACGTAAATCATCTCTTCCAGTAATCTGCTTAAATTTCTCAGCTCTCCTCAACACACTCGCTAAACACCACTTATTATCCATTAGCTCCATTTCCTCAGCATCAATCTGATCGTAATCCTCTTTTGTTAACAAAGGATTTCCGATTCTTCCCGCAACCAAACTCTCAAATGATTCTAACACGGTAACTAGTAATGCCATATGACCTTTAGCGACTTCTTCAGAGAAATTCTTACCGTTCTGAAGATGCAACGCGATGTTGCATTGTAGCACATGACCATTACCATTGTTTGAGCTTTGAGACTGATAATTTGAAGTTGAAACATTAGGATTAACACTCGGATATGAAGAAAATCCACTGTTGTTGATTGAACTTTGATTGAGTGATCCGGATGAGTTTTCTGCGCTGAAAGCGGTCTGGATCTTTGGACTAGCTGCAACATTTTGAACATTACCTTTGAAATACATCTTGATATCTTGTTGACCACTTGAATTGTTCATTCTAGCGATCTTTTGTTGTTCAAGATCTTGTCCTTCAAGTTTTTCAATGAATTGAGCAATTGACAATCTATCATACTCTCCGGTATTCTTCAAAATCATAAGATATGTACCCCATTCATTTTGAGGTAAAGCATCGGCTAATTTTTCAACCCATTCCTCTCGATCTTTATTGATATCCAACCGAGTCATTGAATGCACTAAATGACAATATCTCTCAATAAGAGTCTTTGTAGTTTCACCCGACAAACTTGAAAACAATTCAAATTCTTTCTTTAATAACGATTTTTTATTCTTGATCATCTCCGTACTTCCTTCGAATTTTGTGCGAAGTGCTTCCCAAATCGAACGTGCACTACCATCATGTTGAAGTAATACGAAAATGTCTTCTTTCACGGCTTGTTGAAGTAAACTGATCATCATTTTTTCTGCCTTGTACATGTCTCTCTCTTTATCCGAGAATTCAGAAATAATCTTTATAACTCCCATATCAGAACGAGGTCGAACGTACTTAGTTTCAATACAAACCCAAGACATTATATAATTTGCTTGAACCCAGTTTTCGAACCGTTCTTGCCAACTGTAATATTCTTCGATGCTCATCAACTTTGGGGGTTTCTGCAACGTTCCCGTTTCATTTTCCATGTTTACGTTCTGAGCAACTGAACTTGCAGTAGCTAAGGTAGTACTGAACGCATTATAGAATTCGTTTTCCATGTTTCGGTATCGAGAGTTCACAATAACAAAATTTTAAACAATCTGAGTTTTCAAACGATCTGGGATCAGTTCGTACGACCTGAGATTCAATTTCAAACGAGCTGACGTTTTTTAAACGACCTGGCTTAATCTCAAACGACCTAATCAACTTGTGCGACTTGGACAATCTTTCAAACGATCTGAGTTAAACTTCAAACGATCTGAACTAAACTTCAAACAATCTGAACATTTCAAACTACTTGTACTTTCAAACGACTTGAAGTTTCAAGCGACCTGAATATAATTCACACGACCTAGACACCTCGTGCGACCTGGATTTGCAAACCGTGCGACCTGAATTTGCAAACCGTGCGACGTGAACTCCGATTTCAAACGACCTGATGTGATTTCAAACGATCTGGTGTAAATCTCGAACGATCTGAAGGTTTTTCACGCGTTTTGGTTCAATAGTTCATCATTTTGTCAATTTTTATCAAGTTTTAGGTTGAATTTGGTTCTGATTTATTCACGGATTGTTCAAAATGGTGTTTTACGAGTTATAACACGAAATCAGGTCATTTTAACCACGATTCCACGGTTAATTTTGAGAAAAACGTGTAGAAAATGAGTAGAAAGAAGTTGTTATCCGTGAAAACAAGCTGAAATGGTAAGAACTCTTCCTCCTGAGCTCTTATACCACTTGTAGGATCGGGATTCGACCTAAACGAGTCATTCAGAAGTGTTCTTGATCAATACGAAAGGCGGAATTCATTGATTTGATCTTCATTGCAGCTAGATTTACACTTAGAAGTAGATTAAATGTCGATTGTATTGATTTGACAAAGTTACACGAGCTGGCGACACTTCGGCAGAGCTTCGCTACCGGAATCAGAATGTTACAAATGAAGACCCAAGACCACATATATATAGGGAACGCCAGACCGCACGAACTAGATACGCCATACCGCACGAGCTGGCCAGACCCCTTGAAATTGTCACCTCGTGCGAGGTGGCCTAGCCACTTCGTGAGGGGTGGCTGGTTCGGGTCTGTTTCCTGTTTCTTTCGTACAACGTGTCCTGGTCTATCTATTCTAGTTTACATGACTCGATACAAGACGAAGTCAACAGACATATGCACTAACATCACCATTCAATATTAAGGTACAGAGTCCGTTTCCTTTTCATCGTAGTATAAATTTGTATCCGTTATTTTGTAGTACGGGTTTTGTTACATTTAGTCAGTCTTCATTGTGTAATTTGATACGTTTTAGGTCTTTTGGGAATTGTCCGTTAGCTCTCTTTATGTTGGTATGGTTTGTTTTGATTATTAGTATGTTATAGCATGCCATACCTCAGACTTGTACTCATGGTCTCATGCTCCTGTTGGTAATTAATTTTAGTTGTCTGTAAACTATTTACATGACCTAAGCTTTTGTAATCTGTCACCCAAGCATGTATGGCTTGTCGTTTGAGCGTCAACGGCATGGCACTTATCATGACAGTGCGTAATAAAAGTTCACAGCATCTCTAGCTTGTGCTTGTGTAGCACCTTGGCCACTAGAGGCGTATAGATCGATCTTAGCTCTGAGTTTGAGTTTGTTTGTCTGGAGATGGAATAAGGGGTGAACGCCATACTCACCATCTCATAGGTGCATGGACTAGCTAGCTGTGTACCAGTCTGTTTCTGTTTCTGGCTTTGGGTGCTTCTGTGTTATACGATTTATTTTGTTGATATATAGTTGTCGTGTAAGTTGGTATATGTTTCTGTATGTGAATATGTTAAGTATCTATTCTGATATGTCTGATATGTTTGTATGCATCCGATTTTGTTTCTGATCGTGTATTGGGTTAATTATGCTTCTGATTGTATTCCGTATCCGATTCTGTTATGTATTAGCTATGTCTGTTTTGACTCAGTATCAGTACCAGTTTGTATCGGATTTGTCTCGATCACTATATCGGTCTCAGTTTGGATTTAGATTCCGTGTTATACTTTTAGTTTGTGTCCGACAATATCTGTAACCAGTATTTGATTAAGTGTCTGTCGATACTTGTCGTTGACTCTATCTTTGTTCCATGTCCATTTTTCTTATTGGTTTAAGAAATTTTGTAAGGATTTATTCTACTTTTAAACTCAAGTTATCTAGATTATTTTGGTTATTAAATATAAATTTCCAAAGCTATACAAATAGTTATTTTTAATTAAATAATAACTTATGAAATTTGATTAATTACTATAGATGGATTTGAATCTAAACATTTATTTAAAGATAATAGTTCGACAATTCTTTTCTTTTAAAGATTATAAGATTTTTATTGGTATTTATAATGTTTAGGCTTATGTATTTGGTTTTGATTCTGTATCGGCTTTCCATGTCAATTTACGAAACTTTTATAAGCATTTCATTTGAAATCCATTTTGTGACATTTATTATATTTCTAAATTATAACTTTTTCAAAGTTAGAAAATTAGTTCTTTTTTGTCTAATGTTGATTTGCAATGAAATGTGATAAACTATTTTATTTTGATAAAATTCAAACGCTCAATATAAGAAAATACTTTTGCCAAGTATCTTGTTTTAAAAATAATAGCATTATTAAACATTGTTTAAAATATTCGATAGTTATTATTTCTTGGATTTGTTTAAATGTTTCATTTTTACAAACTACGAGTAATAGGTTAGAAACTTTTCTGGTTATACGGATACCAGATTATTTAAACGATGTTTTCAATAAATTCGTTTATACAAGATAACATATTTTAGTCATCGTGGTCAGCTATGTATCAGTCTCTACAACGGTCTTGTGTTGGGTTCGATATCAGTTATGTGTATGGCTGATTTTTGTTTCCGTATCAGTTTTCATTGAAGCTTCAGATCAGTTAGTGAATCAGTTTTTGTATCAGTCTTTTGTCTGCATCTGTTTTCAGTACTCGTGTTAGTAATCGTTTCAGTTCAGTCTTAGTTCTATTATTTTTTTCCCGCTGATATAACTTTACTTGTACTGTTGATTTCTCCGTCACTGGGCAATTTTTGGCTCAGCCGTATTTTTCTTTTTGTGTTTTTCCTATTTGTTTTACAGGTAATATGGGATGATTTGGGATTTCAGTGAAGAGCGTTAGGAAGTTGCTAGCCAAGATTCTTTATTTCAGTAGTGTAATAAATGTAATTAGGATCTTTTATTTAATGCTATGGATCGGTTTTTAGTTTTGATATCTGTAAGAGTGACACGTCAGCCCTAGCGGGGTTGGGGTGTTACATAAGGCACATAAGAACACACATAACATTACTACTACTGATAACAACGTTTGCGATTGTAAAGAGTGTTAGTCGTGATAAGTGTAGGCTGAGCAGGAGGCGGAGGCGTATGATAACCAAACAAATAAACACGACAATTTAAATAGCATAATTCTCTGTAATTCGTGCTGTGTAAGCGTTGCGAATATAAAGCGTTTAAGCGTATGGCGGTGCTGTGTGATGAAAAAAATGTATTTAGTATAACATAACACATTGTTTGTATCGAATCTCGGGATTCAAGACGGTTACAGATTGAAGTGAAAGCAAACAAGTAACGATCCGAAAGTTGGGTTGTTACAGCCTCCCATACTTTAGGAAATTTCATCCCGAAATTAAGGAGCAGGCATAACAAAGAGTTGTGGATATTTAGCTTTCATATCACTTTCGAGTTCCCAAGTGAACTCGGCGCCGCGTTTGCCTTCTCAGCGAACCTTCACTATAGGAATGCGTGAGCGTTGAAGTTTCTTGGTCTCTCGATCCATGATTTCTATAGGTTTTTCCACAAAGTGCAGGGTCTCGTTTACTTACAAGTCTTTAAGAGGTACGTGAAGATTTTCTTCAGCTAAGCACTTCTTGAGGTTTGAGGCGTGGAAAGTCGGATGTATGTTGCTGAGTTCCACCAGTAATTCGAGTGTGTAGGCCACTTTGCCAATTCTTTCAAGAATCTTAAAGGGACCCACGTATCGTGGCGCTAGCTTTCCTTTCTTGCTGAATCGGATCACCCCCTTCCAAGGTGAAACCTTTAGGAGTACGTGATCACCAACTTCAAACTCAAGGGGCTTGCGGTGTCTATCAGTGTAGCTCTTTTGACGACTCTGACCCTTCAAGAGGTTGTCTCTTACTTGGTGGATCTTGTCCGTCATTTCTTGTATCAACTCAGGACTGGTAATCTGTGCGTCTCCGATTTCGTGCCATACAATGGGCAATCGACATTTTCTTCCATATAATGCCTCAAAGGTTGCCATCTGAATACTAGCATGATAATTGTTATGGTACGAGAATTATACTAAAGGAAAATGTGAATCCCAATTACCACCAAAATCTATAACGCACGAACGAAGCATGTCCTGAAGGGTGCGGATCGTGAGCTCAGTCTGACCATCGGTCTGGGGGTGGAAAGCGGTACTGAGATTAAGAGTAGTACCGAGAGCGGCTTGAAATGTCTCCCAGAGACGCGAGGTGAAACGACCATCGCGGTCATAGATGATGTCACGAGGCGTCCCGTGTCGACATATGACTTAGTCGGTATAGATTCGTGCTAATCGTTCTACCTTGAAGTCTTCTCGTATCGGTAGGAGGTGGGTTGATTTCGTAAGGCGATCAACGATTGTCGCAACCCCCGCCCCCTATCTGTCCCGGGAACGGGCGGCCGCGAGACCAGTTGTGGTGGTATCAAATTTGTTTATCATTATTCAATTTGGCAGCGGAAATTTCCTCAGGACCGTAGTTAGGAAATGTTTATTAGAGTAAAACCACCATATTTTATATTAATAAACACATGGGTAAAACCCAAGTTTCTTATTACAACACATTTATAGGGATAAACCCTATTTTATTGAATTTAAAACATCGCCTTTTAGGTAACTTTTATAGCCTCATTTTTCCAAGCCGTCAGTGCTCTCCAGCTGGCTTTCTTCTAATTGGCTTTTACATTTTGTTACCTGAAACGCGTTTTAAAAACATTTGTCAGTGGGAAATACTGGTGAGTGAATCCCAGTTTAATCAAGAAACATTTATCCTTTAACAGTATTGAGAGCAATCACATTGTTTATTTCTACACAATTACTCATTTAGTATTGTCAATCCTGACTGGTGGGTCATATTACCCGAGTATAGTGTCTACTATCAGAAATTCTAGATTGAGAAAAGGAAATGAACGAGCAGACTAAAGGCCCGATGCATGCAATTTATAGGGCTGTTTTCTGGTTTCGTCGCGCCTCGAGTAGCACACAGTCAGGGCCTTCGCGGCCCGCCACGGACTACGTGTCCGGGCATAGGCTTGCCGAGTCAGCCCTAGACCCCACACACGTCGGACACGTGGCGTGCTCCGGTGCGTCCTCGTATCCACCCGGTCGCGGCCCGCGCAGGCTAAGGGCAAGGGTGGTCGCGCCCCGTGACGGCCTAATTATTTTTGTTTATATTTTATTTTTAATACCAAATCGTATTTTGGGCTCGGTTTTTACATACGGGGTGTATTTTAATACATATGGGAATATTTTAATATATTTTGGGGTGTCAGAAAAATATTCAGGAGGGTTGTTTTATCCTCCCCACCTTGTTTTAGAGCTCGTCCTCGAGGTCTACTGGAACAGGTGTGGGTATTTTCTTTGCATTTCTTATTCAAGCTCCCATGTGTATTCTGGTCCTCTTTTGGAGTCCCACTTCACTTTGACTAGAACTAATCTCTTGTGCTAGAGGTTCTTAACTTTCCTGTCTTCAAGCTGTAGAGGTCTTTCTACAAACTTCAACTGTTCATTTACCTCTATATCGTTAAGAGGTACTATGAGTGATTCATCAGCTAAACACTTTTTAAGATTAGATACATGCAATGTTGCAGAAATCGGCCTAGGCGGCCGATTAATCGGCGCCTAGGCGCTAGTCGGTGGGTTACTGCCTAAATTTAAGCTAGTCGGTCAAAAAAATCGGTTATGGTCATAATCGGTAAAAGTCGGAAAAAATCGGTCAAAATCAGTATAAATCGGTCAAAATCGGTAAAAATCGGTCAAAATCGGACTAATCGGGCTGTTGGTGCACAATGTCTACAGCCTCTGTCTTAAGTCTAGGTCATGTTTGTATAGGGTCTATAGGGGTGTAAAGTGTAATTATAATGTTTTTAATGTAATTTCGCTTGAAAGTGACACTTGGTCATTTCAAGCGAAATCAGTAGAAGTGATTCCTCTTGAAATGACCTGTGTCATTTCAAGCGAGATCCTATGCCTATATATAGGCTAGTTAGGTTTCTCATTTGTAACAGTTCCATCAGTTGTGTACCGAACTGCTGCCGGATTTTCAAGTGATATATAAATGAGAAACGTGTATTAAAGTGATATTCTCTGTTTTCTACTCATTTCTGCATTGATTCAGATCTGTTTGTTTGATTCCGCCTTACAAACAGTGTGTATTGACTTTGATTGACTCACTCGGTCGGTAAAACGATCCTACAATTGGTATCAGAGCCAGTTATGAGCCAATACACTTGAATCAGTGCCTTTTTCTACACTTTCTTGGACTTTTGGATTTTTTACCGGACAAAATGGACTGAGTTTTTGATATTGTGTGTAAAAGTGTGTTTTAACAAACCCTTGAGAAAATCAGATCAAAATTCGGACTAAAACTGATAAAAATGGCCTAAAAACCTGATTTCGCTTGAACGAAGTATTAGATTTCGCTTGAAAATGTTGGTTATTTGAAGCGAAATAAGTGTTTTCGCTTGAAAAGATCTGATTCCGCTTGAAAAGTTGAAGTAGTTTCAAGCGAAATAGGTGATTCCGCTTGAAAACACCTGATTCAGCTTGAAGAAAGTGATTTCGCTTGAAAATACTTTGATTTCGCTTGAAAATACTGATCTCGCTTGAAAGTCCATTGTGTTCGTAATTTCGTTCGAAAGTCTGATTTCGTGTAAAACCTGTTTTCACAACTTGAAAATTTGTTCGTAAACTGTTTTCTTAAAATGGAAAATCAAGATTTTTATAACTTCTTCGCCGGCAGTAGTATGACAGCAGCACAAACATCGGGCAGTATTGTGCAAAACGTCAATATGGAGAATGAGTTAGGGACGATGCAGAAACCACCTAAACTGATGAATATCGATGAGTATTCGGGTTGGTCTGGAAGATTTAAGACATGGGTTCAAGCAAACCACTTCGAGTGCTGGATGAAGATTGAAGTGAAATATGTTCCTCCAGTAGATGGTTTGGGTCATGAGAAAGTGATTGGCAGTTTGACACAAACTGAACAAGCAGATTTCAAAGCCGAGAAAAAGATGATGAGTATTCTTCAACAGGCAATTAAAGAGGATATTTTGGTGTTGTTACAGCATGAAGATAATTCAAAATCTATTTGGGAGTCGTTGGAAGCAAAGTTTAAAGGGAGTGTAGAGATGATCAAAAGCAAGAAGGCTTTGATAAAGAAACAATTTGACATTTTCACTGGTATGAAAGGTGAAACTACAAAACAATTGATTGAAAGATACTGTCATCTAGTTGTGGAGATGGGGATATTGGAAATAAAAAAGACCAATGAGGAGTGGATCGATAAATTGGCAGACGCGTTGCCATATGATGAGTGGGGTACTTATCTGCTGGTGTTAAAGAACAATATAAATTTTGCTAATATGAATCTTAGTGGTTTCATAGAGAAGATCGAAGCACATGAGTTAGAGTTAACAAAGATTAAATAGATGAATTCTGCAAATATTCAACAGGATGTTTCACTATATTACAAAGGTAGTTCTCCTGCAACAACGAATCTTAGTCCGAAGATTCAAACAACCTTTAGTGCAGATTCAACATCTGGAGCTTCGTCTAGTACATCAAGCAACAACAAGCCTTCACCATTTGCAAGTTATGAGCCAAATTCCAAAGCTCCCGAACAATTTACTCCACAA
The DNA here is from genome assembly GCA_030545235.1 of Helianthus tuberosus. Lineage (NCBI taxonomy): Eukaryota > Viridiplantae > Streptophyta > Magnoliopsida > Asterales > Asteraceae > Helianthus > Helianthus tuberosus. Next base: position 67,958,137 of record CM060437.1, read on the forward strand.
AACTCTTCAAGCTCGAACAATCAGGGTCAAGGTCCGGGGATACTGTGCAACATTGCAGTAAACATTAAGAACGCTCAAGATTTTACAGAGTCTTCTGCTAAACAGCACATATCACTACTCGCATCAGTATTGGAATCTTACGAGAGTTTGGTTGCTGGGAGAATAGGAAACCCCGATATGACGAAAGAGGACTATGATCAAATAGATCTGGAGGAGCTCGAATTGATAGACATCAAGTGGGGTATGGCAAGTTTGGTGAGAAGAGCTCAAAGATTTATGGAAATTACAGGTCGGAATAGTTTGGCAGGACCAGATCAAAAGCTTGGTTTTGATAAGTCAAAAGTTACATGTTTCAGATGTAAAGAGAAGGGGCATTTTAAGAGAGAATGTCCGAATAGAGAGGTCAACAATCACCAAAATCCATTTACTAATGATTACTACAGACAGGCGATCTATCACAAGACAAATCAACAACCTGTAGTTCAAAGACCTCAGATCGAGAACAAGCCGAAAAAAGCTCTCATAGTCAACCAAGATGATGAAAAGGTAGCTGAAGGATTCAGTTGGGACAAGTATATCCCGGGCAGTGAGGGTAGAGCAATGATGGCTGAGATTACAGAGGTGTCTGAGAGTGTTGTTAAAATAGAGGTTGTTAGTGAAGATGTGTATGAAGAAAGTTCGGTTGATAATGAAGATGTTGCTGCAGAAAACCACTATTATCAATCCAAAGAAGAGGTTTTAGCTAATTCTTTAAAATCAATTATGCCTCCTAATGTGGTTGAATCTTTTGCAGGTATTTTCAGTGAGCCAACAACCGAATTTTGCTCACAGTATGAGGTTGAGAAAGCTCCGGTTGAAGAGATAATTGATGTTTCAAAAGAAATGACTGAAGAGACATTGAAAGAGATTGCTGACAAAGCCTTGATGGCAAAACTGAAAGAGGTAGAGACAGAATCTGTAAAACCAGAGTCTGTTGATACTGAGTTGGTCAACACAGAGTTAGGTCAAAAGAAGTCTGATGGAAAATCCGAAAGTCAGGAGGTCAAAACCGAAGGAGTGTCTGAGTCAGAGTCTGATAATGTCGGTAAACAGGATGTTGATTTTGAGCAAGAGGAAAAGAGTGTTGAGAAGATTGATTCAATTTCTGAAACGTCATGCAAAAACTGTTCAAAACCATGCATGGATTGTCTTGAAAAAGACAAAAGGTTTCAGGAATTGAAACAATACACTGATGAACTTAAATTTGATCTGAGTGAAGTAAAAGAAGCGTATGACAAGTTGGCTAAATCTATTAAAATGATTCAAAATGAGAGTCTTGAAAACGATAAAGCCACAAAATTGTTAAAATCAACAGTTCTTGATAAACAAAAGGAAATCAACTTTCATTTGGATACGATTGCTTCTTTGAAAAAAGAATTAGAGTTAACAAAAATTGAGAATGAAAGAATTGATATGAATTTGATGAGTTATGTTGCATCTTCATATGTGATTGAACAAATTGTCCCGCAACAACCAGATGCAACACCTGTCTTTAACAGTGTTCCACCCCCAATGTGGAGTCATTACACTCAGAAGTATCCAGATGGGGTGGAAGCTGCTTTGACCCTCAAATTGAGAACCATTGAGGATGAGTTACCAGAGAGTATTGATGTAACATTCTCTCCGTCTGACACTGACAATGAGTCACAGGTGATTAAAACCGTTGTTGACCAAGTGTTAGACGAAGAGAGTGATAACTCAGATTTTGAAACTGTGAAAACTCATTTGGAAAATTCCAGTTCTGAATGTGAAGATGAGGGTAACTTTTTGGACAAGTTTATACCAAAATCAGAAAAGGTTGCGAATGATGATCCGATTATGGTGGTCTACACAATGATTGGAACTGACAAACTCTATTCTGATTTTGAGTATCCAATCCAGAACGCGAACGCGAACATGAAAAATGTTGAAAAGGTGTTTAAATTGGTTGAGATTGACATTTCTGAGGTAAACAACAATGAGTTCTTTTCAAAACCTAAAAAGTCTTTTGTGAAACAAAACAAGCCTGGGAAGAAAGATTGGGTGGGTAACAATGGGTCTAACAAGAAAAATGGAAACAATTTTAAAAACAAAGGTATTGGGTTTGAAAAGAGAATGGCTAAGAATGTTAAGCCAAAGGAAACAATGAGTGATGTTTTTGTTGTTGGTCCAAGTGTTGATGCTGAAAAGGAGTATATTTTCAGTCAAAAAGCCATTGATGATTTCAATGCAGCGAAAAAGTTGAGAGAAGAGACCTACAAATCAACTTTTGTCGAATATGACAAAAGAGTTTGTTACCGCTGCAATGAGATTGGTCATATGGCGAAGCAATGTACCAAAAAGATTGAAAAACCCGTTTTCAAGGAACATGTTTTGCAAAAACCAAAATCAAAAACTTCAACTGATGATAAGGGTAAAAAACCAATGGTTTCGTCTGTTCGAATTCTGAAAAGAGGTGAATTGTTGAAGTCCGAAGAAAAACTGAAATCAATTTTTGAGATTGGTGAATCTTCGAAAACCCAAAAGATTTCAAAGATTTATCCAAAGACAAAAGTTTTTGAAACTCAATCATGGGTGGCTAAATCAAAACAATCAGTTGAGGTGAAGAAAATGGAGAAGGAGTTAAAATCTGAAATAAAAGTTTTTGCAAATGATGTTAAGAAGTATGAATTTGAACTAGACAAGTTCCTTGATGAATTTCCACCAATCAAAGAGAAAATTTTAAAATCAAAAGTTGAACCTGTTGTTCCAAATGTCATCTTCAGTATTCCGAAAGTTGATGTGAAATGTGATCTAGTGTTTGGTAGTGTTCCACAAGTTAAGAAGTCATGGGCTTCATTGTTTGAATGAATATTTGTGATGTGTGCAGGGGCTTCCGAAGTCGTTCATCTCAAAGTGGATAATGGACAGCGGAGCGTCAAGGCACATGACTGGAATGCTAGCATTGCTTTATAACGTTAAATCTTTAAACGGAGGATACGTGGGATTTGCTGGGAATCAGGGAGGAAGGATTGTTGGTCAAGGGACTCTAACGAATGGAGTGATTTCATTTGATAAAGTGAACTATATAATTGAACTTGAAAACAATCTGCTGAGTATCTCACAGATTTGTGACAGGTCTTTCACCGTACATTTCACTAAAAATGAATGTCTTGTCTTAAAACCTGGTTTCAAAATTCCAGAAGAAATGGTGTTGTTGCGAGCTCCACGCGAAAATGATTTGTATATTCTTGATATGAGTGTCGCAACAACAACTGATCATCAGAAACAATGTTTTGTATCAAAAACTAAAGCTACTGAAAAAGAGTCGATAATGTGGCATCGAAAGATGGGCCACATTCATGTTAGAAAAATGAACTTTCTTGTACACAATGATTTAGTTGAAGGTGTAAATTTGAAAATTTTTCATTTAAATGATGATTGTGTAGCTTGCAAGAAAGGAAAGCAAACAAAGAAGTCACACTCACAGAAGTTGCTGAATTCAATCAGAATGCCTCTCGAGAGACTCCATATGGATCTCTTTGGACCAGTCAATGTGCAAAGTATCAGCGGAGACTTATACTATCTAGTAGTCACTGATGACTTCACTAGATTTTCTTGGGTGGTGTGCATGGAGAGGAAAGATCAAACGTTTGAGTCATTGATGATCCTATTCAAAAAGATGGAAACGTTGTATAAGGTGCCGATTAGAAGGATTCAGAGTGATAATGGAACGAAGTTTAAGAACAATCGCATGCTCGAGATTTGTAACGAAAAAGGGATTCTTCATGAATTCAGTGCACCATACACTCCAGAAACGATGCTAGCCGATTCCAAACTACCGATCTATTTCTGGAGTGAAGCTGTGGCAGCGACATGCTATACCTTGAATCGAGTGCTTACTGTGAAGAAATACAAAAAGACCTGCTTTGAACTTCTGCATAGATATAAGCCAAATCTGAAGTTTCTTGAACCGTTCGGATCACCATGTACTTTCATTGATCCCGATGGAAAGTTTGGTGCAAAAAGCAATGAGGGTTTCTTTGTTGGATATGCGAGTCCGCTAAAAAGAGTGTTTGTTCCATGTCTGAAGAAGGTAATTGAAGTTCAGTATGTAGACTATCAGAAGCATACGGCTTCACCGCAACTTCCCGGACAAAGATTGCTTTTCGATTACGACAAACTCTGGGAATCGTTCCAACTACCGACAGAGCCGAGTGAAGAGGAACTTGCTTACTTATACCAACAACAACAATCCATGGTACAAGATCAGATACCTAGACCGTTGGTGGTTTCTCAACCTGATGTAGGTACAAACATTCCTACAACTGGTACAAACGATCACAAGGCAGGTCCGAGTGGAACAGTTCACGAACCACCAGAGGAACCAGCTCCATCATTTGATCAATCCGATGACTCAGATTCGGAAAACGGTCCGATATTTGATGAGGATCCAAATGTTGCTACGACTGAAGCTGAGGATCACACCGGTGATCTAGATATCACGAATCTACAATCGGAAGTGAGTGTGCCTGATGAAGTCATGCCACGAACTCTTTCTTACCATCCTTCAGAACAGATTATCGGAGATCTTCAGAGCGGTGTTAAGACGAGAGACCAGATCAACAGAGCACTTACTTGTTTTTATTCATCTGTTGCTCCGTTATAAGAATAATTCTCACTTAAATGTTTTATTTCGCAGATTGAACCCAGAACATATAAAGAAGCTTTGACTGAAGACAGCTGGGTGAATGCTATGCAAGAAGAATTACAGCAGTTTGAGAAGTTGGGAGTCTGGAGATTAGTAAACCTTCCTGAAAACCAGAAGCTTATAAAGACAAAGTGGGTATTCAAGTGCAAAAGAGATGATAGAGGCGTTATTGTAAGGAATAAAGCACGACTGGTAGTACAAGGTTTCAGCCAGCAGGAGGGGATTGATTTCACTGAAGTGTATGCCCCTGTAGCTAGGCTCGAGGCGATAAGAATCTTCCTAGCATTTGCATCGTGGAAAAGATTCAAAGTATACCAGCTGGATGTCAAGTCTGCATTCCTATATGGCAAAATCAAAGAAGAAGTGTATGTGGGTCAACCACCGGGGTTTACAGATCCAGTACATAAGAACAAAGTCTATCTTCTGGACAAAGCACTCTATGGACTACACCAGGCCCCGAGAGCCTGGTATGAGACGCTTTCCCAACATTTGCTGGCCAACGGGTTTAGCAGAGGGACATTTGATAGTACGTTGTTCATGAAAGAGGTTGCAGGACATCTTCTGATCGTGCAAATTTATGTTGACGATATCAACTTTGGGTCGACGAATGATGAGTTGTGTAAGGATTTTGAAAAGGTCATGAAAAAGAAATTCGAAATGAGTTCGATGGGGGAGATGAAGTTCTTTCTCGGGCTACAAGTGGAGCAGATGCCTGAAGGAATCTTCATTCATCAAACTAAATATGTGAATGATATTCTGGAGAAGTTCAACATGGATTAATCCAGTCCAGCATCAACCCCCTAGCTCAGAATCACGGGATTTGCCCAGACGAGAGTGGAGAGAAAGTGGAAGAGACTCTGTATCGGTCAATGATCGGATCCTTGATGTATCTTACTACTTCCCGCCCGGATATCATGTATCCGACGTGTTTATGTGCACGATATCAGTCATGCCCACGCCAATCTCATCTGACGATCGTGAAACGCATTTTACGGTATTTGAAAGGCTGCCCAAGCACCGGCTTGTGGTATCCTAAGTCGGATGATTTCTCTCTCACAGGTTTTGCTGATTCAGATTATGGTAGTTGCAAGCAGAATGCTAAGTCCACCACTGCTGGGTGTCAGTTCTTTGGAACTCGGCTCGTAACCTGGCAGTGCAAGAAACAAACCTCAGTAGCGCTCTCTATGTGCGAGGCAGAATACGTTTCGGCCTCGAGCTGTTGCTCTCAGATCCTTTGGATCCGACAGCAGATGAGAGACTTTGGTTTGCAGTTCTTGAATACTCCGATTTTTGTGGACAATGAAGCGGCTATTAACATAACGAAAAACCCGGTTCACCATTCAAAAACTAAACATATTGAAATTCGGCATCACTTCATCCGTGATTGCTACGAAAAGAAGTTAATCCGAATAGAACATATACACACCGATGAGCAGAAGGCTGATTTCTATACTAAACCTTTTGATAGAAAAAGATTTAATTATCTTTTGAAATTGAACGGGATGAAAAAGCTGTTTTCAGGGAGGGTAATCGAGTGTGAAGCCGAGGAGGACGGCGATCTGATGTGATCCATGTTATGTTGTCAAGTTTTTGTTCAGTTTATTTTCTGCTTTTGATAAAAATAAAAAACACAAAAATATGTTTTTGTTTTTAGGGGGAGAAAGTTTGCAGAAAAATACAAAAACATGATAAAATTTCAAAATCCAAAAACATTTTAAAAAGTAAAAATGAGTTTGTGTAAAAAGGGGAAATGATAGTACATCAGCTAGACAGTACAGTACGCTAAAGAAATGTAAAGTAAAATGTGTTAAGCAGTCTTGTAAATGATATGCCGATAGGTTTTTACACATTCAGTAGGTTTGTTCGGGATATAAACATAAAATTTCTTGCTTTTATATGGGGAACATCTCTCGGATATATGGGTAACCCCCGAAATCTTGTTTGAAAGGTCCCTTTTTCTGAGATACTAGGTCTTTATGCTTAGTGATATCTGGGGTATTATCCCGGGACTTGTGATAATGCGGAAGCAATGGCCTAGTCCCCAGAGAATACTTTATTGCTTGCTTGAAATACAGCGCCGCCCTCAGCATAAATGATGAGACAATAAAATTGCTAATCAATGCTGTTGTAAAAAATATCCTCTAAAGGGGACCCACCTAAAGTCGAGGCTGTCATCTCTCTGCTGAACGGAAGTTCTGACATGAGCTCTCACGGCCCTCGCATCTAACCTCCTACAGATATCATCTAGGTATACTCACCTGTAAGACTGAATATTGGGATATGGATACGGGAGTATATTCTGAGGTGGTACACGCATAAAATTTAAGCCTTAAAACACCTAATCTGTATCCTGAACAGATTGAACTTTGTGTGAAAATTTAAAGTGGACCAGTATATCGACAATCATTGCAAATTGTTTAATGTTTAAAATGAAATCTAAGCTTAACGGTATTTGTATCTCGTCGGAAGCTGATATGATCCCCTAACACGCTCACAAAAAGATTGTGTGTACAGTTTATTGCTTATCTTCATTTTAAATTCCAAAAAGATTTTATTTTTCATCTTATTTTCGACAACAGACGTTGGGGAACAGATGATCAAAGTTTTATGTGTTGAACAAGTCTGGATCTTGAAGGTTGGGTAAGCAGAAGATTGTAAAAAAGTGATCGGTAATTGCTTGAAAGTTCAAAAGTTCATTAATTTGAACTTAAATCATTTTCAGAAAGTCAGCATCTTCCTAATTTGGTCAACCAGGGTCATTAATTTGGACTTGGCTGGCTAGTCAGTTGACCAGGGTCATTAACTTGGACTTGGTTAACTGGGTGTGTCGGTAAAATCTGGAAAATTCAAAAAGTTAAATTTTGAAACATATGATTTCGCTTGAATCTCACTGATTCCGCTTCAACATGACATCTCGCTTGAGTGGTATTCCGCTTGAACTTGTACTTGCCACTTTCAAGCGAGATAGCGTTGTCTATAAATAGTGGAGGGGTTCCGTTTGAACAGCTCATTATTTCCAATTCCGCTTCAAAGAGAGTTCGAGGCGATTTCAAGCGAGACCTCAAAAACGTTGATTTCTAGCCGTTATACTGTCCGTTTGTTGTTAGATCTTGTGTTTTTAGTTGGCTGGTTCAACTATTAACATGGTGAATGTGAGTGATTGTACCGATTTTAACCAGATCTCGTCTGTTTGTGTGTGTCGGCGATGAACATGATAGAAAACCTAGATTTAGGGTTTAAAAGTTACATATAATGAATGAAAATCATATGGGTGTTGTCGGAATTCACTATAGATGTGGTTTAGAGTTTTGATTTGTTGCAGATCTTTGTTCTTGTATGTTTAACGATGAACATATTTTTGGACTTAGATCTAGGGTTGATGTGTGGGTCAAAATGGATAAAAAAGATATCATGTTGCTCGGAATTTAACATAGAACAAACCAATTTCATCAATTTGAACATCAGAACTTGAAATTTTTTGGTTGATTTTTGACAAATTCAAGCGGTATTACATGTTCTCATTTCGCTTGAAAGTGCATTCTCTGGAAAAATATCATTCAAGCGGAATAGTTGTATTGTTTGAAGTGATTCCGCTTGAACACATGTGTTGTAGCTTGAAGTGAACTGTTTGTGTGATTTCATTTGAGTGATAATCTGAATTTGAAATTTTTTTTAAGTGTCTAATTTGTTTGTTTGATATTGTTTTCAGCCATCACAAGTGTTGTTCAATGCTCTACACAATACTTGTTGTGATCTTGATGAGGCAAGGAGTCCAAAGCTGTCGGAATTCAGAAGTATTTTGGAGTTCATGAGGAGATTGGCAATCCAAAAGGCTTTGACGGACAAATGCTTGGTTTTCAGATCTCACATTAAGCATTTTTGGGAAAATGCGACTTATGACGAAGCTAGCAAAGTAATCAATTCAGTGGTTGAAGTGAATGATGAAGAAAAGTCAATTATCATTTCTGAGGCTTATGTACGAGAAGTATTGGATTTTCCAGACGATGAGGATTCTCCAACTAAATTTCCAGAGATAATGGTTAAAGGATGTTTGCTGAGAATGGGTTACTGTGGAGCTCTGAACAGTGCAAATTACTTGAAGTCAAAGTTTACAAAGCCCTACAAGTTTCTAATTCATTCAGTGTTGCAAGCTTTGAGTTATCAAAAGGGTGGATATGATGCTATGCATGATTATAACATGAATATGGTAGTTGCCCTTGTTCTGAACAAAAAGTATAATTTTTCTCATGTTGTATTTCATTACTTAGTGGATGAAGTGACGTCAAAGAGGAAGACCTGGTTGTATCCAAGATTTATTCAGATGATGATTGATCATGCCTATCCAGAAATTGTACGAGATGAGAATAATGATCTGTTGATTCTAGATCATATGGATAATGATTCTGTGAAGCAGTTAGTAAGATATCATCCGAATCATCCTGAGCCAACTAAGCAAGCAGAGTTCTTCGGTGCTATCAAAGATAGTAATTATCAGGATCCAGATCCAGTTAATCATCAAAACTGGAGGAATGAAGAAGAGATGAAAGAAGTTGGATATGCAGATGAATTGAAAATTCTTAAAGATTTCAAAGAAACTCGAAATGAATGGTTCTTGAAGGAGAAGAAGAAGAGGAGTAGGAAAGTAACTCTTAAAGTGCAAGCAGGAGAGGGTTCGTCTTCACAACGCAAGAAACGCCAAAAGAAAGCTCCTAAAACTTTGCTCATTGATGAATCTGATAAAGAAGCAGAAGTTGAAATTGAAGCTGAAGCTGAGACTGAAGCTGAAGCTAATGAAGAAAGAGATGTTCGTTTTTCTCCTGCATCTGCAAGACTTTTAAGATCTCTTACTAAATTCAATGCTGAACAAGAGAAAGTTGTTAAAGATGTTCAAAGTGATGATGTTGATAAAAGCACAACAAGTTCTTCTGAAGATGAAATTGATGAAACTGAACGTTATAAGATGTTCATGTCTGCAGTAGAAAAAGAGAAACAGAAAAAGAGAAGAAGGAGTGCTAAAGATGCTGATGATGTGTACATTCCTTCACAAGAAGATGTTCAAACGCCACCCACTTCTGGAGGTAAAAAGAAAACAATTCCAAGGAAACTTATAGTTACTCCAAAGAAGGCAAAGCCATTGAAGATTTTGTTAAAGAAGAAACCAATCCAGGAATCCAGTAAACCTCCTTCACCACCACCTGAACCATCACCACCACAATCTTCACATAAATCACCACCAAAACAATCCACACCACCACCATCACCTCCACCACATTTTTCACCACCACATGAAAAACCTGTTGTTACATCTGAACAAATCTTTCAAACACCATCATCTTCACAACCACGCATTCAAATCACACCTGGATCTTCTGGTTACAAAGATTTTCCTAATATTCCTCAAAATATTCCTCTTGATGATATTGATGATTTCAACTTTGCAACTGATGTGCAAGTTAAGTCTTTGGAAATGAAAGTTGTAGAAGTTTTAGCTGATAACAAGAGGTTGGTAAAGCGTGTAAAGACTGTGGAAGCTCAAAATTCTGCCTTGCTGGAAAAGATCGAAGCTGATGAAGCTGAGATTGATGTCATGAAAGTTCAAATTGCTGAGTTAATTGAAGAAAAGACACGCAAAGATGAGCAGAATAAATATTTTGAGTTGAAGAATAAAGAGCTTGAGGCTGCAAAGGCACAGAAAGAACATGAAATGTATATGATAAACAAAGTGCTAGAAAAGATGCTTGGTAGATCTGTTGAACAACAATTTGATGAGATAAAGATTGAAGAAATTAGAGCTCAAAAACAAGCAGAGATTGATGCTAAAATGAAGGATAAAGGCAAAGGCATAGAAGGTGTTTCTGAAGAAAGGGCAATTGTTCTATCAACTGCTCCTGAATCATATATTGAACAACCTGTTCCTCTTTCTACAGTTCCTGCTATATTGGATGAAGACGTGCTACTAGAAAATGTTCTTAATGTTGATGAAAATGTTGATGATGATGATAAGGAAGATGATGATGAAGAAAAAGTATTCTCTGCAAGCAGTCATAGTTTTTATGATGATAATGATGATGATGACAATCAGGGTGGTACGGGTGGTACTGTTACTGAAGCATCAAATGAAAAGAATGTTGATGACTACATGAATGATGATGCAAATGAAGTATCAGAGGGAGCTGATGGAGAGGGGGAGCAAGTAGGTGATCAAAATGTTGAAGAAGTTGAGAAGTTGATTCTATGTATAGAGCCTGATGTAGAAGAGGGAGAAATCAGGCATACATATACTTTGGATGAAGTTCTGAAGATGTTTAATGTGAATGAAGATGAGTTCAAGTTCGATTTTGAAGATGAACTGAATGCTTTTGATATCAATCATCAACCTGAGTATGAATATAAGTATGTTGAAGATGCAGATGTCTATGACAGGGTTGAGGTTGAGGATTGTACAGATGAAGACAGTGTGAATGAAGACACTTTTAATTTTCCAACTCTTATGGAGTTTTTCAGTCAAGAAAATAGAGATGAACTGAGGAGGAAAGTTGCTGAAATATTGAAAGATAAGAACTTCGATGGTACTACAATAGATCCTCTGAAAGAAGAACGCAAAAAGTGGTTCAAAAATAGCAATGAAAGGAAATTCAAGCGTCCTTTAAAGTATTATAAAAGAGATAGAAGTATTTCGATGGGAGATATCATTAGCTGGGGTTTTCTACCTCAAGTTAATGCATATGCTATCAGAAGAGAATGTGGAGTTCAGTACTTTGAACGTTTATACGATGTTATGTCTCTACCTTGGTGGGACGTAGAGGAGTTATCTAAAGTGAGAACCTTGGGATATCCTGTGAGGAAGAATGATATTGCAATGTGGGGTTTAATCAAGTTTGAAGCTCTGAAAGACTTCAAGCACTGGAAGCCTCATTACCCAAAGAAAGTAAGAAAAGTTAATCCTGAAACTGGTATTGAAGAGACAATCTTGAATGTGAAAAAGCCGAGAGTGATGAAGAACAAACCAGTGCCAAAGATGGAACAGGAGTTCTACAAAGGTTTTATGGGTTGGGTGTACAGCTGTATATCGACTGAGGCTGTGATAACCTACAAAGCTGGGAATGAAATCAAAGAGATCTTTGTTTATGACCCTATGTGGTTGGTAAACTGTTCAGCAAAAGATATTGAATGTTTATTTCTCAACAAGATCTGATTCCAAGCTGAAGATAGAGAACAAGCTATGCAATTTCAAAAAGTTGTATCTGTTTGCTTCCAGAAGGGAATTAATTCTGAGAACAAATGGTCGTCAAAATGGTGGTCGCTTGAAGAAAAAGAAAAGTTGAAAGCTGAAAAAGAAAGAAATAAACTGGAAGAGAACAAAGGGAAGTGGATGAGGATGCAAGTTGAAGAAGAAATGAGAGCAAAGAAAGATAATGAGAAGCTGAAAAATGTGCTAAGGAAAAAGCCTAAGCCAAAAGAGGAAAAGTTCAAATCACTGTGAAAATCTGAAGACCTAAAGACCAAGACAGAAGACTCCGGCTATATCCAAGGGGGAGTTTGTTGGTGCACAATGTCTACAGCCTCTGTCTTAAGTCTAGGTCATGTTTGTATAGGGTCTATAGGGGTGTAAAGTGTAATTATGATGTTTTTAATGTAATTTCGCTTGAAATGACCTGTGTCATTTCAAGCGAGATCCCATGCCTATATATAGGCTAGTTAGTTTCTCATTTGTAACAGTTCCATCAGTTGTGTACCGAACTACTGCCGGATTTTCAAGTGATATATAAATGAGAAACGTGTATTAAAGTGATATTCTCTGTTTTCTACTCATTTCTGCATTGATTCAGATCTGTTTGTTTGATTTCGCCTTACAAACAGTGTGTATTGACTTTGATTGACTCACTCGGTCGGTAAAACGATCCTACACGGGCCCATGTTTTTTTACCCAAAAAACCCAATTTTTGAAACCTGGCCCATGGTTTAAAACCCAAATTTTAGTTATAAACCTATTTTAACATTTAATCCCCTCTATCTTTCACTAGTTTACATATGGTTCCTAAACTTTTAAATTTATTAATAAAAAGTAGAGTAAACTTCCGTTTTGCTCCCTGTGGTTTGGTCACTTTAACGGTTTTGCCCCAAACCTTTAAAAATAGCCATTTTACTCCCTGATGTTTTGGTTTTGTTGCCAGTTTGCTCCCTGCGGGGAGCAAAATGGAAACACAAACAATTTGGATGGAGTTAGAGGCGGGGAGCAAACTGGCAAAAAAACCGAAACATCGGGGAGCAAAATGGCTATTTTTAAAGGTTTGGAGCAAAACCGTTAAAGTGACCAAACCACAGGGAGCAAAACGGAAGTTTACTCTAAAAAGTATAAAGTTATCTCCTAAACTTGTAAATTTATTAATAAAAAGTATACAGTGATCTATATATATATATATCTATATATATATATATATATATCTATATATATATATATATATATCTATATATATATATATATATATATAAATTTGTAAAATTATACTTAAAAAGTCCAATCCTATTAATCCCTATTAATCCCGATTAATCCCTAGGCGGTACCTCACCGCCCGACTAGCGCCTAGTGCCTTCTACAACATTGGATACATGAAATACATCATGTATTCCTGCCATTTCCTCTGGCAGTTGTAGCTGATAGGCTACAGGTCCCATTCTTCTAATAATCTCAAAAAGGTCCAACATACCTTGGGCTTAGCTTTCCCCCTTTTTATGAATCTTACCACTCCTTTCCAGGGAGAGACTTTTAATAATACTTTATCTCCTACTTGAAATTCCAATGGCTTTCGTCTGTTATCAACATAACTCTTTTGTCTATCACGTGCTGCTTTTAGTCGTTCCTTAACTTGAATGATTTTGTCTGTTGTTTCTTGTACTATCTCAGGTCCAGATAGTTGCTTTTCTCCAATTTCTGCCCAACAGACTGGAGTTCGGCACTTTCGTCCATAAAGTGCTTCGAATGGTGCAGCATTGATACTTGTGTGATAACTGTTATTATAAGAAAATTCTATCAATGGTAAATGATCGTCCCAATTACCTCCGAAATCAATTACACAAGCTCTAAGCATATCCTCCATTGTCTGAATTGTCCTTTCACTTTGTCTGTCCGTTTGTGGATGATAAGCGGTGCTTAGATTCAACTTGGTTCCCATTGCGTTTTGGAAACTTGTCCAAAAATGAGAGGTAAAACGACTATCTCTGTCAGAAACAATTGATAGAGGAATTCCATGTAATGAAACTATTTCATTTACATATAACTTGGTTAATTGTTCCATACTGAAAGTTTCTTTCATTGGTAGGAAATGAGCTGACTTGGTTAGCCTGTCTACAATCACCCAGATTGTATCATTACCTTTTCTTGTTTTGGGTAATTTGGTAACAAAATCCATTGTTATTAATTCCCATTTCCATACAGGCATTTCTAACTGTTGCAATAAACCTGAGGGTTTTTGATGTTCGGCTTTAACTTGTGAACAAGTTAAACACTTTGCAACATATGCTGCTATATCCTTTTTCATTCCTATCCACCAGAAATTTTTCCTTAAGTCCTGATACATCTTATCACTTCCAGGATGCATCGTATACTTAGACTTATGGGCTTCTTCTAATATACGGTGACGTAGGTTTCCTAATTTAGGTATCCACACTCTTTTCTTATGGAATTTTCAAATTCCATCTGTTCCTTGTTCTAATTCCTTAATCATTCCTTTCAACTTTTCAGTATCATCCTTGATTACTGATTCTTGTGCTTTTCGAATCTGATCATTTAAATCTATTTGCAGATTTAACTTAAGAGAACTTACTCTTTTTAGCTTTTCATGATACTTTCGACTTAAAGCGTCATCAACTACATTTGCCTTTCCTGCATGATACTGGATATCACAATCAAAATCACTAAGTATCTCCATCCAGCGTCTTTGTCTCATATTCAATTCCTTTTGCCCAAAAATATACCTTAAACTCTTATGGTCGGTGAATATGGTAAACTTACTACCGTATAGGTAATGTCTCCAAATTTTAAGGGCAAAAATTATAGCTCCTAACTCTAGATCATGGGTTGAATAATTCTCTTCATGATTCTTAAGTTGTCTAGAGGCGTAAGCTATAACTTTTTGACGTTGCATCAATACACATCCATAACCTAACTTAGAAGCGTCACAAAAGATTACAAAATCTTCAGTTCCTTCTGGTAACGCTAGTATGGGTGTATGGGTTAATCTTTGCTTAAGAATTCTAAAGGCTTCTTCCTGTTTTGATCCCCATTAAAACTTAACGGATTTACAAGTTAACTTAGTTAAGGGAATGGCTATTCTAGAAAAATCTCGAATAAACCTTCTATAATAACCGGCCAATCCTAAGAAACTTATAACCTCAGTTGGTGACTCAGGGGTTTTCCATTTGGTTATTGCTTCGATCTTGGTGGGATCTACATGAATTCCTTCATGATTGACTAAATGTCCAAGAAATTGTACCTGTTCTAACCAAAACTCACACTTCGAAAACTTAGCATAAAGCTTTTCTTTTCTCAATAAACTTAGAAGTGCGTGCAGATGCGCTGCATGTTCCTCTTTACTCTTAGAGTAAATGAGAATATCATCTATAAAGACAATTATGAATTTATCCAAATATGGCTTACATATTCGATTCATCATGTCAATGAATGCAGCTGGGGCATTGGTTAAACCAAATGGCATGATAGTAAATTCATAATGGTCATACCTTGTTCTGAAAGCGGTCTTAGGAATGTCCTCTTTCTGTACCTTTAATTGATGATATCTTGATCTTAAATCGATTTTAGAGAAAAATCGTGCTCCTTGCAATTGATCAAACAGATCATCTATTCTTGGTAATGGATACTGATTCTTAATCGTGACTTTGTTCAATTCACGGTAGTCAATGCACATACGCATTGATCCGTCCTTCTTTTTAACGAATAAAATCAGTGCTCCCCAGGGTGATGAACTTGGTTGTATGAATCCTTTCTCCAACAATTCATCTAATTGTTTCTTTAGTTCCTGCATTTCTGCGGGTGCCAAACAGTAAGGTGCTTTGGCAATTGGTGCGGTTCCTGGTATCAAATGGATTCTGAATTCAACTTCTCTGTCTGGAGGTTGTCCTGGTAACTCTTCTGGAAATACATCTGAAAACTGGGATACTACGGGAATATCCTTTAATTCTTTTCCTTTAGTGTTAGTGATTATAGAAATCAAATACACTAATGATCCTTTCCTAATACAACTTGCAATTTTCATCACAGAGATGAATTTTGTGGATTTAGAGAACTTATTTCCTTTAATTGTGATCTTTTCACCCCTTGGTGAATTTACTTGAATTGACTTTTGATCACATAAAATACTGGCTTTATTGGCTATTAACCAATCCATTTCTAACACAACATCAAATCCAGCCAGATTCATGGGGTAAAGGTTTGCAATAAATTTCTGATTTAAAATTTCTATTCTTGCTCCGTGCAAGATTCCAGAAATCTTAATGGTTTCTCCATTTGCTGTCTCTACTAGACATTCTTGTGGAAGTTTAGTTAATGATTGATTAAGAAGTTTGCAAAATGAAGTATTAATAAAACTTTGGTTCGCACCAGAGTCAAATAATACTTTAGCAAAAACATCATTAACTAAAAACGTACAAGTGATCGCATCCGGGATCATCTTTGCTTCTTCTGCAGTTAGAACAAATGCTCTAGCATTTTTAGTGTTCTTGTTATTTGCAGCTGGAGCTAACTTTGGACAGTTAGGCTTGATATGACCTTGTTCTCCGCAGTTGTAGCATATCTTGTTGCTAATCTTTTTCCGGCAGTCTTCCTCCTTGTGTCCAGATATTTTGCAAAAGTTACAGTATATGGAGCATTTTCCTGAATGCTTCCTTTTGCAATACCTACAGTAGGGTGCAGAGGTAGAACCTACATTTTCCCACGGTTAGAATTTCCAGAACGAAATTCTTGAGTCAGCTTCTGGGTTAGGTTCCTTCTTTGATCCTCCTCTCTTGTACGGACTAACTCATCTGTCAAGGTGTTGGCTAGTTCTACAGCTTCTTCTATAGTTTGAGGTCTAGCTGCCTTGAATACATGTCTAATCTCCCCAATTAATCCCCAGATGTAACGGGAGATTAAAACTGGTTCAGGTGAAGCAAGGGTTGGTACTATTCGGGCATATTCAAAGAATAATATAGTATAACCCTTACTATCTACCCCAATCATCCTAAGGTTTAGGAATTTGTTTGCTATCTGTTCCTTTTCATTAGGAGGGCAGAATTTCCTTTCTACCATGTTTTTAAACTCTTCCCATCCCATATTATAAGTTCTATCACTTCCCCTTGACTGGAGGATAGTGTTCCACCATTCTATTGCTGAATTCTTAAACAGATTTGAAGCAAACATTATCTTATCCTCTTCAGCACATTTACTTATCCTTAAGACTGCCTTTGTCTTTTCTATCCAGCGTAGAGATGCAACGGCCCCTTCTTTGCCCGAGAATTCCATTGGTTTACAAGACCAGAATTCTTTATAAGAACAACCATAAGACACGGTTCTCCTTCTTTTGGGAATGAGCACTTGAAGTTCGGGTCCATTGTTCACGCTGTTTTCAGGTTCAGAGGGTCGCTTACTATCATGTTTACTTTTATTTTCGGCTTTTCTAACTATTTTGATAATATATGGCATCGTATCTATTATCCCTTATGCCACTATATGTTGCATGGCACTGTTATCCACTTGGTTTCCATTATTGTTGTTGTTGTTCGGATTCTCATTATCCAAGTTAATGTTACTCTGGTTATCGTTATTCGGGTTTTCCTGGTTTACCTCGTCGTCCATCTGAATTTTAAACATTTACCAATTATTAATATCACAGAATAATTAATAATTTAGACAACAACCACACAACACACATATTAACCAAAAGCGTCGAGCATTGCGACTTTACTCTTTTCTATTATAGTATGTGTCAAATACACACTAATACCAGAAATTTAAAAATTACAATACAATACTATTATGCATCGCTGACCACAAAGTGGTCTATACTACAACATTTATTATTATTATTATAAATATATATATATATATATATATATTTCATACAAACATATTATAAATTATTATATGATTATTACTATTACCAACTCCACCATCACATTACTGGTCTGGATTCATCCAGTAATCCATATTGCGCTCATCGTACTTCCAGACGAGTCGCTCTCCTACCTGCCTCATCCTCTCACTACTCTCTAAAATCTATTCTCCGAAAGTTCGGAGCTCATGCACATTATCTGCACTCATTGGGGGTGCATGTGCTGGTACTGGGTCCGGGTACTGGGGCATGGGATTCTCCTGAGGGTAAGGATTCTCTAATATTTCCCTAATGTATTCATCCTTGTCGTAGTAGGGATCTAGAGGTCCAGACCTGGATAGGCTGCTAAATTCGGCATGGGTTCGTCGTTTAGGTGGTAGCGCGGCACATAATCCCTATAATCATCGAACCATGGATCATAATCCGGGTCTAAGGGATTAGGGGCTGGTATCCTAGGTATCTCCTCGGGGTTGAAATCATGCATTTCTACTTGATTTTCAGGGTTATCTTCTATCTCCATCTGCTGAGTAGGGAACAAAGGTAAGGATTGTAGGGCTACTAGTTGTTCCAGATTTGGGTCAGCAGCAGTTGTTGCTAGGATATGGAAATTAGCTAGGCTTCTATTAAGCATATCCTGTGTATGGGCATCTGACTCTCGCTTAGCGGCTGCTAGGACTCTCTGTTGTTGCAACTTTCGCATTCTTTTCCTACGCTCAAATGCTCCCTTACTGAACCATCCTCTCTTTTTCTGAGGGAATGGCTCTTCAGATTGAGCCTTAAAGACAAACATCCCTTCTTCATTATCAGCAGCATACCCAGAGAGGGCAGGCTGTGAAGAAGTACCTTCACTCCTAGGTGACTCGGACAATTGACGATACACGTCTGAGGGTCCTTGATCACTCATACTGAAAACTAACAAATAGTCAAATAACACATAACAATAAAATACAGATATGCACGTAATTCTATAATAAATTTCCTAACACTTTAAATAATATATTGATGTCAGCAGAACACTTCTGTGGCTGAATCAGTGGCTTAGCTCTGATACCACCTTCTGTCGTAACCCCCGCCCCCTATCTGTCCCGGGAACGGGCAGCCGTGAGACCCGTTGTGGTGGTATCTTGATCATTATTCAATTTGGCAGCGGAAATTTCATCAGGACCGTAGTTAGGAAATGTTTATCAGAGTAAAACCACCATATTTTATATTAATAAACACATGGGTAAAACCCAAGTTTCTTATTACAACACATTTATAGGGATAAACCCTTTTTTATTGAATTTAAAATATCGTCTTTTAGGTAACTTTTATAGCCACATTTTTCCAAGCCGTCAGTGCTCTCCAGCTGGCTTTCTTCTAATTGGCTTTTACATTTTGTTACCTGAAACGCGTTTTAAAAACATTTGTCAGTGGGAAATACTGGTGAGTGAATCCCAGTTTAATCAAGAAACATTTATCCTTTAACAGTATTGAGAGCAATCACATTGTTTATTTCTACACAATTACTCACTCAGTATTGTCAATCCTGAATGGTGGGTCATATTACACATTGGCTAACTCGTTGTCCAATGGTAATGTGTTCCACATTTTGTATACAAAACCCCAACATACCGGAAGTAATTGAAGAACTACAAAGACTCAATCACTGCTAAATCACATTGTAAAACATTTAAGGTTTTGTAAAACAATTTACAAAAAGGAGATTACTCACATTGTTGTCTTAGGTTTTCTGTAAGGGTTTCCTGGTGATAATCTATAATGTACACAAATGCACATATGTTAGTATAATAACCCATTATTTACATCAGTAATACCCTCCCCGAGACGGCATTCCAACGACTACGTCGGGCAGAACCTCGACAGCCGTTACGGAACCCTAGATCAATCGGGCAGCGTATCTAATACGTAACCGGGGTTATAATACTTACATCGGGGCAGAACTTCGCTAATTAGGGGGATATTATACCCGAGTATAGTGTCTACTATCAGAAATTCGAGATTGAGAAAAGAAAATGAACGAGCAGACTGAAGGCCCAATGCATGCAATTTATAGGGTTGTTTTCTGGTTTCGTCACGCCCTGCGTAGCACACAGCCAGGGCCTTCACGGCCCGCCACGGACTACGTGTCCGGGTATAGGCTTTCCGAGTCAGCCCTAGACCCCACATGCGATGGACACGTGGCGAGCTCCGGTGCATCCTCGTATCCACCCGGTCGCGGCCCGCGTAGGCTAAGGGCAAGGGTGGTCGCGCCCCGCGACGGACCTAATTATTTTTGTTTTTATTTTATTTTTAATACCAGATCGTATTCTGGGCTCGGTTTTCACATACGGGGTGTATTTTAAGACATATGGGAATATTTTAATATATTTTAGGGTGTCAGAAAAATATTCAGGAGGGTTGTTATAATGATAACCCAAATGCTATCGTGACCAGAAGGAGTGCGAGGGAGTTTCGTAATGAAATACATGGCAATACTCTCCAATATCCACATCGGGATCTCGGGTTGTTCGAGTAAGCCAGAGGGTCGTTGATGTTCGGCCTTAACCTTCGAGCAAGTTAATCATTTCGAAACATATAGAGCGATATCCTTCTTCATTCCCGGCCACCAATACCTGGAAAGAAGGTCCTGGTACATCTTATCGACACCGGGGTGAATGGAATACCGAGATTTGTGGGCCTCAGTCTGCAAAATCTCTCAGAGATTATTGCGACTAGGGATCCAAATGCGATCGAGATAGTAATAAATACCATTCGATTTGCTTACCAACTGGTTTTCGGCACCACACTTCTTCATTTCCTCTTTCAAGGTATTCTCAATGAAGCATGTGTGGTGCGCGTTGCGATGAGTGTTTCGAGCTCATGTTGGGCTTGAACGTCGCGAACGCTATACACATAGCTTCGTCGACTGAGGGCATTGGCTACGACGTTCGCCTTGCCTGGATGGTAGCGTATCTCACAATCATAGTCGTTGAGAAGTTCGACCCGTCTGCGTTGGCGCATGTTCAGTTCTTTCTGGTTCAAGATGTGTTATAGGCTCTTATGGTCGGTGAAGACCATACACTTGGTACCATAAAGGTAGTGTTGCCAAATCTTCAACGCAAAAACAACTGCACCGAGTTCGAGGTCGTGAGTAGTGTAGTTATTCGCGTGGACCTTGAGCTGTCGAGACGCATACGCGATAACCTTGTCTCGTTGCATAAGGATGCAACCAAGACCTAGGTTAGAAGCATCGCAATAAATAATGAAATCGTCGTTTCCGTCGGGAAGTGTAAGGACGGGAGCGTTGCAGAGCGTATACTTGAGGGTTTGGAAGGCTTCCTCCTGTTTGGGACCCCAAACGAAAGGTTTGTCTTTCTGGGTTAGAGTGGTAAGCGGTACAACAATTTTCAAAAAGTCAGCAATGAATCAATGGTAATAACCCGCCAATCCAAGAAATGAACGAATTTCGGAAGGGTTCTTCGGCGTAATCCAGCCTCTTACTGCTTCTATTTTCGCGGGGTCGACGTGAATTCCTTGACTGTTGATGATGTGACCGAGGAATTGAACCTCCTCGAGCCAAATCTACACTTGGAGAACCTGGCATAGAGGCGATTTCATTGGAGAAGCTCGAGAACCAAACAAAGATGTTGTGGATGTTCGGCTCTCGACTTCGAGTAGATAACGATATCATCGATAAACACAATAACGAAGCGATCTAAGAAGGGTTTACACACGCGGTTTGATGCGTGTGAAGTGTCGTATAGATTTTAATGTATATTTTAAGCCCTTTAACACTTTTTAGCCAAGTTTTAAATTTATAAAACACGATATTTACTAGCACTAAACACACATATGGGCAAGTGCACCCATCGTGAGCATAGTATAGTGTTGGTAAGATACTGAGGTCGTCCAAGAACACAAGAGCTTTTAGTACCGGTTTATCCTCAACATCTAATCAAATCAAAAGTTTAGAAAAAGGTTTTTAAACAAGAAAAATAAAACTAACTAAAATGCTGAAAAATAAAATAAAATAAAAACAGATAGACAAGATGAATCACTTGGATCCGACTCGTGTTTAGTGTAACCTTTGATTATTTCCGCACTTTTGCACTTTTTAAGAGATTATCTTAGTTATTGTAGTAGGCCCCTCTTCTGAAGGTGGCGTTAACCTCAACCCAGTAGTTTGAGTCAGCAACGATACAATCCTAAAGGGTTGGATTATTGAAAGATAATTAATTAAGTTATTAATGCATATTGTGGTAGAACCCTCTTCTGAAGGTGACGCTACCCTCGGCTAAGTAGTCTGACTCAGCAGGGATACAGTCCTAAGTAGCTGGGTTAAAGTATTAATAGTAGTTTACATATGAGGGGATCAAGGTGTTCGGACCCCCGCCATCCAATACCAGTGGGTATTGAAGGAGATCCTACTAAAGTTGACCCAGGTCCTTGCAGGATCTATACACTGAACAAGGCAAGACTCTTACCAAACTGTTCCCTTAACCGCCGACCAGGTAGCCAACATACCTCCATATAGACCGTGGAGATATGAATGGTGAAAATCTTTTATTTTATATAGACAGTAAAATAATGCCAAGACACCACAGACAAACGATAAGGAAGACTCACCTTCAACATAAGAAACTAGTTATTAAAGTCATTAATACAGAACGAAATAAAAAGTGCGAAAAGATTAAAAATAAAAAGTATTACACTAGACACTTCTCTTCACCAAGTGATGTAAGAGACTTAGGCAAACATGGCCTTTGATTGTCAAGAACTCTTACGATCAATCTTGGATCCCGAGACTACTACACACACTCTATGATGGATGATGGATGATGGTGGTGGATGATGGTGTGTGGTGGTGGTGGAGTGTGGGTGAAGTGTGAGAGAGGTAGTTTGCCAAGGGATGGTTTGCAAATGAGCCAAGCACCCCTATTTATAGCCTACACAGAAGCCCGGACACGGCCCCGTGTCCATTGGGCACGGCCCCGTGTCCACCCGTCTTCTCTTTTTTCATTAAATGCAGTTTGTCTGCATTAGTTTACCACGCCACGACCCCGTGTGCAGAAGCGTATCTGTACTATCAAGATTTCCTCAGATTCTGTGAATCTTAGAGTTGATCACGGCCCCGTGTCCGCTGGGCACGACCCCGTGTGCAGAAGCGTATCTGTACTATCAAGATTTCCTCAGATTCTGCGAATCTTAGAGTTGACCACGGCCCCGTGTCCGCTGGGCACGCCCCCGTGGTGGGTGTTAGAAGCTTCTACAACTTTTTCTTTTCTGCAGACACTTAGGCACGCCCCCGTGCCTAGTGAGCACGGGGCGTGTTCAGCCTTCGGTTCTCTTGTTTTTGCTTGGGGAGATGCTGTCGAGGGGTCGGGCATGCCACTTTTATTCATTTTCTTGTATTTATGCTGGATTTGGCTGCATTTTTGCTTCTTTTGTTCATTTAAGCTCTTTTAACCTTGAAAATACAAAAGGAAGACAAAAGCACACTTTTCCAACATTAGTACTAAAAAAGGGTTAGTTTTATGCCTCTTTTGATGTAATTTATATGTTGCATTTTGCACACATCAAATACCCCCACACTTGAATCTTTGCTTGTCCTCAAGCAAAACTCCTTATAATTTAGCTTACACTCCCAAATGGAATGGGTAGAAGAGAAGGTTTTGGGCTTGTCATAGAGTGTCGGGATTTCCAAGATTCATTATTAGGCTTTATTTTTATTTTATTTACAATCTTATTCGTCATGATTTATTTAAAACACTACATAAGATAAATTACTTATTAGGGCATAACATGCCTCTTTAAAATTGCATTTATATACAAGTTCACATACCTCACGGGGGATCACTCAACACTCGGCCGAAGGTGTATTTTTGTGAAAACTCTCGAGAGCGGCATGGAACTTACTTCTACTATAAGCTTGCCAAGCAATCAATCCTCCTCATTTTTTTAACTATACACCTTTGTAAATATCAAGAGGACTTTGGGGGGGGGGGGGGGAGGGTTAGGCTAGGGTTAAAGGTAGGGGGTTGGGTTAGTGGTTAGTAGAAAAAGGGCGAAAAGGCGTAAAAAGAGTCGATTTTCGCAAAACATTTTTGTGACTTTTTATTCCAATGAAGCATTATTCAAACAAGCCTTCTTTTGATGAGCTTTGTTTGTTTATTGCTAACTTCATTTTTCTTTTCTTCTTTATCAATTTTTTTTAGGAAAGTCACACGAAAACCGAGCTTTGTTACTAAAATAAAGCGCTTAAAATAAAAAAGGGTTTTGGTGGGTAAAAGGGTGTTTGTTTTGGGTTAAGAAATGAAAAGGTTTAGGCTCAAAGTGGTTAACTAGGGGGATTTTGGGAGGTGGTTAAAAAAAAGAAAAATAATGGTGTTGAAATAAAAAGGGTTAGTCCTAATGCCTCCATCATTTACTTACTCGGGTTTAAGTTGGTAAGGACTGGGAATGTATCATCGTGGCAAGTTCTAGAGTCGTAAGAACCAAGCGGCTATTCACACAAGAAACGAAAAATGAGCATTTAGTTTAAAGATGTGTATTTGTATGCTCAATAAAGGCTCAAAACTCACTTTTTGTGGGAATGGGTTTTTATGTGATCAAGTATATATAATCAAATTTTAACTAGATTTGTCATGCAGTTTAATAATTTTCTTATGTTGGTTCTTTTTATCATGACACTATCGGTTGTAAATTTGTAAAGATAAAACCTTTTTAGAACTTGAAATTCCCAAATTAAACCTAGACAAGTAAAAAAATGAAAATTTTTGAAAAAAATTGGGGTGTTTAGCGGTTCCAATAGAGTTTTATGTAAGGCTTGTAATTAGGACTTGCAAAATTCAAGGTTTTAGCATCCCCCCCACACTTAAATTTCACATTGTCCTCAATGTGTCCCAAAAATAAGTTTTTAGGTTGATTGAATGTGTAAAAAGACGTGAAAAAGCAAAATTTATGTTACTGGGCGTCTGGACACGGCCCCGTGGTGTCCGGGCACGGCCCCGTGTTCAGAATGCCAGTAACCGAAAGTAAAACAAAGTAACAGAAGGCTGGACAATGGGGCATGTTCAGTGAGCACGCCCCGTGTCCAGGTACCTGAACTGGGCATTTTCCTGCAGATGGTTAAGCATGGGGCGTGTTGGGTGAGCACGGCCCCGTGCTGAACTTGCTGTAATGAAGAAAAATCGTCGGGTGGTCCTGTTTTTATGCATGGGGCGGTGGTGCAAGTTTCCCTTGGTATCCTTCACCATCCCGAGTGTGTTTTATTCCTGAAAATTAAAACTAAACTAGAAAACATAAAAACTAATCTAGACTAAACTAAGGATAGTTTCACGGAATGCAACCGTGGTGCGCCACGTTTATAAGGGTCCTTGGCTAGACCCAAAGCCAGTCATATGTTACCCAAGTGGGATGTCATGCATCCCATGTTGCACCGTCGGAGAGCATCATCCAAGCTTGAGTCTATGACCTTCATGTAATTGACCGGGTCATCGTCTTCTACTCTTTTACCAACTCCAAACTTCATTTCCTTGTCCCCAACCCTTAATGTTAGTGTCCCACCATTTATGTCTACCACTGCGTGGGCCGTGGCTAGGAACGGCCTACCCAAGATGAGTGGTACTTCGGTATCTTCCTCCATATCTAGTATGACAAAGTCGGCCGGGAAGACAAATTCGCCGACTTTAACCAATAGATTTTCAGCGACATCTTGTGGATATTTGACCGACCTATCGGCGAGTTGTATGCTCATTTTCGTAGGGCTTGTTTTCCCTAGGCTGAGTAGGTCGAACATTGATGCGGGCATGAGGTTGATGCTAGCCCCGAGGTCGGCTAGTGCATTGCGAATGGGAGATTCCCCAATCGAACAAGGGATTGTGAAGCTTCCAGGATCAATCTTCTTTTGCGGGAGTTTGTTGAGTAGCAAGGCGGAGCATTCTTCACTTAAATTAACTAATTGAAATGGTTCGATTTTCCTTTTGTGAGTGAGGAAGTCCCTCATGAATTTTGAATATTTAGGCATTTGGGTTAGGACTTCAACAAATGGAATATTAACATGCAATTGTTTTAGTAAATTTTCGAATTTTGTGAATTGCTCATCGGTCTTTTGGCGAATTAACCGACCGGGTATGGAACCGGAGGGTTCTTGGGGGGCTCTTGATTTGGTGTAGGAGCCGCCTCTTGTTCTGCCGTTGGTGGAGTCGTGGTTTGATTAGATCGGCTCTTTTCAACTGGGGGTAGCGGAGCCTCCTCGGGACCCACGGTGCGGTTTCTCAATGTAATGAGATGTACTTGTGCCTTTGGGTTGGTTTCGGCATTGCTAGGTAATGCGCCTTGTGGTATCTCGGACATATTTTGAGCTAGTTGACTTATTTGTTTTTCAATGTTTTGAATACTAGCTTGTTGATTTCTAAAATTTGATTCCAGTTGTTGAAATTGATCCGAGTTTTTCTTTTCGGAGTCGGAGATGAGGCGAGATACAGTATCTTCAAGCCTCTCTCGTCCCCCTTGTTGTTGAGAGAAATTTTGCGACTCGTTTCTTGGTTGTTGAAAGTTTGTTCGTTGGTTTAGATTTTGTTGGTTACTACTATTTCCGGGTTCTCTCCAACCAAGGTTAGGGTGGTTACGCCATCCTTGGTTGTAGGTACCCGTTGGAGGACCTGACGGCCTAGGTCTATTATCAATGTAGTTTACCGACTCTGTTTGATTATCCATTTCTTTCATACAACTCCAATTTTCATGTGGCCCACCACACCCCTCGCAAGCCATAACCGAGACCGTTTCTGCCATTTCTAACTTTTTGATTTTTGAAGAGAGGGCCTCGATTTGGGCTTGCAAGGAAGTGCTTTCATCAACCTTATGGGCGCCTGGGACAATGGATTTGTTGCCTCGGGGAGTGTGCCACTGAAAATTGGTTTGAGCAATTTCCTCAATTTGATTATAAATTTCATTTGGGCAACGATTACCTAAAAGTCCCCCGGAGCTAGAGTCAAGTGTTTGTCTCGTGTGCGGCAACAACCCATTGTAGAAAGTGGATACTTGTTGCCATACCGCAAGACCGTGACGAGGACACTTTCTTAGTAGCTCCTTGAACCTTTCCCAAGTTTCATATAAGGATTCCCCATCCTTTTGTGAATATGTATTAGTCATTAATTTAGCCGTTTTAGAAGGAGGGAAATACTTATATAGAAACTTTTGGGCTAGTTTATTCCAGGTGTTTACCGAGCCAACTGGGAGGGTATTAAGCCAAGCCTTAGCTCGGTCTTTTAGCGAAAATGGAAACATTCAAAGGCGGATGGCATCATTTGATGCTCCATTGATCCAAAAGGTATCACATATTTCTAAGAAATTAGTAATATGTAGATGGGGATCTTCGTCCGCAAGCCCATGGAAGGTTGCGGAGTTTTGAAGCATTTGTATCAAATGCGGTCGAAGTTCGAAGTTGTTGGCCTCGACATTCGGTGCATTGATAGCGGCGCCAAGATTTCCTATGGTGGGTCATAGGAGATCCATGAGGGTACGTTGGTCCGCCATTGGAAGTGGGTCCCCCGAAACTTTCTCTTGGTTTTTAGCTTTAAGTCTTTTTCTGAGAAAGCGTCCGGGTTCTTCTAGAGGTTCTTTTATATCTCTACTAGAACTGGAGCTCATACACTACGTAGAAAGTTCAGATGTGGCACCTGGGTTCCAAGTCCTGCAATAAAAACAGAAAAGAACGATGGTCAGAAGGTTCACCACGGCCCCGTGCTCAGGTGAACACGGCCCGTGGTCGGCGATACAGTAGTTGTTTTCCGGATCCCTGTTACTGGGGAGCTCGACACGGCCCTGTGCTGCACCGACACGGCCCCGTGCTCAACTCCCTGTAACTCGGAAAACAAAAACTGCCAGTAACAATGCTGAGCCCGGCCCCGTGTCCGACCAGGCACGGCCAGTGCTGAGCTCTGCAGAAACTGAAAAATTAAGAAAAATCCTAAAAAAAATAGAAAAATAAGAAAAAAAATGATTAGGCCGTTGATTCCTAACTTTCTTAAAATCCTTGTGTCCCCGGCAACGACGCTAAAAACTTGATGCGTGTGAAGTGTCGTATAGATTATAATGTATATTTTAAGCCCTTTAACACTTTTTAGCCAAGTTTTAAATTTATAAAACACGATATTTACTAGCACTAAACACACATATGGGCAAGTGCACCCATCGTGAGCATAGTATAGTGTTGGTAAGATACTGAGGTCGTCCAAGAACACAAGAGCTTTTAGTACCGGTTTATCCTCAACATCTAATCAAATCAAAAGTTTAGAAAAAGGTTTTTAAACAAGAAAAATAAAACTAACTAAAATGCTGAAAAATAAAATAAAATAAAAACAGATAGACAAGATGAATCACTTGGATCCGACTCGTGTTTAGTGTAACCTTTGATTATTTCCGCACTTTTGCACTTTTTAAGAGATTATCTTAGTTATTGTAGTAGGCCCCTCTTCTGAAGGTGGCGTTAACCTCAACCCAGTAGTTTGAGTCAGCAACGATACAATCCTAAAGGGTTGGATTATTGAAAGATAATTAATTAAGTTATTAATGCATATTGTGGTAGAACCCTCTTCTGAAGGTGACGCTACCCTCGGCTAAGTAGTCTGACTCAGCAGGGATACAGTCCTAAGTAGCTGGGTTAAAGTATTAATAGTAGTTTACATATGAGGGGATCAAGGTGTTCGGACCCCCGCCATCCAATACCAGTGGGTATTGAAGGAGATCCTACTAAAGTTGACCCAGGTCCTTGCAGGATCTATACACTGAACAAGGCAAGACTCTTACCAAACTGTTCCCTTAACCGCCGACCAGGTAGCCAACATACCTCCATATAGACCGTGGAGATATGAATGGTGAAAATCTTTTATTTTATATAGACAGTAAAATAATGCCAAGACACCACAGACAAACGATAAGGAAGACTCACCTTCAACATAAGAAACTAGTTATTAAAGTCATTAATATAGAACGAAATAAAAAGTGAGAAAAGATTAAAAATAAAAAGTATTACACTAGACACTTGTCTTCACCAAGTGATGTAAGAGACTTAGGCAAACATGGCCTTTGATTGTCAAGAACTCTTACGATCAATCTTGGATCCCGAGACTACTACACACACTCTATGATGGATGATGGATGATGGTGGTGGATGATGGTGTGTGGTGGTGGAGTGTGGGTGAAGTGTGAGAGAGGTGGTTTGCCAAGGGATGGTTTGCAAATGAGCCAAGCACCCCTATTTATAGCCTGCACAGAAGCCCGGACACGGCTCCGTGTCCATTGGGCACGGCCCCGTGTCCACCCGTCTTCTCTTTTTTCTTTAAATGCAGTTTGTCTGCATTAGTTGACCACGCCCCCGTGTCCGCTGGGGACGACCCCGTGTGTAGAAGCGTATCTGTACTATCAAGATTTCCTCAGATTCTGCGAATCTTAGAGTTGACCACGGCTTCGTGTCCGCTGGGCACGCCCCCGTGGTGGGTGTTAGAAGCTTCTACAACTTTTTCTTTTCTGCAGACACTTAGGCACGCCCCCGTGCTTAGTGAGCACGGGGCGTGTTCAGCCTTCTGTTATCTTGTTTTTGCTTGGGGAGATGCTGTCGAGGGGTTAGGCATGCCATTTTTATTCATTTTCTTGTATTTATGCTGGATTTGGCTGCATTTTTGCTTCTTTTGTTCATTTAAGCTCTTTTAACCCTGAAAATACAAAAGGAAGACAAAAGCACACTTTTTTCCAACATTAGTAATAAAAAAGGGTTAGTTTTACGCCTCTTTTGATGTAATTCATATTTTGCATTTTGCACACATCACAATTCATCAAATCCATGAAGACCGCGGGTGCGTTTGTGAGACCAAAAGGCATGACCACGAATTCGTAATGGCCATAACGGGTACGGAAAGCGGTTTTCAGGGTGTCTTGCTCCTGAATACGCAACTGGTGATAACCAGAGCGTAAGTCGATTATAGAGAAACAGGTAGCACAATGAAGTTGGTCAAATAAGTCGTCGATTCAGGGTAAAGGGTAGCGATTCTTGATAGTAAGCTTGTTGAGTTCTCTATAATCAGTTTCAAATATACTTCGCCATACACACATAATTGATCACCGTTCGAAAGAGAGAAACGGGTCATCTTTTCGAAATAAACGACTTTAGCACGATTTTCTTGAAGAAAGTCCATGCCTACTATGACATCGAAACTACCTAGTTGCATAGGAATGAGATCGATCGGGAAAACGTGATTGTTAAGTGTAAGAGTACAATCACGGAGAACCGAGCTGACGGTGACGGTCCTTCCGGTGGCAACTTCTACGTCGAAGGTCTTTGGGAGAGTAGCGCGTTTATGTTTTAATAGTTTTTCGAATTCAAACGACACAAAAAAGTTATCGGTTCCAGTATCAAATAAGCAAGAAGCATAAATACCGTTAACAAGGAATGTACCATTGACAACATTGTTGTCAGTCTGAGCCTGGCGGACGTTGATATTGAAAGTTCTTCTGCGGGCTGCTTGTTGTGGTTGTTGCTGCTACTGTTGAGGCTGCTGCTGTTGTTGTTGCTGCTGCTGTGGTGGTTGTTGCTGTGGTTCTTGTTTCACAACTCGGTGAGGGCAGACATTAGCAAATGATTCGGGACACCACAAGTGTAGCTGGTTCGAGCATTAGCAACTGGCACTGGAACTGCTGGGTTACCCTGAAGAGCGAGGGGTTGAGCTGGTGGTGCTGGAAGAGCTTGAGTAGCTTGCTATCGGGGGCCTGAGCAGCAGTGGGCAGGAAAATACCCATAGATAATTAGCAGTGAAATGACAGTTTACCCCTGCTGGATGATGATAGGTGCAAGTAGGACACAGAGGGTGAGTACGCGTGTGCGCACGCTTGGCAGTCAGTGCATTGGTAACAGCAACTTGATGATTCTGGTTGTTGGGCAGTACGGGAACTGTGTTTAGCGGTGCTGCAACTACCGCGTTGTTCTTGCTGTTATTGTTCTTTCGCTTGCGGCTTTGGCCTGAAGACTTTGAACCTTGAGATGCTGCATTTTCGGTACTGGGAGTAGCAGTAGCCTGATGGAGGCTCTTGGTCGAGGTTTTGAAAGCTCCGGCGAAGACTCACTTGTCGTTGATCTCAGCTATGAGTTAGTAGGTCTCCTCAATAGTAGCAGGTCTTGCTTCCTGAACAAAGTCAGCTACACAGTCGGGAAGAGCGCGAATATACTTCTTGATGGTCTTATCAGGCGTGTCCACCTGACTGGGACAGATAATGCTAGCTGTTTGAAACAAGCGGTGAGACCAGCGTTGTCACATCCTTCCTACTTGATGTGCCAGAATTCATTCTCCAGCTTCTGGACTTCGTGAGGAGGACATGACTCCTTCATCATGAGATCCCTAAGCTCCTCCCACAAGAGGCCATAAGCTGCATCGTTACCACGCCTGTTGCGCTCAGCGGTCCACTAATCCAGCGCCCTGGACTGGAAGACTCTCGTAGCATTCACAGTGCGGAGGTTCTCTGGCCATCCGCTTTGCCTGAAGGTGACTTCGATAGAGTGAAACCACTGAAACATTACACTGGGTCCATCTTCGCCAGTGAAGTTTGCAGGACCGCAGGCTTTGAATTGTATGAAACTGAAGGGAGTTTTCGGTGCTTCATTCTTTGAATCAACGGATGATTTGCTGCTAACCTCGTTGATTTCACTAACAATTTAGGCCACAAGGGAGGCGATTCGCTTGTCAGCCTTGTTCCTCTGAACATTTCGGTAAGTGTGAGAACCGAGAGAAGTCATTGTCGAGTGTGAGTTCTACAGCATACATCATCCCGAGGGATTAGATTAGATTCGATTATATTAGGGTTTTGTCTTGAAAAGTTTAGCGTTTTAACCACCCTTTTATTATTATTATTATTGTTATTATTACCCATGTAAAGCACAGGAACATGTCGGCACACAATCACATATACACATAATTCACATAAGCACGTATACACATAGGCACATAGGACATATAATTCATGTAAACACATATTTTGCACGTATTCACCTACATATTTTGCACGTATTCACCTACATATTTTGCACATATTCACCTATTTTTCAAGGCCGCGTAGCGTGTTCGAGAGTGTTGCGAGCGATAACGGGTAGCATAAGCGAGAGTACGAGATTCATTAGTCTGCCTGCGATTAGTTAGCGTTTTAGGTTACGAAAGTTGTGCGAGTTGTGCACGTTTTCTAAAGCGGGGAGCGGAAAGCGTAGAGTCTCCAAAATCGAAACTCATAACACATAAAATCGATGACGCGTAAAATTGGCGATTGCAGGCTTAAAATCGAAATAGAGTACCTTGGGTGTTAAACATCGACTACCCAAAGCGATTCGATTATTCCCAACAAGTTCGAGTACACACTTTGGTCTAATAGATTGTGCTCTCGCCGAAATACGGTGAACGAAACTCATCATTCCAGTTACTACGTGGCTGGAACAGTCGAGGCTTTGGTGAGATTCGTAAAATCAACGTATGGAGTGGAACGTGTCATTAAGATGCGGGTTTCACCCCTAACTTAACAACTTTGTTCCTGAGTGAGGTTAAACAACCACAAAATAGAGATGGAGATTCTCGTCGAGATATGGATGTCACTCCTAACTCAACGAAGATTCTCGTGCTGAGAGTAAAAATATGCGTAGAGTGAGTGATCTTATCGAGAGTTATTGGTTTTCACACCTAATCTCGACCCAATCACCCGGTTGTGTTATGCGAGCGTTTTCAAAATGTGTGTACTAAGTTAGCCTTAGGAAAGGAAAAATAATGTTGAAACCTTAGGAAAGGTTCCCCCTTCGTACAAAGCTGTACTGTGTGGGTTCGTATGAAGGTATTATGCTGCAGGTTCGAACAAGAGTTTAACAACATGTGGGTTCGTACGAAGCCCCTACCGGGTTCGTACAAAGCTGGTCTGTTGGTACTTAGACAATAGACTAGGACAATTCTACATGACTTGACCTAATTCCCTATAGTTATGGCTCTGATACTAATCTGTCACACCCCAACCGATGGCGGAATCATCGGGGCGCGACACTAGGCGAACCAGACTGCTCAAGATAATCCATAACAGTTATTCAATACCAATATTTTTAAAGGTTCATTGTCCCATATCAACGAACAAATATTCAACAAGCAGTTATTACAGATAGCGAGTTCTCAAAAACAAAACAAGTCCGACAACCTAGATTTTTACTTGATGAGTTTCTAGACTTCCTAATTTCCATTGTAGCAAACATACCATCAACCTGTCACATACGTTAAAGTAAAAGTCAATACATAAAGTAAAGGTGAGTACACAAGTTTGCATATATAATAGTATGAAAAGCGTTTACGCATAACGAGCATGTAACACGTAACGGGCGAAGCATGTAACTATCAACAATGATACAACCTAACCACGAGACTGCATTGTAAAGTATGCGCGACACATGTTCGCCGAAGCGAACACGTGAATTAAGATAATGTGATCCCTAGCAACCCCTGTCACACAGGTACTGAGTCCAAACTACAGTAGTATCATTGCTAGAGGCGGTCTAGTATAACACTGTATAAGCATAGTGACAAGCATTCAACAAATCACGTATAGCATGCGGGAGCGGTTAGCGTTTATAAAGTGTTTGCATTGTGTGTTGTGTTTTGATAGAGAACGTATGTAACACCCAAAAGTACGTTAAATGAAAATGGGTTCGAGTATACTCATAGAACGTGTACTAGTCAAGAAACACGATCCTTAGTGGATTGAAGGGAGAGCCGGGTCATCCTGCGTACGAGAACAGAAGCATAATTCCACAAAAGTGTTGAAACGGTCGGAAATCAAAGTATCAGTTGGAGAACAGAAGCTTCGTACGAAGGGGCCCTTCGTACGAAGGTGGGTCTTCGTACATGTGCTGCTGCCTTTGTCTAAAATCGAGTGTCTTCGCGTCGTCTTTGTAAAATCGAGTGTTCATCCCTCCAATCTTAAGTTATTAATTGATCTTAGAGTCGGAGAGGTCTTTGATTGTGTCACGAATGGAAATTGGGCTGTGTTGTGTAAAACCAGAGCCATCGTACGAAGGCAGTGCCTTCATACGAGGCCATGTCCCTTCATACGAAGGCAGTTCCTTTGTACGAGGCCATGTCCCTTTATACGAAGGTAGTGCCTTCGTACGAAGCTGGCTTCGCACAAAACTGTCCAGTTCACAAACGTGGCTATTTTTGGCGTTCGGTGTTGTGTTTTCGCCTGAATTGGATGTATTTTCGAGTCCAATTCGAGCTGGTTTCGACAATACCTTATTCCACTATTCAGTGAATGAAATACATGCCTTTTTAGGTTCATTTAGGGTGTAAAAATCAAGTTTAAAAGGTTTTAAAGAGTTTTCACCCAGATCCAACACTTGGTGAGTGTGAAATCAACTGATTTCTAACTTGGGAAGCCGAAGCTAGTCCCAATACACCCTGTTAAGTGTAGATTAGGGGTGAAAGAAGAAGTTTTAATGAAAAAAATGAAGGATTCTTGTGAAAAGCAGGAATTTATGAAGAAAAGAAAAAGTTAAGTGAAAAGTTGATTTTTTTATGTGAAAACAGAAGAATTTAGATGAAAACGTAGTGAGTCTTGTGAAAATCGAAGTGGAAAACGTTGTATAATCGAAGAAAAGTGTTAAGTCTTACTTGAAAGTGGTTGGACAGCAATTTGGCAGAGTTTCAGCTCAAAATCAGCAATTGAGAATGAATGAGGAGGGGCTTGGGTATTTATAGAGTTGGTGGGATCACACAAGGGCCTTGGTTCGAACAGGCTGCCATCATACGAAGGCAGTGCCTTCGTATGAAGCTGCCTAGCTTCGAACAAAGGTGTTGTTTTGTGAAACCTTTTCCTCGTTTCGCGTGTTGGATATTTGTTTAACGCATTTTGTTGCGTTAGTTAGCATTGGTACATTACGTATTTTAGCATAGTACTGAGTTTCGAGTCGCGAGTCCCGTTGCGTTTTAGAGTGATAAATTGAGTTATGCGAGTAGCGTTGAGTTTGCGTTGCGATAGCGTTTGCGAGTAACAATAAACATAATAAGCACACACAAGTAAGGCACATAAGAACACACATAACATTACTATTACTGATAATAGTGTTTGCGATTGTAAAGCGTGTTAGTCGTGATAAGCATAGGCGAAGGCGTATGATAACCAAACAAACAACCACGGCAATTTAAATAGCATAATTCTCTGTAATTCGTGTTGTGTAAGCGTTGCGAATATAAAGCGTTTAAGCGTATAGCGATGCGGTGTGATGATAAAAAGTATTTAGTATAACATAACCCATTGTTTATATCTAATCCCAGGATTCAAGACGGTTACAGATTGAAGTGAAAGCAAACAAGTAACGATCCAAAAAGTCGGGTTATTACAACTAAGACCTCCTTGAAGGTAACAACTATTGAATAAAAAATAGTTCACTCAGTATTAGTTGGAAGTCCCAGTACCAAGAAGAGGGTGCACTTGGTTTAAAACCAAGTACAACCACCTCTGGTGGGAATTCAGATGATCCTATTCATTTAGGTGATGAATTAAAATATCAAGAATTGACGAACAAACTAACAAAATTGTAATCTTCAATTGATCAAATCAAAGGAATGATGACTGTTTTAGTGCAAAACTCTACTCCTCCACCAACAAATGCAGAACTTGCAGAGAAGATATGGTTCCATGCCCAATCCTATCTATAACTTCAAAATCAGTTTGTAGATGCCACTCACAATATGCATATGGAGATGACCAGGAATATGATTGAAGGTATGTACAATGATACTCAAGAAGAGATCAAATCCATTAAAGATCATCTTTTTTAAACACCAGGCACTACTACAAAACCCAGCATCCTGCAGATGATGTCAAAAAGGGGGAGAGTGATAGCATGAGAAAGCTTTCTCCACAAACAAAAAGAGTTCTACAAAACTTGAAACACCTACAACCAAAAAGGCCAAACCATCACTTGAAACTTTCATTGCTAAAAACCAAACCACTGATCCTTTACAGCAAATCTGTTGGCATTTAAAAAATGACAACATATGTTATATCCCCAACAACAATTACCATACCTATCCCACTAACCAGAAAAAGAAAAGCAATAACCTCACCTATCAAAGTTACCTTATCACTTCCATCTGCAAACCTTCCAAAGTTATCCAGTGTTGAAGAATATCTAGAGTTCAAAAAGACGCCCGCTAAGAGGATGGTCTTGGAAAGAAACCAAGGAAAGGATGGCAAATAACTACAAAAAAAAATCTTATCTGGGGAATACAAAAGAGTAGATTCCTTACAAGGTTATGCTACAATGATTTGCGAAAATCTCTCCCATGAACTAATAACAGATCCAGATCTCAAAAAGCTGTTGAGGGAAGATTACATAAACCACATCATGGAAAAGAAGCTAAAGATCAATTCACCGGATGGCTAACCGAATCCTTGCTAGATGAAATAGTAAGGATTGAAAAGATGAAGCTTATTCCTGAAGTCAGCCCCATTCCTCCTACTGGAACACAGGAAGAACATCCAATGATAAAAGGGCACTAAAGATAAGGAGGAGAAGGAAGAGATGGTTGTTGCCAAACTGGGCATCAGTAAATCAATGGCAAAATGGATGAGCCAACAACCTTTCAAAACTACAAGAGACTAGAAAATTTAAAAGAAAGGGATCCCTAGGTTCCTAGAAAGCCATAATATGATCAAGTAGACTTCCCCATAAAGACTCTAGTTGTCCCTTCAGAGCTTCCATCTACAAGGAACATCTCAGTAGCTGCAAAAAGCTATCTTAAAAGACAGATTGAGATGAAAAAAAGAAAAAGAAGGTTTCAAAAGTCAGATACAAATTAAGAAGATCTACTTGACAAAATCTTAGGAAGACCTGTTACTCCAAACTCATCTGCAAAACTTTGGTCCCAGCAAACCCTCCTTGTCTCAAAATTCCTATAATGGAAATCAGACAAGATCAGCCATGAATTAACTCTACTTAGGGCCAGTGGGTAAGTGTAAAAGATTTCAATGAATAGTACTTCAGGATTGAAAATCGAGGATCTACAAGACTTGATAAGTCTTCCATTAGAAAGGGATGTAGAAGACACTTTCTCTCTCGACTTTGAATTATTCAATGGCTAAATCAGAGAAAAGTTGATGAGAAATAAAGATTGATCCAATAAATATGTGTTTTGGCATCATCTGTTCTAGGGGGAGTTTGTTGGACCTATAAAAGAACAGATGAAGCCAAAACATGACCTAACTGATCAAGAAATAAACAGTAGATAAATCATTCTCCTCCCAAAGAAAGTGAATCTTAAACACTAATCAGAACATCTGTTGTAGACTTGCTAACACTTGTTCAAGCCTTGGAACCACTGTTGAAGACGAACCAAGCACTGATCAAGGCCAAAGCCCTATTGAATAAAAGCTCTGCTCAAGAAGACCAAACATTTGTTCAGGCCAAACAGATGTTTGATACAAAGAAACAACGGTTTCATCAATGTAATAGTATTTTGCTTGTAACAGAGTTTTAGTATCTTAGATAAGATGTTAGATCTCCGCAAATACTTGCTAACATCTGTGGAATCTTTTTTGTTAGGAATGTTAGATGTCACTATCAGGGTGATGTCAGTCTTCTACAAACAGAGCTTTCGTACTTATATATAGATCTCACATATTAGAGATATATTTATCACATTCATTCCTTTTGTACGAACAACAAAGTGTGTGATCAGGCTGAGGGGGAGTTTGTATAATCATTGTACTGTATTTGTAATCTTTTGATTTCAATAGAAAACAAATTTGATATAACTTCCTGCTTGTGTTTTTATATTACTTGCATTACAATTTATAAATTGTTTGTTCTTATATTGTCTATATACTCAAGTTCTATAGACTCGGATCCTACGAAAAGATAATGAGAACAATGGAAATTTACTTAAAGAATTAATAACCATAAACAATTTATAAAATCAAAACTTTTTCGCTCACCAAATGTAACATTCATGTGAATTCTGAACACATTTATTGTTTACAATTTACATGAGTATATAGTTGGCAACTTTTTCACATGTGAAATTTCCCTTATATGCAATTAATTCCAAAGGTTAGATGAATTAAATTTGAGTTAGTTAGGACATTATTTATGCAATCTGTTACGTTATACTGCATTTTACAACTTCATCCTAAACCTGGATGTTTAAATTTAATAAAAGACAACAAAACTAAAATTTGTACTGCATTTAATTAAAAAATAATAATTTTTATGGATTTAGAATGATAAGTTTTGAAAGTAATTTTCCATCATGGTGTACAAGTTGGAAATAGCACCCAAATCGTTCCATAGTTAAAAAGATTGAATCGTGATCCTCCTTGTTCCACATTCCAAGTTTTCTTATTTGTGGTAACTTTTACCCCTTAAACTCTAATCTCAAACTACAATTAGGGGTCTTCATTCGCCCTTATTCCTCACAACTCAATTCAAACCTTCTAGTCTTCTAGAGAAAAACCGTTATCCAAAGATCAAGGTAAGCTAGCTTGTTCTTGTTTATTCGTTCTTTTATTGCATTCTTAAAATTTTGTTCTTGTTCTTCGATTTTTATTGTTATATTATTTGATTGCTTTTAATCCATAATACAATGTCGATCCATGGTCATTTACCTTTGTTGTAGTAATCATGGATCAAACAAAGAAATTTCTACACAATATGATGTTATTCTTATCATAACATCTATCATATTGTTCATAGAGTTCATCATTCATACTTATTATCATTTCAAAATTTTCACTAGATGATCTAGAATGCCACATCAAAACATGTGGAATGATGAATCATGGTTTAAGACAAAACCCTAGCACATTCAAACACTATTTATGGTAACATATGTAACTTTTTGTAAATTCCAGCAAACTAATCTAAAGTTTGGACTACCATAATCTCGTCCAAACAGGCTCAAATGCATTATATTTTCTTTGCTAATTCTAGTTGAACATACTACATTGGCTTAATTGACCTTTCTAGAATGTAACAATCTTCTCAATCCACTTTTTAACTTCATAAACCAACTTCATATTAATAAATAATATAGGGCATCCATAACTGGTTCGTACCATAAAAAGTCAAGTCAAGAAACAAGGTGAGTACAAAGCCCCTTTTTATGTTTTTTTAAACTACTAGGTGGAAAGCGTCCATACAATCAAATGTTTTATGGTTATTAATATAAAGTCTATAAACGGTTTTATCTTGTGAGAATTTAAATTTCTATACATGACGCATTGATGTGCCATCAATTATACATATTTTATATACATATACACCCTTATTTTTATAATACTTTTATGACTTTGTCATTAAAACATTATCTAAATTGTTCCTATTTGATAATTGCATATTTCCAAGGGCTGTGGATCAAAAGAAGTGAAAAACAAGGCAAAAATCCATAATACTAAAGAAATCAGCAAACTATCGTATGGGTACGGTCGTGCCAGCTCAGCAAAAAAAGAAGTCAACAAGTCAACCACTTATGGTTAACAAAAGTCAACAATGTGCGAAGGCACGACTGTGGAAGAAGACGACAAACCTTCGAAGATTCGAGATCCGACAAAGCTTGCGCGCCATCTGAAGCTCATGTTTGGATACCTATCCACGCACGATCGTGCACCACTATAGGCATGACCATTCCCAGTACTAAAGGGGACAGTTTCGTAAAAATAATACATAGGTTCTGTCAGGACAGATGGCAAGGCACGACTGTGCACCA
Source organism: Helianthus tuberosus (assembly GCA_030545235.1). Taxonomy (NCBI): domain Eukaryota; kingdom Viridiplantae; phylum Streptophyta; class Magnoliopsida; order Asterales; family Asteraceae; genus Helianthus; species Helianthus tuberosus. The sequence goes on from CM060437.1 coordinate 67,997,709, forward strand.
CCATGGGAACGCCCATGCAGGTACAAAAAAGGAGAAGACTCTATTGGGGCCAATTACAAAGTACGTCCATCTTCAACCTATAAATAGTAGCCTTTGGAACCTATTTTCACTATCCCATTCCACACTATTCTCTCCCACTTTTCACACACACACACACACACACACACTCTTTCTCTGATTCAAAGAAGTCACTTGGAGTTTGGTATCACTCCACAAAATCACTTAAAATAGCTTACCTTGAGAGAGAGAAATTGTAATCAACAACCTTCAAAAAGTTATAGATTCTTATACGTGATCCATCATGATCCTTTACATGATCATTGTTTGTGGACAAGTCTGTATGGTCATTCTCGACTAAACTTCTTGTATTGCTCGGGTCGTAGATGTAGCTTGGTGTGAATTAAATGTTTAAATCTTTGGCAAAGTGGTGCGTTATTTTTTTAACAATTCTTTCTACCCTTCTTCTTTGTTAATGGGGGGTTGTTCTTTAGTTTTGGTCTTTGATCTTGTGAGTATTCTTGATAAACTTATTGTGTGAAGCCTATTAGTAATAGTGTGTGACAATCCATATACTAGTAGGGGTCCATTTTGGTAGTGGTTAACCCATTTGTGATTTCACATTTTGTGAGTAACCCTCAGTTGTCAAGAATTTCATTGAAGCCTATACGGGTCTATGTACTAGGCTTCAATGTTAAGCCAAAACTTGGTTGAGTGACTTGCCTAACACGTTCTATATATTAGGCTTTAACTGTAACGCCCTGCGTTTCAAAACTTTATCTTTTTGGCAAGTCTCGTCATACTTCCTACCTAGTGATGCTTAGTGAGACTATTTAAATCTTAATCATGTTAAACTATGTGAAACTTGATGCTTAATGATACTATTTGAATCTTAATCGTGTTTAACTATGTGAGACTTTACTCTACGTGAAGCATTTGTGATACTTTTGTGATGCTTATACATGAATAGTATGAATCTTGACTCTTGTGATGCTAGAAACTTGACACTTGATACTTATTGAACGAGAAACTTGATACTTATTGAACGAGAAACTTTGATACTTAGTTGAACGAGAAACTTGATACTCATGGAACGAGAAACTAGTGATGTGTGCAAAATGCAACATATAAATTACATCAAATGAGGCATAAAACTAACCCTTTTTTAGTACTAATGTTGGAAAAAGTATGTTTTTTTCTTCCTTTTGTATTTTCAGGATCAAATGAGCTTAAATGAACAAAAGGAACAAATATGCAGCAAAAACTAACATAAATACAAAGAAAAGGAATAAACGTGGCATGCCCGACCCCTCGGCAGCATCTTCCCAAGCAAAAACAAGAAACAGAAGGCTGACCACGGCCCCGTGCCCACTGAGCACGGGGTTGTGGTCAGATGTCTGCAGAAAGGACAAAGTTTTAGAAGCTTTTATTGCCCACTGAGCACGGGGCGTGTCAACGCTAAGATTCGTAGAATCTAGCAAATCTTGGTAGTACATATACGCTTCTGCACACGGGGCCGTGCCCAGCGAACACGGGGCCGTGCCCAGCGAACACGAGGCCGTGTGGAGCCTAATGCAGACAAGGGCAAATAATGAAGGAAGAGAAAGAGGATGGCCACGGGGGCGTTTCCAGCGGACACGGGGCCATGGCCGGGCTTCTGTTCAGGCTATAAATAGAGGTGCTCGGTTCACTTCAAAGGCATCCCTTGGCAAACCACCTCTCTCCCACTTCACCACCACTAGAACACCCACATCCACCACCATCATCCATCATCCACCTTAGAGTGTGTGTAGTAGTCTCGGGATCCAAGATTGATCGTAAGAGTTCTTGTCAATCAAAGGCAATGTTTGGCTAAGTCTCTTACGTCACTTGGTGAAGATAAGTCTTTAATGTAATACTTTTGATTTTTAATATTTTCGCACTTTTTATTTGGTTTTCTATTAATGACTTTAATAACTAGTTTCTTATGTTGAAGGTGAAACTTCTTTATCATTTGTCCATGGTGTCTTGGCATTGCTTACTGTCTATATAAAGTAAAATATTTTCACCATTCATATCTCTACAGTCTATATAGAGATATGTTGGCTAACTGGTCGGAGGTTAAGGGAATGGTTTAGTAAGGTTCTTGCCTTGTTCAGTGTATAGATCCTGCAAGGACCTGGGTCAAGCTTACTAGGACCTCCTTTAATACCCACTGGTATTGGATGCCGGGGGTGCGAATGGCTTGACCCCCTCGTATGTAAACTACTATTAATACATTAAACCGGCTACTTGGGATTGTATCCCTGCTGACTCAAACCACTTAGCCGAGGGTAACATTGCCTTCAAAAGAGGGGCCTACCACTTTTCGTATTAATAACTTAATTAATTATCTTCCAATATTCTGACCCTTTGGAATTGTATCCTTGCTGACTCAAACCACTGGGTTGAGGGTAACGTCACCTTCAGAAGAAGGGCCTACTACTATAGCTAAGATAATCTCTTAAAAAGTGCAAAAGTGCGGAAATCATCAAAGGTTACATTAAAGGCTAGTCGGATCCAAGTGATTCATCTTGTCTATCTGTTTTGATTTTATTTTTATTTTCAGCATCTTTAGTTTTTATTTTTCTTGTTAAAACCTTTTCTAAAAATTTTGATTTGATTAGACGTTGAGGATAAACCGGTATTAAAAGCTCTTGTGTCCTTGGACGACCTCGGTATCTTACCAACGCTATACTACGCTCACGATGGGTGCACTTGCCCATGTGTGTGTTTAGTGTTAGTAGAATATCGTGTTTTATAAATTTAAAACTTGACTAATGTGTAAAATGGGTTTAAAATATTAATAAAAATATACCACTAGCTTAGACGCAGACTTGAAACCTGGAAACTCTTGTCTTAACTATATAATAAAGTCATGTAATGGTTACTCACAATTATACGCAACGCTTAATCTAGATCGCAAAACGAACCAAATTCGGAAAACTAGCAAACGGGATTTGCTTGTCCGAATGGACATCCGATGGGATGACCATCCGCTCGGATGGCCATCCGATCGGATGGTCATTCGACCGGACAACCATCTGATCCCTTGCACACTTACACCAACCTATATGTCACTATCACCTATAAATAGGGCTGCTAACCCTTCATTTCACACCTTTGCTCTGCCATTCGACCACACGCACTCTCAGTCACTTCAATCAAGATTCAAGCCCATTCCGTAAGTAATTCTCCTAAATCCTTGTACAACTTTCATCCTTTAACATTTCTACACCGTATTCTTCATCAAAATCACCCAAACACTTTAACTTTTTTCACGAAAACCAACTGATTTGGGCCTCTTGAAGATGGTTTCCACTCAGATGTTTGTACAAACTGTGGTGGAGCATCATTTAATCAAGATCGACCCCAGATCTAAAGGATTTTCACAACTTTTATACAAAATCTAAAGGAATCTCGCACTTTTACACCAGGTCTGATGGGATTTCACATGTTTCTGGATCAGATCTGATGAACATCACGTTTTACAACTGATTTTCGAACTTTTCTTCAACTTTTATACAAAACATTGGTGGAATCGGACTCAAACAGACTTCTGACTCATTCCTTAATCAAAAGCTGGCTTGAAAACTGAATTCCACCGGAAAACGGGCCGATCGACGGACCAAACATGAAACTACACCAGAAACAGTTCGACAGTTCGAAAAGGGGTGATACCCATCCGATCGAACGAGCTGGGTTTGGTGCGTTTCCATTGTTTGATACGTCGTCACACCGTCTACGTTACTCAAACTTAGGAAACTTTACAAAACTTCACACACTGGTCGTCTCTCCGAATGGCCATCCGATCGGATGACCATTCGTCCAGAGGATCTGACTATGATGACACTTGTTGTTTTTTTTTACAGGACACTATGATCAAAACATTGAAAACTTTAACAAATCACAAACACCCACTGTTCGAATGGCCATCCGTTCGAAGGATGACCGTCCGTCCGGATGACCGTCCGTCCGGATGATCGTCCGCTCAGGTAGACTGTCTGATACTTTTACTCGATTTTCGCACCATTCGACACTCTGTTCCCAACCAGTAGGCTGATCCAGCGCTCCCTTCGATCCAACCTAACAGTGTTTGGTTCTAAGCACCCACTGTGAGTATACTCGATCCCTTTTTATTTTAAACACTTTTGGGATGCAACATGTATACTATATCAAGGCACTTGACACTTGAAACTTATTTGAAACATACTCGATCCATTTAAACATGAAACTTGAAACTTGTGATACTTGAGACTTTTATGCTATGTGAACGTTTAATCCCTGTGTGTAGTTCCGCCTTAACAATTATAGCGCTATAGGAGTAACGCCCGCCCCCTTGAGTCTTGGGGTATTGTTAGGATGAGACATTTTACCTCCCGTTAGTCTTTGGGAAAGGCATTTTATTGCGTTGGAAACTTGGGCTATCATTTGGATTGCGTAAAGTAGCATGGTGAAACTTATTATATGTTTTCTTGTTGGATATGAGTTCTAAAAATTTAAACTATTATGCTACGTATTTAAACTTGTATGCTCGCCAACATTTTTGTTGATTTTATTTTAATACATATTGCAGGTTGATAGTAGCTGGGAATTAGGAAAACAAGCTAGGATGATGCTTAGAAACTCATCTTAGACAATTAGACAATTTTGAATGATGTTTGAATCAAGATGTTATTTTGCTACTTTATGTTAATCATGAACTGTGGTTGATGTTTTGGACTTATTATTTATGAAAATTTAATTAATCTATATCGAAACAATTAGTGTTGTGGATTCTCATGAGCAATCTGATTCGCTTAGTGTCGCGCCCCGATGTTTCTGCCATCGGTTGGGGTGTGACCTTGACGGGGACCAAGATTTGGTGAACTCATTTTATAATATAGACGTTTATATATATTATAACGCCGCCCATTATATAAAGAACAAGTCACATTAGCAACATTACTACTAAGTATCTATGCCTTTGTTGGACCTATGAAGGGACCACGATTATAAAAGACGTGAGGTGTAATGTTGTAGAAGAATTAAAGTAGGTGGACGTCTTTGAACTAGACCTAGGTTGGTTGGTTTATAAACAAGCTTTTCTCTAGGCTAAGGGAATGAAGTAACCTTAACTGGAGCCCTTCCACTTTGGCTTAAAAAAATACAATTTGTAAGTTTAATAAAAACCCACCAGTAACCTTATCTAGGAACCGGGTCTTTTCAATTAAGATCACCACATCACATGCCAATAACTTAACTATAATTCATCACAAGTGGATTCGAAAACCTAAAGCAATACTCATTATGATCTTGATATTTTCCACCCATTTCTATTACTTTATTTTCTGGTTTTACATTAGTTTATAAACAAAGCAAGAAATAGATAGTTAACTAACTAGTTGGTAACTTAAAAGTTCAGTTGTAAAAGTTGTGTCCTTTGGGTTCGATACTTGCTTCTTACACAAACTCTACTACAAATGACAAGTACACTTGCCTATTGGTTGTGTTTAGTCTAAGTAATAATCATTTCTTATAAATTTAAAACAAGATAACCATTTTCCAATGTGTTGGTGCATATTTTGTATGTCCACCACTGTGCGATAGGCTAGATAGAGCGTGTATTGAATATTGTATAGATTAGTGTGAAAACGAACCAGATTTGTAATGTTTATACCCATTCATACGAATGGCACATTCGTACGAACGGGATATCAAGCCGTCCGAGTCACATTCGTACGAATGTGCAATTCGTGCGAATGGGCATCCCTGATCCGTCCCAGGTGCACATCCGCTGATAAAGTCCATCTGTCCTTACATGTGTGTCCGGATGGGCTATGCTTATAAATAGGGGATGAGAGCTCCTCATTTGGACAAGTTTTTGGTTCCCAGAGGGGAAACTTTGTCCAGTTGGTTTAGCGGTTTTGTAACTTTAAACATTGAAGAGAAACCAGTTTAAATTAACTTGTTCGGTGCTTCTACTCCTTTTTTGTCAATAATATTCTACCGAATCAGTTATCTTGGGGCCAAAACTCCGTCAAACCTGCCGGATCCTGGAATCTCGCAATGTTATTAAATGGAAAAATTACAAGTTTTGTCCTTTATCTTTATACCACTTTTCAGGCGGTGTCCTTTTTAGCAAATGTTGACAAGCGGTGTCCTTTACTAGGTATTTTGTTGCAAGTTTAGTCCTTTACACCCAACCTAGTTAAAAAACGCTATTAAATCTGGGCATGTGAGAAGCACATGAGGGTAATTATGTCTTTCCCCCCATCCCTTCATTTCCCCTCTTTTATAACACAGAAGCCCAAATTTCCATTGTGCAGCATATAAGACTTCTAATTTTAGGGTTTCTCAATGTGAATGTGAAAATCTGATACCATATTAATATCATACTTTGAGAAGATCGAGAGTATTAGAAGCCATGCGACCTTTACTCGGCAATCCAAGCCTAATCTCACTCCTCTCGTTAGACTTCCTATCTACACTTCCATTCACAACGGTCGCCGGAAAGTTAACGGAGCAACATTTCACGGTAAATTTGACCGGAGGAAGCGATTGATTAAAACCGCCGAAGACGAGGGGGCATTGGTGGAGAAACATCTGCATGAATGATATTATAGAAGTATCCATCGTCTGTAACTGACCGACGACGTGAGGTTTGATCGGAAATGTGCAACGCCGCCGTGTAGGGCGTAGGGTACAACAAACTCAAGGTGGCGCTGGATCCCCTTTTATGTTTTTTTTTTTTTTTTTTTTTTGTGTGTTTGAATGTTTAGAGAAAGGCAATTGGTTTGGTGGTGAGTGAAAACAAATAAGTTAAAATGTTAGAAAAGTGTGGCTCTTCGGGTTTGCAAGAGATGGTAACAAATAGTAACATTAATCATTTGAAGACTTTATGCACCACAATGAAAATTAGGGTTCCTGGGGGTTATAAAAGGGGGGAAATGAAGGGATGGGGGAAAGACATAATTACCCTCATGTGCTTATCTTGTGCCCATATTTAACAGGGTTATTTAACTGGGTTAGGTGTGAATAACTAAACTTGCAACAAAATACCTAGTAAAGGACACCGCCTGTCAACATTCGCTAAAAAGGACACCGCCTGAAAAGTGGTATAAAGATAAAGGACAAAACTGTTAATTTTTTCTTATTAAATTAACCACTACCCAAACACACGTCATCAAGCATTCAAACGAGTTATTGGCACATTCATAGAGCTCGCCTAAACAATCTAAACAACCATTAACGTTGCGAAGCCCATGATAGTGTGTTATTAGATCTATTGGCCTCACGACCCCATCCAGGATTCCCGAGTAAGTGGTCTGGATGGACAGACCCCGACAATCTAAAAGTTTATCAGTTGTGTCAAGGAGTTAGAAATAAGGGGGCACAATTGTGAACGCGTGTATTTAGTTTATATACTTGTATGCTTTAACATGTTTATGACCTTGTTGTTTGCAAACATTATTCTTGTTTATTCTTTACTTTAAAACCTATGTCTTACCAACTATATATGGTAGTTGACACTCTCTAGCATGTTGTTCAAGTGATGGAAATTAAAGATTGTTGAATGCACATATAGAATGCAAGGATGCAGACCTAGTTAATTTAAAACAAAATATATTTTAGATATTTCCTATTTCTTTGTTTGTTGGATAATGTTTTGAGAACAACAAGTTGGGCTAAGAATATCCACAATTTACACATTTATCTCCATCCTCGAAGCCATATTTCAACCAGATACATTGGAAACTAAAACACATTCAACCAATATCCTCATGTATCCACCACATAAACATTCACCATACAAATGAATCTCCATCTTAATCCCAAGAAAGGTATAAACTCGTGCTTCGAGAACTCACGACAACTTATGGTGACACTAGCATATTTTTTTAGAACGGTAAATTTCCTTAATTGGGTCAGGTCATCTGTGGGATTTGAATCTAAGACCATCAAATCTAGATGTTTCTAAAGGCTTTTCCTCATACCAATTGGCCATCAACTCCATTAATAAACTAACACTAGCATATAATAAGTGACTTTAAACACAAATGCATTTAAAACTTAATCAACTTCTTTTTAATTTTCTCTTTAACTATGTAATAATTAAATGTACTACTTAATATTATACAAAATTGTAATGTATTTATTTGTATGATGATAAAAATCCAATAAAAAATCATAAAAATTAAATATAAGACTTTGTGACAATATGAAAAATATAAAAAGCTAGTAAGATGAAATGATTGCTTAAAGATTTTGTAAGAAGCTTTATAAGGCTGGTAGTAGAAAAATTTGTTTGAGGTGTTTCCTTTTAAGTACAAATGCTTGATCTTAATCGAAAAACTACTTCGTGTTATCTCGATGCAAAATCATAACACGATTAATTAAAGTTATATTTTAAAAAAATGTGAAAATGAAATGTATATGCGTAAAACAAGGGTAATAATTAATGTGAGAATGAACTGTATATGTGTAAAACTAGGTTATTCCCCGGGTAGATACCCGGGTAGGAAAATTTAAATTACAATCAAAAGCAACAATAGTATACGGGTTCAATAGTCATCAACACACCCTTAAATCTTTTTATGAATATGTGTGCTGAGAAATGATATGTTTTTTTATTTTTTGAAAAAAAATACATTTAAACATGAACCTTGAAATAAAAGAAACGTTATGTTACTTATGTAGATATTAAATTAGATTAAACTGAAAAATGTAGCTCCCAATCATGAATTTCTCAACTGATTCGTGTACATATAAATATTATTCTAAGGTTCTTAATACACAATATTTTTGAACACACATTAATAATGGTGTGGATGAGAGAGAGAAATCGGGTGGCGATTTATAGATCTGTAAAGTATCACCACCGATTTAACATCCATCGGCATATCAATCGCGATCGCAGATCCTTTTTTCCAATGCCAGTTTTTCAAGAGCATACTCAACCAACCTAAACAAAATCCAAAATAATGTCATATGAATTAACATTTATCTAACAACATAAAATCGTTATTCGGCCTTTTATTGACAAAGGTAGAAATTAAGCATACCAAACCTCTGACCGCAATTTCTCGAATGTTATTTTGTTCACTGACGATTCATCGTCTCCTTCATCGCGCCATATCACCAAAGTGATAATTATGTTCAATAATATAGATTGTTAACAATGTTTATTGTTGTATCGTCTTAAAAGGAAACCCTAAGCTACAATTTATACAGCCAATTATTTGTTTACAATCAAAAGTTACAAGCCATTTACTTACAAACTTACAGTGTAAGCTTCGTGGATTCAATTAGCCTACTATTCTACCAATTAGCTCCTCGTCGATTTGGCATGACTGAACATTTTCCAATTTTCCTTCGATCCAAGAGTAAAACAGCTAGAGTACATGCAGGAGGCGATTAGAAATTAGGGTTTGATTGCAAAAGTCACCCGTTGACATTTTTAAAAATATGAAATTGCTCGTAATAAAAATATGAAATAAAGACGTGTTGATAATTTTAAGGGTGTGCACAGGGTGGTTCTATTGGCATGGAAGTGATAACCATAACAAAAACTAAATTTTTCAGTTCAGTTTTGAACCGGCTCAAACTGATCACCTCTGACACAATTAATACATGTATAAAACTTGTCTTGTTTTTCTTACGCGACTGAGCCATTTTGCTCGGCTCGGTCTATTAGACCGCCATGGCACAATAACTAAACAATACATATTTTTTTTCCATTTCATGTCAATTATAAGGCAAAATGGCCTAAACACAAATGTAGCTATTGACTTGCACAAAAGTAGAATGGAAGGAGGCCTTTTATTCAGCTACCATAAGGATTTTATTTAATAAAAAATGAAGGCTAGTTGGGAAAAGGCGAGATGATTAGAGTATTCATCATCATCTGTATCTTTTTTTCCTTCTAAAACAAAAATGTAATCACCAAAGTCAAGCTTAGTATTTACCTCGATGATTCCTACACCAAATCAGCCCCAAAGCTACAAATTTTGTGTTCCTAATTCTTTGTAGTAGCTTCGGATTGTGGTAGTAGTCCACAAGGTGCAACTTCTATTTCTGAATTCAATAATAAAAAATGAAGATTATAATCATACCAATTAAAATTGATGACAATTGCTGTAACAAATAAATGTTTATAAATTATGATGTAGATACACACCCTTTGATACTAAAGAGACTTTGTAGTACATAATGAATTCAACATACCAAGATTGAATACTCATCATCTTTTCATCATGAGTCATTAATGTCCATAGTCTATCGAAAACTAAATGAAGAAATTGACATTTCAAACTTTTGATGTCAAATAAACCAAGTATAAACCTCATAATTAGAAATGAACCTAACATCTAAAGTCTCTTCAATGCTCACGCAAGCACTTATACAATTATATGAACAAAAAGACTATCCAAAACAAAAAAAAAAAAAAAAAAAAAAAAAAAAACTGAAAGAAACTGTCATACTAAAAGTAGATGAACACACTTACACGCTTAAAACAATTAGGAAATTCAAAAGAGCGAGAGACTCAACGGAGAACAACGATTCGCTGAATCGTCAGTTCACAATAACCTGAAGAACTTACACACTTAAAACAGTTATGAATCTCATTAAAGTTTCTTGAACTTACAAAAGAACTGCAATCAACAATCAGTATAAAGTTTCTTGAACCATTCAAATTTTATATTGTTTTGAAATGATGTTTGTTTTACCTTATGCTTTTCTTCGGCCGGAAAAACTTAGGACATCTATATGGTATCATAAAATAATTATTTAAAAACATACCTGCAGTAAAAAAAAAATTCCTTGAATCTAAAGAACCAACACATCTTCAATTATGTGGTAACACCCTAAAACTGTAACACCCGTCTAAATTTACTTGAATTTAATAATAATTCATACCATTTTAGATAAAGGATGCCTAATTAACATAGATTTCATAAATAAAGTTCATACATAGCAAAGACGATAGTCAATTAACGACTAAGTTAAAACATCCAAAAGTTGTTTAACAATTTGTTTACAACCCATAAACATAGTCTATTAAAGGTTAAAACATTGCGGAAGCTTCAAAAGTTGTGTTCGGTTCTTCAAAAGCTTGCTTGACCATCATCCGTAATATTTGAATACCTAGAAACTGAAATGTTTATGTAAAACATTAGTATTAGAGTACTTAAAAATAATACATAATCGAAACTACGTTTAAAACGGATTCGATTTAACTTTGATATGCAAACATTTACAAAATTTTCAGAACTCTACCGTAACTTACGGTACCTACCGTAAGTTACGGTAGACACTTGAAACTTCTGGTCTACCGTAAACCAGTAGAAAACCACCGTAAGCATCCTGATCTCTACCGTAACTAACGGTAGTCCCTGTAACTTTATGTTTTGGCTGTTTGTGTGTTTTGCCCAAACCCATTTCTCGGATTTCTCATTCTAACCAACCGACACACTGATTTTTCATATTCTAATAGGTCTTTTATAGATGTTAACAAAGACCGAGTAACCATACTACAATGCATTACCATGCCTTATTTGGTTATTTGACCCGTTTAGCTCATCTAAGGAATCCTCCATTTTTTATGACAACCAATGAGGTCTAACCAATTTCTTGGCCTGTTATTCGAACTAGCGAACATTATCGCTTAATTCCAACTCAACTTTTATTCACAAATCAATTACATATATACTAAATATCAAAATTTACTCAAATGTAACGAATCTAGTTACATACCTTTAGTGCACGCCCTTCAACCGCAAATCACCACCGGCTTGTCCGCTCGACGTTCCGGTATCCTTTCCTATAGAGTTCATTTACATTATGTTTAGAACTATTTTTAAATCACATATCGCGTATTAGCCAAAACATCACAATTAGGTGTTTTAACTTCAAAATTCTAGTTTCGAGCCTTCTTTGAGGCATTTTAACAAACACTTTAAAGGCAGAATTTTACATGATCATATAGCAAGTTTCTAGCTTATTACTTAGCCCTAATTTCACATCAATCAACCATTTTACATGATTGTTAGCTTCTAAATTTCTGAAATCACTTCAAAATTGTCAAATTACACTAGAAAAACACCTAATTTCCTAGTGTTCATCAAATTACACAAAACCCACTAATCACCTACAATGGTGTTCATAGGTTTCACTAAAATTTCACATGATTTCAACTTGTATTTGTCTAGGGTTTGTCCCTAGACACTATATGGTTCCTAATTCATCATAAAACAAACATGCAACTATGAATTTCAGATTTTCCCAATTTCATGAGAATTTCAAACAGAGAATTAGCACCAAATTTTACATACCTAGTAACCCCCTTGTGATGAGGATCACGAATCTATGTTCAGGTTTCGATTTGAGACAGAAATTAGCCTTCAATTGATCAATTTTGTGGAGTTAGGGTTTGGTGAGAAGCTTTGGCCGCTCCCCTGTGTTCTTGATCGACCAGACACACAAATTGTGTGTTTGGTTTTTGTTTATTTTGTTTTAATAAATTCTAATTTCAGTTTTTACAAGATTAACCCCTCCTCTTTTGTATAACTTATAGTTTGGTTGTTTTTAACCCCTATTATAAGTTATTTCTAGACTATTAGCTAACTCGGTTAAAATTCCTAGTTAGTAAATTCTTGTTTATTTATACTTTATAATCCTAATATAAAGTTTTGTATTTTCGGGATGTTACAAGTCCACCCCCCTTAAAAAGGGTTTCATCCCTGAAACCGAATTACGTACCAAATAAAGTAGGGTAGAGGCGTCGCATCTCCTCCTCGGACTCCCACGTAGTGTCCGAGCCTTTTCTATGCTCCCACTTGATCTTTACTTGATCAATTTGTTTATTTCGTAAGTAAGTGCTTGACCTTTCGATCTAAATCTCCACCGGTCTCACCGCATAATTCAGGCTATTATCCACTTCGATATCATCATAGTGGTTACTAGCAGTTTCGTCTGCTAAACATTTTCGGAGATGTGACATGTGGAATGTGCTATGAATCCCACTCAACTCCTCGGGTAGTTCGAGACGGTATGCTACCTTACCAACCCGTTCGGTGATTCTGAATGGCCCAATGAATCTTGGGCTCAACTTTCCTCTTTTTCTGAACCGTATTATTCCTTTCCACGGCGATACTTTCAGCATTACCTTGTCGCCCACTTGAAATTCAATCGGCCTCTTTCGTTTGTCCGCGTACGAGTTTTGTCGATCCTGAGCCGCTTTTAGGTGAGCTCGAACCATGTCGATTTTCTCATTCGTAGTTCGGATTATATCAGTAGGTGCTAGTCCTCGTGGACCCACTTCTCCCCAACATACCGGAGTTCGACACTTTCTACCACATAACATTTCATACGGGGACATCTTAATGCTCGCGTGACAGCAATTGTTATATGAAAATTCGACCAAGGGTAGATAGACATCCCAACTACCCCCGAAGTCGATAATGCAAGCCCGCAGCATATCTCCCAACTTTTGTATTGTCCTTTCACTCTGCCCATCCGTTTGTGGATGGTAAGCGGTGCTAATGAACAATTTAGTTCCCATTTGTTCTTGAAAATCACGCCAAAAATTTGAAGTAAACCGAGTATCTCTGTCTGACACAATGGATATCGGTACCCCATGACGTGCTATGATTTCATTGGTGTACACCTCCGACATCTTCTCGGATGTATAAGTCTCACGAATCGGAATGAAGTGAGCACTTTTCGTCAATCTATCCACGACTACCCATATAGCATCAAACCCGCGGTTAGTCTTGGGCAATTTGGTCAACAAATCCATGGTGATTTGTTCCCATTTCCAAACTGGGATGTCCAATGGTTGCAATTTACCATATGGCTTCTGGTGCTCCGCTTTGACTTGCAAGCAGGTCAAACACTTCTCCATATACTTCACAATATCCCTTTTCATCCCGGGCCACCAATAGTTTTGTTTTAAATCATTATACATCTTGGTCGGACCCGGATGGATGGAATAACGAGACTTGTGAGCTTCATCTAGTAGAAGCTTTTTAACTCCACATGTGTTAGGAACCCAAATTCTATTGAAACGCGTTTTCAAACCGTGGTTTCCTACTTCAAGATCCTTAACTTGGCCAATAATCCTTTCCTTTCTCTAGTTTTCCATCTTTACTGCTTCATCTTGTGCCCCCCGGATTCGTTCAAGTAAGCCTGAAGTCACAATGAGTTGTAATGATCGTACTCGTATCGGAGCATAATCTGTCTTTCTGCTTAAGGCGTCCGCCACCACGTTTGCCCTTCCGGGGTGATAGTGTATTTCACAGTCAAAATATTTCACTGTTTCTAGCCATCGCCTTTGTCGCATATTTAACTCCTTCTGATCGAAGAAGTATTTTAAGCTCTTGTGATCGGTGAATATGGTGCACTTTACCCCATACAAGTAGTGCCTCCGAATTTTTAATGCAAATACCACCGCAGCCAACTCGAGATCGTGCGTGGGATATTTCTTCTCGTGTATCTTCAATTGCCTCAAGGCATAAGCTATTACTTTGCCCCGTTGCATCAAAACGCATCCGAGTCCCGATAGTGAAGCATCCGAATAAACCACCAAGTCTTCGACCCCGTCCGGCAATGTCAGTACCGGAGCTTGAGTTAACTTCTCTTTTAGCGTTTGAAACGCTCTTCCTTGGTCGACACCCCAAATGAACTTTTCTTCCTTCCGGGTTAGCTTTGTTAGCGGTGACGCAATCTTGGAGAAATCTTGAATGAATCTCCTATAGTATCCCGCAAGCCCCAAAAAGCTTCTAATTTCGGAAGGGTTCTTCGGGGGATTCCATTTTGACACGGCCTCGATCTTTGACGGATCCACCAATACTCCATCGGCACTTATGATGTGGCCAAGGAATTGTACCTCTCGTAACTAAAAGGCACACTTAGAGAATTTCGCATACAACCTTTCTTGTCTAAGCGTCTCTAACACCTCTTGTAAGTGGTGTGCATGTTCAACTTCGCTCTTCGAATACACCAAAATATCATCGATAAACACGATGACTGACTTATCCAACATTGGCTTACAAACCCGGTTCATGAGGTCCATGAAATCCGCGGGTGCATTTGTTAGCCCAAATGACATCACGAGGAATTCGTAATGTACGTATCTCGTGCGGAAAGCCGTCTTCGGCACATCTTCCTCCTTGACCTTTAGTTGGTGATACCCCGATCTAAGGTCAATTTTTGAAAACCAGTTCGCTCCTTGTAATTGGTCGAATAAATCATCTATCCTCGGAAGCGGGTATCGGTTCTTTACCGTGAGTTTGTTTAACTCCCGGTAATCGATACACATGCGCATGCTTCCGTCTTTCTTTTTCACGAACAGTACCGGTGCGCCCCAAGGAGATACACTCGGCCTTATGAATCCTTTGTCAAGCAGGTCTTGAATTTAGGACATCAACTCTTGTAATTCCGACGGTGCGAGTCGGTACGGTGCTTTTACTACGGGTTTTGCGCCCGGAATCAATTCGATCCCGAACTCTACTTCCCGTTCAGGCGGTATCCCCGGCAAATCCTCCGGAAACACATCTTCATAGTCTCGTACTACCGGTACGTCTTCAATCTTCCGTGATCCTTTCTCGGGCTCATTTGCGTATATCATGAATGCCTTGCATCCTCGCTTCATAAGCTTGTGAGCTTTCATCATTGAGCATACGATAGGGTTGCCCCATTTTTCGCCATAGATAGTGACGTGTTTCCCGCTTGGAGATATTAGCTTTATCTCCTTACGAAAACACACAACCTTCGCATGGTGCTGAGATAACCAATCCATCCCAACGACTACTTGAAATTCCCCCATTGACATCGGGATTAGATCTATCAAGTATTCCTCATCGTCTATGTTTAATTTGCAGCCTCGACAAACATCACAAACTATAAAACTTTTGTTGTCCCCTATTTCAACTTCTAAGGGCACAGATAATTTCGTCAATACAAATGAAGGATGTCGAATAAATCCATGAGAAATGAAGGATTTATTCGCACCCGTATCAAACAATACACGTGCTGGAATTGAGTTAATTGTGAATATACATGAGACCACATCGGGTTCTATCTTTGCTTCGGCCGCGGTAAGTTGGAAGGACCTAGCCTTTGCTTTGGGAGCTTCTGCTGGAGACTCTTTTGTGTCTCTCTTTCCAACCAACTCGGGGCATTCAGACTTTTTGTGGCCGGGTTGATAGCATTTGTAACAAACGAAAACTTTTCCGGGACATAGCGATGCAGTGTGCCCCGTCTTCCCACATACCGGACACGGCTTGTCTTTGAAACGGCACTCACCTTTGTGCCCCTTTCCACATACTTTGCAACTTGGCGACCCACCTTTAGCCTCCACTTTCTTCCCCGATTCAGCAGTTCTAGCTTTCTTTGTAGGGCTTGGATTCACATCCTGTGCCCTTCGCTCACCCCTTTCAACTTGCTTCTTTAACTCGATTTCCCGCTCCCGGGCGGTGTTGATGATTTCTGTGAGAGTTTCATATTTTGAGGGAGTCATAAACTCCCGGTATTCAGCACTCAGCATGTTGTAATAGTAGTATATCTTCTACTCTTTAGTGGTGACTAACTCGTCACAAAATCTCAGCTTATCCATGAAGATGCCCGTGATCTTATCAATTGATTCTCCCTTTTGTCTTAACTGGATAAATTCCTCTTTGATCCTGTTGATAACTGCTTTGGGACTATGGTGTTTAAGGAACGGCACCTTAAACTCATCCCAAGTCATGACCCTTGCCGCTTCGGCTCCCATTTCCTTCTTTTTATTGTCCCACCAATCCTTGGCTTGATTTCTCAATTGACCCGTTTCGTAAGCAACAAAGTCACCTACGTCACAGTGGGTTCATTCAAACACTCCTTCGACGTCACTTATCCATCTTTGGCAGATTATCAGGTCAACTTCCCCGTTATAGATTGGCGGTTTGCACGCCATAAATTCTTTATATGAGCACCCTTTACGATCTCCCGTTTTCTCCTTCATAAGGTTGACACTATCCTCCAACCTTTTAACTCGCTCTTCAACAAGCGACAACACCGTGCTTTGAATTTTGTCTATAAACCCGGATAGACTACCTTCAATTGCCTTCCCTACTTCTTCGGCAATTATTTCTTTCATTTGTTCGGTGCTTGTTTGCACCTGATTATCATCGTTTCCATCAGACATCTTGAAACTGAAATGTTTACATTTAAACATTTCATTTATAGCATTACTTCATTTGTTTCGGTTTAGCCAAGTTCTCTACTTGCTTTAACCGTTCACATTCGGTGCACTTTCCGGGTTTGAGTGTGTTAACACGCTCTTCCCATGCACATCCATTCATTTCTCATTTCTTACATAAATATAATCTATTAAAATAATAAGTTAATTCTTACCGGATGATCGATCAAGCTTGAACCGAACACTTGTTGACAACCTTAAGCACTGATTACCAACTTGTAACACCCGTCTAAATTTACTAGAATTTAATAATAATTCATACCATTTTAGATAAAGGATGCCTAATTAACATAGATTTCATAAATAAAGTTCATACATAGCAAAGACCATAGTCAATTAACGACTAAGTTAAAACATCCAAAAGTTGTTTAACAATTTGTTTACAACCCATAAACATAGTCTATTAAAGGTTAAAACATTGCGGAAGCTTCAAAAGTTGTGTTCGGTTCTTCAAAAGCTTGCTTGACCGTCATCCGTAATCTTTGAATACCTAGAAACTGAAATGTTTATGTAAAACATTAGTATTAGAGTACTTTTGAAACTTCTGGTCTACCGTAAACCAGTAGAAAACCACCGTAAGCATCCTGATCTCTACCGTAAGTTACGGTGGACACCGTAACTTACGGTAGTCCCTGTAACTTTATGTTTTGGCTGTTTGTGTGTTTTGCCCAAACCCATTTCTCGGATTTCTCATTCTAACCAACCAACACACTGATTTTTCATATTCTAATAGGTCTTTTATAAATGTTAACAAAGACCGAGTAACCATACTACAATGCATTACCATGCCTTATTTGGTTATTTGACCCGTTTAGCTCATCTAAGGAATCCTCCATTTTTTATGACTACCAATGAGGTCTAACCAATTTCTTGGCCTATTATTCGAACTAGCGAACATTATCGCTTAATTCCAACTCAACTTTTATTCACAAATCAATTACATATATACTAAATATCAAAATTTACTCAAATGTAACGAATCTAGTTACATACCTTTAGTGCACGCCCTTCAACCGCAAATCACCACCGGCTTGTCCGCTCGACGTTCCGGTATCCTTTCCTATAGAGTTCATTTACATTATGTTTAGAACTCTTTTTAAATCACATATCGCATATTAGCCAAAACATCACAATTAGGTGTTTTAACTTCAAAATTCTAGTTTCGAGCCTTCTTTGAGGCATTTCAACAAACACTTTAAAGGCAGAATTCTACATGATCATATAGCAAGTTTCTAGCTTATTACTTAGCCCTAATTTCACATCAATCAACCATTTTACATGATTGTTAGCTTCTAAATTTCTGAAATCACTTCAAAATTGTCAAATTACACTAGAAAAACACCTAATTTCCTAGTGTTAATCAAATTACACAAAACCCACTAATCACCTACAATGGTGTTCATAGGTTTCACTAAAATTTCACATGATTTCAACTTGTATTTGTCTAGGGTTTGTCCCTAGACACTATATGGTTCCTAATTCATCATAAAACAAACATGCAACTATGAATTTCAGATTTTCCCAATTTCATGAGAATTTCAAACAGAGAATTAGCACCAAATTTTACATACCTTGTAACCCCCTTGTGATGAGGATCACGAATCTATGTTCAGATTTCGATTTGAGACAGAAATTAGCCTTCAATTGATCAATTTTGTGGAGTTAGGGTTTGGTGAGAAGCTTTGGTCGCTCCCCTGTGTTCTTGATCGACCAGACACACAAATTGTGTGTTTGGTTTTTGTTTATTTTGTTTTAATAAATTCTAATTTCAGTTTTTACAAGATTAACCCCTCCTCTTTTGTATAACATATAGTTTGGCTGTTTTTAACCCTATTATAAGTTATTTCTAGACTATTAGCTAACTAGGTTAAAATTCCTAGTTAGTAAATTCTTGTTTATTTATACTTTATAATCCTAATATAAAGTTTTGTATTTTCGGGATGTTACAAAAACCCACACACCAAACTTCAAGCCACAACGGGTCAAATCAGTAGAATGAAAAGTTGGGGTATTACCTAACTAACACGAATCAAAACCACAACATAATGTAATCTCCATTCGTGTGCATGTAAACACACAGATTCAAAACATGTTTTAAATCTGAACAATGAAATACCTGAATGTTGCCTGCTGTGAAGTGATTAACTGGGTCTATAAAGTGGCTGACTCCCATTCTTCTCTCTCACACTCTCTCTCTCTCTCTCTCTCTATCTATAGTTAACCTCTCTTTGTGCAAGAAATAAAAATGAAGAAAACGCGAATGGGACAGGAATGAATGAGGATTGAAAATACCCGGATTAATACCAATCATAAAAAAAGATTTCTTACATGATGATTGAAGTTTGATCAGAAAGAAAATGAATTTCATATCTAGGGTTTTAGAAAAGAAAGAATCTCCGCTGCAGAGATTCATCAGATCACATAAAACAATCAGAATCAAAATCAAATCTGGTTTGGAAATCGATGAAATCTGATTAAACAAACTTCTTATGTTCAAAAGTAAACAAATCATGTACAAACATACCTATTGATAATGATTCTCTGGTAGATCGATGAAAGGGAATGACGAAAGAGATGGATGTTAGGGTTTTCTTGGCTATGTGAAGAAAAGATAAACCCTTCAACGCATATAATAATTTTGTATAACAAATCAGAGATAAAATCGAAAGGCTTTAACTTACCTTGAACATAATCATCAGAAGAGGCTCGTCTTCAATGGCGATGAAATGAAATCCATATCATCAAACTGCCATGAATCGAATGGTAGAAACTTGAATCAAAAGGGAAAAATTAGCAATGAAGGATTGCTCAACTGATGCACGAATTTAATCGGAAGATCTACAGTAGTTTCGATGGGAGAGGAAGATGATAGAAAATGAAATTAGGGTTTGTGTGGGGAAAGCGTGTTTTAGAAGGTTTTTATAACCGGGTAACAAAATGGGTATTTGGGGCTTCACTAAACAAAAAAGCAGATCTGAAATTTTCCCGCCAAAAAGCAAAATTTAGAGCCCTCATAGCTTGACACATCAGCAAAATTTAACACATTTGTTATATATAATAGATAGGTTATTCCCCGGGTAGATACCCGGGTAGGAAAATTTAAATTAGAGTAAATTGCCATTTTAGTCCCTGAGTTTTGTCCAAATTTGCCATTTTGATCCAAATAGTTTTTTTTTTGCATCTGGGTCCCTGACTTTTCACTTTATTGCCATTTTAGTCCCTGAGTTTTGTCCAAATTGCCATTTTAGTCCCTGAGTTTTGTCCAAATTTGCCATTTTGATCCAAAAATTTTTAGTGTGTTGGATCAAAATGGCAATAAAAGTGAAAACTCAGGGACCCAGATGCAAAAAAAAAACTATTTGGATCAAAATGGTAAATTTGGACAAAACTCAGGGACTAAAATGGCAATTTACTCTTTAAATTACAATCAAAAGCAAAAATAGTATACGGGTTCAATAGTCATCAACACACCCTTAAATCTTTTTATGAATATGTGTGCTGAGAAATGATATGTTTTTTTTTTATTTTTTGAAAAAAAAACATTTAAACATGAACCTTGAAATAAAAGAAACGTTCCGTTACTTATGTAGATATTAAATTACATTAAACTGAAAAATGTAGCTCCCAATCGTGAATTTCTCAACTGATTCGTGTACATATAAATATTATTCTAAGGTTCTTAATACACGATATTTTTCAACACACATTAATAATGGTGTGGATGAGAGAGAGAAATCGGGTGGCGATTTATAGATCTGTAAAGTATCACCACCGATTTAACATCCATCGGCATATCAATCGCGATCGCAGATCCTTTTTTCCAATGCCAGTTTTTCAAGAGCATACTCAACCAACCTAAACAAAATCCAAAATAATGTCATATGAATTAACATTTATCTAACAACATAAAATCGTTATTCTGCCTTTTATTGACAAAGGTAGAAATTAAGCATACCAAACCTCTGACCGCAATTTCTCGAATGTTATTTTGTTCACTGACGATTCATCGTCTCCTTCATCGCGCCATATCACCGCTATATCACATCGCGCCAATGATGTATGGAAGGGGGAAATGAAGTACTACCACAAAACACCCGTCAGTTGTGCCTGTTCTACAATTATGTAAAAATCATGTCAGCAAGCATGTCAATATTTTAAAGAAAAATGACAACTGTATAACATAGTATTCACGTTTTAATAGAATCTAATATAAAGGAACCTGAACTGATTAATCGACGTCATCTGAAACCCAAACAACGAAATCCATATTCCAAAGTGATAATTCTGTTCAATAATATAGATTGTTAACAATGTTTATTGTTGTATCGTCTTAAAACGAAACCCTAAGCTACAATTTATACAGCCAATTATTTGTTTACAATCAAAAGTTACAAACCATTTACTTACAAACTTACAGTGTAAGCTTCGTGGATTCAATTAGCCCACTATTCTACCAATTAGCTCCTCGTCGATTTGGCATGACTGAACATTTTCCAATTTTCCTTCGATCCAAGAGTAAAACAGCTAGAGTACATGCAGGAGGCGATTAGAAATTAGGGTTTGATTGCAAAAGTCACCCGTTGACATTTTTAAAAATATGAAATTGCTTGTAATAAAAATATGAAATAAAGACGTGTTGATAATTTTAAGGGTGTGCACAGGGTGGTTCTATTGGCATGGAAGTGATAACCATAACAAAAACTAAATTTTTCAGTTTAGTTTTGAACCGGCTCAAACTGATCACCTCTGACACAATTAATACATGTATAAAACTTGTCTTGTTTTTCTTACGCGACTGAGCCATTTTGCTCGGCTCGGTCTATTAGACCGCCATGGCACAATAACTAAACAATACATATTTTTTTCCCATTTCATGTCAATTATAAGGCAAAATGGCCTAAACACAAATGTAGCTCTTGACTTGCACAAAAGTAGAATGGAAGGAGGCCTTTTATTCAGCTACCATAAGGATTTTATTTAATAAAAATTGAAGGCTAGTTGGGAAAAGGCGAGATGATTAGAGTATTCATCATCATCTGTATCTTTTTTTCCTTCTAAAACAAAAATGTAATCACCAAAGTCAAGCTTAGTATTTACCTCGATGATTCCTACACCAAATCAGCCCCAAAGCTACAAATTTTGTGTTCCTAATTCTTTGTAGTAGCTTCGGATTGTGGTAGTAGTCCACAAGGTGCAACTTCTATTTCTGAATTCAATAATAAAAAATGAAGATTATAATCATACCAATTAAAATTGATGACAATTGCTGTAACAAATAAATGTTTATAAATTATGATGTAGATACACACCCTTTGATACTAAAGAGACTTTGTAGTACATAACGAATTCAACATACCAAGATTGAATACTCATCATCTTTTCATCATGAGTCATTAATGTCCATAGTCTATCGAAAACTAAATGAAGAAATTGACATTTCAAACTTTTGATGTCAAATAAACCAAGTATAAACCCCATAATTAGAAATGAACCTAACATCTAAAGTCTCTTCAATGCTCACGCAAACACTTATACAATTATATGAACAAAAAGACTCTCCAAAACAAAAAAAAAGAAAAAACTGAAAGAAACTGTCATACTAAAAGTAGATGAACACACTTACACGCTTAAAACAATTAGGAAATTCAAAAGAGCGAGAGACTCAACGGAGAACAACGATTCGCTGAATCGTCAGTTCACAATAACCTGAAATAACCTGAAGAACTTACACACTTAAAACAGTTATGAATCTCATTAAAGTTTCTTGAACTTACAAAAGAACTGCAATCAACAATCAGTATAAAGTTTCTTGAACCATTCAAATTTTATATTGTTTTGAAATGATGTTTGTTTTACCTTATGCTTTTCTTTGGCCGGAAAAACTTAGGACATCTATATGGTATCAAAAAATAATTATTTAAAAACATACATGCCGTAAAAAAAATTCCTTGAATCTAAAGAACCAACACATCTTCAATTATGTGGTAACACCCTAAAACCCACACACCAAACTTCAAGCCACAACGGGTCAAATCAGTAGAATGAAAAGTTGGGGTATTACCTAACTAACACGAATCAAAACCACAACATAATGTAATCTCCATTCGTGTGCATGTAAACACACAGATTCAAAACATGTTTTAAATCTGAACAATGAAATACCTGAATGTTGCCTGCTGTGAAGTGATTAACTGGGTCCATAAAGTGGCTGACTCCCATTCTTCTCTCTCACTCTC
Source organism: Helianthus tuberosus (assembly GCA_030545235.1). Lineage (NCBI taxonomy): Eukaryota > Viridiplantae > Streptophyta > Magnoliopsida > Asterales > Asteraceae > Helianthus > Helianthus tuberosus. The sequence continues at coordinate 68,021,178 of CM060437.1, forward strand.
TCTCTCTCTATCTATCTATAGAGATGGTAACAGATAGTAACATTAATCATTTGAAGACTTTATGCACCACAATGAAAATTAGGGTTCCTGGGGGTTATAAAAGGGGGGAAATGAAGGGATGGGGGAAAGACATAATTACCCTCATGTGCTTATCACGTGCCCATATTTAACAGGGTTATTTAACTGGGTTAGATGTAAATGACTAAACTTGCAACAAAATACCTAGTAAAGGACACCATCTGTCAACATTCGCTAAAAAGGACACTGCCTGAAAAGTGCTATAAAGATAAAGGACAAAACTTGTAATTTTTCCTTATTAAATTAACCACTACCCAAACACACGTCATCAAGCATTCAAACGAGTTATTGGCACATTCATAGAGCTCGCCTAAACAATCTAAGCAACCATTAACGTTGCGAAGCCCATGATAGTGTGTTAGTAGATCTATTGGCCTCACGACCCCATCCAGGATTCCCGAGTAAGTGGTCTGGATGGACAGACCCCGACAATCTAAAAGTTTATCAGTTGTGTCAAGGAGTTAGAAATAAGGGGGCACAATTGTGAACGCGTGTATTTAGTTTATATACTTGTATGCTTTAACATGTTTATGACCTTGTTGTTTGCAAACATTATTCTTGTTTATTCTTTACTTTAAAACCTATGTCTTACCAACTATATATGGTAGTTGACTCTCTCTAGCATGTTGTTCAAGTAATGGAAATTAAAGATTGTTGAATGCACATATAGAATGCAAGGATGCAGACCTAGTTAATTTAAAACAAAATATATTTTAGATATTTCCTATTTCTTTGTTTGTTGGATAATGTTTTGAGAACAACAAGCTGGGCTAAGAATATCCACAATTTAGACATTTATCTCCATCCTCGAAGCCATATTTCAACCAGATACACTGGAAACTAAAACACATTCAACCAATATCCTCATGTATCCACCACATAAACATTCACCATACAAATGAATCTCCATCTTAATCCCAAGAAAGGTATAAACTCGTGCTTCGAGAACTCCCGACAACTTATGGTGACACTAGCATATTTTTTTAGAACGGTAAATTTCCTTAATTGGGTCAGGTCATCTGTGGGATTTGAATCTAAGACCATCAAATCTAGATGTTTCTAAAGGCTTTTCCTCATACCAATTGGCCATCAACTCCATTAATAAACTAACACTAGCATATAATAAGTGACTTTAAACACAAATGCATTTAAAACTTAATCAACTTCTTTTTAATTTTCTCTTTAACTATGTAATAATTAAATGTACTACTTAATATTATACAAAATTGTAATGTATTTATTTGTATGATGATAAAAATCCAATAAAAAATCATAAAAATTAAATATAAGACTTTGTGACAATATGAAAAATATAAAAAGCTAGTAAGATGAAATGATTGCTTAAAGATTTTGTAAGAAGCTTTATAAGGCTGGTAGTAGAAAAATTTGTTTGAGGTGTTTCCTTTTAAGTGCAAATGCTTGATCTTAATCGAAAAACTACTTCGTGTTATCTCGATGTAAATTCATAACACGATTAATTAAAGTTATAATTTAAAAAAATGTGAAAATGAAATGTATATGCGTAAAACAAGGGTAATAATTAATGTGAGAATGAACTGTATATGTGTAAAACAAGAAAGTGTTTGCGTAATTAGTCCCTCTCCTTGTTGTAACATCACTGTTATGCGTAAAACAAGGAAGTGTTAACGTCATTAGTCCCTCTCCTTGTTGTACAAGTTTATATTTGTTTTTGAGTTTTGTGAAAATTTACTCTACAAAATTATTTTTACTTTTACAAACATTATATATTTAATATTGTTGTGAAAGTCCAAAAAAAAAAAAACTGAAAAAAGCTAGAGGATAATAGGCTTCCACGTGTTTGGTATACGGAGATGGAGGTGAACACCGCACCCCCTCTATAACCTTTCCAATTTCGGTGTGAAGTGGATCGAGCTCTTGATCATCATCCGAGCCGGCTATTGGGCCGGGCGGCCCGGGCGAAAGCCAAGGCCCAAAAGCTTTAAGGGGCCCAAAATTAAAAAAAAAGTATTTTAGTATATATAGTGGGCCTTGGGGAATACAGGAGCGCAAAAAGGAAAACACGGACGAGCATATGTGAACAACAACAATGCCCATTAATATCTTCATCTATGATAATTGAGCGCAAAAAAACATGGCATCAACAAAGCAACGACATCAATCTGATAATCAATTCACAATTCATATCTAAATTCGACATCAACAACAATCTGAGTGACTAGGGTTTCTATATTCTTGCAATCAATCTAAGAAACAACTCAGAATCTGAGTGACTAGGGTTTAAGTATCACATAAAAGGTGAATCAAACTTATTATGTTTCTCAGTTTCTTTTTATTAGCGTTGGACATATAGTTGATTTTGAGACTTGTTTTAATGTTTTACATTAACAAATGGCCCAGGCCCCCAACTCCAATTCTTATAGTGTGGTTAAAGTGGATGACCAATAGACCAAACGATTGGATATTAAGTCCATTTGCCAAACTTTGTGCCTTTTTAATTAATAGAAAGAACTAGAAGTTGAAAAAAAAATTAATAATTAATAAATTATGTTATAATCAAACAAATAGTTCAATAGGATATTGTTGTTTTATATTGATTGATTAGTATAATCAAAAGGATAATAAATGATGACATCATTTGGTTTTTTAATTTTTTATTTAAATAGTTAAAGTAAATATTCTAAATGACCAATTTTTTTTATTAACTTAGTGTGTATGTGATGTATATGCTTGTTTCATTTGCTTGAGCGAGTTATGTGGACATATCACATATGTATGTATGTTCGATAAGGTCTATTTGTGCAAAGTTAAATGTTTAAAACTTTGATGTATAAATTTTTGCAAGTTGAATTGAAACTTACATGTCTGAAACTTTTATTTTGTCTAGAAATTATGCCTCCGGTTCCCAAATACAAATACCTATCCGGTAGTCTAAAACTTAAATAGAAGAAGCTAGAGGAGGACAAAAGAAAGGCTGACGAAGTAAAACAAAATCGCATAAACAAGTTTTTCACAAAACAACCTCAAAGTTCTAGTTCTAGTGTGGATGCTAATGCGGGTGAAGATGATGTTAATGTTAATAAGGATGAAGTTAATGTGAGCGAAGATGATGTTAATGTGGATGAAGCTAATGTGGGTGAAGATGATGTTAATGTTAATGTGGATGAAGCTAACGTGGGTGACGATGATGTTAATGTTGAGGTGGATAAGGATGAAGATGATGTTAATGCTAATGTAGATGAAGCTAATGTGGGTAAAGATGATGCTAATGTGAATCCTAGTGTTGATATTTTTTATCCTAAAACTTGGGATGGGCTTAATCCTAACTTGAAAAATGAATTGGTTATCAAAGGTCCAAAAAGAGATTTGACTATTGATAAGGGTCCTGTGGATAAACTTGGAAGACGATTTTCTAGAGTGATGTATACTATAATTCTATCAAATAGGGAGAAGCTTGATAGAAAATGGTTAGTGTATTCGAAAGAGCTTGACAGACTCTTTTGTTTTTGTTGTAAACTTTTTAGACAAGGGCATCCGAAAGGAGGTTGGATAATGAAGGTTATGCGGATTGGAAGCATGCTTCTCAAGGTCTTAAAGAGCATGAAGTTAGCTTTGAACATCTCAAGAATATGAATCAATTGTTTGAAATGTGTTAAAGGTTGGAATGCAATAAAACAATTGACAAAGTATCATATGAGCAATTTAAAAATGAAAGAGATTATTGGAAAGAAGTCATATTTAGGATTATTGCACTTGTGAAATTTCTTGCTAAACATGGTTTAGCATTTCGCGGATCAAATGAGAAGTTGTATCAACATGGCAATGGAAACTTTTTAGGAATGGTTGAGATGTTGGAAGAGTTTGACCCAATTATGAAAGAGCATGTGCGACATATCGTGCGTGATGAACTCCATGTACATTATCTTGGGCACAATATCCAAAACGAGTTAATACAATTACTAGCTCATCAAGTTAAAACAAAAATCATCAAGAAGATAAAGCAAGCAAAGTATTACTCCCTAATACTCGATTGCACCCCCGATGTAAGTCACCAAGAACAAATGTCGATAATTGTGAGATATGTGAATTTTAGCACTAATTTTGTGATCGTTGAGGAAACTTTTTTAGGGTGTTTGGTTGTTGATGATACTACCAGTAAAGGACTTTTTGAAGTTACTTCTAAGGAATTAGAGTCTCTAGGTCTTGATATCAATGATATGCGTGGTCAAGGCTATGATAATGGAGCAAACATGAAGGGAAAACATAGTGGAGTTCAAAGGAGATTCTTAGAAAAAACCCTAGAGATTTGTATAGTGCTTGTGGTTGTCATAGTCTTAATCTTGTATTGTGTGATATGGCTAACACTATTACAAAGTCTAGAGAATTTTTTGGAACAATACAACGGATTTATACTATTTTTGCCACCTTATTAATAGGTGGCAAATATTGAAAGACAATGTTAAAGAATTGACTCTTAAGTCATTGTCTACCACTCGTTGGGAAAGTCGTGTAGATAGTATTAAGCCTATTAGAACTCAACTTGTAGATGTAAGAAAAGTTTTGAAGGAAGTTAGGGCCTCCGATAAAGATGCTAAAATTCAAAGCGAAGCTAAATCACTTGAAAAGCATGAGGTTGGTGAGTTTGAATTTTTGGTACAGATCGTCATCTGGTATGAAATATTATCAAATATGAATGTGGTGAGCAAAAAGTTGCAATCAAAGGATGTGGTTCTTGATGTTGCTATTGATGAAGTGGACAAACTGATTAAATACTTTAAAAAATATAGAGGAGAGGGGTTTTCCAAGGCAATTGATGAAGCTATAGAAATTGCCAATGAAATGGGTGTTGATGCGGAATTCCCTCAAAAACGTGTGATACGTAGGAAAAAACAATTTGATGAGAATTCAAATGTAGAAGAAGTTTTATTTTCACTCGATGAGGATTTTAAAGTCAATTACTATTTATGTATTGTTGATCAAGCTATAGGTTCTCTTGAAACAAGATTCGATCAATACAAAAAATTCAAAAATTCATGGGGTTTTTTTGTTTCCTAAAAAGTTGAAAACACTTGATGAAACCACTCTTAAGTCTTGTTGTTATCGTCTTCAAGATGCATTAAAATATAAAGAAGAATCGGACATTGATGCTAATGAACTTTTTTTGGAGTTGAAGTTGATCGAGACATTCTTACCGAGTTACATTGTTAGACCTTTTGATGCTTTAAACAATATCAAGCGGCTTGGTCATTTCCCTAATGCTATAAATGCATATAAAGTTCTTTTGATAATTCCGGTAATGGTGGCATCTGCGGAAAGAAGCTTTTCAAAATTGAAGTTGTTGAAGACTTATTTACGATCGACGATGTTGCAAGAAAGACTTAACGGATTGGCGATGATATTTATTGGAAACGAAATATTAGAAGGTATAGAATAATATAAAGACTTGATCGAGAGTTTTGCTTCCAAAAATGCTAGGAGTGCCGCACGATTCACTTAAGTAAGTTCGATCATTTTGTTACAACACTTTTGTTTTGTTTATTTTATAACAATGATTGTCGTATTGTGATTTCTTGATATATAATTGATGAGTTTATATTATAGGTTTGCGCCCAATTTTCTTGCCGTGGCCCAAAAGAGTTTTATCATTCTCGAGGACCGCCCTGATCATCATCATCATACATATATATATATATATATATAGGGTAGGGATCCTAAGAGAAGTCCACCTTATTTGAGAAACTTGAGAAGCAATCTGGACCACACATTTTCCCTAAGCAAAAAATGCAAAAAAAAAGGTGAAAAAAATGCAAAATTTTTTTTTTTTTTTTTTGAAAAATCGCAACTTTTTCTTTAAGGATTAAAAAAAAAATTTTTTAAAAAAATTTGGATTTATACACATGTGTATATTGTTAATCTTTTAACTATACATATATGTATATTGTCAATTATACATATATGTATATACATGTTTAAAATTGAAAAAAATGTGTATATTGTTAATCTTAAACCATAAACCCTAAAGCTAAACCCTAAAGCTAAACCCTAAAGCTAAACCCTAATTCTAAACCCTAAAACTAAACCCTAATGCTAAACCCAAAAGCTAAAACTAAACACTAAAGCTAATGCTAAACCCTAAATACTATTGCTAAACCCTAATACTAAACCCTAATGTTAAACCCTAAAGCTAAACCCTAAACCATAAAACTAAACCCTAAACCCTAAATGCTAATGCTAAACCCTAAATAACACTTATTTTTCAATTTTAAACATGTATATACATATATGTATAATTGACAATATACATATATGTATAGTTAAAAGATTAACAATATACACATGTGTATAAATAAAATAAAAAAATTTTAAAAAAAATTAATTCTTAAAGAAAAAGCTGCGATTTTTCAAAAAAAAAATAAAAAAAAAATTGCATTTTTTCACCTTTTTTTTTGCATTTTTTTGCTTATGGAAAATGTGTGGTCCAGAATGCTTCTCAAGTTTCTCATTTAGCCTACTACTTCTCACATGATCCTTATCCTATATATATATATATATAGAGAGAGAGAGAGAGAGAGACACACACTCTTGATCAGCATGCTCCTCTTCTTCTCTCTCCACACACACACACACTCTTGATCATCATGCTCCTCTTCTTCTCTCTCCACACACACACACACACACATATATATATAGGGGATAGTTCAAATGAAAACCACTTTTATTGTGAAAACTCGAAAACTAACTAAAAAAAGGCTAAAAACACACATATATAGGGGATAGTTCAAATGAAAACCACTTTTATTGTGAAAACTCGAAAACTAACTAAAAAAAGGCTAAAAAACACACAAAATTTCTTTTTTTTTGCAATTTTTTATAAAAATCGCAGGTTTTTTTATATAAAAAAAAAGTTTTCAAAAAAAAAAAAAATTTTGTACACATGTGCAGTATTACACATGTGCACTACAAAAAAAAATTGAAATTTTTTTTTATATATAAAAATCTGCGAAAATTGTTATGCAAAAACAAAATTTGGTATGTTTTTTTTTTTGGCTTTTTTAATTAGTTTTCGAGTTTTCACAATAACTAGTGGTTTTCATTTGAACCTTCCCCTATATATATATATAGGGTGAGAGTTGGCTACAAAGTCCATTTTTCCTACAAGGTCATAAACACACTATAATGTCAACCATAAAACACACCTAAAACCCACAAATAACATAGTGAAGTTACTAAAACACCATATTTTTGGGTTTTGTGTTGTGTTTTGGATGATAAGGCTTTGATTATCGAATGACTAACATTAGTGTGTTTTATGTTGTTTATCATGTTGTGTTTTATATTCATAGCAGTACGATGGTGTGTTTGAAGTTTTTAAGGACTGTTAGGGTTTTGATATTGTGTTTTAGTGATCGCCATTATGTTATTTGTGGGTTTTAGTGTAACACCTCGCAAATTTCGGGTTTTATATTAAAACGACACGTGTCATGTAAGACAAAAACGCGTTGAGAACCCGGATTTAATAAAGATGTTTTCGGTAGGATTTAAAGTGGCGTCATGTTAAAATATTACCTCTGAACACCTCAATTATAAATCCCAATACCCGATATAATATTTTACACATCTATGCACCCTCAATTCAGGGAATTATTGCCAATAATGGAATTGCAAAAGTATGAGGTGATCCCACGATGAAAAGCAATGGTAAACCGATGTTTTCGGGTCTTGTATATGCAATCAAGTGAAATAATGGATGATGGTAGGGTATGTTACAGTATTAGACACTTATTGGAGGTCCCCTATTGATAAAATAAGTCCACAAGTCGTATATAACGGCTGCCCCTTCGAAACACAACAAACAAAAATCAAAAATCTGATTTATATGTCTCAGGCGGCCCGCCTGAGACTTGGTTGTTCGGAACGCGGGCCGCTTCCGGCCTACATATACGGGAAAAACAGGCAGCAGCCTGTTTAGTGCGATTGTGACCCTTTCAACCGGTTTCTCTGCATGTGCATGGCCCCTAGACATCCCTACACACTACTTACAAGTGTTGATCAATTGTGGATGGCCCTAGACTTGGTTGTCACTCTCTTGTGGTGCTTGATTCTTGTATATAAAGGACCTTCAAGTGCAACATTCATTCACACATCATATTCAAGCATTCTGATTATTTGGGGAGCTTGCAAACTGATCAAGAGCCTTTCTAATCATTCATTAACCATCTAGTAAGTTGCCTAACCTTTCTAAATTAATTCTAGCTTAGTAATTAGCTTAAAAGTCAAACCGACGTAACTACGGTTTGACTTCGCGATTAATTAACGATAGCTCAGTCGTGTGTCGAATTAAAAGTACCGTTAGATAGGTAATTATATGGGTATTAAACCCTTATAAGGGCAAGTACCAAATCCAGACCTAACTAGGTCGTTTGTCGGGTCAAACGTTGACCGAAAAAGTCAACAGAATTACAAAATGCGATTTAATGCACGACTAGCAATCCGCGAGGCGTGCAACCTGTTTTAAACTTAATATAACTTGGTAATAAGTATAAAAACTTGTCTACGCTTGCCCGACTCGACAAATTTCTGTTTAAACCCGGTTCAGAACCGAAAGGCGCAAAACTTTGACTTTTGCGTTGACTTCGGTTCTGACCCGTTTTAGTTGGAATTAGACATGCCTTAAAGTCTCATTAGGGTTGGGTTACATGCTAGTATAAGTCTCTGTACTTGTTTCATTGATTATCCGATGCATGCACACGTTTCCGTTAATCGCTTAAATTGGACCATAACGCCCTTATGACCCTACAACGAGAATTTTGAAAATGTGGAAGTACTATAATCTTAGTTACTGATTATTTAGCATGTACGTAAATTTTCACGTCAATCGGAGGTCTAGATTAGGAAATATGCGCATTAGCGTGAATAATAAACTTTTTATTAATTAAACGGCGCGATTAGCGCATAGCCTATCTAAACCCAATTTTCGGTACCAAAACTTTTACCCACTGATGTTAAATAATATGTTGGGATTTTTGAAGATTTTTAATTATTTTTAAACTGGTCTTAAGCTAGGCTTATCGCGTTGATTCGGTTAATACCGAATATAACCTTTTAGGCCATAAAACGAGTTTTACGAATCCAATTGATTCCAATCCAATGGCCACTGATCTAAAATAATAAATATAGGATTTTGAGCCTGTTTTACTGATCAGAAAACTCAGATTGGTATTTTAACCCGTACGTCGCTTAAAACGGCTTTATACGCGTATTAAACGCGTAGTTTGGTATTAAAACCATTTTGACACGTAAGACTTAATACCAATAGACATAACCTGTTAAATTAAGATATTTTTCTGATTTAATCAGACCCATACCTCAGAAGTATTATAAGTCTCTTTTATAACCTTTAAAATGACCAAAATACCCCTACGGGGCATAATTAGGGAATAAACTCGTTACGGGCATTATGGAAGATATCATAATGATATCACAACATATTTGAAGCGTATTAACTTAGGAAACCTGTTCACGACCCTTTCGGTTACCCGTTATGCATTTTACGCGTTCGGTTCGGTTTATGTAACTAGTTTGCATAAACTAGCCGAAACGGGTCAAACGATATCATTTTTATTTCAAAATCCAGAATGTGAGTAGTAAACCCATATTAAACAAGTCTTCAAACTTGTCGGGTCTAAATCACATTCTATCCGGTCTTCGCTTAATCGTGCGTACGAACCGTATCTTTGAAACTAGCCGGTCTAAGCTTAAGCATAATTAAAGACCCGCTAGGATTCTAATAGGTTATATTTAACCTTCGTTCCAGATTAGGAGAAACAGTAAAAGCTACCTGCTATTTGATTATTGTGACTATACTTTGCATCAAGGTAAATACTTTTAACTTATTTTCCCTATACGGGCTTGGGTTACGGTACATAGCGTACCGCTTGATCGGGCATCAAATCTTCCACGCTTAGTGGTTAATTGAATAATTTGATCGGCTCATTTTAAACAGATGTGTTTACTTTACAGCCTTTGGGGGGTTAATGACCATGTCCCGGATATCCTCGGCATTATCTTACGAGATTGCCACGACCTGAGCACGGGGTGTAGGCGTACTCCCGTGTATAACTCACTTACAGTGGTGTGTCTATTGATCTTTAACCCGGATACGTCCGGGCTACTGAACGCATAAGTAACATGTAAATCGTTAACAAGATTATCATATAAAATAATTCTCCCAAGTTAAACAAAATGTTTATGCCATGTGCATCCAAACCAATTTTCAATCATTTTATAAAATGAGTCAGTTGAATGTATTTACCAGTGTAAACTGACGTATTTTCCCAAAAAGATTAAATGCAGGTACTAGGCGAAATAGGCTGGGAGTCTCCTAAGCATCACTAGAAGTCTCGCAAACTTAAGATGCCGATGTCTGTTGAACCATAAACAATATTTTTATTATTCGATCCTACTGTGGATAAACACCGGATAATTGTGACTTTGTTTACAATAAATAAATTCGGTTGTATCTTATTTAAATTTGCTTTCGCTGTGCATTATTATATTGTGTTGTTTGACTATTACGTTGCCAACCACGTCACGATACTCCCCCACCGGGCCCACCGGTGACACGTGGAAATCGGGGTGTGACATTTAGTGTGTTTTATGGCTAAAATTGTGGTATTTTATGACTTTGTACACTTTGTAGGAAAAATGTACTTTGTAGCCGAACCCCACCCTATATATATATATATATATATTACAAAGGGCTAAATTCTAAGAAAGAATAGGAGTTAGACATGTGACAATCATTAAAATTTAGAGCGGAAAGGTTTAAGAGTAATAAAAAATTAGTCTAATATGGATAAAACACCATATACATTTTTAACATGCAAAATAAAACACCATGTACCATTTAAAGTTTGTTTTGATATTATAAAATGTTGGATCGTCGTGTGACCCAAACGAGTCAATCAGAAGAGTTATACATCAATAACAAAGGCGGAATCAGTGAAATTGACGTTAAAACAACTTGATCCTTCTTAATTATCCTTTTATTACTGATTTCAAAGCTTTTTACAGATCAAATGACAAACGGTCAGCACCTCGGCTCTGAAATCTCAAAGTAATTCCGTATCAAATGACACACTAGGCTCAGGTATATATAGTGTTGGTAATTCCGTTTGAAAGTGGCACTGGCCATTTCAAGCGGAATTAAACTTGTTAATTTCGTTCGAAACTGCCAGTGGCACTTTCAAGCGAAATTACATGCAAACATATATAAAACCCTAATTTCTAACCCGCTGAGCACTGGTTTATCCTATCTAGACATAAGACTCGATAAAGACGAAGTTAACAGACATTTATGCACCAACAAACTCCCCCTTGGATGTTGACGAAGTCTTCGGCGTCGAGTCTTTAGACTTGATCTCTTTCCAATTTGTCTAACAATGTAAGCTTCCTTCAAATCTTCTCTTCTTCCATCAACAGCTAGCATGAATCACAGAATCTGAATCTTTGACAACCTTCAAACTCCCCCTTGAATGTAGATTCAGGAACTGTATCTGACTTTCTGTTTTCAGACTCCCCCTCTCAGTTAGCTGAGATTTTGCTTAGCTGTTATCTCAATATCAAAACTGTTACCTGCACAATCTCTACCTAAACATAAGGTTTATGATTATAACAGTTTCAATTCAAACTTACCATTTTACTTCATTTAATGGTCTTATCAGTTTTTAGAAATCCACTTAAGTATCCAGGTTCAAATTAATGACCCTAAGAACTTAATTTGTCTACCAAGTCCAACTTAATGACCCTTGTTGACCTGAAATAAATCACACTGACATTTTTTACAAACTAGTTCAAACAATTTTCTGAAATTTACAAGTCTCAATTTAATGAACTTGTTTTGACTTTTCAATTTCACAAATTTAATATGTTAAGCTCACAACTCATCTTCCAGCTCAGAAACTTCCTGCATCTGCTTCAAATTGTGAATCTGAAGATCAGCTTTGCACTTTGGTTTGTCAAAAATAAAGCAGAAATGTGAAATCTTTTTGGATTTTTAATAAAGGTTTCTAAACTAGAATGCTTAACAGAAATAAAATGCAGTAAATGTAAACTATTTACAAACATATTTTTGGTGAGCGTGTTAGGGAATCATATCAGCTGTCGACAAGTCACAAGTACCTTTAAGCTTTAATTTCATACTCACAATTAAACAATTCACTTAGATTGTCGATATACTGATCCACTTAAATTCTCACACAAATTTCAATCTGTCTAGGATACGAATTAGGTGAATTAAGAACTTAAACTCATGATGAAACAATTGTTAACCGGGTAGGGTTAACTCACTGGTCTCGTCAAGAGGGTTAATCCCTTCTTTCCGAGGATCGCTGGCTGGATCGTTTGGTGGTGGGTTTCCTGCACAAGGAAACAAGCCGTGACTCGTAACAAGGAGGATGGGGTGAGGGGTGCTCCTTGTTACCACTCTCCGGCGTGAGAATCAGTAATTTGCTTGGGAAGCAAAGTATGATAGTAGTAGTATTGAGAGAGTTGAGAAGTGATACCTCAAACCTGGTTTGGGGTGAGTATTTATAGCCGAGGAGTGAAGGAGGGTAGTTGAGTAGCTAGTCTGACATCGCACAGCTATTTGCAGGTGTGTCAGACCTGTCGGATACTGTGGTGATGCCACGTCCTGCTGTGGTGTCAGACTGTTGTTCATACGTGGGCTGGTAGGCGACTGTTCCCAGTGCCACTTGCACTGTGGTGTCAGACCCACTTGCCTTGTAGGCAGGATGCGGTGCCAAGCCGCATCGCTGCTTGCGGTCATTGATGTTGTTCCCGCATTGGTTGTTCCATCCATGATTTGCGCGGGATGCGGTGTTGTGCCGCATCGCCTGTCGAGTGACTGTTACTGTTGTCCAGATCCCTTGTCGTGACGAAAATGTTCATAGGATGCGGTGCGAGGCCGCATCGCTATGCGTAACATTAGTTTCCGTCCCTAAGGTAAGTCTTCTCATCAATGGACAGATTGGACCGTAGTGTTCGCGTGTGCCCACGCGGACACTGGAGAGTTTATTGCTGTTGGAGGTTTTTTGATGAGGGTAATGGTCATTCGCGGTCATGCTGACGCGATATTTGGGACCATACCCCTTCAACTCATTCATGTGTCCCACCTCTTGATTATACTCCCGTATCCAGAACCCAATATTCAGTCTTACAGGTGAGTATACCACAGATGATATCTGTAAGGGGTTAAATTGTGAGGGCCGTGAGAGCTCAGGTCAGAACTTCTGTTCAGCAGAGAGATGACGGCTTCGACTTTTGGTGTGTCCCCTTTAGAGGATCTTTTTTACAACAGCACATGATTAGCATTTTGCAATGTTTCATCATTTTTTATGCTGAGGGCGATGCTATGTTTCAAGCAAGCATAAAGTATTATACGGGGACTAGGCCATTGCTTCCACAAAATCAGAAGTCCCGGGATAATACCCCAGATATCACTGAGTATAAAGACCTAGTATCTCAGAAAGAGGGATCTTTCAAACGAAATTTCAGGGGTTACCTATATATCCAAGTAGTGTTCCCCACAACATAAGCAAGTAAAAATTTAGATTTATATCCCGAACAAACCTACTAAATGTGTAAAAACCTATCGGCACATCATCAGCGAGACTATTTAAAACTTTTAAACTTTACATATCTTTAGCATACCGTAACTGTCAAGCCAATGTACTATCATTTTCCCTTTTTACACAAGCTCTTTTATGATTTTCTATTGTTTTTGTATTTTGAAAATATCTCTTTATTTTGGATTTTTAAAATTTTTTACTGTTTTTGTATTTTCTGAAAATATTACCCTATACTCCCCCTAAATACCAAAACAAGTAAAAAATTGACAAACCATTGCAGATTGCTTCTCAACATCATCATCTACAGTGGTACCTTCATCAACGCCAAGAATCTCTTCCAACACCGATAAAAGCTTCATACCGTTCAATTTTAACAAATATTGAAAACGAGTTTTGTCAAACGCTTTGGTATGTAAATCAGCTTTTTGTTCGTCAGTGTGAATTTTCTCAATTCGTATCAACTTCTTCTCGAAACAATCTCGGATGAAATGATGACGAATTTCAATGTGTTTCGTTTTAGCGTGATGAACTGGTTTTTTAGTGATGTTTATCGCTGCCTCATTATCAACAAAGATAGGGGTGTTAAGAAATTGCAAACCGTAGTCACGCATCTGTTGCTGGATCCACAAGATCTGAGAGCAGCAACTGCTAGCAGATACATATTCAGCTTCACATGTGGATAAAGCTACAGAGGTCTGCTTCTTGCATTGCCAGGTGACCAATCGTGGTCCGAAAAACTGGCACCCCGCTGTTGTTGACTTTGTGTTAACTTTGCAGCATCCAAAATCGGAATCGGAATAACCTTCAAGCGTAAAATCGCCTTCTCTTGGATACCACAACCCCAATGATGGAGTTCCCTTCAGGTAGCGTAATATCCTTTTGACAATCACCATATGCGAAGCTCTCGGGTTAGATTTAAATCTTGTTGCGAGGCAGGTTGGGTACATGATATCGGGTCTAGAAGCTGTCAAGTACATCAGCGATCCGATCATGGAACGATACAACGTTTCATCTACCTTCTCTCCGGTGAGATCAGGGTTTATCCCATGGTTCGTTGCTAATGGGGTGGAAGCTGGAGTAGAACTTGACATCCCAAATTTCTCTAAGATATCATGAACGTACTTCGTTTGATGTATGAATATTCCCTTAGGTAGTTGATCAACTTGAAGTCCCAAGAAGAATTTCATCTCACCCATCGATGACATTTCAAATTTTTGCTTCATAACTCTTTCAAAATCTTTGCACAGATTTTCATTTGTAGACCCAAATATGATGTCGTCCACGTATATTTGAACTATCAGAAGATGTCCATCGACTTCTTTGGTGAAGAGAGTGGCATCCACTTTTCCACGGATGAAGTTGTTGGCTAGCAGGTGTTGAGACAATGTCTCGTACCAAGCTCTCGGGGCCTGGTGTAAACCATAGAGCGCCTTATCTAGCAAATAAACCTTGTCTTTGTGGATTGGATCGGTGAAGCCCGGTGGCTGTCCGACATATACCTCCTCTTTTACCTTCCCATAGAGAAACGCCGATTTAACATCTAGCTGATAAACTTTAAAATTTTTCCAAGATGCAAATGCTAGGAAGATTCTGATCGCTTCAAGTCTAGCAACCGGAGCATATACTCAGTGAAATCTATACCCTCCTGCTGACTGAAACCCTGGACTACGAGTCGAGCTTTGTTACGAATAATAACCCCTCGATCGTCTCTCTTAAACTTGAACACCCATTTGGTGTTTATCTTCCTTTGACCATCTGGGAAATCTACCAATTTCCACACACCCAACTTCTCAAACCGACTCAACTCTTCTTGCATAGCATGGACCCAAGAATCTTCAGTTAGCGCCTCTTTGTATGTTCGCGGTTCGATCTGCGAAATAAAACAACTAGGTGAAAACTCAGTTTGTAAATGAGCAACTGTAGAATAAAAACAAGTAAGGCCTTGGTCAATTTGTCATCTAGTGCGAACGCCTGATTGTAATTCTCCAATAATCAACTCTTCTAGATGATACGAAAGAGTTCTCGGCATCACCTCGCCTGGAACATCTACCTCGCCTTCCAAATTTGTAACATTCTGATTTGCACCTTGTTCACTGACTGGAATTGTTTGACTTGATATCTGGATCTGCTCCCCTCAGAATCTGAATCTCCACGATCAAATATCGGTCTATTATCAGATTCTAGATTATCATTGACTGCTGTCTGATTTTCAGGAGCTTGCTGAATCTCATCATGTTCTCCAGCATTGTTTGGACCAACTTCATCATCATTTGAAGCTTGTCGTTGACGAATGTAAGTTTCTGCTGGAAATCTTTCCTGCGATTCTTCATATTCTCTCAAAAAATCAAACTCGTCAAAGAAATCTTGTTCTTCTTCAATGTCAAACGAATCCCACAAAGTATCGTAATTAAAACGCCATGAGTCGCCTGGATTCTGTGGTGGCATGGTATAACCTTGACACTCAACATTATGTGCTTCGATTATCCGCTTCAAGCTTGGAACAAAGACTCGTTTCAATGGACTTGAGTAACCCACGGAAATTCCTTCAATGCTCTTTGCACCAAACTTTCCAAAAGGCTCTAGAACAGTGCAGGGAGACCCAAACGGTTCTAAATACTTTAGGTTCTGTTTGCGGTTTTTGATCAGCTCGAAACATGTTTTGTTGAATTTCTTCACAGTGAGAACCCGATTGAGTGTATAGCAAGCGGCTGATACTGCTTCTACCCAAAAGTTGACAGGTAGTTTGGAATCAGCAAGCATCGTCCTGGCCGTTTCAATTAGCGTCCTGTTCTTTCTTTCAGCTACTCCATTCTGCTGCGGAGTGTAAGGAGCACTAAATTCTTGCAGTATACCTCTCTTATCACAATATTCTTCCATCTTGTTATTCTTGAACTCTGTACCGTTATCACTCCTGATTCTTCTGATTCGGGTTTGGTACAAGTTTTCAATTTTTCTGAACAACAGCATCAAACTATCAAATGTCTCATCTTTTGACTTCAGAAATGATACCCATGAAAATCTTGAGTAGTCATCTGTTACTACTAGACAGTAAAGATCTCCAGTAATACTTTTGACTTTTACAGGACCAAACAGATCCATATGGAGTCTTTCTAGCAGTCTTGAGACTGAGTTGACTTTCTTTTGAGGATGTGATTTCTTCTTTTGCTTGCCTTTAATGCAGCTAATGCACTCTCCTTCAAGATGAAAACCTTTCACATGAACACCAGTAACTAAGTCGTTATGCACCAGGTGATTCATTTTTCGTAAGTGAATATAGCCCATCTTTCGATGCCATAACTGTGATTCTCTTTCTGTTGCTCTTGACATAAAACAGTGAGCCTGACCCGTGGTAGTAGTAGCTACGCTCATGTCCAACACGTACAGATCATTGACTCTGGGTGCTCTCATGATAACCCATTCTTCGGGAACAACAAATCCCTGTTTCAAGATCAAACATTCTTTGTCTGTAAAGTGCATTGTATACATGCGATCACAAATCTGAGAAATACTCAAAAGATTGTTTTCAAGCTCGGCGATGTAGTTAACTCTTTCAAACGTAACAATGCCATTAGATAGAGTTCCTTCACCAACTATTCGACCACCTTGATTGCCTGCAAAACCTACATAACCTCCATTAAACCCTCGAACATCGTACAATAAGGTCTTCTTCCCTGTCATGTGCCGAGAAGCTCCACTATCCATAATCCAACGTGAAACGGATCTTGGAAGCTCCTGCACATATTCACAAACATTTAGTTAGATTTTGATGCTACCCAGGCCTTTTTTGACTCAGGTAGGTTGACTTTGATGTGAGTTTTAGCAGTGTAAAGTGGCGGAAAATTCTTGTCATTCATTTTTAAGCTCTCCTCATATCCAATCTCAACCTCTTTGTATAAAAAGAAATCATTTTTAGAGGTTGACCAGATGATTGATCTTTCTTTGGTACATACTTCTTTTCAGAAGTAGTAGCCTCTTGTGGTACAAATTTCTCATAGTAATCCACAGGTACATACATCTTCTCAGTTGAAGATGATGTTTTTGCAGTCTCATAAACCTTTGGTTTTGAAAAACTTGATTCTTTTTCAACTGATTTTGGTTTCCATGCTTGTTGAGACGAAGCAACCCGTTTGTAAAATTTGTCAATTTTAGTTACCACATTCTTTACAGATTCATTTTTGAACTTGTTCTCATTTTTCAAAATTTTCTCAACAACCATTGGAGCTTTCCCTTTTGCATCAACTTTCTTTTTCTGACTTTCAACAACTTCAGACTTAGGCTTAAAGTTGGTGCACTTTCGTGCAATGTGTCCAATTTTATTGCACTTGAAGCATGTACGAGTATCAACTACCCGACTTATGCCTTCAGTCTGAGGCTGTGAGGCCTTTTCCTCAAAAAACTGTTCATTTGTTTTTGAAAAAATCTCAAATTCTTGCTCGGAATGAGAACTCGAGCTTTTTACAAACACCTTTTTCTCTACAAACTTCTTGTTTTGAAAATTTCTTCTTTGATTTTTCTTACCACCCTGATATCCACCCAACCATCTGTTTTGATAGTTGTTAGAAAAACGCAGTGGTACAACAGGTTTTTTATAATAAGATTTATCTTTTTCAAAGTTCAAATGCCTCTTTGTACTTTTCAAACTTTCAATCTCAGACACATCAATCTCAATCAACTTGAACACATTTCTCAATTTTCCAACATTCACATTCTCCAAAGGAAAATCACGATCCGAATACAACTTATCAGATCCTGCCATCTTGTACATCACAAGATGTGTTTTTTCACTTAAGTTGTTTTTGGATTTTGATTTTGGAATATATTTATCCAAAAAGCATTCATCATCCTCAGTAGTGTCACTTTCAGATTTCAAAACACTTTCAACCACACTTTTAACAACTTCTGATTGAACACTTCCTTCATCAGATGATGAAGTGAATGTAACATCAATTCTGTCTGGAAGTTTAACCTCATTTTCTTCTTCATCATTAATGAACCCTGATTTTTTCTTTGAAAATTTGTTTAAAACTGGTGGTGGAACCTGATGATACCCCACCCCAGCTCCATCAGAGTATACATCTTCGCCTGCTTTGTTCTTCCCAATTGGTTTAGGAATGATATGTTGAAGAACAAAACTTGCGGAGCTGTAACTGTTCAGTTTCAACTGGATGCGTTCATTTTCAATTTTAGCTTCTTGAAATTGAAGCTTCAACTTAGCAATTTCATCCAGTTGTTGGTTGATTAGCTCTTCTTTAACCCTAAGAACACCTGACAATTGCACATTTTCTGTGTATGTCTTACCATTTCTTTCATCAGAATCTTTAACCGTTCGTTTTAGCTTCTCAAAATTTTCTGACAGTTGACGATTTTCATGAATTAACTTTTCGTTTTCTTTCCTAATTCTTTCTCCTTCAATTTTATCATTTTCGATTTTCTCAGTTAATTCTTTTACTCGATCATTTGAAGATTTTAACATTTTGTCACGGTTTACGATCTGATCCTCAACATCTCTGACTCTTTTTGTCAGCTCTTCGATCTTTTTACCTTTAAGGTAAGCAATTGTACTACAAACCTTGTAGTCTTTCATGCAATTTTTGCAGTCACTCTCAGTTTTAGCTTTCTTACCTGACTCATTGACTGAATCATTCTGACTGACCTTGCTTTTAGACTCAATGTCAGAACCAGAAACTACCTCTAGCTCTTTTGCAGCAAACACTTTGTCAGCCATTTTCTTCAAATTTTCTGCAGTAAACTCTTGTGTCGTGTCAATAATCCCATTATCAACTTTCTTTGACTGCGACTCTTTTTCTTTTTCTTCAGCTTCTCCTCCTCCCCACCACTCTCTCTGTCTAGCTTCTTCTTCCTCAGCAATTTGTTTGGTGAGAACTTCAACATCAAGAGACTTTGGATCAATAGCAATGTTTCCATTGGGATCAAGGTAACATTCTCTATCAGCATCCCATCTTTTCGCCTATTTTGCTTCTCTGTATATATAACCGGCTTTAATCATCCTGTCTTGAGCTTTCATTTTTCTGTTGATGTATTTCTCTTGTTCGTTTCTGCTATCTCTGAAAGGAACAGCTTTTGTTACAAACGCATAGCCCACTGCATCCTCTTCCGGTAACACTTGACTCCAATCATATCCCTCATCGTCATAGATAACAGCAAGTGCTCTGGATTTTTCTTTGGGATTTTCTTCTATCTGCTTCATTCTGGGGGGTTCAGATTTGTTCTGATGATAGATTGCTCTTTTGTAGTAATCCTCTCTGAATGGATTGGCAATATCATCAGCAGGTGCATTTCGACATTCACGTTTAAAATGTCCCTTTTGTTTACATCTGAAACATGTGACATTTGATTTATCAAACCCAAGTTTTGTAGACGGTCCTCCAATTGAGTGTCTGCCTGTAATCTCCATGAACCTTTGAGCTCGTCTAACCGCACTAGCCATACACCACCTGATATCGATCAACTCCATCTCCTCTGGGTCTATCTGATCATAATCCTCCTTGGTGAGGTCTTGGTTTTAAAAAGCGCGCCTTAAGTGCGCTTAAGCGCGAAGCGCATCTAGGCGCAGTCTGGATCGCCTTGTGTGACATAAGGCGCACTATGTACAAAAAGCGCAGTTGAGGCGTGTTTTTTAGGGGAAAATCGACCTAAGGCGCAGGCTGAGGCGCACGCTTTTTGGACATGGGTTGTTTCTATGCTCTGCACAGCTTTTTTTTTTAAACCTGGCTTTAAGACCAAAAAAAAAAGGGCTTTAAGACAAAAAAAAAAATGAAGGTTAAATGCAAAAACTGGCCCACGCGTGCCTGGGGTTTTCGGAGCTGCATTCGTGTCCGCAGGAAGTGCGGGCATGCACGAGTTCAATTAAATTTCAATTCAGAAACACATTTTTTGCACCCCCCCCTGCGCGCGGGTAGGACTTGTGGTAAAACATGTCATAAAGCTACAATGGAGTAGTAAAGACTTTACCTTATAAACAACCACTCACTTTGTCCCCACACCGATGTGGGACAAAGTATTTACCACCTTTTGAGACTTTCATTCACACACCCAACATATAAGTCCTTTGCTACTAACTATGTGTACATTTATGTTTTTTTCATTTTAAAACATATATAAAGCTTAATTATAGCTAAATCATAGGTATTGGAGGCTACACACTTATGGGATATATAAAAAATAAATTTTATAATCACTTTACGCTTCGCGTACGAAAAGCTCACCGCTTTTGCGCTTCGCTTTAAAAAAAGCTTTTTTAGACCTCATCGCTTATGTGCGCTTCCCGCTTTTTTAAACCAAGGGTGAGGTTAGTGTTTCCAATCTTGCCTGCAACAAGGCTCTCGTATGATTCAAGCACAGATGCTAAAAACACCATTTGCTGCTTTGCGGATTCTTCACTGAAATTTTGTGCATTCTTCAGATCCACAACAATATTACATTGGAACAGATTCTTTGAAGCTGACTGTTGTTGTTGACTTGCAGCAGTTGATGATGACCCTCCATGATAACCGCTGCTTGGACTTTCTTGACTTGTCATGTTTGCATTTTCTGCAGAGAAAGCTGTCTTAGGTGACACGGTTTTCGGGATCATACTTCCTCGATAATACAACTCTACGTTCTGCTGATATGAGGAATGATTGACTTTGTTTGATTTCTTTATCTCCAGCTCATGACTCTCCAGTCTTTCAATTAGCAGATCAACCGTCAGATCCTCCGACTTGATTGTGTTCTTCAGCATCAAGGCAAAGTATTGCCAGTCTTGATCATCCGGCAGCGAGTCAAACAGTTTGTCAACCAATTCTTCTCGAGTATATATGACTCCATGTCTTGCCAGCTCCATCTTCAAATGCCCAAATCTTTCAATCATCTTAGATACAGATTCATTTTTTAAACATCCAAACAAATCAAATTCTTTTCTTAACAATTTCTTTTTGTTTTTAACTGTTTCGGCACTACCCACACATTTCACTCTCAGTTTCTCCCATAGATCTTTTGCATTTGTGTACTCAATCAACGATATTATGTTATCTCTCACAGACTGATGAAGTAATGCAAGGCACTTTTGTTCAGCAACATATCTCTCTATCTCCTCAGCTTCTGTCAAATTTTCATAATCCGTTCTTCCCATCATAAAACCATTCTTCAACATTTTCCAACTTGGATATGCAAACGCTTGTAGCCATTATTCAATTTAGCCCATTTATTGTAATCTTCAATCGCCATCAGCTTGGGAGGTTTGTTGTACGTTCCATAAGCACTCTCCACACTTAAAGCATCAGAAAGAGTTTTCTTCGCACTAGGAGTTGAAACGTTTTCATTTGTGTTGTTTGATGTATCATCTCCGTTGTTTCCCGTGAAAGCAAAAACGTCACAGAAAGGATTCATGAACTCATCCATCTTTACGTATCTGAAACAATCAACAAACACTTAGAAAAATTTTGAATTTTAACAAACACAATTTCAAACGAAATCAGTTCAAACGAAATCAGCTTTTCAAACGGAATAAGGTTTTCACACGGAATAGCAACTCAAACAGAATCAAGTCACTTTGAAGCGAAATTAGTAATTCCGTATGAAACCTTCAAGCGAAATAGGGTTTTCAAACGAAATTAGTGATTCCGTGTGAAATACGCAGCACTTTCAAACGAAATTAACCAAAAAGGTTAATTCCGTGTGAAATCACAGGTATTTTCAAACGAAATTAGTGATTTCGTTTGAAACAGCACTGACACTTTCGAGCGGAATTAGGATGACATCATCCTGTCGGCCACCAATTTGTCAAATTGACCCGGATTTTGATCGAATTTTGGTCCAATTCTTTCTAGGATTCTTTAAAACAGTGTTTTACATGATATATGTGAAATTCAGTCCAATTTTTCCGTTAAATCTCGTTTAATTTTGAAAAGAAGGAGTAGAATTTTGTGTTAGGTTTGTGTCATGTTAAAAATTCGTATATTTAGTGACCACCACCATCGACCATTATCTCATATCTTTATAAACCACTTCACACCCCTCTAATCACCACCATGATTGTAAGTCTCACATCGGTTGAGGAGTAGAACGAAGCCTTCCTTATATGGGGGTGGCAACCTTCTCTACCAAGACGTGTTTTGCCTAGCTGAGCAGCTCGTCGGGTAAAAGCAAAACCGTGAGTTTCCTAGATAGGCAACCCATTAGGAGCAGAACGGATAATATCTTGGCATGGTTTACTAAGGTTGTTACAAATGGTATCAGAGCTAGGGGTCGCGCTAGTGTGCCAGCGAGGACGTTGGGCTCCCTAAGGGGGATAGAGATGTAAGCCCCACATCGGTTGAGGGGGAGAACGAAGCTTTCCTTATATGGGCTGGAAACTTTTTCTACCAAGACACGTTTTTCCTGGACGAGCAACTCGTCGGGTAAAAACAAAACCGTGAGTTCCTGAATGGACAATTCATCAGTGGCAAAATTGACAATATCTTGGCACGGTTTACTTGGGTTATTACAAATAGTATCAGAGCCAGGGGTCGGGCCGGTGTGCCAGCAAGGACGTTGGGCTCCCTAAGGGGGGTGGAGATGTAAGTACCATACCAGTTGAGGAGGAGAACGAAGCCTTCCTTAAATGGGAATGGATACATTCTCTACCAATACACGTTTTACCTAGGCTAGCAACTCATCAAGTAAAAAAATCGCTAGTTCCTAAATGGGCAACCCATAAAGAGTAAAACAGACAATATATTGACACGACTTACCTGGGCCGTTACAATGACAACCAATATCTTTCTTTTTTCCCCTTCACTTTTCCCTTACTAGAACCCAATGTGTTTAACCCAATTTTTTATTTTTTGTTTTCTTAGCATATTAATATTTTAAAAACAAACTTTTACAACAAAATAAATACAAATATATATATAAAACAATTACATTTTAATTATAGAATCTACGTGAACCAAATTGTAAACCAATTTAATTAACATAAACCACATTTTGGTAAAAATAAAATAAAAAGTAAACCCAAACTTATGAATTTTGTATTAGGTTTGTGTCATATTAAAAATTCGTATATCTAGTTACCACCGCCATCAACCAATATCTCATATCCTTATAAGCCACTTCACAACCCTCTAATCACCACCATGACTGTAAGTTCCACATCTGTTGAGGTGTAGAACGAAGCCTTTCTTATATGGGGGTGGCAACCTTCTCTACCAAGACGTGATTTGCCTAGCCGAGCAGCTCGTCGGGTAAAAACAAAACCGTGAGTTTCCTGGATGGGCAACCCATTAGGAGCAAAACGAATAATATCTTGGCATGGTTTAATTGGGTTGTTACAAATGGTATCAGAGCTAGGGGTTGCGCTAGTGTGCCAGCGAGGACGTTGGTCTCCCTAATGGGGATGGAAATGTAAGCCCCATATTGGTTGAGGAGGAGAACGAAGTATTCCTTATATGGGTTGGAAACATTTTCTACCAAGACGCGTTTTCCCTGGACGAGCAACTCGTCGGGTAAAAACAAAACCGTGAGTTCCTGAATGGACAATCCATCGGGGGCAAAATAGACAATATCTTGGCACG
Organism: Helianthus tuberosus; assembly: GCA_030545235.1. Taxonomy (NCBI): domain Eukaryota; kingdom Viridiplantae; phylum Streptophyta; class Magnoliopsida; order Asterales; family Asteraceae; genus Helianthus; species Helianthus tuberosus. The sequence goes on from CM060437.1 coordinate 68,045,416, forward strand.
GTTTACTTGGGTTATTACAAATAGTATCAGAGCCAAGGGTCGGGCCGGTGTGCCAGCAAGAACGTTGAGCTCCCTAATGGGGGTGGAGATGTAAGTACCATATCAGTTGAGGAGGAGAACGAAGCCTTCCTTAAATAGGAATGGATACCTTCTCTACCAATACATGTTTTGCCTAGGCGAGCAACTCATCAAGTAAAAAAAAACGCGAGTTCCTAAACGGGCAACCCATCAAAAGTAAAGCAAACGATATATTGACACGATTTACTTGAGTCGTTACAATGACCACCAATGTCTTCCTTTTTCCCTTTCAGTTGTTGTTTTTTAAATATTTTCTTTAATTAACAAATAATTTATTAAACTTTCATTTAATATATTTTAAAAAATGTATATATAGTTTAAGTACTTACTTTTCATTCTTTCTATTTTTAATGGCTAATGTTACCACTGAGCTATAGCTCAAGTGGCAACAATAGTTTCAGTGAAGAGAGAGATGAAAGAGACAAACAAAATATATTTAGAAGTTGTATTAAGTAAATTAAAGAAAGAAATATTTTTAAATGTTGTGGTGGTAAAATTGACGTGATTAAGTACATAAAGAGAAGTGTATGAGGTTGAGATGGTTTGGTTTGAAAGTGGAAACTTAAGGAAAAAAAGCATATCATGAGGATTTATTTGAATTCACGACGTTTCATGGTTGTAAAAGTCAATGTTAAAAAAACAAGAAAGTGAATTTAAAAAAGAGTAAAGTGCCATTTGCCATATGTGGTTGGGTTCAGATTGTATAATGACATTCTACATTCAGTTTTTGCCAAATGAAACCCTGAGGTGGGCATTTCATTACACCATGTCACACATTTTTAGTCAACCATTTGGTTGACTGTTAGTTTAAGGGTTATAAATGTGGAGTGAGTGGCCACCAAATAGTGAGTGTTTAACTTATTTTCTAACCAATAATGTCATGTCATGTCAAGTCTACACTCCATTCTCCATTTTGCACTCAATCACTAGCAATGATCAAACACATGAACAGTGGTAAACAATTTAAAAAAAAATTGTAATTGATTGAAAAAGGTGGGGCCCACCATTAACCCTCTCTTTCCTCTATCTCTTCTCTTCTTTTTCGGTGTCTCTCTCGGTGAGTAGTCACCGCCTCCTCCACTCCCCATTCACCGATTAACCCTCGGCAATGGTTCCCCAATCAGTAAACTACTCTCCCCGATCAAGTCACCGAGACCACTCCCTCCACCCTAGGGGTGTGCAATACCCGAACCGTTAACCAAAACCGAATCGAAAACCGACAAAACCGAACCGAAATTAACCGAAACCGAATTAACCGAAAGTCGGTTAACAGATATTTTTACCATCGGTTAACCGAACCGAAACGAATCATTTATTTTTTTATATATTTCTAGCTTTTATACCTCTATTTCATGTATTTCATGTTTTATACTTTCATTTAATGTAATAATACCTCTATTTCATTTATTTATGTCGGCATTTCATTTATTTATACCTTCATTTTATGTATTTAAACATCTATTCATGCATTTATACATTCATTTCATTTATTTATTTATACATCCATTTCATGTGTTTATACATCTATTTCATGTATTTATACCTCCATTACATGTATTTCTAAGAAAAAAAAAATTAACCCTTGTTTGAATTGGTTATTAACCGAAAATTAACCAAAACAAACCGAAAACCGACAAATTAACCGAACCGATTAACCGATGACTTCGGTTACGGTTACGGATAATGCTAATAACCGAACTGTAAGGTCCTAATTCGTATTTGACTAAAATCGCAGCGGAAATTCGTACCATAAAATTTTCTTGCGTTATAAACATTTTGACGTACTTAAATTCATTTTTAAAGTTAACTCTTTCACAATAAATGCATTTATTGAACTTATTTACAATAAGAAATCATAAATTAGCTTCACTCAATTACGTACTCAAACACTCCCGTACAATCTATCTTGTGACTCGGTCTTTGATCGCTTCTCTTTAGAATGATAATCTGTCTCGGACAACCTGCACTCACCAAACACATACAAGACATTAATACCCTTTTATAAATATAAACGATGCTTAGCCTTGGTTTATTTTCCATTTTATTATTCCTTTACATTAAACGTTCCCTCTGAGTACCTCATCTCTGGTGAGTCTTCGATACTGTACCTGCATTACTCCTAAAACTCCAGGTACACGAATAACAACGTAAAAACTTAATCATACTGAATGACTTACATAAATACCTAAACTTCATACGCATTATCTCCATACGTACATACGTACCCACATGCATACATACCTACTTGCATACATACTCACATACATACATGCCAACCTACACGCATACCTACATATAAATACATCTACATCATCATATACGTATCTACATATACGTATCTACATATACTCATACCAACACCATTACGTATGCTCATGACATTATACACATATACATACATACATCCCTACTTGAACCTTACTAAACCCATACATGCCTACTCTCATACATACCATCATATATCCACGCACTTGTTCACAAACTTACAAACATACCTACATACCTATCTACACATGTGCATACCCTACATTTCATAAAAACGTAAATTTAATTAGTCGTACACAACTTAAAACGCGTTTAAACGAGTTCCCGGGACAAAACGAGACACGAAAACAACTTTCGGCGAAAAACAACCCGTCGCGTCGCTCGACCCCCCGTCGCGTGACGCGACGCCCCCCTTTTCACAGAACTTCTGCAGCTGTTTGCTGCATATTCCAAGCACGACCCGATTTTACGGAAACGAGCATAACTCTCTCGTTTTTAATCCGTTTTACCCGATTCTTTTTCCTACGCGTCCGTAAATTAATTCTCCATCTAATGGAGTAAAAATCCAATATTTGGACTACCGAAATTTATAACTTTTAAGCCTTCGGCTTATTACCCTTTTCCCATATTTTGACCCGTTCATGCATTTACCCACATAACTTGTTTGTTTGACCTTAACTTCATATGAATTGATAATTTCAAGGTCATTTGTCATAAAAGATTCATTCCCGGATACCTTACATCTTATTCCACCCGTTTGCGCTCAAAAGCTTATTTTGACCCGTTAAGGGTAATTTCGCATTAAAACGTTTCTGACTTACAAAACCATACTCCTCACTTTCATACTTGCCCAAAACATTACACTAATCGAATAACTTGTTTCTAAACTACTTTAAAAGGTCGTTTGTCCGATATACCCATCAAGGGCGTTTTAGTCAACTTAATCTCATCATTTACGACGAAGGACTTCAACACATAATTAACCTCAAACATCATGTTTAATTAATTAAAACACTATATTTCTTAAACAAACTAAGAAGTGATTACGGAAATCACTTACCTTATGCGTCCGTGCTCGTATCCGATCCCTTGCCTCTTCTTGACCCGTTATCCTTTCACGCTTGAGTCCGTCTTGACATGATTCCTATACTTTCATGCCACCCATCACATTCTCGTTAGTATACACAATTGTACACGTTAACGATCATATCAACCACATATTTCACATTTGACTTTCTTTAGTCACAACTAACAAGCATAAAACATATAATCAAATTCATATCCTTTCCAATTCATGTAATTCATCATATAATCACAGATAACGCATATTAACATAACATGTACCATACGACTTCCTATAATCCTACTTTTACGACAACGAGTCAAATCATGTTACTTATACTTAGTTGACTTTTGAGAGTCAACTATTAACCATATTTAACTATCGACTTATCCTCATATACCCGTAACATCATAATCGACTATACGGACGATACTATATACATTTTTATCATACGCTTGGTGTGCGTACCACCTTCTAAGCATAACGTACAACTAATTTATGCATAAATCTTCTAAGTTCATATATAATTTATCAAATCCTACTACTAATCAACATATAACATTCACACATAAACATCAAACATATCACTACCACATTTCTCTCAATTCACTCACAAGAATTCATCATATTTCATCAACAATCAACAAGAATTGAACATGGATGATCATTCAAGTCATCATCCTTACCAAAACAAGTGGGTTTCCCTCTAAACATCAAATTAACACAAACCATACATAACCCATGTTCTATATGATGATCCTAACACTTATACATGATCAATTTCACATTAACTTACGGATTAGAACATAACCCACTTCACACATGATCACCAATCTTTGATTTAAGACATACCTTACGATCTCCTTGTGAAGGTGATCACCAATTCATGCTCGGTTGTGAATTTGGGCCGTGATTCATTCTTCAATTTGAAGCTTTTGATGAACTAGGGTTTGGGGCTCTTGAGAGCCCCTGATCGTTCCATCCAGAACACACATGAAAGTGTGTGTGTGTGTGTGTGATCTTTTTCTTTTAATAACTCAACTTTTGTTTATCCCACTTTAATCCCTCGTGTTTGCCTCTAAAACATGATTGGCACTACTTATCCCTTTTTTCTAGTTTTTACTATAAACTTTAACTAGGTAAAATAGCCTAATTATTTATGGTGGGATATATTATATAAGAACATTTTACGAATATAAACATTCGTATTTTGGGGCGTTACAAGTCTACCGCCCTTAAACAAGGTTTCGTCCCCGAAACCTTTCTCACTTCCAATTAACACTAATTATCTTTTCTTCCTGTTCATCCATACGACCACGAGCCTATCTTAATGAAAATCTTCTACCTTCAAGAACCCGTCTCTAGAGTTCTTATTAGTGTCGCTTTCATTGATAGCGCTAGTTGCTAACGCACTACATAGCTGGTAGTTCATTCATCATTCTCTTACTCGTATTTCCTGTGTACCATGTGTGGTTTACTTGAAACCATTCATGTTACTCTCGTCACTATACAATCTTATTTTGTAATTTATACATCTACATGTATGTTTCACATTAACTGGTACAATATCATAGTAGGTAACTAACCATTCTTGATTCGTATTTTATTCATATAATTGACTTCTTCCTAATAAGTCCATGCCTTCCATCCTTTACTTTCACGTAACATTCTCATTTTCTTGACCTGTTAATAGCGGGTCAATACTCATACTCCCTTAACCTGTAATATGATTCGTTCCTAACGGATCCAATATCTCCATCTAATCTTTTAAAAATTACTTTCTCTACATGCTCTGTATAACATTTAACTTTTGTTTTGTTACCACAACAAAACTACTTTTTCATAGTCACACCTACGTGCTTATCTCTAACGTTAACCTTATTCTACGTTTTCTACAGTTACTTGTGCCTTGCACATCTTTACATTACCTTTAAATCATTTCGTTCATTTCACAAACCAACGATCCGTAACCCAGATCGATCATCTTCTCCTCGAGTACTAGCCGTAACAGGCCAGGTTTCATTCATCCGTGTAATGAGCTTCCGCTCGTGCACATCCTTTCACCAATACGATTGGTTTCATCACATCAATAGTCCTAACATTATCATCAACAACATCGGCGGTTAGCACATTTCATTCAAACATTCATTATACTAGGTGATTACCCACCTATAACTCTTCTACGATTTCCTACATACATGCTATAACATACCACACATTCTATTTCTTACTTGCAATTCCTTCATTCTACTAATCCTTTCGCCAACTGAAGTACACGCTCGTACTTCCCTCTATTCATGCTTACTTGCAAAGACCTTATTACATCGTTTCAATATTTCTTACCAAACTTACCATTCCCGCCCATACTCAAGTTATTGTCCGGGTCACAGCCCGTCATCATTCTGACTTCTAAGAGTCGATTACTAACACATCTAACATGTAACTTATACAAAAACTTCATCTATTATACTATCACCTATTACTTTATACTTATTTCTATGACCCGTTCGACTCAATCATGGTCAAACTGTCGACATCTTCTTATGCGGATTAATTTCCTCTTTATATTTTTAAATCCGTCTTACGGATTCAGACTCATCATTCATGTTTTTTCATTCATTGAATCCGCCTTACGGATTCAAACATTACATTCATGCCTTTCATTACTTCAGCGTTTTGAATCCTTCTCACGGATTCAAACATATTATCCTTGCCTCTCATCCTTGAATCCGTCTTACGGATTCAAACATTTCATTCATGCCTTTCATCCCTTGAATCCGTCTCGCGGATTCAAACATTGCATTCACACTTTTCATTCTTTGAACCCGTCTCTCGGATTCAAACATTTCCTTCATACCTTTCCTTCCTTGAATCCGTCTCGCGGATTCAATCATTTCATTCATACATTTCATTCCTTGGATCCGTCTCGCGGATTCAAACATTTCATTCATATCTTGTTGATCCGCACTTTCTTACGGATTCAACATTCTTCATTTTTATCAATCATACTTTTCATTCCTACATAGTACTCTCAATTTCCCGAGAGTCTTACTACCCGTTTCACCCACACGCCCGCCTGCTACACAACTCTACCGGACATACCTATAACAATTATCATGATCTCACGAACGTCATACGTTTCTCGTGTACTGGCCAGGTACACAATCCACATAGTAGTTTCGTGCCTTCATGTAATTGTCACCTTATGTCCGTAGACTTAGGTTTCGGTGCGTGTATCACTTTCAGTGCTTCATTACTATACTATCATTATCCTTCATTTAGAATTTTCCTTCCCTTAATGAGTTTTAATACTACATATACCCACATATCGAATTTACGTACCTGAATTCAAATTTGTCTTATTACCTCTTTGCCTGCCTTAGTATTCATCATAGACTGCATTGACAGATCATCCTCTTCCAACACTTATGCTTACCTTGCACATACAAAACCGTCAGTTTCTTTATATGTATAAATAAGTACATACTTACATTAGCCTTTACCTTTGGATCTTGATCGAGTCTTAGATTGTACGGGTTTCTTATCTCAAGAGCACAGAAGTTTGAGTTCAAGTACTTACCTTCTCGTACTTGATTCCCTCAAACCAGGGCTCTGATACCAACTTGTAAGGTCCTAATTCGTATTTGACTAAAATCGCAGCGGTATTTCGTACCATAAAATTTTCTTGCGTTATAAACATTTTGACGTACTTAAATTCATTTTTAAAGTTAACTCTTTCACAATAAATGCATTTATTGAACTTATTTACAATAAGAAATCATAAATTAGCTTCACTCAATTACGTACTCAAACACTCCCGTACAATCTATCTTGTGACTCGGTCTTTGATCGCTCCTCTTTAGAATGATAATCTGTCTCGGACAACCTGCACTCACCAAACACATACAAGACATTAATACCCTTTTATAAATATAAACGATGCTTAGCCTTGGTTTATTTTCCCTTTTATTATTCCTTTACATTAAACGTTCCCTCTGAGTACCTCATCTCTGGTGAGTCTTCGATACTGTACCTGCATTACTCCTAAAACTCCAGGTACACGAATAACAACATAAAAACTTAATCATACTGAATGACTTACATACATACCTAAACTTCATACGCATTATCTCCATACGTACATACGTACCCACATGCATACATACCTACTTGCATACATACTCACATACATACATGCCAACCTACACGCATACCTACATATAAATACATCTACATCATCATATACGTATCTACATATACTCATACCAACACCATTACGTATGCTCATGACATTATACACATATACATACATACATCCCTATTTGAACCTTACTAAACCCATACATGCCTACTCTCATACATACCATCATATATCCACGCACTTGTTCACAAACTTACAAACATACCTACATACCTATCTACACATGTGCATACCCTACATTTCATAAAAACGTAAATTTAATTAGTCGTACACAACTTAAAACGCGTTTAAACGAGTTCCCGGGACAAAACGAGACACGAAAACAACTTTCGGCGAAAAACAACCCGTCGCGTCGCTCGACCCCCCGTCGCGTGACGCGACGCCCCCCTTTTCACAGAACTTCTGCAGCTGTTTGCTGCATATTCCAAGCACGACCCGATTTTACGGAAACGAGCATAACTCTCTCGTTTTTGATCCGTTTTACCCGATTATTTTTCCTACGCGTCCGTAAATTAATTCTCCATCTAATGGAGTAAAAATCCATTATTTGGACTACCGAAATTTATAACTTTTAAGCCTTCGGCTTATTACCCTTTTCCCATATTTTGACCCATTCATGCATTTACCCACATAACTTGTTTGTTTGACCTTAACTTCATATGAATTGATAATTTCAAGGTCATTTGTCATAAAAGATTCATTCCCGGATACCTTACATCTTATTCCACCCGTTTGCGCTCAAAAGCTTATTTTGACCCGTTAAGGGTAATTTCGCATTAAAACGTTTCTGACTTACAAAACCATACTCCTCACTTTCATACTTGCCCAAAACATTACACTAATCGAATAACTTGTTTCTAAACTACTTTAAAAGGTCGTTTGTCCGATATACCCATCAAGGGTGTTTTAGTCAACTTAATCTCATCATTTACGACGAAGGACTTCAACACATAATTAACCTCAAACATCATGTTTAATTAATTAAAACACTATATTTCTTAAACAAACTAAGAAGTGATTACGGAAATCACTTACCTTATGCGTCCGTGCTCGTATCCGATCCCTTGCCTCCTCTTGACCCGTTATCCTTTCACGCTTGAGTCCGTCTTGACATGATTCCTATACTTTCATGCCACCCATCACATTCTCGTTAGTATACACAATTGTACACGTTAACGATCATATCAACCACATATTTCACATTTGACTTTCTTTAGTCACAACTAACAAGCATAAAACATATTATCAAATTCATATCCTTTCCAATTCATGTAATTCATCATATAATCACAGATAACGCATATTAACATAACATGTACCATACGACTTCCTATAATCCTACTTTTACGACAACGAGTCAAATCATGTTACTTATACTTAGTTGACTTTTGAGAGTCAACTATTAACCATATTTAACTATCTACTTATCCTCATATACCCGTAACATCATAATCGACTATACGGACGATACTATATACATTTTTATCATACGCTTGGTGTGCGTACCACCTTCTAAGCATAACGTACAACTAATTTATGCATAAATCTTCTAAGTTCATATATAATTTATCAAATCCTACTACTAATCAACATATAACATTCACACATAAACATCAAACATATCACTACCACATTTCTCTCAATTCACTCACAAGAATTCATCATATTTCATCAACAATCAACAAGAATTGAACATGGATGATCATTCAAGTCATCATCCTTACCAAAACAAGTGGGTTTCCCTCTAAACATCAAATTAACACAAACCATACATAACCCATGTTCTATATGATGATCCTAACACTTATACATGATCAATTTCACATTAACTTACGGATTAGAACATATCCCACTTCACACATGATCACCAATCTTTGATTTAAGACATACCTTACGATCCCCTTGTGAAGGTGATCACCAATTCATGCTCGGTTGTGAATTTGGGCCTTGATTCATTCTTCAATTTGAAGCTTTTGATGAACTAGGGTTTGGGGCTCTTGAGAGCCCCTGATCGTTCCATCCAGAACACACATGAAAGTGTGTGTGTGTGTGTGATCTTTTTCTTTTAATAACTCAACTTTTGTTTATCCCACTTTAATCCCTCGTGTTTGCCTCTAAAACATGATTGGCACTACTTATCCCTTTTTTCTAGTTTTACTATAAACTTTAACTAGGTAAAATAGCCTAATTATTTATGGTGGGATATATTATATAAGAACATTTTACGAATATAAACATTCGTATTTTGGGGCGTTACACGAACCAAACCGAACCGATTAACCGATAACTTCGGTTACGGTTACGGATAATGCTAATAACCGAAACAAACCGAACCGTGGACACCACCCTAAGTGTCATTTCACCTTCAAAGCTTACCAACCACACTTCATCCCCTCCCTTATCTTTAGTACCTCGCATCCTGAGTCCTGACACCCTCACTTTACTCATTTTTCACCTTCTTCCTCACACAATCACACATAGTATAACCGGTCGACACTAACAACCACCACCAACCACCGCTAAGAATCATCTACTTCTTCATCTAAAAATGTAAGCTTTATGAAAAGTGAACCTCTTTTTCATAAAAATCAAAGCTTTTTCATCATTCTTGAACAGGGTTTGGTTTTTTTTTTCTTATTTTCTTACCTCCATTCAACCAAAGAACCAATGGCTTTGAAACTAGATCAACTTCAACTTCCACAAAATAGTAGAAAAGTGCTACCTTTTTCATTGCATCTACAGTTACATAACCTAAAAGTTGTTGAAATCCAACCGTTGGTTGTCCAGGAAACTTCAAGATTTTGTCAGATTCAACCAATTAAACTTAGTTAACCACCATGAAAGCACACAGTGCAAGCAATAGAAGCATTACATCGGCCATTGTTATCCTTTTGAACAAGAGTTTACCACCCTCAAATCTTAATTTAGTGAGATAATGCTGGTGGTTTATGGACTATGGTCAGTGGAAGGGGGAATGAAGGGTATAAAATAGTTTTAAAAATATTCATTGGGGAATTTAAACAAACAAATGGTGTGTATGCTTTATTTTTATAATGATGGGGAAAGCTCTATTGGTGATTTGCATGCCTAATAAATGGGGAGAGTGTGTGAATTGGGGTCTATGAGCATGTGGGCATGGGCTTGGTGATGAGGATAACGGTGGTGGGTGATGGGGTGATGGTGATGATGGAGGTGGTTTCAAATCGTTATAGCGATATAACCACGGGGTGTCATAATGCGATATAACCATGGGGTGTCATAACCGTAAAAGGGTATTGAAAGATTTCAGTCTATAAAACTTGTGTATTTAAGACATGAAGAACAAACAATTTGTAAATTGTAACTCAAATAAAGTAAATACACAAGCAGGAAGATATATCAAAACTGTTTTTGTATTGAAATCTAGAGATTACAATTACAGTACATTAATCTCCCCCCCCCCCTCCCGCCTGATCACTCATAAATCTGTTCATACAAAAGAAATGAGATGAAGTGATAAATGGATCTCTAACAGGTGAAATCTATTTATGCTAGTACGAAAGGTCGGTTTGCAATCAGTTGGCGTCACCCTGATTATGACATCTAACATTCCTAACATAAAAGATTCCACAGATGTTAGCAAACATCTGCAAAGATCTAACATTTGTTCTATTCCATGAAAAGTCTGTTCTAAGCTAAGTATTGTTACATTGGGAAACCTGTTCTTCACTATGTTGTTGGCTTGTATCAAATATTTGTTTGGCCACAACAAATGTTTGGTCTTCATGATCAGTGCTTTGATTCAACATATTTTTGGCCTTGCACAACGAATTTTTCTTCTTCAACAATGGTTCCAAGGCTTTAAATAGATATTTGAATGTCTTCGAACAGATGTTCTGATTAATGTTCAAGATTCACTATCTTTGGGAGGAGAATGCTTCATCAAATGTTTATCTCTTGATCAAGAGGTCATGTTTTGGCTTTCAAATATCATCTGTTCTTTTGTAGGTTCAACAGGTATCGTTGTCTTTTCACATAGTTTTTAAGCACACATTAACGTTCTAGTGTCAGAGTGATGAAATGTCCACCTCAAGGTTTCATTTGGCAAGCAAAAACTGAAAGATAGGGTGTCATTATGCAATTTGGACCAAACCACAGGTCGACAAATTGCAGTTTAATCTTTAAAAAATTATATAGCCAAAAGATACAATATACGATTGTGACCAGCACAAATTTAGCATGTTAAGATCTAGTTTGTTAAAAAATTAGTATTGATAAAAATATGATTTAACTTTAAGAAAAATATTAACACTAATAAAAATATGAAAGCTAGACTTTTAAAAAACATTTAGATAACGGTGAAAGAATGCCTAAATAATTAAAGAAAAAAATAGGGAAAAATCGAGCGAAAACGATCCGCTGCATCAACGGTCATACCTCGCCAGCTGCATCAACGGCTGCATCAACGGTCAGAATAAAGTAGTTCAAGACAAACCGAGCGAAAACGATCCGCTCGATTAAAATTCGAACCGAGCACGAGCATCACTTTTGTGCTCGGTTTTGCAAAATCGATCTGATCTTATCGGATCGGTTGTAATTCAATCCGAGCACGAGCAGACACTCGCTCGGATCGAATCGGCTCATGAACACCCCTAGGGGAGGGGGAGACTCGAAGGCTTGTCATGCGGGTGGAAGAGAAGTGCCGCGACCACCAGGCAAGAGTCTTATGTTTGTTGTTTGTTTTTGTTTAACAACCAGATTCTGTATATAATATTCTAAAATTGTCATGAGTGAAGCTTTTTGGTGACACGGCACCCTGGCTCCACCTGATTTTTCGCTTTTAGTTTTGATTTAACGAAAATTTATGAAAAACTTTTTTGTAGTGTAATATGTTATATTTTTAAGAGTCCGGTCCCTACTGATTTTTTATTTAATCTCCTCCACTGAAAACTGTATCGTGATAAAAATAAAAATAATCAACCAAATATTGACACGGGACAGGTGACACTGTTCATATTGACCAGAGAAAATAATAGTATATATATATAACACATTATTTTTAGAATTTTCTATAAAGGATTATATGTGTTCTCAATCTAACTAAAAAAAATAAACTTTCTTTCGTAATATAAAGAGTAAATTGCCATTTTAGTCCCTGAGTTTTGTCCAAATTTGCCATTTTGATCCAAATAGTTTTTTTTTTGCATCTGGGTCCCTGACTTTTCACTTTTATTGCCATTTTGATCCAAACCACTAAAAATGTTTGGATCAAAATGGCAAATTTGGACAAAACTCAGGGACTAAAATGGCAATTTGGACAAAACTCAGGGACTAAAATGGCAGTAAAGTGAAAAGTCAGGGACCCAGATGCAAAAAAAAAACTATTTGGATCAAAATGGCAAATTTGGACAAAACTCAGGGACTAAAATGGCAATTTACTCTAATATAAATGAAATGCACCACTACTTGACATAGAAAGAAGTGATAGTTGTCTCTCTCTTATTCAACATGTGATAACTTTTCCAATTAAACATGGGCGTCGTTTGTTGATATATGTATGTCGTTTTTCAACTACGAATGTATATTGAAGACATCATGCTAAACACTACTCGATATCGATCCACCTCATACCTTGGAGTTTATAGGTTGTGTATCAAATTTAAAGTGCTCCATTTAATTAGCATTTTGACGTGGAAGTTTGTACTAACAAATGATGGTTATCTAAATGGTTTTGTATTTCAAATTGTAGTCATGAGGGCAATTTAATTTGTTGGGCGTAAAGTTAATTTAAGAGTTTAATTAACTAGATTGCACTAATAACCTTGAATTACTTGATTAGCAATAATAAATCCTTAGGGTGGAGGGTATGCTTCACTCACTTTAGGGTGTTTGAGTTATTCTCTAGCCAATACTATCATGCCATGTTAACTCCCCATTCTATTCCCCATTTTGCACTCAATCAGAGGGTATGGTTCAATCACTTTAGGGTGTTTGAGTTATATATTTTTTATTTCTAGAAATTATAAATTATGCATAAATTGTTCACCGTTTCATCAATCATCATCGGTGACTATACACCGAAATATGCTATCACCGAATCATCATCACCGAATCATCGGCACTCATTCACCGATCGGTGAAAGAAGTCCCCGAAGACATTCAAACAATCCATACCGTCCACCCTTATCAATATCATCATTTTCGTGAATATTTTCCTCTTTTAGCACTTACTATATCTATTTATTTATCTACTTTGAAATTAATAAAGCAATTATTTTGCATCAAAAATAATAATCGAGTGAATAAACCTTATTTAGATGAATTCAATCTTGGTACTCAAACATAATATCAATAGTTTCTGTATTTTGATGATTAAACAATAACATTAAGTGGACAAGTATGAACTAATTTTACTCGACTCATTTTGACCCAACTTGTTTTAACCCAACCAATTTGTGCCCCCGTCAAAAAATTATGCATGCGCCTTGGTAGGTGCCTCAAACATTCGTATCCAAGGACCATGTAGTCTCCGTCTCTCTACCATGTATGCTGCAGGGCTCCCTCTTTTCTTCATATTGGCGTTCTGAGGGATTGACAAACACATATTGAAGATGTCTAACAAAGTTGTGACGTCTAATTCATTTTATAAATTTAATCTAAGTAGTATAAAGCTCATTCTATTCTCACACTCCTAAGTTCTTATTGTCACATTATTTTCACTCTATCTCTTTCTATATATATCTATGTATATATAGATGAGTGTGTGAATATTAACACCTTATTATAATACTTATATGTACAATTAAAATACATTAAGTTATGTCAAAATAACGGTTTTAGACAAATTTTATAAAATACATTAAGTGCTTTAGGATTATTTTAAATTGATAATAAAATTGTAAAAATAAAGATAAAACTCGAACTCTAATATAATCTAGTTTGTGCACAGTTAACAAATCATTCTATTCTATATACTACAAATTCTATGAAGGAGGAATAGTGTCTGACATTTTCCTATTGATTTAGCTAAATTACGATTTTGATTCATTTAAATTTACAGTTTTATCATTAGTTTTGTTTTTTCTTCTTCTAGCTAAATTACGATTTTGCCCTCGGTTCAAATATATAGTTTTGACATTGTTTTTGTTTTTTTCACTGTCAAATTATGCTTTTGCTCCCAATGTAAAATTATAAGCATGTCATCGTTTTAGTTTTTTTTTTTTTTGACAAAATTATGGTAGTTTTTGTTTTAATTAGTTGGCTCGGTGTATTTTTTATTCGTGCTAAGCGGTAGTTTTACATCGTTTTAATTTTTTTTACAAAGTATTTATAGTGTTTTGTTTTAATTGGTTGACTTGATGTAATTATTTTTTTAGATCGTGTTATGAGTAATATGTACAAGTAACCGAAACAGAGACGAACATGTTATGAGAGAGAAATATTCGGCTTAATGCCCTACAACGCAGGCGGGGCGAAAACTAGTTTGGCTACAAATAAGGTTCGTAGCAAATCACTTCATTGCTCATAGCCTTATGCTCTAGTGGCACCAATGATTACCCCGAGTAAATATGATATGAGTTCAAATTTGCTAGCTAATGAGCCAAAGGTCTCAAGTTTGAATCTGATTCTAACCGGGTTTTACTGTAGTGGACTTTTGGGTGACGGGTTTTTCCCGGAACTGATGATGGTGAGCTTGGACCATCCGGCACTGTCTGTGGTCGCGGACGTATGGGGTTGCTTTTTGCCATTGAGTTACCCTGAGTAACTTTTATTCCGTTGGCTGTTAAAAAAAAAAAAAGAAGAATCCTATTTGCTACGGGTTTAACGAAAAAAAAGGGGTCATAGCTTATCTTTAGGTTTGCCACATACTTTTCGCTATGGTTTTTTATTTGTTTTGTAAATTGTAAATTAATGTATAAAAAATTAAAAATAGATAAACAAATTATCAAAGCTTCTTTAGTGCTGTTAAAAGCAAACAAGAATTATTGTGGTTTTGAATTATTGAATGGATATTGAATAAGCACGAACCTTCTTTTTTAGGAAATCAGTACAATCGTCTATGTCTATTTGTGTTTGTGCTTATCTAGGATTCTTATCAAAATCACATCTTGTACCATGCCCACTTGGCACCGTGTCACTCCTACCATTTTTTTAATTATTTTTACCTTTATATATTTTGAATGTATAATCAATATTATATCAATAACATTTGTGAGTTCATATATTTTGAATGTTGTATCATTTTTAGTATTTTTACATTTATATATTTTGAATGTATAATCAATATTATATCAATAACATTTGTGAGTTCATATATTTTGAATGTATTATCAATATTTTTTTTTCACTTTTATGTTGTTTTATCAACTTCCAAATTTGTTATTTTTTACAGCCAAATCTTTTAAAACATTCATGTTTTTAACATATCTTCTTCTTCATGCAGTGTAGCGTGGATTAAAACTTACTAGACGTAATATATTTTTAAGTGTGGATATCGTTTTTGTCATGGCACAACCTTCTTTTTGTTTTTTTTTTCTTCCGTTTGTTATACCGAGTGTCGGTACCATATTAACCCCGTTACAAAACGAAACAAATCGATAACGATTGAATTCCCTGCCGTGTAGCGCGAGGAATTTTACTAGTTTAAAAATAAGTATAAAATTATGACAAAGTCATTTTGTATCATACATAAAATTATACTCACGTACAAGCACCGTCTTAATATCGAAATGATTTAAAACAATTCGATTTTAGCATATATCTGTGTCAATTTTATCTTCTCAGTCTTGAAAAATAAATTCATGTTAACCTAACACCATTTCAATAAGAGTTCATTTATGCCCTAACATTAAATTTACAAGTAATGAAAGTTTTGATTTGATGCAATCATGCATATCTAGTGTCCATCGTACCTACTAGGGGTGGCAATTGTGTCGGGTTGATGGGTTAACGGGTTGACGGGTTACGGGTTGGTGGGTTGAAATGTTCAACCCGAACCATATTATTATTCGGGTTAAAGATTCCAACCTCTACGGTTTCGGTGTGTGTTCGGATGAGGTGGGGTGTTTGGCTTCCGAGTTGGGCTGCAAACCGGATTGTTTACCTTTCAAATACCTCGGGCTCTCGGTCGGTACCAACATGAATCGGGTCTCTAACTGGACCCCGGTTTACGAGGTGTTTCAAAGACGCTTGGCTTCGTGGAAATCAAATACGTTGTCGATAGGGGGGAGAGTCGCCTTAATCAAAGTTGTCTTGGAAAGTATCCCTACTTACTATTTCTCTTTATATAAAGCTCCGAAGAAAGCCATCTCAGACCTGGAACGCATGACGAAAAGATTCTTATGGGGCGGGTCTAGTGAGGAAAGAAAAATGCACTAGGTTGCGTGGGACCGGGTCACCTCACCCAAAAAGGAAGGAGGTTTGGGCCTCAGTAAGCTTTTGGACCTAAACGTGGCACTTTTATCGAAGTGCGGCTGGCGTTACAAAACAGAAGGAGAAAGTCTTTAGAAAAGGATCATCGATGCGATCCATAGTAGCCGTGTGGGCTGGGAATGCAACCCGTTCAAAAAGACTGCTTGTGGTACATGGAGCAACATAGCGAAAGTTTTCATCAACGTTAAAGTCAATTATGACCCTATTCGGAACTGCTTTAAAGGGATAGTCGGAAGAGGTGAAGATATTGCATTCTGGCTGGATCCTTGGATTATCAACGAGCCGTTAAAAAACAAATTACCAGCTCTTTTTTCGTTGGAAGCTGTTAAAAAATGTAAGGTGAAAGATCGCAGTAGGCAAATGAACGAGTTGGATTTTGTTTGGAATTGGAAACAGCAGTCGGAGTCGCCTGAATTGGCGGCTGACTTGCAGCAACTTATCGGCCTCCTTGCTTCTGCCAATCTTGGTTCTGATCCTGACAAATGGAGCTGGACTGGAGGTTCTTCTGGAGATTTCTCGGCTAAGGCAGTTAGAAGACTTCTTTCGATGGGGTCGAACACCAGCAATAGGTATGTATACAATTGGTATAAATGGAATCCGAAAAACTCAATATTTTTGCTTGGCGATCCGAATTGAACAGCATTCCCACCGGTGTATCCTTGAGGAATAGGAATTTCCCTATCGACGATGTTGCGTGCTCTCTGTGCAACTTCGGAGATGAAACCGTCGACCATCTCTTCACGTCATGCTTGGTTGCCTCCGCTGTGTGGCAGTTTATCAGCTCATGGTGTAAAATCCCAAGTATTTTCGCGTTCTCCTTCAAGGATCTCCTTGACATTCATACCACGGCTGGTTCGTCGGAACAAAGGAAAGATGAGGTTCAAGGCATTATTCTTATTGGATGTTGGAGTATTTGGAAGGCTAGAAACGAGTTGAAGTTTGCGGGCAAGTCGATTAGAATTGAGAACATCATTAGCGAGATAAAGGCTCTAGGATTTTTTTGGTTCTCCAATAGATCGAAGCATAGGAATATCTCGTGGGAGAACTGGTGTAAATTAGTAATTATGTAGTTGTCTGTTGTGTCGGTCCCGGCCCAGTTTAGGGCCGGTTGTTTCTAATGAAGTTCACTTTTCCAAAAAAAAAAAAAAAATACATAACCAAATATAACCCAAACTTAACACAATTCTAATAACCAAAAACTTAACCAAAAAAGAAAAAGAAAAACCATAATGTGATTAAAACAATTAAAACACATTGAAGCTCTAGAAAACATAAAATAAATTATAACTTAAAAGTTGGCACAAATCTTACAGCCAAGATTTGGAGAAACAAAAACAATAAACATAAACTATGAGGTGGATCGATAGTGTGACGGCCTAGAGATGATGTGACAGTTTGATGTCGTCAAAGAAAGAAGAATCCTGAACGTTTTAATTTGATAAATTGTTTACGGTCATTAATTCTTTAGGTTCCCAATTTTTATAATAAATCATTATTCATAGTTGTTCCATCATATAATTATGTGATATGTAAAATGTAATCTTCAATTTCATTTATTAATTATGTTGGCGCTTATTTGATGTCAACTCTCTCTCCCTCTCTCACCAATTCTTACATTTGAGCATTCACATCCATAGCATCAAATTCTGTACGTGGTGTTTTTAAAATACAAACTACAAAGAGTATAAAAAATGGTTATGAGTGGAGGAGGAAGAAAATGTTACTGTTTATCTGTATATTTAGAGAGACACTTTTCACCCCCTATAATTTTTTAGGGGTAACTTTGTAGAATAGTAACCAAGTTTTAAAAGTGTTCCAATTAGGTCACTCAAGTTTCAAAAGCGTTCTAATCAGGTCACTCAACATTCATTCTTCATTAAAATTAAGGGGTTTTTCATCAATTTCATTGGTAACCGTGGTGATGTGGATTTTTGTTTCTTTTTTCTCTTTTATTTGATGCTAACATCGAGTGATGACGTGGATTGTAACTTAGTTTTTTAATTTTTTATGTAATTAAATGGTTTTTTTTTTAGGTTTTTGGTTGTGTAGTGGGTTTATTTTGTGGTGTTCATATTGGTTCTCGCAGTTCTCGCAATAAAGGTGGTTCTCGCATGAAGCCTACCCTATATATATATATATATATAGGGTGGGGTTCGGCTACAAAGTCCATTTTTCCTACAAAGTGTACAAAGTCATAAAACACCACAATTTCAGCCATAAAACACACTCAAAACTCACAAATAACAGAGTGAAGATTACTAAAACACAATATTCAAACCCTAACAGCCCATAAAAACTTCAAACACATCATCATAGAACTATGAATATAAAACACAATATGATAATCAACATAAAACACACTAATTTTAGTCATTCGAAAATCAAAGGCTTATCATCCAAAACACAACACAAAACCCACAAATATGGCGTTTTAGTAATCTTCACTTTATTATTCGTGGGTTTTGAGTGTGTTTTATGGCTGAAATTGTGGTGTTTTATGACTTTGTACACTTTGTAGGAAAAATGGACTTTGTAGCCAACTCCCACCCTATATATATATATATATATATATATATATATATATATATATATATATATATATATATATATATATATATATAGGTGTGTTAAACTAAATATGTCATATTATAGGTGTGTTAAACTAAATTATTGTTGTAAGTTTTTTATTTTTCGTGTAATGTGTCTTTTTTAATTTAATTGTTGTACCACACCGAGTTGTGTTGGACACCCGTAGTTTGGGAAGTGGGGAGGTAAGATACCAGGTTGTGTCAAGTAGTAGGTGGAGATTCGGGAGGGGAGACATTGCAAAACCGGGTTGAGAGTGATAATAGTGGGGATGTTTTCGGTAGGGTTTAGGTTCAGGATTAAACTGGATGCGAGCAATTTACGGAAAAATCTTAGGTCATCTATAGATGAGTGGAGGATGAATTTGAGAGTGAAAGTAAAATTAAATTATGAGAGTGGGTGTAAATTTAGTAAAGGTGTTAATTTAAAAGTGAGGTCAGTTTAAAAAAATTTAAATTTAAAATTTAAATTAATTTTTTGTTTTATATTTAAAGTAGCTATTGCGTGGCTTTGGGGACCACACTACTCGGTTCGCGGAAGCAGACCACACACCACTGGACCACCTTCTCCAACATGGTTATTAATTTCGGACCAAATCTGTTATTGCAAACCTCTCCATGTGACTCACGTTGGAGTAGGGCGTTATTGCAAACCTCTCCATGTGACTCACGTTGGAGTAGGGCTGTTAACGAGCCGGGTCAGATCAAGCTCGAGCTCAAAATTAAAATCGAGTTGAATACCTGAGCTCGAGCTCGGCTCGCATTGGCTCAATCCTAGCAAAAACAACCATTTTTATATAGCTAAAGGGCTATACATGTAACTTAATTTAGCCAAAGGACTAAAAATACCCTTCTTTTTTTACCTCTCAAACTTGTTCCACCCATCGATGTGGGACAATAAAATTATATGGGATTTTAGTTACACACTACAATTACACAACGAGCCTCAAAACGAAATGCAAATATTTAGTGAACCTCTTATCCAACATTTCCAAGGCAAGAGGTTTGAGACTAATCACCATGTACCAACTGTTTTTAATTTTTGTCAATTCCTATTGCTAATTTGTTGTGAAAATTAAGTTATCAAGATTAGGTTTAATACATGTAAAATTAAAATTAAATATATATATAAAATAAAATAATTCGAGCTGGCTCACGAGCTCACGAGCCGAGCCAGGCCTATCTCGGGCTAGACTCGTTTACAAACCGAGCCAAGTCGAGCCGGCTCATTGACAAACGAGCCACATTCGAGCCGAGTTTTTTTCGAGCAAGTTTCAAGCGAATCACGAGCCATGAGTTTTTTGAACACCCCTACATTGGAGATGCTCTAGAATAAACAAACAAGGAGATGAAAAGACAAAAGTTACCTATGAATACGACCGTTCAACATATGTATATGGACGCTATTTAAACTGTACTTCATAAGTTACTATACTCTCAATGTCACATGCTCCATCCTCTATTTTTAATTTTAATCTAGTATAAGGAGATGAAAAGAGACAGAAGTTACATATGAATACGACCCTTTAACATATGTGTATGGACGATATTTTGAATCTGTACTTCATAAGTTACTATTCTATGAGGTGTCACATGCTTTATATTCTATTTTTAGTTTTAATCTATTATGTTATTTTTTCATAATCATGAACACAAACTTTATTGCTTCGTACTTCTTAAGTTACTATTCTCTAAGATGTCACATGCTCCACCCTCTATTTTCATTTTTAAGCTATTAGACTAAAGGGTACGGGGATGAGCCTTCACGTAGGCGCCACGTAGGCGGCTCGTGGGGATGAGCCTCCATGCTTTTTGAGGGGGGTGGAGGATGAGCCTACCCCACGTAATTTTTTATTGTTTAACTTTTATTTGTTTAAATTTTATTGTTTATTTTTTATTTGTTTAACTTTATTAAAACTATTCAACATTTAAATAAAAATAAAACATAAAGGAAGATAATAAAATCCATTACATAACATAAATAAAAATTACATAACCTAAAAAAAATTTTACGCTACCTAAAATTTGTAAAAAAAGACTAGATTTAAAAATTTAAAACGTGATCACCGCGAGTATATTGGCCGCGCCACGCAGTCGGGCATCTACGCCACGCCCAATGCATACAATCAATACTACCGAGCATTCCCGGAAACCCGTGCCGTGCTTCATGAGCTTGGTACAACTGCTGAACATCATACACGTTTGGTTTACGCAAATATTTTTTGCGATAGAGTTTCACCACATTACGGCAAAACCCATACAAACATTCCCGCGTAGTTCTTGCCGACATTTGTAAGTACTCGTCCAAAGCGTCGGCCACTGTCCCGTACGCCAGTTGGCGAATGGCCGCAGTACACTTTTGTAACGTGGTGAACCCTTCATAATTTCGAGCATCGGGTCGTTGCGTGAAAAACGGGTCTAGCCCCACCAAATCATCAGCAATCCGTGTGAATAACCGACGACTCATTCGGAATCTGCGTCTGAATATCTCGACATTGTAAAGGGGTGCATCCGAAAAATAATCGTTCACCAATTTCTCGTGCGCTCCTGTCGTAAAAAATATATAAATACGAGGAAATAAGGATAATAAAATTTATTAATGATAAACCTTGGCGGTCTCTGTTAATCCCTATTCGTCTGGTAATAACGCTTTCAGACGAGACGTCTTCCTCTTCGTCTTCCTCTTCCTCCTTGATAAGAATCTCCACCGCTCGTAGCACAGCGTTCGCGAAAAACATCTCCTCTTCCTCATCCGAAGACGAGGACCACCAAGAATTAGATGGCATTGTGGATGAAAAGGTAATTTTTTTATAAAAGTGGAGAGAAAATGGTATAAAAATGAGAGGGTTGTGGGTTGAAAGTGGAGAAAAATGGTGAAAATGGGAGTGTTTTTATAGAAAAATAGATTTTTTTTTTATTAAAAAGTAGCCGTTAATCAACGGCACAATTTTGAAAATGGTGAACATGGGCCCGTCTTACCCGACTGTGGGGAGCCGGTTGTGCCGAGCCGAACCGGAGGGGGGCGGTGTGGGGGACCGGCTCCGCTCCTAGCCGGCCCCCATACCCTTTAATCTTATATGTTATTTTCTTCATAATCATAAATACAAACCTTATTACTTCGTTATTCAATTTCCTTCTTTTAAATTGTTATAATTAGGAGTGTGATGAAACAGTGGTTAACCAAGGGAGGTTAATTCACTGGTCTCGTCAAGTAGGGTTAATCCCTTCTTTTCGAGAATCGGTGGCTGAATCGTCCGCTGGTTGATCTCATGCACAAGGAAACAAACCGTGACTCGTAACAAGGAGGATGGGGTGGGGGGTGCTCCTTGTTACCACTCTCCGTCGTGAGAATCAGTAATTTGCTTGTGAAGCAAAGTGTGTGATAGTAGTAGTAGTGAGAGAGTTGAAAAGAGATGTCTCAAACCTGGTTTGGGATGAGTATTTATAGCCGAGGAGTGAAGGAGGGTAATTGAGTAGCTAGACTGACACGTGCCGCCCTTATCCAGGTGTGTCAGGCTTGTCGGTTGTGGAGGTGAAGCCACGTCCTACTGCAGTGTCAGTCTGTTGCTTACGTGTGGCTGACAGGCGACTGTCATAGGCACCACTTGCACTGTGGTGTCAGTTCCACTTCCCTTGTGGGCAGGATGCGGTGCCGCGCCGCATCGCTGCTTGCGGTAACTGCTGTTGTTTCTGCGTTCGCACTATGGTCAAGTTTTTGGGATGCGGTGCTTGGCCGCATCGCCACTCGTGGTGACTGTTGCTGTTGTTCAGATCCCTTGTCGTGACGAAAATGTTCATAGGATGCGGTGCCAGGCCGCATCGCTATGTGTACACCCATTTTCATACACAAGGTAAGTATTCTTATCACTCGACAGATTAGATTCGATCGCTGTGTTCGCCCGTGCCCGAACGGACACAGATAAGTTCTTGTCGGTGGGGGTTTTTTGGTAAGGGTAATGGTCACTCGCAGCCACGTTGGTACGAGATCTGGGGCCATACCCCTTCAAGTCCGCCAGTCTAGTGTTTTTTCCTCATGTAAGTTGCATGTGGGAGGAATACTAGACTATGTGGTTGAGTAGGTACTTTGAAAGCTGGAGAAGATTCTAGGCCAGGCTGGTAGCTCCTGCTTCAAGTAAATCAATCTGGGGATCTGGTAGAGTCGTGTGACGTCCCTTCCGTACCGGTGAGCAAGTTCCGTCTGATGCGGAATTCTCAGCCGAGGATTTTTGATCTGGTAGTGTGGTCTACCCTTTTCTGATGTCATCAGGGCTGGTTGCCACCTGTTGGTGTGCCGAACCAACCTTTGAGACGGTGACTGAAGATGCAGTGTCCGCAACTCTAGTTGTAACCTCTGCGGTAGCGGATGCAATGTTGTAAGCAATGTTGTAGAAGGCGCTAGGCGCTAGTCGGGCGGTGAGGTACCGCCTAGGGATTAATCGGGATTAATAGGGATTAATCGGATTGGACTTTTTAAGTATAATTTTACAAAAAAAAATTTATATATATAGATAACTTTATACTTTTTATTAATAAATTTACAAGTTTAGGAGATAACTTTATACTTTTTATTAATAAATTAAAAGGTTTAGGAACCATATGTAAACTAGTGAAAGATAGAGGGGGTTAAATGTTAAAATACCTAAAATTAAATGTTAAAATAGGTTTATAAGTAATATTTGGGCTGTAAAACAATGGGCCAGATTCAAAAATGGGTCAAATTTTATGTTTAATGGGCTATAAAACATGGACCGATTAGTCCGATTTTGACCGCCTGGGACCGATTTTGACCGCCTAAGACCGATTTTGACCATATCCGCCTAATTGGACCGACTAGCTAAAAATTAGCCAGTAACTCACCGCCTAGCGCCTAAGCGCCGATTAATTGGCCGCCTAGGCCGATTTCTGCAACATTGGCTGTAAGTGCTTTGCTCTCGCTTTATGTTTATCAACTGGACATGAAACGATGATCCCTACTTTTTGGGGTGTTCGTGTTCTCCAGTTTAGCTCTTAAGTAACCGCACGTCCTTTGCGGTTACCTCGTTCCGTTTTATTGTTGGCCATGTTTGGTGGAACAATGTGAATCGTTCACTTGAAATATGGGCAAATAAACATGGTCGTATGCATGGTAGTGCCCACCATTGTTTATTCTATGCGGTCCATAGGTGGGCAAACAAAGTCATAAGCAGACTTGTTACCACTGTTGCTTGGCTTGTTGCTCAAGGAGATTACCCTAGATAGTTGGGAATCTGGGTGAAACTCGTCCGCATTCGTTCTGTAGCCACTTTCCTTCATGCTTAGTTGGAGAGTAGTTTTTCTGGAAGTAGTTGCGGTCGTCCATGTGACGACTTAGTCGTGGCTCTTCCGTAGCTACCGATCGCGGAGTTATATGTAACTGCAGCGACTCATGAGTGTCTACGGTTTGTCACATAAGACTCGCTTTAAAAGGGTTTTATGATTGGATGTAGCTCTTGAAGGTTCAAGAGTCAGGGTTGCTGATGTGCGGTCGCTCAGCATACTTGTCCTTTTCCCTAATGAGAAGCTGTTTGCGTCCCCTCTGTGGTTGTGAACCGGACACGAGGGATTTGAAGCTTGAAGAAGCTCTAAGGAGGTGCGGTTTGCTTGTTCCTGAGATGCGGTTTTCGCAGTCCAAAGAACAACGCTGGTTCTGAGTATCTGACACACCTGTGCGGGCACGTGTGTGTCATCTACGCATATTCCACGTGTGCTCGTGGATATATGAGGGTATTGGTTGTACCCCTTTACATAGTGTAGATATATATATATATATATATATATTTATTTTTTGAGGGGTATGTAAAAAACGACATGCGGTATGGGTTATGGTGCGGTATACCAGAGAAACCGCATGCCGCTTAATTTTGCATATTGTCGTCGCTTTTTTGTTGCATACGTGGCAGAACGCACATGTGAGTTGGTAGAAGTTGGTAGGATTTCCTGGCATGTGCTGATACGAAAGGACGTTTACACTGCCCGAGGTAATAAATGCATTGTAGCAGGAGTGTAAAAGTATCTTTTGTTAGGCGCGTGGGCGGCTACTCGCGCGTGGTAACCGTCAGCGGAACTGTCGCTGTACACGTGGTGTTGTCTAATTCGCTCTTTTCATGCACGACGTTTCGGTTACTGTTCCGCATTAATTGCGATGAGTATAAAAGGGGAAACCGTTTGGGGTTTCCCCTCACTTCTTCAAAAATTCAAAAAATCTTCCGGTGAAGAGAGATAAAAAACCGTCGTCTTCTCCGATAAATCATCTGTTTTTCCGGTGAGGTTTCGTCGAAATTTCTGACCTTATCACACTTTCTTCTTCTTTTTAGTGATGGCTGAACCATCTAATCCTCATTCCACTACGGGTGAAAACCCTGAACCTTCGTCGCCGGTGGCGGAGGAGGAGGGGGAGGGGGGTGATGCTCCAGGTGGAGGCTTGCCGGTTCTGAAATGGCTGAAGGCTTCGTTTGACAATCTGATGATGGGTGTTCAGATTGCACAAGAATATGGGGCTGTTTACCCACAAGAGGGTGACACCGCCGCTGATGCTCCGGCGGGGTATGTCACCATGTGGGCTGACTTCTTCGGTGACTATAACCTCCGACTGCCGTTGACTGTGTTTGTCGCCGATATTTTAGAGTGGTATAAGCTCCACATTTCTCAACTGAGCCCTTTCGGGATGATTCGGGTTTGAAACTTTGAGTACGCCTTTCGTGCTCTTGGTGTGGAACCCACCGTCGGAGACTTCCGGCGGTTTTATCAGATGACAGTTTCCATGGGTTTCTTCTCTTTCCGTCAACGAGACGGTAGCTCTAAGCTGATGGTCCCTCCCAAGGGTATTACGAAGTGGAAGATAAAATTCTTCTACATTAAGGCTGCTGCGGTCACTGCTAAGTTGATCTTTAGGAACGTGACGTACACCATTATAACGGAGACCATTAGTGTCCCCAAGGTTAATACGGTGGACTGGTTCCCGAGGTTGCGGATCATCGGGTGGAAGAGACTGAGCAACTCGCAGTTGTGGGTGCTGCGGATGATGCTGGGAATGATGAGTAGGAAAGCAAGGCCGGTCGTGCGGGAGAAGAGTGGTGGTAAGTATCTTTCTCTCTGTGCGGTTTCTTGCTTTCTTATTTTTGTTACTGAGATTTTGTAAATGTACTATCAAAGGATGCTCCCTTTTGGAGAATTTTTTACCCGGACTTCAAGGGCAAGGTTGAGGTGTCACACCCCAACCGATGGCGGAAACATCGGAGTGAGATGAAAACAAGATTGCAAGAGGCTTCATAACGCTATTGATGAAAAATATTCATTTATTGATTTTACATCACTTGAAATAATATACAACAAGTTTAAATCATTTACAACAAATAGTCAAATAATAAATCTTTATTTCATTTATGTAATGTAGTACATGATTTGGATACCAAATCCATCAAGTTTGGAAGTAAAATACAATATAATAAGCATTAAAGTTTAAATGCGTTTCTAGGCAAATCCTACTAGATTCCGGGCATCTTTATTTATATCGTCAACCTACAATACATGTTAAAGCATAGTTCAATACAAAAAGCATTGGCGAGCATACAAGTTTTGGATATAAATATGGATAAGAAAGCATTTTAATCAACTTCGCATGCGTAACTAACATACTAGATTAATGTAAACATTACGCGCGATCTACAATTTATAACACATATGATTTACAAGTATAACTCGTAAGATTACAAGTAAAACACATAAGACTGGAAGTATAACACGTAAGTTGTATAAATGATTTTTAAGTACATGTATTGTCCCCAAAAATAGTAAAGCGTAAAAAGGGGATCGAGTATGCTCACATTGGTTGCGTTTGCGATTTCTTGTAAGTAACGCACGAGTAAGGAATTGGGAACTTGGAACAATGAGGGTTATCCTAAAACAAGAATTGGAAAAGTACTAAATAAAAATGGAAAAGTGAATAATAAAATTAATTGTATCTATACGTAGGGTATGACTTGGGTCATCACAGTGTCCTAAATTCGGGGATCCGAGTGAGATCAAAGATCGTCACCTCTTAGAAGGTTAGAAGTTGTCCCGACCGTATACCATTTGCGAATATTGATAAACGTAATGTATCGAACGCAATTGGTTTAAATTGTAAGTTTGTATAATTATAAACTAAAAATTAAACGAAACTATTTAATTTGTTTTTAAATACATGTATGATGTTTGAAGTACAAATTAGTTAAACTTAAAAGTTTTGATTTAATTACATTTATTAAGTAATAAATAGGTTGTTAAATAAAATCAATAAAAAAACTACTGAAGTGTCGTGGAGCTTGTAAAAGATTAATAATGGTTCATTAATTTAGTATCAAATATTAAATGTCAGTCCTTCTTCTCCAAAGAAATAAACCCAACACAACTGTTTTCACTTTTTCTTTTCCTTGTAACCCAATTCGTATAGGAACAGAACATCTATATATCTAATAAAGCAAACCATTGGGGGACACATGTCACCCAATGGTTGATGCCAAATAAGCAGCCATGTCAGCATCTATGTGGCACACCTCATAGTTGAGGATTGAAGGAGTGCTTCTCATTTACGCTCATCACACTCTCTCTCCTCTCAAAACCCTAAAACGATTTCTCTCTCTTTTCCTCTCTGACGAACATGGCGAACACAAGGACTATAATCAATCCAATAATTTTGTTGAAGATTCAACGGATTTGAAGACAAATCATCTATGGTACTATCTAATTAGAGTATTTCATGATCGATTATATGTTTTAATATGGCTAATTTTGCAGGAAATCACATCGGCCGGGATCAAATCGGTGATTTAGTGAAGAGGTATAACCAATCTTGATTAGGTAAGTGTCTTCATTGACGGTATTCATGCTTGATTCCGATAACCCCATCAGTTACATACGATTTCGTTTTATTTTGATTCGTTTGTTAGAGTAGCGTAGGCGGTTGATGTTGAACAATTTTTTTTTGTGTTTTAGGGTTTTAAATTCTTTGTCCATTTATTGTGAGTTGTTGATGTTACTGATGTTCATAGCCGATTAGGGTTTTAATTCATTTGTACAGTTTCTTTTTCATGTTCTCTAATAGTCGATTTTGATGTTTGGGTTTTTTTTGTGTTTTAGGGTTTTAAATTCTTTGTTCATGTATTGTTATTTGCTGATGTTACTGTTGTTCATAGCCGATTAGGTGTTTAATTCCTTTGTACAGTTTCTTTTATAGGGTCTGTAATAGTCGATTTCGATTTTGAGGTTCGATAGATATATGTTACCGAGTAGATTAGGCAGATGTTACTGTTGTTCATATCATTGAGTTGCTGATGGAGTGTATGTAATGTTGAGTTCTGTTAGTGCTAATGTAGGAGTACTAGATGTTGAGGCGGTTAGTTGTAACGGTGCTGTTTTGTTTAGTTTGTTGACATGTAGGTGTGAATCTGTATATCTAAGTTCGGTGAAGGTTTTTGATGGTTTATATTTTGGAAAATCTTATGTTATCATCAGCTGTTCTTATTTTATTTAGTATCTATGTTTGTTTGTTTCTTGATTTAAATATGTAATAACTGAATACTTTTTTTATATGGTTTTTTTTATCTTATTTGATGTAGTAATTGACTGTCGTTTGTTACCTATATTTGTTACATGTACCTGTTTTGATATACATTTTGGGGTTGTGGAAGACTTCAACTTTGGAAGCGACATGGTGTACGGATTCGCTGCCCGTGTGTGGAAGAGCGACCAAAAATCGTTGGTGAGTGTTGATATTATAATCATTTAAAAAAAGAATTTAGATGTTTTTAATATAAGACTTTGTGATTACTGATATTATAATTGCATTTAACGATAGTTATCTTTTCCGTTGCAGAAACTTCCTGCTGGGTATGGTGACTGGATTAAGACGTTTGGTTATCCAGATAAGAATGCAGTCATCAGGACCCTCGATGGGAGGACCTTTGAAGTCAAAGTGTTAAACCTTGCAGGCGACTACTTTTTTTACAATGGCTGGTTTGATGTCGTCACGTCATTGAAATTACCGGACGATTCGTGGGTTGTTTGTCAGTATGAAGAAACTTTATATTCGTTTCGGCTGTTCCACTTTTATCAAGACATTTCTCTTGCGCCATCTAACTACTTCTACTACAAACCTAAAAATGATTTTAAAGACCGAGACGACTACATGGTAGTTGAACATATACATTTTTAAATTCTTTTATCCTTGCATTCATACATTTTTTTTTGTATTTTCTGTATACCATCTATCCTGATATTGTTTTGTTCTTTGTGTAGTATGTGAACAGGTTGTTTGTTCATCACTCGATGCTGAATACCTGTCCTTCAGATCCTGTTTTGGTTCGTTCTGCTGGAAATCGTAAATGGGTTGTTCGGATGGAAGTTTTAGACCATGAGCTTTATATTACCACAGGTTGGAGTCGAATCAAGGAGGAGATGTCGATAACGGATGATCATTTGTTGGTTTCTGAAATGGTTGACTTTAAGACGTTTGATTTGAGTGTTTTTAGCTGTAAGCCTGCCCTTCTTACTTACCCGCCTGAACTTTGTGTTATGAAAAAATAACCAACTGATGAATTCATTGAAGTGTCTGATGATGAGGTGCCTAATGCGGTTGCTGCACCTGTATTTGAACAGAGTGTTAATGACGAAGTACCGGTTACTTTTGTTGTTGACAACCATTATGTAAGTTTGTATTATTTACTTTTTCGTAATATTAATGTATGTTTCGTAAATCCAGTTGAAGTCATTAGTTGTAGGAAAAGAAGATTTAATGGTATCTATTATTAAATTTTATATTCTGATTTGTAGCGTTTGAAGAAGAAGTGGGCACAAACTCATGGCTTGGATCGAAAGATGGATTTGACCATCAAGGACAGCGCTGGTCAAACTTGGAATATGGCTATTGGTAAGGAGTTCTCGCAAGGTTGTCTGCGATTCAATGTTACCGGTATAAGAGAGTTTGTTAGAGACAAACGGTTGGTATTTGGTTCTTCGTTTCAGATGGTATTTGTTAAAAGTAAAGGTATGTTGCTTTATAACTGATTGGTGAAGGTACATGGTATGTTTTGGTAGTATTTTTTTGCACAAACTGATGATTGTTAGAATACATTTAGTGGTATGTTTTTGGTGTGGTTGTTACGTTGAACTGATGTCATGGTAGATGTTGCTGATACTTTTTTGGGGGCTTTTATATTTGTGGCCGAAGTACTTAGTTTTGAATGCTTATATGACTAGACGTTGTTTCTGTTTTTTGCTACCTTTTTGTGCTTAGTATCATATGTTTTAGTGAAGTTAACATTTCTTGAAATTTTATGTTTCTTAATTTGATAATGAATAAAATTAGGGATCATATTAAAGTCCATTAATGTAATTTGTTTTAAAAAATTGATTTTGCCGCCACTTTTTAAAAAGAAACTAATCTAAGAATAAAGTTTCGTATGATTTTGTTTCCAATTTTAATTTTCTAACCGACAATATATATTTAAAAAAAACGGCCACATTCTATAGGTTTACCTCTAATTAGTTTTAATTTATGTTGTTTCCTTTTTTACACGCATAGATTTACCATCTTATTTAAGTATATAAACTTAAAAATACTTTCCATGTAAATGAATTTTGTATAAATAAAAAAATGTTGGTTATTGAAATTAAAAGGTTTGAAATTAAAATATTGATTTTATTAAACTTGTGTTTGAAATTCGTAGATATACATTATTAATAGCGTAAACAATGAAATAATTAAAAATTTTAAGTGAATATTAAAAATAAATAAATTTGTGTATCAAATTGGTTTTTTATTGTTAATTTTTCAGTTTTTAAATTCTAAATTATATGTGGCCGTTTTAAATAAGTTTTTAATAAAACATTCTTAAGTTTTGTTTTTAATTTTGGAAAGTAAGAATCGGTTTTATAAAATTTTTGATTGAAGTTTTATAAACCATTACAATCATGCCATATTTAATTAATCAATTAGCTTGAATAAATAAATTCCAAAATTAACTACAACCTATTACAAATAAAAGTCCGAAAATATCCAATGTAATCTATACCAATTAATTAATTTTTCTCAAATTATAAAATAAACTACAAATTTATTATAATTTCAAGTTATTAGTTATATTTTGTTAGTCTTTTGGTGACAAAACTTACTTTGTGTTGTTTGCATGCATTACTGTAGAGTATACTTATTGCATTTTATTATATTGTGATTTGTTGATTTAAGTAAATGCTTTTTGTTTTATTTTTTAAGTAATATAAGTAAGAATCAAAAAATCTTTTTGTGATTTGTAGTTTTTTTTAGAAATGTACACCCATTTCTAAAAATAATAATGGACTTAATTTCGGCCACAATTTTGTTTTCTAATAAAAATTTTCAACTTTACAAAAATAAGCAAAACGAAAATTGTATATATATATTTAGTTAATACATTCATTTGATTCAATTATCTTAGTTCGACAATATATATTCTAACATTAATCATCTCAGTTCGGCTCATATCCCATACAAATGGATGAAAATAATGTTACTTTCTTAAACAATCTTGATTGGAGATCCAAGCTGTTTACCATCAAAATCAAGGTGTTAAGACTTTGGATTCGTGTGAATCCAAAGAGAGAAGGAGAAATCCTTGGTATTGAAATGGTGGTCATGGATGAGCAGATTGGTTTGAATGTCATTTGCTTTTTAAAATGTAGCTTAATTTTTATGTTGTTGTCTATACTTACCATTTTTTCCTGTTTTTATTAGGGTACCAGGATGTAGGCAACTGGTTGGAGCAAGTTTATGAAAAAAATGAAATTTTGCTTAATGAAAACGAGTCTTATTACATTTATAAATCTCAACTTTCTGTCATTAAGCCAAATTTCAAACACTTTGATAAGGAACATGCTATTAGCTTAAACTTTGATACATCTGTTAAAAAGTGTGAGAACTTTGATGGAAGTTTATATGGTATTCGGTCAGCATCTTTTGAGTCCATTAAAGCCGGTGAAGTCGATGTCAAGTATCGAGTTGGTTTGTACTTCATCATATATAACAACATCCTAAATTAAGAAATATATAAATATAGATTATTTTTTAAATCTTTGTTTTTTGTGCTGATTAAATTTTTTATTAATCAAATTTTTTTTTTGTCAGATTTTATTGGATATGTAGATGAGTGGTCTGAACCAGAGATGACCAAGACGAAGATGGGAAAAGATAGCAAATACATGAACTTGCAATTGCTGGATGAAGAGTCTGTTAATTAGATTCTAATTTAATTTCATTGTAACTTTAGTGTTATATATTTTTTGTTACATGATATCCTCTGATATGTTTATTTTCTATTTATGTAGGGGTATCAAGTTAAACTGCACTTTATGAGATGAGTACTGTGATGAGATGTTTGGTTACATTCAGAGCCATAAAGAAGAAGTTCATGTTGCTCTGCTTGTGCAGTTTGGTAGTTTCAACAAGTATAAAGGTATTAACTCATTAAATACTTTTTTTAATTTATATAATTTTTTTATTATTTACGAAGTTGAATATCCTAATATCTAATATTAATTTTTTTACACAGGGAAGACAACGCTATCTAATGCTTTCCATATAACAAGGCTGTTTATCAATGCTGACATAGAGGAGATTCGTTCATTTAGAACAAAGTAAACAGTTTATAAAATAATATGAATTACTTATTGATGTTGTTAACTTTTTTTGCATCCATTATTGTAAACAGGTTTGTTGAGAAGATATGTAAAACATCTTCTAATGGTCAGAAATCAATTGGTTCATCTGGAAGCATAAGCGTTGCGGATGACTTTTTAGTGAAGCATCCGTTTTCCAATTTCCGTGATATTACGCTCTTGGATAAGGTTTGTCTCTACTTTTTAATATTTTAAATAAATTCATTAAACAAAATTGTTTCACAAATTCATTTTTATAACTCTAATTTGTTACATATAATTTCAGCCTTGTGAGGTCATAGTTCTTGGTACGATCATGGGTGTGGATGATAAAGATGATTGGTACTACCTTGGTTGTGAGGAGTGCAATCGGAAGGTGGAGACAACTTTGGTCATCAAGGAAGCTGAAGACGGTGCTGAGGAACCGAAGTTTAAACAAGTTTTAGTTTGCTCATATCCTGAATGTCCGAAAGAGGTTGTGACTGCCACACCGATGTAAGTTACTTATTTTTTTCTAATTATATTATATTTATGATTATTTTATTTTACTTTAGAAATGAAAAATGTTTTTATTTTGTGAATTACTTTTTGTGCATTTAGTTTTAGGATTCCGATAAGAGTACAAGATTATGCAGCTATTGCCTCTTTGACTTTGTTCGACCGTGAAGCTAGAAAAATGTTGGGTATGACAGCAATTCAATTGCTTGAGAAGTCTAAAGTGGATCAGGTAACGTAATTCACATCATTCTTTTTTTAAATTCTTATACAAGTTACATATTATTAATGTTTAAATCTTATTTCTATGTTATTTTCAATAAATTTTGATTCATGTATATTAGGCATATTTGGAAGAGAAAACCATTCCCTATCAGTTTAAATCTTTGAATGATAAAAAGTTTGCCTTCAAGATTCAAATTAGTCATTCAATATTGACAACCATATTGATGGTTATGCTGTTCATAAGTTGGTGAATGATGCAGCAATCATTGAGTCCTTGGAGAGCAGAATTCCAGCTGATCAGGTTAACACATACAATCCTTTAAATTAAAATTATGTTACGAGATTTATTATTTTATTTGTGCCTAGCCTTATTATTTTTTGAAATGTAGGGTGTGGACGAGGCGGCTGCTGATGTTTCACTTAGTGATATGTCAACTCAAAACCCTTTTGCTCTAAAGGTATGTATTTTAAGTTAATGTTACAAAATACCAAATGTTTTAAACATTGTATATACTTTCTAATGTTGAATATATCATTCAGGATGCTGTGGACTCTATTGGTGATAGCTTCACACCCGATTGCACATCTAAAGATTGTTCTAAGACTTCGTCTTCGGAATTGAAACGTAACCTTGCTGATGTGTATGAAGTTGAAGAAAACACCTCTCTATCATCAACAAAGGTTAAAAAGGCTGGTGTCTCGGATTTTCAAGTTGATGATGAAAGGATTCTGCTGGTTCCAAAGTTGGAGAAGTAGTTCATGGTTGAAGTAGTTTTAACAAAACAATTTATTTTTTTTTTCCGAATATTGCTGCTTTGGTTTCGTTTGCGTCTTACATTGGTTTGGATTGATTTGTCATGGTTGGTTTGTTTGTTTTATTTTGGATTGAAACATATGGTATGTTGTTTTTTTTTTGAAACATATGATTGGTTGGTTTTTCATTTGAGACATGGTTTGTTGGTTCTTGATTTGAAGCATATGGTTGGTTTTGTATTTGAGACATATAGTTGGTTTGGAATGATTCCTATTACTTATATTTCTTTAAACTTAAACTTTTGTTACATTATATTTTTTTTACAAAGTATAATTTTTAAAACTATTTATAATTTTTTTAATATTTAAATTGTAAATAAAGATTTTAGTAACCGAATTTATGTAAATAAATTTGTTGTAATCATTATGTAATTACGATAATTATATTTTTAATAAACCTCCATTTATGTTACATTTATCTAAAGTTAAAAATTTGTATATTGTTTCCTTTTTAAACTGTATAACCGACAATATGAGATTTTTTAAAAAAAATCCGCCATTAAATTGTACAGATTTAGCTCCAATTAATTTTAATTTAAATTGTTTCCTTTTTTACATTTATAACCGAAATTTTTTTTACAAAATTCATAGTTTCCTTTTTTATAATCACTTCAAATACTATAAGAACCTCTACTCTTATTCATATTACACACTCAATGTTATATACTAAACATTCTACAAGTCTAATCATAAAACTCTCTCACCACATTCATCATTTTTGAAGTTTTGACGTTTGGTCATTTCTCATACACGTAAGTTTTATCTTCTTGCATTATACTTATACGTTTAAGTTATTCTAATACCTATTTTAATACATTGATATGTTATGTATGATACAATTATAGGATATGCCTAAACGTGCAAAACGTCAAACTTTACATTCATTTCCACTTGCTATTGGTGTTCAACCTTCCAATAGTATGTACTTTATTTTTATTTCTGTTTACAAATACATTAAAAAATAATATAATATGTAAGTATGTTACGTAATGTTAATTTTACTTTAATTTTTGCAGGTGGTGTTGCTAGAAGTCCTTTGTCTAACATTACGAATGGTAATGTTTGCAATTTGTTAGATATGAATTGATTTTTTTTTTCTAAATAGTTAAAAAAATCGTATATGCATTTTATTCTTCAGTTGATCCTAATCAAGTTGAGCATCAAGACTATGCTGAACGCATAAAGTTAAGGAAACTGTTTTTGGATAATAAAAGAAGAAATACAAATAATAAATCTTCTACTTCACAAAACATCATTCGTTCATCCAACGTTTCACTATCCGATACAAATGTTTGCCGTGTAGTAACACCAATTCGTTCATCCTCTTATATAAATACGATAGATGGACGTATTTTGCCAACCACACCTTTAACAAATCCCTACGTCGCGTGTAAGTTAGTTTTGTTTTTGTTTACTATGATTATGTGTTTGTTTGTTTTTTTTAAAATCAAAAATTATGTAATACATTAACATACTTGATTGGTAAAATTGGACTTTTTTTTGTCGCAGTTGAAGTTGGAAGAAGTCCATTGGTTAATATTACGAATGGTAAATTTTTTATTTTTGTACACATGAATATAATGTTTCATTTAAAATTTGTTTAACATTACAAATGGTAATTATTTCGTTTTTTAGAAAGGAATTCGTTTGTTAATGTATAATTTGATAATTTATGGATATCAATTTTTTTTTCAGTTGCTTATAATGATGTTGAGCATCAAAAATCATGTGAACGAAGAAGATTAAAGAAATTACATGAAGATAATAAGAGACATGATGTGACTAACAAATTAAACACAAGACAAAACGTAATTCGATCATCCAATGTTTCAGTATCCGATACAAATGATTGCCGTGTTGTAACACCAATTCATTCATCCTCTTATATTAATACCATTGATCGACGTATCTTGCCAACCACACCTTTAACTAATCCGTAAGAGGCGCATACATCAGGTTGGTGTTATTTACTTACATATTTAAATTTTATTTATTATGATTATGAGTTTTTTTTAAATAAAAAAATATGTAATACATAAACATGTTTCATATGGTAACTTAGACTTTTTTGTTGCAGTTGAAATTGGAAGAAGTCTATTGGGTAATATTACAAATGGTAAATTCTATAATTTTTTACACATGAACACATTTTTTCATTTATAATTTGTGTAACATTACAAATGGTAAATTCTTTGGTTTTTTAGACAAAAATACAAAATTTATTGTATAATTTGATATTTTATGGATATCCATATTTTTTTTCAGTTGCTTCTAATGATGTTGAGCATCAACAATCAGCTGAGCGAAGAAAATATAGGAAATTACAATTGGATACTAAGAGAAATAATGTGAGTAAGCAATCTTCCCTTTCAAAAGACGTTACTCGGTCATTCAATGTTCCAGCATCCAATACAAATGAATGCCGGATCGTAACACCAATGTGTTCATTGTCTTATATCAATACCATCGATCCACGTTTTTGCACAACCACACCTTTAACAACTCCGTCTGAAGCATCTACTTCAGGTTGGTGGTATGTATTTATGTATTTCACATATCTTTATTTTGATTTTGACATTTTTATTATTTTTCGTTGGTATCAACATATAGGTGTAAAGAGGAAACTAAGAGGTAAACAAAGGTTTTCTACTAATCAGTGTAGAAATGTATATCCTATTCCAATGGTTGACTTATCTTCCGAAGATTATATTATTCCTCAACAATTAGCTGAAGATCCATATAAAGGAGTTTCTAACAGTAAGTACCTTGCACACTTACTACTTTAAGTTCTACTTCAAGAACGTCATTATATTAATTTCATAAGCAATAGCACAAAATGATATATTTTTTTATTTATTTTCAATAATAGATTATTTGGATCATGGTGATCAAGTGGTTGTATGCGACATATGTAATGCTAAGTTGTGGAAACTTGAGGCTGGAAAAGGAAAGGTTTACTCAGGAAGAACAACTTATATGCTTTGTTGTGCTTATGGAAAAGTACATCTTCCTAATTTTAAAGAGACGTGTCTGGAATATCAAAGTCTTTTTAAGAGTTTAGACGACAAGAGCAAGCATTTCTTACTGAATATTCGTCGTTTTAATTCTATGTTTTCGTTCACTTCAATGGGTGGTAAAGTTGATTCGAAAATTAATAGAGGAAATGCTCCGTATGTATACCGAATTAGTGGCGAGAATTATCATACATTGGGAAGTCTTCTTCCTAAAGAAGGTGGTGAACCAAAGTTTGCGCAACTTTACATATACGACACAGATAATGAAGTTTGTAATCGCAAAACCGTATTTAGGTATCCCTGGAAACCATTTCTTTATTTATTTTATTTATTTTTGGTTTTTTTTGTTATATAAACACTTACTGATACTTTCACTTTTGTCTTACAACTGATTTACAGTAACTCAAACAAACCAGCTTCCGCAACTTCTGATTTGCTTGACACTGAACTCCTAGAGCACCTTAAGGTGATTTTAGATTCAAATAATGAGCTGGTGAAAACATATAGACGTGTACGAGATCGGTTTGTTGATAATCCTCAAGTTGACTTAAAATTACGGCTTAAGGCAAATAGGTCTAAAGATGGTCGTACATACAACCTACCGACGTCGTCCGAAGTTGTTGCGCTTATTGTTGGAAACATTGAGGAAGCTCTTGATAATCGTGATGTAGTTGTTGAGTCAAAGAAAGATGGTCTACAACGTATTATCGAGCTTCATCATTCGTATCTCGCGCTTCAGTATCCATTGCTTTTCCCTTTTGGTGAAGATGGTTACCGGGTTGATATTCTTCATAGAGAAGGAAGGGCATCAACGAAGAAGAAAGAGTCAAAATGTACAATGAGAGAGTATTTTGCTTACCATGTTCAAGATAGAGTGAATCATTTCTCTTTGATTCTCAATGCTCGAAGACTTGTGCAACAGTTCTTGGTTGACGTATATACGATGATTGAAAGTGAACGATTACTATTCATACGTCTGCAGCAAAAAAACTGAGATCTGAGACATATGATAACCTTAAAAAGCTTGGACAAAATGGTAATCCAGATATGTCAAACGTTGGAACACGCGTACTACTACCGTCTTCGTTTACCGGTGGATCGCGTTATATGAGGGAGAATTATTATGATGCGATGGCCATTTGTAAATGGTTTGGCTACCCTGATTTTTTCATTACGATCACTTGCAATCCTAAATGGCCGGAGATTAAAAGGTTTCTAAAAGACACGAAGATTAATCCCGAGGATAGACCGGACATTTTATGCCGATTGTTCAAAATTAAGCTTGACGCAATTATGAAAGACTTGCGAGAGAAATCTTTATTCGGCAATGCATCGGCAGGTAAGCATCCATTTAAATCAATTACTTTATTATATATATTTTTGGTATGCTACGCTCATAACCGTAATTTTGAAAATAAGTATTTTAATATTAACTATCCTATTGTAGTTGTCTATACCATAGAGTTTCAGAAACGAGGTCTACCGCATGCGCATATCTGTCTGTTCTTAAATGACGAAAGTAAGCTTCCTTCGGTTGAGCATGTTGACAACTTCATTTCTGCCGAGATACCTGACAAAAACTTAGAACCAGATCTATATACTCTTGTCAGCGACTATATGATTCACGGAACTTGTGGTGTTGCAAAACCAAATTGTCCGTGTATGGTCGACGGTAAGTGTTCGAAGAAATTTCCTAAGAAGTTCTGTGATAAGACTTCTCTAGATTCGAATGGTTATCCGGTCTATAGACGAGCCGATTCAGTTGTTTTTGTTGAAAAATCTGGTATTCAGCTTGATAACAGAAGCGTGGTTCCGTATAACAAAACCCTATTGAGACGTTATCAAGCACACATTAACGTCGAATGGTGTAACCAGGCTGCGTCCATTAAGTATTTGTTTAAATACATTAATAAAGGACCAGATAGGGCAGAATTTGGTTTTGTACCAAATGGTGATGAAGGTCAGCTTGAAGATGGAAAAGATGAAATCAAAGAGTATTACGATTGTAGATATCTCTCGGCATGCGAAGCTTCATGGCGCATATTTGCATTTGATGTTCATTACCGCTATCCATCCGTAATCAGGCTTCCGTTTCATCTACCTGATAAACAAAACGTTGTATACGGCCCTGATGACGAACTTGATAGTGTTCTACAAAAACCTTCTGTTTCTTCTACGATGTTTTTGGGGTGGATGGAAAAGAATGAAAAAGATCCGTTGGCGCGCACCCTTACTTACGTTGAGTTCCCAACTAAATTTGTTTGGAAGAAGGACGAAAGGATATGGGATAAACGCATAATAGGCAAAACCACTGGTCGTATTCATTGTGTGAATCCTCCTATAGGCGAGGCATACTTTTTAAGAATTCTTCTTAATAAGGTAGTAGGTCCTAAGTCTTTTGAAGACATTCGTACTGTGAATGGACAACTCTTCCCAACATTTAGAGATGCGTGCTACGCTAGAGGCCTTTTAGACGACGACAAGGAGTATATAGAAGCTATCAAAGAGGCGTACTACACAGGTTCTGGTTACTATCTTCGTAATCTGTTTGCTACAATGTTGGCGTCTAATACATTTTCAAAGCCTGAACATGTTTGGGAAAACACATGGGAGTACCTTGCGGATGGTATTTTATACAATCGGCAAAAGCTTTTGAGGATCGAAGGTACGCGAATTGTTATTTAATATTTTGTCAGTTATGTTTTACTGATTAGTGTTTATTAATTTCATTTTTTATTAACAAGAAATTTAATAATTTTTTATATAAATTTAATAGGTTTGTCTCTTCCAGAAGAACAAATAAGGAACCTAACGTTGTTGGAAATTGAGCGTTACTTATTATGTAACAACTCAAGTTTAAGTCGGTTTCCGTCAATGCCTCAACCCGACCGTGAATCAATATATTTAGCAGACAACCGTTTAATTGCTGACGAGCTTAGGTACGATGTAAGCGCTACTGCCATTGAATTTGATAATAATTTAAGCAGCCTAACCGATGAGCAGCGTTTAGTGTTTGATGAGATAATTGAAGCGGTTAATAGTAACGCGGGTGGTTTGTTCTTCGTATATGGCTACGGAGGTACTGGTAAGACATTTCTTTGGAAGACATTATTTGCATCCATTAGATGTAAAGGCGATATTGTACTAAATGTTGCATCAAGTGGAATCGCATCTCTTTTGTTACCTCGTGGGCGTACTGCACATTCAAGGTTTCATATACCTATAAATTTAACAGAAACCTCGATGTGTTTTATTAAACCGGATGATGACGTTGCTGATTTATTGAAGAAAATGAAATTGATCATTTGGGATGAAGCACCGATGAATCATAAACATGTGTTTGAAGCACTTGACCGAACAATGAAAGATATCCTCAAA
Source organism: Helianthus tuberosus (assembly GCA_030545235.1). Lineage (NCBI taxonomy): Eukaryota > Viridiplantae > Streptophyta > Magnoliopsida > Asterales > Asteraceae > Helianthus > Helianthus tuberosus. The sequence goes on from CM060437.1 coordinate 68,086,630, forward strand.
TGTGAGATGACATTTGGTGGAAAAGTTATGGTGTTCGGTGGTGACTTTAGACAAATACTTCCGGTTGTACCAAATGGCAGTAGGCGAGATATCGTTAATGCTTCAATCACGTCGTCGTATATTTGGAGTACTTGCAAGGTCCTTACGTTAACCAAAAACATGAGGTTAACTGTAGGAGCCAACACATATGATATAGACGAGATTAAAGCTTTTGCGGATTGGTTGCTTGACTTGGGCGATGGAAAGATTGGTGACAGTGATGATTGTGAGGTGGTTATAGATATTCCTGAAGATTTGTTAATTAAGTGCTCTGAGGATCCTATGTCAGATCTGATCGACTTTGTATATCCTTCGCTTCTTCAACTGTACAAAGATAAAGATTATTTTGCTGAAAGAGCTATATTAGCACCAACGAACGAGGTTGTTCAAGAAATTAATGAAAAGTTGCTTGCTTCATTTCCTGGCGATGAAGTGGAGTATCTGAGTTCTGATAGTATTTGTCAAACTGATCAAGGAAAGAATGAAGCAAATGCGAGACTATATTCTCCAGATGTTCTAAATGGTTTAAAAATTTCTGGTCTGCCTAATCATCGATTAGTCCTTAAAGTTGGTGTACCTGTAATGTTGCTTCGTAATATCGATCAACAAAATGGTTTATGCAACGGTACGAGACTACGGATTACTAAACTTTATAAACATGTTATAGAGGCGGAGATTATATCCAGAGGAAACATAGGGACCTGAACGTTTATTGCACAAATCAGTTTGACACCGTCGGATAAAAGAATTCCTATCAAGTTCAACGACGAAAATTCCCTATAAATGTATGTTTTGCAATGACTATAAATAAAAGTCAAGGACAATCTCTATCGACGGTTGGATTATATTTGAAATATCCAGTTTTCTCACATGGTCAGCTTTATGTTGCGTTATCAAGAGTTAAAAGCAGAGGCGGTGTGAAGTTGCTTATACCAGACAAAGATGGGAATGTAACGAGTAAAACAACAAATGTAGTGTACAAGGAAGTTTTTTCCGGCATTTGAATAGTTTTTTGTTTTTTCTTCCAATGTATGCGTTTGTACAAGATATTATATTTCAAAGTAAATAATATGGTTTTGGATGAAGCCACGCATCGTTCTTCGGGCGACTCCGGTGAACTCCGGTTAAATTTCCGACGAGAGCTCCGACGGCTGCAAGCTACATGAGAGAGGGTGCAGGAGTTCGTTTGTGAGTATGTCGAGATAGAGTTGTAGGTGTCTGATATATATACACAACTCAAATCGTATTTTTTCAAAGTTTTTGAAATAGATAAAAAGAAATGCTTGAAGGGTGTTCGGTATGGTGTCTAGGTTCAGACTTTGTAACGATGGAATCTCTGATTAGAAATCAATCTTACGAGAAGATTAGTATCACTCCAAAAAGGAAACCACGGAACGCGAAAACGGCTTAATCCGAAGAATCAGCGGCGTGAAAAAAAAGAAAGCATGGATGTGTACGTGTGTGTGACGGCGGTGTGAGTGTGTGTAGAGTGTGGGTGAGTGTGTTTATTTATATATGCTAGGGTTTGGTGTGTTGGGCTCAAGGCCCGTTAACGCGTTCTAGCGTTTTAGAGTGGCCCGGTCGCGTCAGCGAGACTTGTTTAAGAGTCCGAGCGTAGTAACATGTCGTAAAACGTTTATTTAGGATTGAAATTGCGTAAATGATATCAAAATAAGGATGTGACGCGTTCGTTGCCGGTTACGTTAAAATCGCGTAAAAATGCGTTGTTTGACGTTTTAACTCCGTTTTTCGATCCGATTTCGACTATGATTCTAAAAACGGAATGCAAGTACAAATTTTCTAAGGATTTAGAAATGCGGAAATACGAGGCGTTACAAGGTGCTTGCCTGTGCGGATGATGAGGATGGGTTTAATGTTACCATCTGCGACAATTTCCGAGTGCCTGCGCAGGCCGCATTGGAGGCAGAATTGCCGCAAGGCAAAGGTATAGTAGATGTACCTCCCTTACTTGTTTTGTAAATAAGTTGGCCTTGCTGATTGCTTGTTGATGAATGAAACGGAGGTAATCTTGGGCCCTTGGGAGACCCTGATGCGATAGGCGTTCCCAAAAAGCGTGTGGAAAAAGGCGTGAGGTTTCTCAAGCCGAAGAAAATGCATGAGCCAACTTTTGTTCCTCCTTTGGTGCCGCAAGCAACAGGTATATCTCGTACTCGTTTACGCAGCTACAACAATTACGTGGTAGTGTCTGACACCCTTGAGGGTTTGGGTGTTCTAGGTGGTGGTGCCGCTGCGAGCGGGTCTTCTGTAGGTTCTAAACCTGCTGATGAGAAGAAACGGATGGTAGATGCCGCTGGTGTTGGTGAGCAGAAACGTTCGAAGTTGAGAAGGACTTGGACAACTGCTATCTCGCAGCCAAAGCCTGCGATTGTGACAGGTAAGTTGACCATATGTTTACAAGTGTTTGTCATTTTAGCTTGTAACTTAGGGTTGTTTTTTGCGTTGTTGTAGAACCGCTTAAGGAAACCTTTTCCTTTTTTGATGCTCCTCCTTCTCCCCCGCGAGATGCTGCTGCGGACAAGGGGGTCAATAAAGAGTTCAGAAGAAGCCCTTCGATTGAAGTGGTTCTTCCGTCCTTTGCGCATGCGGAGGATATTGGAAAGAAAGCCGCTGGTTAGACCATCTTTGATACGGTAGATTCATCTGACAATTTGATCGAGCCGCGTGATTTTGATGTTGAGGGGGGGGGGGGATAAACTGAAGTCCCCTGATGCTGAGAAGCCAAACTCCCTCGTTGCTGAAAAAACATCTAGTTCAACAGCCGCGGGTACGGGCTTTAAAGAACGTCCATTCAGCATGGAGAGACTGAATTGGAGTTCTATTACCGTTCTTACACGGAAAACCGGGGTGTGAACTACCATCGTTCTCCTTGGACTGTTATGCAAGGGGATGATATTTCGAATGATCCCTCTTCTTGTAGGGATATCTTGAGTGGTTTGGGCACCCCGTTTGAGGTTCTTCATGCCCGCGGTCTATCTCGTGAGAACCGGATAAACCAGATCTCTTCCATGCTTGTTGGAAGCTCTATAATGGCGAATGCGATTATAGAGGATTACAGGGTCCTTGGCCGCAAGGAAGAGGAGATCGGTCACCTGCGGGCTGAGGCTGAGGCAATGGTGAAGGCTGCTCGTGAAGGTACAGAGCAGCTGGAGAAAGAGAAGACTGCTTTTGAGAAGCTGAAGCAGACCGAAACTTGGGCTGCAACTGCTGGCCTTAAACAGGTTCGTACTCTTGCCAAATTGCTTTCTGATGAGCGCAAGGGTTGGAGGGAAGCTTGCGCTCGAGAATATGAAAAAATTTTCTGTGTTCGTCAGGAGGTGACCAATCTCAAGGCGGCGAATTCTGCTTTGGTAAAGGAAAAGGCCGCAGCTGAAGCGGCTGCCAAAGAGGCCAAAGAAGCGGAGGCACGCGGTGCCAAGGCTCTTGAAGAGGCGGATGCTGACCGCAACAATTTAAACAAAGCTGTCGAGGGCCTCAAGGTATGAGTTGCGTTTACACTTGACTTTGTTTCTTTGTTTCACAAGTATAATTGATTATCCTTCTATACTTGTGTTTTCTTTGTTGTTGATAGGTTGAAGTGCAGAACCAGGTGACCATTCTTGTGGAGGTCACTGCCCGCGTGGCTGAAGCTGAAGCGCGGGCAAGGGAGGCTGCTGAGGCTAGAGATAGCCTGATTTCCTCTTTGGATCAGCTTAAGGCAGATCGTGATTGGATGCGTGATCATGGTATCGGGCATGTAAGTATCCGGTGCCTTTGCTATCTTTAGGTTTGCTTTTGTTAACCTTATTATTTGTGTTTTGCAGATTGTTGGAACCATTCTTGACGCGCCTGAAAACGCAAGTGCTGTTATTGAGCTTAAGGAGCGTGCGCGGGAGGCGGGGTTCAAGGCTGGTTACAACGAATGCCTTAACCATGTGAACCCTTTCTACAAGAGCAAGTTTACTGATGAGAGATCTGGGTTCCATGGTGTAGATACTGAGGCTCGGTATGTTGCAGCTATTAACGCGTACAACAGCTTGTCCATTTCCGCCATTGAAGATATTGATAAATGCTTGGAGGCAGAAGATTATGTGGACCGCTTGCGGTTGTTGTATGATGATCCTGAGGAGGAGGAAGCTGCTGGTGGTGCCAAGGGTGATGCGGGCACCAGTGGTACGAAAGAAGACTAGGTTGGGCCGCAATGGTGTAGAAGTATTTTGGTATATATAAAGTTCTAACCCCTTTGTTCAATTTGTACAAGTCTTTTTATCTCTTGCATCTTGAACATGTGCGAGTTAATATTTTTATAAATAACATTAAGTCTGAATTTGCCATTTGCATATCTAGGTGATATGCAAGTATGTGAGGCTCAAAGTTCATAAGTAAAGAATATTTACTGTGACTTTGTGTGAGCGCAGTTGAAATAGTGTTTATTTAAGGCCAATATTTCTGGCACATGTAAATAATACTAAGTCATTGTTTGCCATTTGCATGTCTAGGTGACATACAAGTATATGAATAACTATGTTGGCTGTAAAGCGCAGTTGAGTATACTCTACACCTTTGTCGTGTGAGTATTAGTCAATTCCCGTTTTTATCCCGTTACGGTTTAGGAATTGTTAAGTTTGTAAAAACTGTATGTGCGTATCCAGCCGGATAGACGCTGATGTTTTGCCTTTGCTGGCCTATTACAATATTTGTCTGTGGTCACCATTTTGTGTGGGTATCGCGAATAAGGATTTTGCCAATCTGTTTCTGCGGATACCGCAAAGTGGAACACGCATTTGTAATAGAAGATAAACAATATTGCATTAAATTGTTCTTTTATTTATTGACAAATGGCCTACGGGCCAATAGGTTACATGGAAAATGTAAACGTAGCTTACATGTAACAACGTCAAAGTTGCTGCGCGTTCCATGTTCTTGCGATGGGTTCACCTTCTAACGTTTGTAATCTATATGTGCCTTTGCCCAAGACCTCTTGGATGAGGTAGGGTCACTCCCACTTGGGGGCAAGTTTTCCAGGGCGCTCTATGTTAGAGGCTTCATTGTCCCGAAGGACATAGTCTCCCGGGTTGAATGTGCAGATGCGGACGCGCGTGTTGTAATATTTTTCTAGTTTGGTTTTGTACTTGGCCTCGTTGATTGCGGCGTTTTCGCCCCTTTCTTCCAAGAGGTCCAAGTCAAGTCTGCGCTCGTCACTGTTGTCAACTTTGCTGATAGCTAACATTCGTGGTGAAGGAAGACCTATCTCAGCGGGGATCACCGCCTCGGAGCCATAGACTAGGCTGAAGGGTGTCTCCCCGTGACTTGTCTTTGGGCTAGTCCTTTGGGCCCATAGGATGCTTGGGATTTCATCGACCCAACCGCGTCTGGCTGTTCCCAACCGTGCCTTTATGCCTTCGACTAAACTTTTATTGATGCTCTCAACTTGGCCATTCCCTTGTGGATGCGCCACTGAGGGGAAAACGTGTTCAATGTTTAGTTCCTTTAGCCAGTTTTGGAAATCTTCGCCCGCGAAGTTGGTGCCGTTATCGGTTACGATGCACATTGGTAGACCGAAACGGCTGATGATGTGTTCCCAGATGAATTTCCTTGTTATCATAGCGGTGGTAGAGGCCAGCGGTTTTGCTTCTACCCATTTGGTGAAATAATCGACAGCCACTATGATAAACTTTACCGCACCTGGTGCGTCTGGAAATGGTCCCACAACGTCGATTGCCCATTTTTGGAAAGGCCATTCTGTGGTGACAGGGATCAAATTGTTCTTGGGGCACAAGGTTTTTGGAGCATGTCACTGACAATTGAAACACTTGCGCAAAATTTTGACTGCATCCAGGTGCATGCCAGGCCAGTATTACCCAACGTTCATGATTTTGGCCACTACCATGCGTGGGCCCGCGTGTATGCCACATATCCCTTCATGAATCTCTCTGATCAGATACGTGGCATCTTAGGGGTCAACGCATCGTAGGAGTGGCCCCAGGTATGACTTGCGGTATAAAATACCGTCTGTCATCTGATAATGGCACGCTTTGTATTGTAGCTTGGGTGCCTCTGCTTTACTCTCGGGGGTAACACCTGATTGCAAGTATGCAATAATTGGTGTCATCCAAGACGTTGCTCCGTACTGGATGCCGTTGACTTGGCTCAGGGGTACTAAGGGATTTTGCAAAATCTCAATGCATATCTCCTTTGCCAGATGTTGGAAGCTGGTGGATGCGAGTTTTGAAAGTGCACCCGCGGGTTTGTTTTCACTCCTGTTGATATGTCGGATATTGAAGGACGTGAATTTCGATTTCAGTTGCATGGCTTGTTCGAGATAATGGATCATGATATCCCCTTTTGCAACGTAGTCGCCTCGCACTTGCCCTGCAACTAGTAATGAGTCGACGTGAGCTTCCAAATGTTGGACGCCGAGTTTGACTGCCAAACGCAGCCCTTCCAGTAGAGCCTCATATTCTGCCTCGTTGTTTGTGTTTTGAAATCGAGGCAGATTGCATAGGTGAGTTCTTGGCCATCAGGGCTGACGAGTCATATACCTGCACCTGCGCCATCCTCATTGGATGCACCATCGGTATATAGTGCCCAGATATCTGATGAGGATGGTGGAGGTGTAGGGTTTTGTTCGTCTTCGCATTCTTGGATGCGATTTACCGGTACATTGGCGATAAAATCAGCTAGGACTTGGCCCTTGATTGCTGGACGCGGTTTGTAGTTCTATGTGTGCGCGCCCAGTTCAATAGCCCATTTTGCTAGTCTCCCAGAGATTTCGGGTTTAGAGAGGATTTTCCCGATTCTGTAGTTGGTTAACACGGTAATAACGTGGTTTGCAAAGTAACGGCGTAACCGTCGAGAGGCATGCACCAGTGCGAGTACCAACTTCTCCATGATGGAGTATCTTGTCTCTGGGTCGTTGAGCATTTTGCTGACATAATAGATCGGTGTTTGAACTCCCTCTCGCTCCACTATGAGTACTGCGCCTACCGCGTTGTCTGCGGTGGATAAGTACATGATGAGTGGTTCCTTCTTTCATGGTGCGGTTAGAGTTGGGAGTTGGATCAAGCACTCTTTCATCTCTCGGAAAGCATTTTCAGCCTCTGTGATCCACTGGAATTGTTCTTTCTTTAAGCAGTTCCGCAGAGTACAAATGAAAGGATACGATTTTGCTGCGTGATTGGCTAAAAACCTGTTTAGCGCGGCTAGCCGGCCGGACAATCGTTGCATTTCCTTCATTGCGGAAGGCGATGGCATGCACTCGATCGCCTGAACATTTTCCGGGTTTACCTTGAGTCCATCTTTAGTGACGATGAATCCAAGGAATTTGCCTTCTTCCATCCCAAACGAGCATTTCCCTGGATTGAGCTTCATATTGACGCTACGCAGTGTTTGGAATGTTCTTTCGATATCGTTGAGCATGGTATCCTCTTCTATGCTCATGACGACCAGGTCGTCCATGTAGATTTCGACACTCTTGCTGATTTGATCACTGAAAGTGTCGTTCATCAACTTTTGATAAGTTGCGCCTGCGTTGCGCAACCCAAACGACATTTTTGTGTAACAGTAATTCCCTGTAGGTGTGCGGAATGCTGTTTTATCTTCGTTCTCGATCGCCATCTGTACTTGGTGATAGCCTTTATAACAATCGAGGAAACACTTCCATCGGAACGGGGTGAGGTTATCGACTTTTTTGTCGATCTCGAGAAGTGCCTAACAATCTTTGGGGCAGGTTTTGTTGAGATCTTTATAGTCGACGCACATGCGCCAGCCCCCGGCCGGTTTTTCTACCATGTCTGGGTTAGATAACCAAGTCTGGTACTTGACTTCCCGTAGGATGCCTGCGAAGAGCAGTTCTTTGACCTGCTCGTGCATCGACTCGTTCTTTGCGGATCCAAGGTGCGTTGAGCTTGGATCACAGGCTTGATACCTAGCAGGGTATTCAAGTAATGTTGCGCGACTTCGCGTGGCACCCCTGTCATGTCGGCGGGTGTCCATGTGAAGATATCTTGATTCCTGAAGAGGAGTTGCTTCAGGCGCGCTCTGGTGTTGTTGGACAAGGCGTGTCCCAACGTGACCTTCTGTTCTGGGTATCTTGCGTTGAGTACCCATTTCTCCGGTTGGGTGTTTGGGTTGAGCTTCGCCGTCTTTGTCAAACGTAGTTCGTCCGTAGACATAACCTCTCTGCGGGCATAGATTATCGCGACCCCTGTCTCAGGTGAGAAACCGATGGCAGAGTGGGGGAGGGATGTAATTATGATGAAATCGCCCTGGGACTCTCGTCCGAAAAGTACGTCGTATCGGGAGGTGTGGGGTAGGACCATGAAGTTTACCTCCTCCGTTCGCGTGTGCCTACCATGGGTAAGGTGCACGGGGAAAGTGATTTGGCACAGGGGAAATACAGTTTCCCCCGCGAACCCGGCCAAAGGGTAATCCACCGGCTGTAACCGATCTTTGTCTTCTTAATCGAACTGGTTGAAACATTGCTCATATATAATATCAGAGGTACTGCCTGGGTCGATGAACAACCGTTCCGTGCAGTAGTGAGCTAGGTAGCTGGTGATGACGACGGCGCGCCTGTCGCACGGTCCGCCTCGGACTTTGGAGAAAATGACTTGTTCGTCCTTCTAGTCGTTGTCCCATCTTCTTGCCGCCTTGCGCGGCCTTCCACGGCCTCCATGAATTATGTGGGTTGAGGCCACATGCATGGTTTTCTTGCCTGTGGAGGTGCCCTCGTCCTGGGGGGTGATGCGCTTGGTTTGTTTCTGCGCGTCTGTCAACAAATGTTGTAGCTTCCCCTCCTTTAGGGCTCGCTCAATCTCCAACCAGAGACTGATGCATCTGTTGGTTGAGTGGCCTGTGTCCTTGTGATACTCACAATAGAGAGTGAGATCTTGGTTTTTCTTGAACTTCATTGGTTGGGCCGGTCGCAAGAATTGAGCGTCCGTGAGGAGGACGTCTCTTGGCGACTTGTTTCTTTGATGCCCTTTTGTCGCGTTGGGCATTTATCGTTGCCCTTGCGTCGGGCTGGTGACTGCGTGGGACGTATGGTTTGGAATCGTTGCTGTGATTCCACGAGTCCCGGTTGCGCTTGCCATTGCACTTTGTTTCTTGGCGGGAGGATTGGCCTTCCGCCTGGGGCTGTGCCTTGGTTGTGTGCGGTTTGAGAGACCGTTGTGTTTGGGCGTATGTTTTGACCGCGACCATGACGTCGTCCCATTTTTCTGGCAAGCCCTCTTTACCCGAGATGGTCATGACCATTTCATCGTCCTTGACAGCTCGGATGAAATGGTTGCGTGCCATTTGATCTGTTATCCCACCGATCTCGAGGCACTCTTTATTGTAGCGGATGAAAAACGACTCTAGGCTTTCGTTGTCTCCGCGCTAGATGTTAATGACGTCCATGGAATCACGCTTGTGACGTCTCTGCTGGCTGAAATGTGCAAGAAATTTTGCTTGCAGCTGTTCAAATGAAGATAGTAATCCAACTGGCAAAGAATCGTACCAGGCCCTCGCCAGTCCTGTGAGGGTCTGGGGGAAAAAATGGCACCATGTGGTCTCGTCCCACTTGCCATTGCACCCAGCCCCGGTAAAAATGTTCATGTGGTCGTCCGGATCGGAAGAACCGTTGTATTTCCCAATCGTAAGTGAGAGTTTAGTTGTTGTGACTTCGGCGTGGGCGATCTCCGGTATAAATTTGGAGTTTTCAGCAACGGACCTTGGCCTGTAGGGTTGGTTTTGGTTGCGCTTTACAGCGCGGAGGTATGTGGTGCAGGGTTCAATGGGAGGAACGTAATTGCATCCTCCTGGTCGGCTGTTAGGCGAGTGGGATTCCCCGCAATACGTGCGGTCGTCTGAGTCAGTGCGGTCATACCCCTCGTTGTGGGGTTGTGGTCCCAGACGGCTATGGATGCCGGAGCCGCGGTGGGCTGTTGACTGCCGCCTATTTTCGCTGTGAGGGCCTAGGCGGCTGTGTACTGGTCCCATACGGCGGGACCCATATGTGGAATCATCCTCTTCGAGCGTGCGGACGCTACAGTAGGAGGATCCGCGGTCTTCGCGCCTACTTCGGGAGGCTGGTTGTGTGGGGACTCTGCCCTCGTATTGTAGGATACGAGCCGTAGGTGTACGTGGTGTGGGGGTAGGACCGCCATGTATATGCGCTTCAGCGCAAGCTCTATTGTAGGCTGCTGCCAGCATACTTTGTTGTTGGAAATACCAGGCATGTAGGTCCATGCCTGGAGGTATCACATAAGCATACTGTGAAAAATCTGGTGCGACTGTGGGGGGAGCGCCCCCTTGTGTGGATTTGCCAATGTGACCAACATCTTGGGCTGGGGGAGCAGTCCCCGCAGCACCTGGGTTTGTGGGGTTTAGGCTCTCCCCGGTTGCATTGTTTTGACGATCAGACATGATCTCAAGAAAGAAAAAGATGTGAAAAAAGTGTTAAGAGTAGCGGTGGGCGCCAATGATGAAACAGTGGTTATCCAAGGGAGGTTATTTCACTGGTCTCGTCAAGTAGGGTTAATCCCTTCTTTCCGAGGATCGGTGGCTGGATCGTCCGCTGGTTGATCTCCTACACAAGGAAACAAACCGTGACTCGTAACAAGGAGGATGGGGTGGGGGGTGCTCCTTGTTACCACTCTCCGGCGTGAGAATCACTAATTTGCTTGTGAAGCAAAGTGTATGATAGTAGTAGTAGTGAGAGAGTTGAGAAGAGATGTCTCAAACCTGGTTTGGGATGCATATTTATAGCCGAGGAGTGAAGGAGGGTAATTGAGTAGCTAGACTGACACGCGCCGCCCTTATGCAGGTGTGTCAGGCTTGTCGGTTGTGGAGGTGAAGCCACGTCCTACTGCGGTGTCAGTCTGTTGCTTACGTGTGTCTGACAGGCGACTGTCATAGGCGCCACTTGCACTATAGTGTCAGTTCCACTTTCCTTGTGGGCAGGATACGGTGCCGCGCCGCATCGCTGCTTGCGGTAACTGCTGTTGTTTCCGCGTTCGCACTCTGGTCAAGTTTGTGGGATGCGGTGCTTGGCCGCATCGCCACTCGTGGTGACTGTTGCTGTTGTTCAGATTCCTTATCGTGACGAAAATGTTCATAGGATGCGGTGCCAGGCCGCATCGCTATGTGTACACCCATTTTCATACACAAAGTAAGTATTCTTATCACTCGACATATTAGATTCGATCGTTGTGTTCGCGCGTGCCCGCACGGACACAGATAAGTTCTTGTCGGTGGGGGTTTTTTGGTAAGGGTAATGGTCACTCGCAGCCATGTTGGTGCGAGATCTGGTGCCATACCCCTTCAGAGTGTTAATCATGTCGTATTGTCAGGTGGGGGTTTGGTAGGTTTACGTGTTGAAATATGTGACCTGAAACCATTTCATATTATTATTTGTTTCAAAGATTCAAATCCTAACCCGCAAACACATGAATTAGGGTCAACCCAAACAAGACCCGTTTACCCAATCATTTTTAAAAAAAGTCATACATGTTGACATGTTATAAGCGGGTTGCTGAGTTGTAAGCAGGTTACCGGAATACCGGTAATGTGTTAAATAGTTAGTGTAAATATAACAAGTAGATAATATGATGTGACAAAGCTAACATCATTATGATTAGCCATCTAAAATGTAAAACTAGAAAACGGAAATAAACATAAATGGGTTTTTTTTTTTCTAAATGCTTAAAACCGGTCAACCTATTTTTAGTTTCTAAATGCTTTGGGACTAATAGGTCCTGGGTTCGATTCCTACAAGAGGGGGTTTTTCCATATTTATTGAGTTTCCTCCTGAATGGTGTATAATCATTATGTCTAGTGGAGATGGATATGATCGGGTGGTTCCGCTGGTGACGCAATGATACTCCAGTGGTCCGTCGGTGATCTAAATTTTCCGTTAAAAAACATGAGTAAATTACAAGTTTTGTCCTTTATGTATGTCCCAAATTGCAGGCGCTGTCCTTTGTCTTTAAAATTGATGAGTTTTGTCCTTAATGTTTGCAAATCTTGCACGTTATGTCCTTTAGGGCAAACCCAGTTAATTTTTTTTGTTAAATCTGGTCACCCAGGGGTATTTAATTCTTTTTACACTGTTTTCTTAGTATTATTAAAAAATAAAACAAAATTATTTTAGTTTTATTATTATTATTATTATTATTATTATTATTATTATTATTATTATTATTATTATAAGTGTATATATACCGTATCTTTCTCCACCACCCTTCACCACCACCTGCCGCCACCACCACCACCACCATCCCGCATAAGCCACCTCCACCGCTTCAATAGTGCAACCCCACCATTACCACAACTGTACCTACACCAAAACCACCCACACAACCCACCTACCACCATCGATTCTCTCTCTCTCTCTCTCCTTCACCCACCACCGTCTCCACCATCACCACCCCCACTAAAACCCTAACCCTAACCTGCAACAACCCAAACCAGCAACAAACACCATTAAACCCACCACCCCCAAGAACCTGCAACCACCCAAATCAGCCCCCCTCCCCAACCAAAAAAAAAAAAAAAACCCGATTGGATCCTATCTAGATTCAGCCATCTCTTTTCCTAATGGGCCTGGATTTGCAGTTATAGGCCAAGTTTTATGATTTACGATCAATCAATCGAGTAATAAGTAACCTACATATATCGTCTGCGAGAACCCCAACGATCAGAAGCACGAAAACCTAAACCGCTACCGGAGCCACCGATTCGTCTAACACCCACCACCGATTCACCGGAATCTCTGGAGGAGCTAACCGCCGGGATGGTGGTGGCGGCAGGTGAGAGAGAGGGGGAGAGAAGAGTCCAGTCAGACCATCGTCAGAACACCACAGCACCATCACCACCGTAGTAGAAGACGGAGGACCTTCAGTATGTGATGTCGCCGGAGAAGACGGAGCGATTTACCCTGTACCTAACCCACCACCACCGCCGTGCCTTCACCATCTCAACCACCACACCTAACCCACCACCACCGCCGTGCCTTCACCACCGCACCTAACCCACCACCACCGCCGTGCCTTCACCATCTCAACCACCTGCATCTGCATCTGTTTGAGAGAGAGAGAAGAGATGAAAGTTATTTAATAATGTTTTGTTTATATATATATATATTGTTTTATTTTTAAGTTGCACAAAATGACCCTTTAATAAAAGTTATTTACAAACTAGCCCCTAGAGAGCTCAAATGACAAGAATGCCCTCATGTGCCATGCACATGATCAGTTTTAACCAAAAAATCTAACTGAGTTTGCCCTAAAGGACATAACGTGCAAGATTTGCTAACATTAAGGACAAAACTCATCAATTTTAAAGACAAAGGACAGCGCCTGTAATTTGGGACATACATAAAGGACAAAACTTGTAATTTACTCAAAAAACATGAAGTATGTAATACTTTAGGCAAATCCTCTCGAATGTTCAAATCATGCAATATGCAAATATAAGACTATTTAAAAGTAGGTTAGTTTGCTGTTAAAAAAAAAAAATACTACAGGCAAATCCTATGTCAGCTAAACATGGCAAGTGTTAGGATCCATATAGAATGTCCGACTTTAAATACCACCCGTGTGTTTTAAATGCCCTAACTATGTTTAAAGAGAAAACATATTTCAGTGGAAGTTATCACATGTTGGGTGATCAACTTGAAATAAGTTTTTACTAGTTCGTACAACCAAAAACAAATATAGGAAATACTTGTGACAAAAATAGACGGTAATAATAGTTTCTAAAGTAAAGATAATATAAAAATCAAATTCTTAAGAAAAGTAGTGAAAATATGATTGAGTGGTGGTCCGTTGTTTGCCGCTCACCACGCGTAGTATTTTTAATACAAGTACAAGTATGTGAACTAACGCGGGGTCTAGATCCAATTGTCTGCAATGATTAATAAAGCAATGATTAATAAAGTGACAAGTGATTACTCAGGAAGCTAAACGTCTCATTTTATGATTGAGAAGTCCATAAAATCAATAAATGTGTTTGTATGTCATCATTAGGCCTGAAAAACAAAACCCAAATGGGTTTTATTGGGTAATTATAAAAATGAGATAAGTCATAGTGGACCAGGAAATAATAATGGATGGGTCATGATGAGCTTTTAGATATCAATTTAAAATGTCTGATGAATCAGGATGGGTAAGTGGGTAACCCTAACCACTGAATCAGAATCGTTCATAATCACAAGTGAATCAACAGCAGCAAGACGATTCTGGACTTCGTACCCTTCCTCTCATTCATAAACCCAAGGTTTCCGACAATTTCACCCCTTTTTGTCTATGCGAACTCGTGTGGGGTTTTTTGATGCGTCTCTGATTCCAGCTCGAATTATTACACTAAATTAAGGTATGTTAATACGATCTATCATCATCACGTATCTAATTATATATTATTTTGTACCTACGTCCGTTTCTATCATTCCAATTTGCAGAATATTTGGTTTAATTAGGGTTTCATGCAACGTATTTGAGCTATGTGAGAAATACGATTCAGGTTTTGGGGTTATTGTGATTAGTAGTTACGATTTAGGGTTTAATATAGTAGCTGGGAGATGATTAGGGACCGGTTGTGTTGGATTTAGGGTTTCGAAGGAACATGATCCGGCTATCAAGTTCTTCGTGTCGAATTTGCCCGAGAAGTGTTCGTCTTCTGATCTGGTTAGGGTGTTGAAGGTGTTTGTCGAGGTTCAAGGTACGCATATAGCTAGAAAATACGATCGTTTAGGTAAGAGGTTTGGGTTTGTATCGTTCAAGAACGTAAGAAATCCAGTGGATTTGGAGGAACAACTGAAGGATGTTTGGATTGGAAGCTATAAGCATTGTTCCGGCTAGATTTGTCGATGGAGTGATGTGTCTAAGAAGAAGGAAGCTGTTTGGCAACCGGTTTCGAAGAATGGGTCGGTAGGGAATAACATGCATGCAGACAACGATAAAGAAAAAAAAAAGGGAGGGATCAATCGGGTTCTAGTGTACTCAATGTTAACAATAATGGTGGGAGGTCGTTTTGAGACACTCTTATTAATAAGGAACCCGACGTAGGGTTGATGGAGATTGTCGTGGATCCGAGTGTTCAAGCTTTCTCGGAATGGTATGATTATGGTTTGTTTGGACGTGTTATTGATTTTTCAACATTAACTAAGTTGAGGAGGATTCTCAAGTTGATTAGTCCTTATAAGATTGACATAAAATATGTGGGAGGGTTTCATGTTATGCTCTTGTTTGGTAACACTTTTGAGAAACAAGGTGTTTTGTCAGCTTCAAGATTAGAAGGGTCAAGATTGTCAAGTTGAGAGGATTATATGGCTTAAGCTTCATGGAGTTCCAGTTATGTTGTGAAATGTTCAAGTTTTCGACGCTATAGCAGGGATATTTGGGGACGTCATTCAATCGGCTCAATTTACCGAAAACAATACAGATTTATCATTTGCGGTTTGTGGGGTGTTATGCAAATCGGTGGAAAGGATTCAGCAAACAGTAGCTTTGAAATGGAAAGATAAAGTGTTTCATGTCCGGGTGGAGGAAGAGGCTGGGGATTGGATTCCCGATTGTTTGGTAGAATTAGATGAGGTTGGAGATGAAGTGGTAACGAATAATGTGATGGATTTTGGAGGAGGTGAGGGGAACACTTCGGATGTTGTACGGGACGAGCAGATTCAGGAGCCGGCTGTAGGGGTTCAAGATGTTCATAGTGGTGTCCAGGATGTCTTTTTGAATCACATTCAGGAGGGTGGTCGCTGTGGTGAATTGAGAAAGAAGAAATGAATGTTCAATCGAAAGAAAGGTGCTAGAAGTAAGTCGAAGTCACCATTGGGCAGGAGCGACCTAAAAAAAGACAAAGGGAGAGCGATGAACCGTTCGACATTGATAGGTATATATTCTAGTCTAACGAGGGTACAGTTGGCAACACAATCAACAACGGAAGTGATGGAAGTTCGGAGGAGTTTTTAACTCCGGATTTGAATAGAGAGGTGGTATTAGAGGAAGAAAGGCCCATCTCGAATTCTAAAGTTATAGCCAACGGCAAAGGAATTGGTGAAAGCTTGACGAAGATATTGGAAGATGGTTTCCAGGATGAAATTGATGGTACGGTTCGGATGGCAAGCGTTGTGAGCGTCACGAACATGGAAATCTTCGAGGGTCATCTTGAAAAGGTAATCGCTAATGAAGGATTTCAAACTGTTGATCAATGAATACACTCTCAATTAACATTTGTGGGTTAGGTTGTGTTGATAAAGGTACATGGATTCAGGTTTACGTATCGCTAACGAAGTAGGTTTTCTTATGATGCAAGAGATGCAGTTTACGACGGTGGACGGTTTAGATTTGGGGTCGTTTTGGGGTAATGGTGCTTTTACTTTTGATTGGGTCGGTTCTATGGGTCGTTCAGGAGGTTTGATTTCGATGTGGAACCCGATTCAGTTTGTTATGGCCTCGGTAATAAAACACAGGTACTTTCTTTGTATTCGTGGGCACTTGAAAGAAACTGGGAAAGAGATAACTTTCATAAATGTACATGCTCCTAAAAAACTAGCCGATAAACGTTTACTTTGTAGTGAGTTGAGCCGTATCATCATTCTAGACCAAGGATATTGGGTTGTTGGTGGCGATTTCAATTGTGTGCGAGATCGATTCGAACGAAAGAATTCTAAGTTCATTCCTTCTGTTGCTATCGAGTTCAATGAATTCATCGATAATATGGGCCTACATGAGTTCAATCTAAGAGGTAGAAAATTTACATTTGTTTCGGGGAACAAGTGTAGTCGTATTGATTGTATCTTGGTATCTTGGAGTTGCATTAATGATTGGCCGAACGCCGAATATCGACCGTTGGCAAGAGAGTATTCGGATCATAGTCCTATTATGTTAAAGGTGGAAGCTCGTAATTTCGGCGCAAAACCGTTTCGATTTTTTAATTCTTGGTTGTCTAGAAAAGATTTGGACGAGGTAGTAGCTAAAGCTTTGGAGGATTTTAATGAAGTTGGATTTCCGGATATAATTCTTCTGAATAAGTTTAAGAAAATCCGTCATGATCTTGTTAAGTGGAGGAAAATGTTAGCAATCGAAGAGGTTGACGAAGAAGCAAACTTGAAACAAGATTTGTTAGAGTTGGATGCTTTACTTGAAGAGCGAGATTTGACGAAAGCCGAGGAGTGGGTTCATACAGAGGCGACTAAAAAGTATAAAGAATTGGAGGTATGTAAAGCTAGGGACCTTCGGCAAAAAGCGCGAGTTCGATGGGCTAAGGATGGCGATGAGAATACGAGCTTTTTTCATGGTATGGTGAATAAAAGAAAGGTGTCTAATAATATTCCGGGGTTAACGGTTAATGGGACGTGGGTTTTTAAGCCTTCGGAGGTTAAAAAAGAAGTCCTTCACTTTTTCAAAAGTCGTTTCGTGGAGGATATTGAACAGCGGCTGCACTTAGAGTGTTATGGGATAAAACAATTAAATGATGAAGATGTCGATATGCTTGTGCAACCTTTTTCAGAAAAAGAGATAAAAGATGCGGTGTTCGAATGTGGCGGAGATAGAGCTCCGGGTCTGAATGGGTTTAATTTTTGGTTTGTAAAACGATTTTGGAGTTTGTTCGCTTCTGATTTTGTGAGGTTGATGAATTATTTCGCTGAAACCGGAAATATTAATCGTGGTGTTGGTTCGTCTTTCATTACTTTAATCCCTAAAGTTAATGATCCGGTGCATCTGGGTGAATATCGTCCTATTACTCTCATTGGAATTATTAGTAAGGTAATTTCTAAAGTTCTTGCCAATAGAATTAAAATGGTGATGGGTAAAGTTATTCATGAAACGCAATCCGCGCTTTTGTCGGGAAGATATATTTTGGACGGGCTGTTGATTATTAGTGAAATTCTCTCTTGGGCAAAACGAATGGGTAAAGAGCTATTTTTATTTAAAATGGATTTCGAAAAGGCATATGACAATGTGAACTAGGATTTTTTGATCTCGGTTATGCGACAAATGAGGTTTCCTGAGGTGTGGTGTAAGTGGATTAAGGGGGTTTTATCTTCGGCCCGGTCTTCGGTTCTGGTTAATGGAGCGCCTACTTTCGAGTTTGCTTGCGAGAAGGGTCTTAGGCAAGGAGATCCTATTTCACCATTTCTTTTTGTTATTGTCATGGAGGCGTTGTCTTGTATGATTCAGAAGGCATGTGATAGTGGAGCTTTTGACGGGGTTCGGCTTCCTAATGATGGTCCTTTGGTTTCTCATTTGCTCTACGCGGACGATGCAACGGTCATGGGTGAGTGGTCTCAGTTTAACTTTAAGGCGTTGAAGAGGATTTTACGTATTTTTCATTTATGTTCCGGGTTCCGTATAAACATTCAAAAGTCTAATTTATTCGGTGTGGGGAAAACAATGGAGGAGGTTGAGGTTAAGGCGAATGGGTTGGGGTGTAGGCCGGGTATTATCCCGTTTAAATATTTGGGAATTCAAGCTGATGCTAACATGAATCTCATTAATAATTGGGAACCGGTTGTTGAAGTGTTTAAAAACCGCTTATCTAGGTGGAAGGCTAATGTTTTATCTATGGGTGGTAGAGTGGTGCTTCTCAAATCGGTGCTAGAGAGCCTCCCTTCGTATTATTTCTCTTTATATAAAGCGCCGGTGACTATTATTAATAAACTTGAAAGTATTATTAGGCGTTTTCTTTGGGGTGGTGACGAACATAGGAATAAAGTGCATTGGGTCGCTTGGGAGGTTGTTACGAAGGCTAAAAGTGAAGGCGGCTTAGGTATAAACAAACTTGAGGATTGTAATAATGCTTTGATGCTTAAATGGTTATGGTGTTACCAGTTAGAATATGATGCGTTATGGAGAAAGGTGGTCGATGCAGTTCATGGCTCGTATAGAAGATGGGAAATGTTTTATTGCAATAAAAGATTTTCCGGTACTTGGAGCAAAATTGTTACGTGCGGGTCTCGTTTGAAAGCACAACATAACTACTTTGTGAATATGATCTGAGGTTCGATCGGTAATGGTAATTCGTTTAGATTTTGGATTGATCCACGGATTGAAAATGAACCGCTAAAGAACGTGTATCCTTCTTTGTTTCGGTTAGAATTAAACAAATGGTGTTCGGTGGCCGATCGGCTTTGTATGGAAAACAATCAAACTGTGATGAATTGGAACTGTAGGGTGTACCCGTCCTCTGATGTCAAGATTCATGAGCTGATTGGGCTTCAAAGAAGGTTTGAGAATATAAGGCTTAATGATAATGAAGATAGTTGGCTTTGGAATGGGGAGGTAGACATAGAATTTTCGGTTTGTGAGGTTCGGAAATGGATTAAAGGCGATGTAGCAAGGGATACTCTTGGTTGTTACAAATGGTGTATACGGGTTCCAAATAAATGTAATGTTTTTATGTGGCGCGCTCAAATGGATAGGATCCCGACAAAGATGGCTCTTAGGAGAAGAAACATTATGGTGGGAGATAACTTATGTGCTTTATGTGGCGATTCGGATGAAAAATCGGATCATTTATTTTCAGCTTGTAGCGTGTCGAGTGGAGTTTGGCTTGGTATTTCTTCTTGGTGTAATATTTCGCCTTTCTTTTTGTTTTCAGTAAATGATGTGGGGCGGATAGTGGAGTCGAAGGGCGAATCGGATTTGAAGAGAGCGATAATTTATGGTATTCTTATTGTTACATGTTGGCGTATTTGGAAGGCTAGGAATGAGAAGGTTTTCTCTAGTGTCAACCCCGAACGTGGTCCAAATGATTTCCGATATAAAATCTTTGGGGTATCTTTGGTATAGGAACAGAAATAAGAAGGGCACGGTGGATTGGATAGATTGGTGTAAGTTTTCTTGTAATATGATTTAATTTTGTTCTAGGCGGTTATTTCCTCCTTGGAAATTCCGCCGGTTTTGTGTTTTAATGAAGTTCGCCTTTCAAAAAAAAATGATGCAAATGTTGATTGGCTATAGTTTTTTTAGCAGTTTAGTTGCAACAGAAAGGGAATAGTTTCATTTATTATGTCAAATGGTGTTTTGCACTTTTTAAGGAGAAGGCAGTTAGGCGTTTATCGTTGTTATAGTGACCCGTTTGACATCTGGATGTATGGATGCATATGGACATGTAGATAAACATATGTATATATGTGTGTATATGTAATGTTTTGCTTATACACAAGGAGCAAAGGTAGATCTCTAAGGACTCGGTAGAACACTATTTTTTTTTCTCAAAAATTTCTGCAATTTTATTCAAGATTCTATGACTGATTCTATATCGGACCTTTTAAATTTTGCTGATGTGTATTTTTTTCAATATCGGACCTCAACTGTTGAATATTGTAATCACCTTGATTTTCAGTCACTTTCTTGTATTCCCAGAAAATACCAATCACCTCTTACTTAAATTTCATGATGAAAATCCATCACGTTCTTGTAAAATTGTCAATAAAAATAATGTAATATGCTGCTTTGCAATGATGGGGTACTTTGAGGTTCTGCAACATCAGTATGTATAAGTTTCAGTTTTGAGAAGCTCGCTAAGATGATTTGTGAAATGGAAAATGTTTAAATTTCTTATCCAGTTCTCATATGCTTAACCTTTTTTTGGTTTTCTTTTATTTTTTATTATTTTTTATTGTTTTGAATTTTTAGAATTTTTAGATTTTTTAATTTTTTTAGTTTTTTTTATATATTTTATTTTATTTTATTTATTTATTTATATATTTAGCCTATCATGCCTAAATCCATCTTGACCTAAACTCATCCTAACTCATTTCTTAATAAACCCATACCCAAACTTATTCTAACCCATACCCATCCTAACCCATTACCCAAACCTACCCAACCCAACCCACCCATTTTGCTGTAACAACCCGCACTTTCGTGCTTGTTACTCTCGATACACTCGTTACGCCTAGCACCAGAGATTTGGATCATAATATAACTAAATCGCTTACAACGCTACTTCGCATATATTCGCATTATATCGCATACTTTCAACACGCTATATCGCACATCACAACGCATACCCCGCTAACGCTAACGATGACATCGCGTGAGTATTTAAACTACTCCCCTCGCTCGTTGTAGCACAACGCAAACTCGAAACGCAGTTACTTATGCCATGATCTGTTATATATAATAATAAAAATAATAGACAAATATAAATATCTGAGTATTAAACATGTCTAAATGCGCACTCGCTGGCATGCGCAACTCAATTTATCGCACTAAAGCACAACATAACACGACACTACTTATCTCGCTTTAATGCTTAAATTACCCTCAATGGTTAACGCATCAAAACATGTCGAACGAAACGAAGGTTGGAAAAACTAACAAACGAAATCGGGCAGTCCGAATGGACATCTGATCGAATAGACTTCCGTCCGGATGACCATCCGCTCGGATGGCCATCCGACCGGATGACCATCCGATCACAACCCATTCGACCGCCTTAAATCTCGCTCTCATTTATAAATAGGGCCATTGTGTCTCATTTTAACACTTTGGTTCTCTCATCCGATCACTCGCTCCCAAGGCACTTTCAGTCACTTTTCATCACGATTCAAGGCTATTTCGTAAGTATTTCTCCCCGAATCTTGTACAATCTTCATCACTACACATTTCTACATCATCTTCCCCATCAAAATCACACATTTTTCTCTCGATATTGTCTGATTTGGACTCCTTGAAGGTGGTTTTTACTCAGTTGCATATGCAAACTATTGTGCGACATCGTCTCATCAAGAATAGTTCAGATCTAAAGGATTTCCACACGTTTTAGTACGAATCTCAACAAGATCTCAACATTTTTCAAACAATTTCAACTTCTCTGCAACTTTTCTTCACTTTTCTACTCAAAACCGATGGAATCTGGACTCATTCAGACTCTCTACTTCTTTCCTAGTGGAGAGACGGCTTGAAAACGGATTTCCACCGAAGAGATGACCGATAAAAGGGTCAGACATGAAACTTCATCAAGAACAGTGAATCTAATCGAATGGGGTGATTCCCATCCGATCGAATGAACTGAATCTCGGTATGTTTCCGTTGTTCAACACGTTGTCAGCCCGTCTCCGTTAAAACACGAAAACTTTTACTTAGAAATTTTACGAAGTTTACAAGACAACATGTTACCCACTCGAATAATCATCCGATCGGATGACCATCCGATCGAATGACCATTCAACCAGGTGAACTGTCCTTTATAATATTCCTTGTTCAAAACGATTTGGTTAAAATCTAAACTAGAAAATATCTCGATCGAATAGCTATCCAATCGAATGGCCATCCGTCCGGATGACCATCCGATCGGATAACTCAGCATCTATACCTTCACATTTTTCAAATGCTACGACGAAAACTTCAAAAGTTTTCAAAACGATTTACAAACACCCACATCTCATTCGAATGACAATTCGTTTGAATGGTCATCAGCTCGGATGACCATCCGATCGAATGGGTGCTCATCCATTCGACTCACCATTCGACACTCTATTTTACGCACTGTTCAAAGCTTACACTACTGTTCTATGCTCAGGCTAACTCCAACGCGCTCCCTTCAATCCAATCAAGTTGTGTTTACTTGTTAAACACATGCTGTGAGTATACTTGACCCCTTTTTAAGCGCTTTAACACACTTTGGGGTGTAACATACGTTCCTATCCAAAATGTAACATACGTTCCTATCCAAAACGCACTTATCAAAATGAAGTACATACTCAAACCCTTATCGCATGCGAATAACTAACGTACATATTTACATGTGATGCTTAATACATATGTGATAGGACTCTTACTCGCGACGTCCCACCTTAGCTGGTATGGTACTATAGTTGGACTCACACCCGACGGGGTCTAGTTAAGGAAATCACGCCCTTTTTAGGATCCCCGACACATTCATCGAGTGACTTAGCTGGTAGTATTTGTCTTGTAGTGTGTATGTTGTGTATCTCGTTTATGTATGTGGCAATTCACAGCACTTTTATCTACTTTATTGCTATTTCAAACCAGTATACTCGCCAATACTTTTTGTATTGACATTATTTTAACATATGTTGTAGGCTAATCATAGTTTATCTCGAACCAAGACTAGGAAGTCTAGAAACGCACATGAATCTAGGTTGTCGGATTTGTATTATTTGAGAGAACATGAAATCTGTATAACTGTTTGTTGATATATTGTTTATTAGTATGGGATAATGAACGCATTAAATATTGTCACTAAATAGTTGTTATGGATTCTCTTGAGCAATCTGATTCGCCTAGTGCCGCGCCCCGATGATTCCGCCATCGGTTGGGGTGTGGCAGATTGGTATTAGAGCCATAACTATAGGCAATTAGGTCATGTCTTAGGATTTACCTAGTCTATAGTCTAAGTACCAACAGACCCATCATACGAACTCACTTAGGGTATCGTACGAACCTACATGCTCTTATACTCTCATTCGAACTCGCGAAAACTACATCTTCATACGAACTCCCGTACATACAGCTTGGTACGAAGGAGCCTTTCCTAAGGTTGAAAACATACTTTTGCCCTTCCTAAGGCTAACACAATACACACGTTTGACGATACTCGCATAACACCAACGAGTGATTGAGTCGAGAATAGGTGTGACAACCAAGAACTCTCGACAAGATCGCTCACTCAACGCATTATTCTTAGCACGAGAACCTTTTGTTGAGTTAGGAGTGATATCCACATCTCAACGGAAAATCTCCATTTCTATCTAGTGGAACTCCCGAATTGATTCTGTAAGCACAACCACAGCTAGGAGCCAAGTTGTTAAGTTAGGGGTGAAGCCCACATCTTAATAACCCATTCCACTCCCTAAAATGGTTTTCAAAAGCTCTCACCAAAGTCTCGACTGTACCAACGACTCGAGCCACGTAATAACTGGAAGGACGAATGCCGTAGCCGCATCCCGGTGAGGGCATAGTCTATCAGGTCAAAGTGTGTGCTCGAATTTGTTGGGAATAGTTGAACCACTTTGGGTAGTGATGTCTAATACCAAGGCACTCTATCTGTTTTACTAGCCTGCAATTGCTGATTTTACGCTTCATCGAATTCATTACGCTTATATGCTTACAATTGAAAATTTTACGCTTTATCGATTTCCCGATTATCGGTTTTCACATCCCCGCTTTATGTATGCATAACTCGCACAACCATCGCAATCTAAAACAAGAGCCGAATGTCCGCAACAAAACTAAAGTCTAACAACTCGCTCTCTCTCTCTTCATCGCGTCCTCACGCAATCTACACAAATATATATGCAAGTATATATATTATACGATTATATGTGTTATACGTGGGAACTTAGGGATCTCTTGTCTCCTATGTGGCTCCTATGTGAATACGTATTACTGTGCTACCTGCAACAAATTTTAAACGCACTCAATCGCATCGCATACTCAAAATCACTATGATCGAATCTCACTCCAAATCACCCTTCGTTTAGATGTCTTTGAATGATTCCACCTCGAGACGTGCTGCCAAGAGAAGAGCCAGACGAAGCGCCGATAAGAGGATCGCCTCACTCGTGGCCAAGGAAGTAGCCAGGGTCATTCCTCAAATCATTGCACAGGTTCAATCTCTCAGCAACTCTCGAACCCTGAAAGACTCTAAGACCAACATGCCGCAACCTACCTTCTTTTACAAACACTTCAAAGCTTGTGACCCAATGGTCTTCACAGGTGAAGGAGGAGTATCTCAGCTACTCCAGTGGTTTGATGCCATCGAGGTGACCCTTCGTCAGAGTGGGTGCCCGAGCATTTTCGTACTACATGCGCCATAGGAGTATTTCAATCAAGAGCCCTCAACTGGTGGACAACCGAGCGTATAAAATGTGGGAATGATGCAGCTTACGCCCTCTCCTGGGATGAGCTGAAGGAGCTCGTGAAGTAAGAGCACTGCCCTCCCCACGAAGTCTAGAAGCTAGAAAATGAATTTTGGGAAATCAAACAAGTTGATGGTGACAACGCCGGCCTCACAGTGAGGTTCAAACAGCTTAGCATCATCTGCCCAAGCCAAGTCGACACTCTCGAAAAGACTATCAAGAAGTATATATGTGCCTTACCTGAGTGTGTGGGCGATTTTGTCGAAGCTGCAAAACTTGCTACCCTCGAAGAAACCTATCTTTTGGCCGCAGAAATCAATGACAAGTGAGTCTTGGCAGGATCCTTCTCCAAGAACGCCACCAGGAAGGCTAATCAAGCAATCATTATCGAATCCTTCGATGAATCTTCCAACGAATCCTCAGACGATTCCGCTGATGACAACGCACCACTACAAGAGGCTCAGCCCAACCGTAAGAGAAAGAGCCCAAGCCTAAACTCTTTAACAACAGAACTGCCTCAACCAGAACCACTCCGCGCACTTCCAGTTCACCAAAAGCGCGCCTACACGGGAACTCTCCCCCTATGTCAAAGGTGTACTTATCACCACCAAGCGGGAGCTGGTTGTCGCTATTGCATCAATTGCAACTGTTACGGCCACTTCACCCGTCACTGCCGCACAGGACCACGACATTAAAGAATGATAGCACTCCCCGTACCGCCAACACAGCTCGCACCCCTAGAAGCCGCCGCACCAGACGCAACAGCAGCCGCCGTACAAGCAGCAGAAGCTCTAGCAATAACCGCAGCTCCAGCAAGAGCCTTCAACATCAATGCCAACCAAACGCAGAACGACGCTGTTAATGGTATGATTCTCGATGTAAAGTCTATACGTATACTCGTTCCATTGCTCAACGTCGCCACAATATGCGACGTTGACTCTCTCTCTCTTTTTCTCTCTCTTCCTCGTTCTTGCACTTAGTATAAGTTCACACACAGATTATATTACTAGTACTATACACTATATCACGATGTAATGTGGTTTACCCCGACAATGCGTCGTTGAAATAATTTACCATAAACGTGCAAGGAACAAATTAATCATGGGTGCACACGGGATTATTTTGGTCAGTGCACGGAGATCGTAGTAAGTTCCAATGATGCCATAACGTTAAAAGCATGGTTAAGCGTGGTGGATACCCTGCTCGTACTTCCTATATATAAGCGTCTTAACCATGTCAACAAAGTGTGACACCTATTCACGGGACGGAGGCGTGTGGTGGAAGCATGGTGGATACGTCGCTGGTACTTCCTATATATAAGAGCTTTGCCATGCTAACCAATTTCTCGTGAAGAAAGTGCCATGCAGAGTTGAACGTTATTAGACGTCTTATATTATTGAGACTATTTTCAACACGATAAACTCAATCGCAAGGCGTAACATCTCATTGCAACTCAAACGCGTCATCGCTAGACTTTTCGTAAGTCTACACACACGCAATCGCACCTTCACTGGAAATCTAACTAATTCGCTATCGCCTTACGCTTGAACGCTTAAACGCTTTATCGCATCCATCAATCTCATCGATACTACCATCACTTTTGACGCTTATCGCTTATCGCTGATCGATTTTCGCTTATCGCTCGCTGCCTATCGCCTAACGCTCATCGCTTAACACTTGTCGCTTGCCGTTTATCACTGATAGCTTACCGCTTTTCGCTTACCGACTGTTGCTCTTCTCATTTTCCGCTCGCACTACTTCGACGCACACTTTCATCGCTAACTGAGTTACAAACAACTTCGCCGCTCAGTTACTCAATCTCCCTCTCGAACTTGGTCTAACCACTAATCGCTTGGACCAAGGACGCAAAGTCTATCCATATTGTATCGACACACATGACATTGCTTCACGGGACAGAGGCAATATGGCTAAAACATGGTGGATACGCCGCTGGTACTTCTTATATATAAGTGTTTTAACCATATTAACAAACTTTCATGGAAAGGTGCCATATGGGGCTCGACGCTAATTAAAACTTTTTATACTGTTAAAACCCTTTCGTAAAAACGAAGCCTTCTTATAAACTTTTTGAATAGATGGACCTTTTTGAAATTTTTTAATTAAAACCCTTTTTAGACAAACAAAACTCTCTTGTAATGTTGGTTTAACAATCGACTCAGGTTAACACCACGTCATAAGAAACTTTTCGTAAATCAAGTTTTCCATAAGATCTTTTGATAACTCAACAAAACCTTTTCGACAACGCTGGTGTGAACATCGAATTAGTTCAATGCCACACCATACGAAAATTTGTCCTAAAACCAACTTTTCCTTAGAATCTCATTGCCATAAAACTTTTCGAGAACTTAAAACATTTTTGGATCGCTAACTCGTGCATCACCATCCTTTAGTCAAACGAATCGCCTTACTCAAAGCTCTCCCTATGTTACCAAGACGCTCTCACTCGTCAATCCTCGATCGATTGTTCCCTCCCTCTTCGCTTACCTTAACGCTTGTTCGCCACTTACTCGTGTCAATACTCGCTACTCTCTCTCGTGTCAATTCTCGCAGCCCTCCTTGTGGATTAATTTCGGGATGAAATTTCCTAAAGCAGGGGAGACTGTAACAACCCGCAACTTTCGTGCTTGTTACTCTCGTTACAGTCGTTACGCCTAGCACCAGAGATTCAGATCATAATGTAACTAAATCATTTACAACGCTACTTCGCATATATTCGCATTATATCACATACTTTCAACACGCTATATCGCACATCACAATGCATAACCCGCTAACGCTAACGATGACATCGCGTGAGTATTTAAACTACTCCCCTCGCTCGTCGTAGCGCAACGCAAACTCGAAACGCAATTATTTATGCCATGATCTGTTATATATAATAATAATAAATAAATATAAATATCTGAGTATTAAACATGTCTAAACGCGCACTCGCTGGCACGTGCAACTCAATTTATCGCACTGAAGCACAACATAACACGACGCTACTTATCTCGCTTTAACGCTTAAATTACCCACAATGGTTAACGCAACAAAACACATCGAACAAAACAAAGGTTGGAAAAACTAACAAACGAAATCGGGCTGTCCGAATGGACATCTGATCGAATGGGCTTCCGTCCGGAAGACCATCCGCTCGGATGGCCATCCGACCGGATGACCATCCGATCACAATCCATTCGACCGCCTTAACTCTCGCTCTCATCTAGAAATAGGGCCATTGTGTCTCATTTCAACACTTTGGTTCTCTCATCCGATCACTCGCTCCCAAGGCACTTTCAGTCACTTTTCATCATGATTCAAGGCTATTTCGTAAGCATTTCTCCTCGAATCTTGTACAATCCTCATCACTACACATTTCTACATCATCTTCCCCATCAAAATCACACATTTTCCTCTCGAAATCGTCTGATTTGTACTCCTTGAAGGTGGTTCTACTCAGCTGCATATGCAAACTGTTGTGCAACATCGTCTCATCAAGAATAGTTCAGATCTAAAGGATTTCCACAACTTTTAATACGAATCTCAACAAGATCTCAACATTTTTCGAACAATTTCAACTTCTCTTCAACTTTTCTTCACTTTTCTACTCAAAACCGATGGAATCTGGACTCACTCAGACTCTCTACTCGTTTCCTAGTGGAGAGCCGGCTTGAAAAAGGATTTCCACCAAAGAGATGACCGATAAACGGGTCAGATATGAAACTTCGTCAAGAACAGTGAATCTGATCGAATGGGGTGATTCCCATCCAATCGAATGAACTGAATCTCGGTATGTTTTCGTTATTTGACATGTCGTCACGCCGTCTCTGTTAAAACTCGAAAACTTTTAGTTAGAAATTTTACGAAGTTTACAAGACAACAGGTTACCCACTCGAATGATCACCCGATCGGATGACCATCCGATCGAATGACCATCCGATCGAATGACCATTCGACTAGGTGAACTGTCCTTTATACTAATCCTTGTTCAAAAAGATCTAGTCAAACTCCAAACTACAAAATATCTCGATCGAATAGCCATCCGATCGAATGGCCATCTGTCTGGATGACCATCCGACCGGATGACTCAACATCTATACCTTCACATTTTTCAAATGCTACAACGAAAACTTCAAAAGTTTTCAAAACGATTTACAAAGACCCACATCTCATTCGAATGGCCATCCATTCGAATGGTCATCCACTCGGATGACCATCCGATCGAATGGGTGCTCATCCATTCGACTCACCATTCGACACTTATCTCATCGGACACTCTGTTTTACGCACTGTTCAATGCTTACGCTACTGTTCTATGCTCAAGCTAACTCCAACGCGCTCCTTTCAATCCAATCAAGCTGTGTTTACTTGTTGAACACCTACTATGAGTATACTTGACCCCTTTTTAAACGCTTTAACACACTTTGGGGTGTAACATACGTTCCTATCTAAAACGCACTTATCAAAACGCAGTACATACTCAAACCCTTATCACATGCGAATAACTGACGTACATATTTACACGTGATGCTTAATACATATGTGTTAGGACACTTACTCATGACGTCCCACCTTAGCTATTATGGTACTATAGTTGGACTCAAACCCGACGGGGTCTAGTTAAGGAAATCACGCCCTTTTTGGGATCCCCGATGCAGTCATCGAGTGACTTAGCTGGTAGTATTTGTCTTGTAGTGTGTATGTTGTGTATCTCGTTTATGTATGTGGAAATTCGCAGCACTTTTATCTACTTTATTGCTATTTCAAACCTGTATACTCGCCAATACTTTTTGTATTAACATTATTTTAACGTATGTTGCAGGTTAATCGCAGTTTATCTGGAACCAAGACTAAGAAGTCTAGAAACCCACATGAATCTAGGTTGTTGGATTTGTATTGTTTGAGAGAACATGAAATCTGTATAATTGTTTGCTGGTATATTGTTTATTAGTATGGGATAATGAACACATTAAATATTGTCACTAAATAGTTGTTATGGATTTTCTTGAGCAATCTGATTCGCCTAGTGACGCGCCTCGATGATTCCGCCATCGGTTGGGGTGTGACATTTGCCACCCCTAGTCATCATCAATTATTATTAAATAAACTTGTTTATATGAATATTTTAACCCAAGTAACATTTTCTTTGAACCATAGACTAACTTACTCCCAAATGTTTCTACACTTTTTATACATACATATTACAACAGGATTCGAATTCTTCACCCTTTAAATAAAAAGGATACGCTTTACTACCACATCATATTCCTTGCGGAACTTTAACCTAAATAATTTCATATATTGTACTTATATTAAAATACCACTAAAAAACTTGTCAAGTTACATCAAAACAGAAGGTAGACAGGCAACGAGCTACGTCACCACCACCTTTTTAATTGCAAACCCTAATCTTTCAAAAACAAACCCCTACCCATGAGGATGAACAATTTACTAGCTAATAGACCATGAATTTAAAATTTAACTTTTGGCCTATTAGCTAATAATTTACTAGAGATCACATATGAATTAAAAGTTGTTTAAATCATAACTTTCATAGTTTTTAAAAGACTTGGTTTTTATATTTAAAATGGGTTACGACGCAGTTTGTACGTTGTCCATTTACCTTCTATTTTGTCCATTTACCTTCTATTTTGATGTAATTTTCTTTTGGAGATTTAATTAAAACCATGAGATTAAACTAAAAGAAAAACATTGAAACATGATTGTTTATGAAAACTGATCAATCACCAATATAATAAACTAATAATCACACATTCTATTTTGTAAAAATAGCTATAATATAACGTAACATGATGACGTGGGTACCCGGAAATCCCACTCAACAAAGCTAATAACAATAACAATCACAATAAGTAACATAGAAGGATAAACATAAACCGGAAATAGGAAGCTGGAAGTCGGAAGCTGGAAGCTCTCGACAGGAAGCTGATACACTAATAGCTGATGATCAGAAGCTAAAGTTACTGTACACGTTGGAACTTGAACTCAGCAGGTCAAAAGTGATTGGACCTTTCCCTAAAACACATGAAGGTGACATCGAGACACACAAACCTGAATATAACCCAAAGTGGCAAGGCTTATCCCCACAACCAACGTTAGGGAAGAAAAAGCTTAACAAGTCTGGAAGGTATGAGATGACACATGCCCCCTTGAACAGAGCGTTCTGTTTATAAAAGGGGAGTCTTTCCTACCTTGAAGTAAGTTCTCTCTCTACTCTCACCCTCATTTCTTATCTTATACCATTTCGCTAAGGCTCTTAAAGAACCACCAACTGATTCTCACACCGGAGTCCAAATGTGAGAGGCCACCTCTCACGTTAAGGCTAACAGTTTTCTTTGATTGAAGATTCCGACCAAGGAGCTATCTTTTGGAGTTAATCCTGAACCTTCCCCTACCATACACTTGTTGCTTTAACATAACACATAGAATAAGAAAATCAATATCATCAACACTAAGAAATAAACAGAACTAGAATATTAAACATTGAACACGTTTTCCTTAGAAGTATGGCTTTCTACATCTTACCCTCCTCAGACCCTAACTTAGCTTTGCTATTGGTGGGATTTACTGAGTATGATGATGATGAAAATGTTTTCCTTAAAATAACTTTCTTCCCATTGTGTTTTTTGTCTTTTCAGTTCCAACAATTAGAGCAATAATATTGTCAGAATTGACCTATTAGCTACAACTAACTACAAGAGATTTCAAGAACGAAACAAGAAACAAGAGTTCTCGATCTCTCTGTTCCTGTCTCAAACAATCTAACAAAACAATAGTGTGTTCAAACCCTGTCTTCGTCACTTTGAACATACCAGTTGTAATGTAAGACCCTTACTAATGTTTAACGATTTCCGTATAAATATCAACTAAAAATGTGTATTTACGACTACTCATACTTATAAAAATACGGGTTTATTAAAACTTTCTCAAAACTAAAACAATACAACATAATTTAAATGAGTTCGTCGTTCAAAACGACGACGTAATAATGTGCGGAAGCTTGTAACTTGATCGTGTTCGGTTGTTCGTTGAGCTTGATCGTCATCCGGCATCCCAAGATATACCTACATTTCATAAATAATGAAATGGTTAGCCATACGAGCTTATAGCGTGTTTAAATCAAGTCCGAATACAAAAATGAACAAGAAAAAAACAATTTTGCCAGTTCTAGGGTTTCTCGCGGGGCGCGACCGAGCCCGTCTCGGCTCTCGCGGGGCACGACAACCTGTCACGTGGTGCATCAGTTCGTGTCTCCTCCTATTTGGTTAGTTATTATGTAGGCCACAACCTACTTATTTCTAACAATATTCCCTCTTATTAACTAGGTTAAACATTCCTAGTTAATTTAGTGGGTTCGGGGAAATTATGACTAAGTTTATTTTAAGTTCAGTCAACTCGGGCCTTTTATAAGCTTTATTTCCTCAAAAGCATTCCTTCACTTTTTATTTCATATTAGGTTTATTTATTTAAATCCTAATATTTACCGTGTTAACTTTTACCACTAACGGTACTTTACCCGTCTTTTAGTATTAACTTGGTTTGATTACCAAACCCGTTTTCGGGGTGTTACAAGTCTACCCCCCTTAAAGAGGTTTCGTCCTCGAAACCTTTCTTACATAGTTCATTGAGTTTAAACTCAATGCACTTGATCTCGGTAATCTTTTGAGCATTGCTCATACTTTAACCATTTGTTAGTATTACCAGAAAAGTATGGTAATATTTTTCTGGTTACAAAACATATATATATCTCATACGAAATAATGCAACTCAAAATAACGCAATCTCGTATTTTAACCAGTTTGCTTAACTTAGCGAAATCCATCGCTTTTATACTATCAAATTCTTCATGAATCTGTTATTTTAACCCGTTTGGATGTTGTAGTGTACTTTGTCACTTTTAACAACCAAACTCTTTTGTTATCGAATTTATTCATTCGGTTCATTCATACGGAATCCACCGCTTACGAACAAGCCGAATTTCTTGACTTTTATCTTAATTATTTAACATAATTCAATAGGAAATATTAACGAAATTCTTTAAAGCATATAATCACATACCTTATAGCTTTATCCTTCAATTTGTTCTTTTGCTCGATTTGACTTCTCGACACTTCGCTTATGTTGTCTTATGATTGCTCAGTATAGGCGATCAATGCTCTTTATTAGCAAGTCCCCATGGGCCGTCACTTTCGTTTTGTACTCATTTACCTTTATTGTTTTAAGTGACTGAATCGCCATTTGGTCACTCGATCATATCCATTTGTCACTAAGCTCTTTTCCACGCGAATCTTATAATCATAACCGCACTGGGCAAGTTTTTAAATTTAAAAATTGACCTTAACCGGTCTCAATGACTAGACTTATTAGTCCAGTTACTTTATACTCATTTCTCGGGCTACAATATGAATATATTTCACATTACTTTTCTTGACCGTGATCACGTCACGTCATGTTTAAGTTTATATCAACTTTTTATTATCGAAAATATTCTTTTCGAACATATTGTCTTACACATATCAGTGTCAAGACCTGTATCTTTTAATATTTATCATTTCTCAATCCATCTCATACTAAGTATGTTTGATAAAATGTTGTTTTTAACTAAAACTGAATTTTGGTTTAATGTTTTATCTTTAATTTTTGTCAAACAATTTGACAACTTGACATTTATTCCTTTACAGTCCTTGTTTTACGCGGGAATTTTCAAATAGTTTCCTCACTTTGTCTAAGTAACCCATGGGTTCTTTTACTTAGACTCGTGGGCTATTTCTTTAGGCTTTCACCTTTTTAAGGTGAGGCCTCTATAGTTCTTTTCTTTTCATTCATTACCCGAGGGTCATTTTGGTCCCGTAGCCATTATACTGTTTATAACCCAAAGGTTATGATGATCCCGTAGATCATTCTTTTTACTCATTTTATGTTTGAAAATTATTTGTTTTCCCATTTGAAATCCGTTAATTTTGATTGTAGTCCATATCTACAATCGTTTTCCTTCGGATAATTCTTCCGACTCTATGACTTCTCACGTCATGTATGCGTCGGTTTGTCTTATGTTTACCGTTATCCAGTTTACATATATATTTCCTTGCAACCCATTACCTGGTTTTCATTTTTCTTTCATATTTATTCGCGACCCATTACATGGGTTTATTAATATTTTGCGCTTCCATTATTCGGTTTGCGCCTATATTCATTTTTAATCTTGTCCCATTACCGGGCTCATTTACTATCAAGCATTATGCTTTATTTAACTCGTTTGACTTGTTCGTGTGAAATCCATCACTTTTGAACAGTCAAACTTTATTCTTTATTTAACCCGTTCAACCTCGAAATAGTTGAACATATAATTCACAATTTCTAATTGCGAAATTTTATCATCTTTTAGTCATAACTCATAATCCAAGTCTTTTGACTTTCAATCCGCGTTCCCGTTTCTCGGTTTACGCATGTATTTAAATTCCTACCCATCATCCGGGTAATTTACTGTCATCGTTAATGCAACCATTTCGATATGCATTAAGACTTCATTTTGACTTGTTTGATTGCCTTAGCGAAATCCATCGTTTTATTCAACCAAACCTTTATTCTTTATTTGACCATCCTTGACGGTCTTATAAATTCTGAATGATGATCATCATCTTTTCTTTACTACCACCAAAGTCAATGACTTCGATCGTCTTTTCGGATGGGCAATACCTTCGTTTCTATGACCCTGCGGTTCCTTTATACTTTGGTTTTACATGCCCTTTCTATGACCCTGCGGTTCCGTTTGAGAATACCTACTTGGATGATTACTCTCGTCCAAGTTTATATTCAAACTAAATGAAGTTATTGTCTTGTTATTCACGACTGTGAATAATACATAGCTCTACTGAATTTCTCTTGGAAACGTCATCCTGGATAGGTAACCTATCCAGGTTTTCAAAGTTTCTTATTTTATATGCAACTATCATTCACTATGTACTTGTTGCATATCTTTGTTTGTACTATAAGTTAAATACGTGTACCTTGTAGATACTCGCCCTGATAAACTCTCCTTGTTGTTCGATCTCTCATTCGAGATCATTTCTTGATTTCTTGTCTTTGGCATGTGTGACTTACTTGTCATACTTCAGACTATTTCTTTATCGTACCGATAATTCTTTAGACTATTGTCATCTTCGGATACGAGGGTCCTTCAACTAAAATGTATACAAAGATTAATAACGTTTGACATTAATAAGCGCCTGTACTATACTACAAGGCTTTCTACGATACGTGTTACACATATTTTGTTAACTATATCGGTCTTTTACCAATTTATTTGGGGTAACGTGTGAATACATGATATCCTTATCTGTTGTTTACAACACTTTAACATGCTAGACCGTTATGTACATAATAACTTACCAGATTCTGCGATCAAGTATCAAACCGAACACTTTGCTCTTTAACCTTGAGCTCTGATTACCAACTTGTAAGACCCTAACTAATATTTAACGATTTTCGTATAAATATCAACTAAAAATGTGTATTTACGACTACACATACTTATAAAAATACGGGTTTATTAAAACTTTTCTCAAAATTAAAACAATACAACATAATGTAAATGAGTTCGTCATTCAAAACGATGACATAATAATGTGCGGAAGCTTGTAACTTGATCGTGTTCGGTTCTTCGTTGAGCTTGATCGTCATCCGGCATCCCAAGATATACCTACATTTCATATATAATGAAATGGTTAGTCATACGAGCTTATAGCGTGTTTAAATCAAGTCCGAATACAAAAACGAACAAGAAAAAAGCAATTTCGCCAGTTCTAGGGTTTCTCACGGGGCGCGACCGAGCCCGTCCCGGCTCTCACGGGCCACAACATACTTATTTCTAACAATATTCCCTCTTATTAACTAGGTTAAACATTCCTAGTTAATTTAGTGGGTTCGGGGAAATTATGACTAAGTTTATTTTAAGTCCCATCAACTCAGGCCTTTTATAAACTTTGTTTCCTCAAAAGCATTCATTCACTTTTTATTTCATATTAGGTTTATTTATTTAACTCCTAATATTTATCGGGTTAATTTTTACCACTAACGGTACTTTACCCGTCTTTTAGGATTAACTTGGTTTGATTACCAAACCTGTTTTCGGGGTATTACATGTAACGCCCTGCTTCTTCGTACTTTCCATAATTAGAAAGAATTGTTCGTATTTCTTTTTTTCGGAATATTGTATACTTGTAATCGTCTTTTCGTTGTATTCGTTGTAAAATCCGAGACTTGGATCATAAATAAATTTCATATTTCTTTAAATTCATGTTCTACATACTTCATACATGTTAATATGTTTGGATTAATCATACATGTGATACTTTAATCGTAATTCATGCAAAATACGTTAAACTTACGAATACTTGACTTACATGCTCAATTCATGCATATACGACGCTTATTCTCGACATCCATAGTTATTCATACTCGTTTTGTATTTACTTTTATGCTTTAATTACATTACATACCCATATGCTTGTTCTTTTATGCTTAAAATACCCTAAAACACCTTAAAGCACCTCAAAACCTTAATATATGAAACTACAAGGACCAAAATTGTAAAAATAACAAAATAAAACTACCAGCCAAGTGGCTCGCAGGCCCCGACCCACACCACCATCCCAGTCGCGCCCCGCCAGAACGTTGAATCCGCAGAATACAACTACCAGCTCGTTTATTGAGCGATGTTGTGCTAGTTTGGTGTGTTTCTTGCATTGATTACACTCAACCACTAACACTAATCATTCCCTATAAAACCCAACCCATTCTCACATATTTTTCACTTTGCAAACACCTCACTTTCAGTCTCAAACACTCTAAATTCAGCTGAGAAATCAGTAGCAAGGCAGATTCATTACAAGTTGCAAAAGTGAGCATAACTTCACTTATCTTCCATCTTTTTCATTCACTCTTTCTTCTTAGCACTTGGGGAACAACCTGAGGTATGTTTCCACAGATTTTCCATGGAAAACCAAGGCTGGAACATCACCATAATAAGGCTAAAAGTGCAAGAAAATTTCTGTTTTGTGCAAACACTTTGATAAACATACTTAAACTTATGATTTCTTCATACATTTCTATGTCCTTATGCCTCTAATCAAGACTATGATTATGTGTGCTTAAAAAAAGGTTGTAACATGCAAATCCAGAGGTTTTAAGCCTCAAAACTTTATGTTTTAAAAGAGTTTTAACCTACAAGTGATGAACAAGTCTTGAACTTGTGTAAGTGTGATTATATGGATAGCTTGGGCTATCCTACTTACAAATCCACACATCACTTGATGTTTTCCTTGTTAGCTAGTGTTTATTTCATTTCCTTATTATACATTCATGACCATCCTTATTGTCTTATGACAACTTGTGCATTAGTGAATACAAAAGAGGTTTTAAAATAGAAGATTTATCTTCCTACCTCTATGCATGACTTCTATGATAATCTTGCTATACTTGATGGACTAAAACTTATGATATATACTATATAGAATATATAATACCTATAATAACCGAACCTTTGATGATAATCTAATGATTATTTGTCAAAATACTAAGTTACATCATCTAAGAACCTAGTACTCGTTATGATTCTAATGGGTACTTTAATCCATGAAAACATTCAAACCCCTATGGGTTTCATAATGTCAAAGACGAGTATTATGTGCTAGATGGTTATTTTCTCATATGTTTACTTTCCATATACTTTAAATTCCGAATTCCCAATCCTCTGTTATCATCCGATACTCATACACCTACGTTTTCTCGTGTAGAAGGACTTGGTGTTTCATACTCCAACAACCAACAAACTTCTCACGGATTAACAAGTGGAAGCTTGCAAAACCATGAGTATACTTGAAACCCCCTTTTTTGTTTACCACCTTTTGGGGTGTAACATGTTAAACTATGAACTTACACTTAAACTTTATTCCTAAATGGACAAACATTCCTTATACATGCATGCATACGTTGATTACTTGATACTTTAAATTTGGGTTTGAACGTTTTGTGTTATACTTATCATTAACTTCGTACGAGCTATCCTTGACATATATAGCGCTATAGGATTAACGCACCGTCTGTGAGCGTTGTGTTATGTTAAGAGCTTATTGCGTTTCATCTTGGTTTGATTAGTTATGCACATGCCAGTTTACTGTTTATCTTGTTTCAACTAGCTTTCCAAGTGGAATTGTTTAAAACTTATCTTTTATGCTATGTACGAAAACCTGTATACTCGCCTTTGCTTTTGCATTGAACTTTATTTTAAACATGTTACAGGTTGATAGTGACGATCGTATGAAATCTAGTAGGGATGACTAGAAACACACTCGAGAAATTACTAGATTTGAATATTTATTTTATGTTGGACTCGTTCTATTTGTCTTTTATTTGTCGTAATTTGAATTCCATGTATTGTAATGACAATTTGAGTTATGAAATGTAAACGGTTTTGATTTAATTATTGTCACAATTAGCGTTATGTGTGATGATCAATCTATCTTCGTCTTACTCCGATGATTCCGCCATTGATTGGGGTGTGACACCAGTTCTCTTTCTTTCTTGTAAAAAAAAGTTCCATGAATTTGAACCAAATATCAAGTCATAACTGGTTGTGTCAAACTTGACTTGAACGAGCTCGCAAATTTTAATTTTACAAAGTATGTAGGTCACAGGCACACATAAGTTCCAAATTACTAATTCATTAGCGTATTTCCTATCAATATATATAAATCTATGATTTTAACATTAACATTAACATTAACTTGAACACATTAATTTGGCTCCAATCTCAATATATATTAGGCTATCTGTTATAAGGGTTTGGGTGAGAAAAAAGTGTTGTCACGTAGGTGCACTTTTTTCTCACTCAGAAATGATCAGAAGGGGTGTAAGGTTATAGACTTTTAGGGTGTGGTCATAACACTCATGACCATCATGACCCGCTACGTTAGTGTGATGTCATCCACCATCTAAAAACCACAACTCTAAGGGCTAAGGGTATGTTCATGACCCAAACCACCATCCACTTTTAATTATTTTATTTATGCAACAATTAAATTTATATTAATCTTGTTAAATATTAAACTGTTATAATTTATTTGAATTATAAAATAACAAAAAGAAATAAAAAATGTAAAATACAATTTTAAAGGTATTATTGAAAAAAGAAAACTTATGAGAAAAGGGTAAAACACCATATTTTAGAGGGCCGAATTGCAAAATCTCAAATTTCCCTTACCTTCTTCTTTCTCCTTCCTCTTATCGCCCAACAAAAAATCCATGACTCCCTCTCAAAATGAAACCTGCAAAAATAAAATCTGAAAAAAAACCATAAATATGTATAGAGGGAGAGAGAAAAGAGATAAAGATAAAACAAAAGATCAATAAGAGTAGGGGCGGCTCGTGGTTGGCGTGAATTAAAGCATGCGGACAACTGTAAATCAATAAGGTCCTATATGGACATTCACGACCCAACCACGCCCCCCATACCACTTTACTTAATGGTTGGGGGCTTGGTTGGTAATTACATAATCATTGTCTAACTATTGTTATAATTATTATTATTTATTTATGTAAGCTTATTGTTGGTCCCAGTTTGGACTTAAAAATTTCTTTTCACATAATATGGCAAGTGATTTCAGTAGATGTGAAAAAGATGTGCGGAAATGAAAATCAGACTTTCAAGAAACAAGACCTATAGAATTATCAAGTTTATATCACTTTGAAAAAAATGGTTTACAAGGTGATTGTAAGATTATTATCTAATACAAATGAATACTTGAATTCTGAGGGTGAGAGGGCAATGGAGTTTGTAGTATGTATTGAATGCTAAGCTTAACTCATTGTCTTCTGCTTGGTGTGCCTTCTATTTATTGAAGGCTTAATACATGAATAAACATTTGTTTATTCATGTAAAAGTCCTGCATAAAGTAGCAATTTGACATATTTATTGAATCCAACATTCAAGTTGCCTTTGTCATCATGAGATCCAATAATGTCAACTTGCTTCGGTTAGTGTGGCAAGATATAGCTGATTTTTAGACAAGTGGGGTATCTTATCAGATATTCTAATAAACCACTTCATCAGAAATTCTGGTGAACAAATCATCAGAAAATCTGATTATCAGAATCGTCAGAAACTGATGACATTTCATCAGAAATATCATCAGATCCATCAGAAATGACCTTCTCTGATAATCTTCTTCAGCTCTTGATCAAATTGTGATTCTTTGAAGTAGATGTTGTTCATTTCAGTTGTCCTATCCGATCTTCTTCTTCTTGTTGTGATCTTCAGGACTGTTGTCTTCTTCATAGATCAAGTTGAATATGATTATCTTCAATACTTACAGATAAAGTTTCCTAACAGTTTCCCCCTAAGTATTGTAAGAAAATGAACTATCTCTATATCTAACATAAACAACTTTCAACTAATCCTTGAAACGAAAGTTCAGACAATTAAGTTCAGAAACATAAAACATAATCAAACCAACCATTGTTCAAAACAGACAGAAATAAAATATTGTTCTCAAAAACAGAAATTTATTCTCATCAATTCATTAATTGATCTTCACTCCACTTCCGTATTTGTCTCCTGGTTTCAGCCTTTTCTTGTGATCAAGTGCCTTTTGAGTTTCCTTGTAAAGTTCTTTGTACCATCCTCTGGATTCCATCCACTTTTCTATGCTATCTTCAATTGTTTTTCTCAGCTGTTCATTGTTCTTTCCCTTCTTCTTGAGCTACTCTTGTTTCTCATTCATGCAGTTCTTTATATATTTCAAAGTTTGATTTGAATACCTGCATATTTCACTGATTCTGAGCAGAGCTTTCTCATCATGAGCATCTTTGAAGACCACACACGTTTCTGGTTTGTTAAAGATTGCTCCAGTTCTCACTAGTTTAGAAGGAATTTCAGCTGGAATTGTGTTGTTGGGAGGAGGTATTAGCACCTTGTTGCTATACTCAAAATTGAAACATAAATCAAAGTCTGCCAGTGCTGCCCTTTTATATAACTTTGCTCCTGCACTTTTGATGCTGTCAAGGGCTCTTCTGATCACAACTGAACCACTTTTCTCACTATCAATGATATTCTTCATTTTGACTATTCCCAGTGGGTGAATATCATTAGCCAGATTTCCATCAGTAACCTTTTGTTCACTGTTATCTTTTCTGATCAAGGTGTATTTGTTCTGCCCTTCATTCCCTAAAACACCTCCTCCAGTGGTTAAAGTGTTGATTCTTTCAATAGAGACTATTGGATTGGTCATTTGTTTGTACAGAATTTCCCAGCTTCCATTATTCCTGACTTGAACAATATTTTTGCTTATTGGAGAGAGTGGCCTTCCTGGGTTGTCTTCTTTACCTTTCCGGTAGTAATGCTTCAGGTGTTCTTCAGGGTACATGATTGTGTGTAAATCACCTTTCAGCACTTCTATTTCTTTGAGGTTTCCATCTGAATCTTCTCTAATCACCTTTCTTGGCCTTTTTGAAGAGGTTACTTCATGTTCCATTCTTATCTTCTCCTTTGTATCTATTTTTATGCTGAATTCTGTTTCTCCTGTGAGAGCTGTGGAAGATGATTGAACTGGAACATGTTCTTTCTGTTGAACCTTTGAAGTATCTGGCTTTGGGATGTTTGGTGGAGGACCCATGAGTAACTTTGGTGTACTAGGAGGAGGACCCATGAGCTGCTTCTGTTTTTGAGTTGTTGGTGTTTCTGATTGTTTGGTTTGATCTTGTTGAATGATTTCTGGTTGTTTAAGTTTTTGTTGAGAAGTTTTTGGTATTCCTGCTTGTTTTTCTTGTGGAATTGGGGCTTTCAGTTCATGAACATCAACTTTTGCCAGTCTAGCAACATTGTACTCCAACCTCTTTACCAACAGATGAACATTAGCAAGAGCTTGAGTATTTGATTCTTCTTGTTTCTTCATTCTCTGAAATTCCAATTGATTCTGATCTTTTTATGCAGATAATTCCACTATCATCTTCTCAAGAGCCTTACCTATGCTGCTGTTGTTGGCTCTGAGGAACTGAATTTATTCAAGGATTCTTCCTGAACTTGAGCTTTCCCCAGCACTTTCCACCTCAGTCATCTGTTTCTTGATTTCTTGCAATTCATTGAGAGCTTTATTGAATTCTGGTGAGCTCTCTCTGTTTTCTGATGACTCTTGTAGTTTGTTGAGGGCTGCAGAGTTGTCTTCTGTTTGCTTCTGCACAGCTTTGACAGTTTCTGATAATACTTTGATGTCTGATCTTTGATTTCTGATCTCTTCCAATATCAGATCAAGTTTATCTTCTGTGGCTGTTTTCCCAGTACAAACAGCAGTTGTGTCTTCAAGTTCCTTATGTAGTTGTTCAGTTGACATGGATTGATGTCCTTGGAAAATAGGAGGAACAACAGATGTTCCACCTCTAATACCAGCAGAAAACACATTCTCTGCTGTTCTGAGGTTAAGAGGATTGAAATATTCAATATTCTCTATACCCTCACCAGAAAATTGAAACACATTCAAGTTCTGGTTTTCCTCATATCCTTGAACTTTTTCAGGTTCTCCATGAGTTGTTGAGAAACTCTTAGTTTTCTCATCCAGTTTTCCTTGATCAGTAGACTGATCTCCACCTGTTGCCACCACATTTTCTTCCTCAGAATCTGATTCAGAAAATGGGTCTTTGGTTCCACTCACATTTTGTCTTTCAGAAACAGTGCCTCTTTGTAAAATTTCATAATTTCCTTGAATTGAATCATCAGAATCACTCTTAGAATTATGAAATATATTAAGTTTAGAGTGTTGTGCACCTGTTTCTCCCATATGTGAGATTTCAGCATGATGTTCTTCTGCCACAGGACTCATGTTCACATCTACATCAGCTGGGCGAGGTTCTGATTCACCTTGCTGCTCCATTGTTGGTGTGCTTGACTCTTGTGCATCATGTTCCATGGGGGACACACTATCAAAGACTTCCCTGTTCTCTGGCTTTTTGCTCAACATCCTTAGATATTCTGCTCTCTAAGGTAAATCTTCTGATATGAGATTCATCATTCTTTCTGACAGAACAGGCAGATCATGATCTGACTTCCAAGACCCTCCTGCAGTCCAAGGTCTCATGATTTCTGTACTCCACATATTTTCTGATGCTGGAATTTCTAGGTTCCTTTCAGAAAATGCATCAGAAATTATGACTGACAGAAATCTGGGAAAAGGTAGATCAGAATCTATCCTTCCAGTGTTAGTCAGAATTGTTCTTCTGATCAGATTAAATATTTTTGTTCCAAAATCAATATTCAATCCACTAATGAGACTGAACATGATTGTTAGAACATTCATATTTATCTGATCTGTACCTCCAATTTTTTATGATAACACTTGTTCAGAATTTCCATTAATACTTGCCAGAAGGC
This sequence comes from Helianthus tuberosus, assembly GCA_030545235.1. Lineage (NCBI taxonomy): Eukaryota > Viridiplantae > Streptophyta > Magnoliopsida > Asterales > Asteraceae > Helianthus > Helianthus tuberosus. The sequence goes on from CM060437.1 coordinate 68,129,931, forward strand.
AGGTAGCTGATTCCTCTTGAATTCATTGATTTTTGAGATCTTTGTTTTGTAACCCATTACTGCATCAAGTAGTGAAAACATATCTTCCTTCTCTGTTGTATCTTCATAGCTTTGGCTTAAGGGTAGTTCCAAACATTCCCTTAATTTCTCTGGTGAGATTGTAACGAAGATATCTCCCCACACATGTGCTGTAAGATCAGTTTGATTTGAGAGATTGAGAGTCTTTACAACTTGTTGTATAAGTTTTTCTGGTACCTCTCTGGTCTTTGTGAGAGCTTGAGCTATTAGGCATCTGGTTAGAAATTCAATCAGGATTTGACACTTTGTATCATATTCTTCAATATTATCGTTCATCGCTTCATTTTTGCTCTTTAATAGAAGAAATTCAGCTTCGGTGATGAAAGGAACAGAGTGTTCAACTGGTGGCATATTGATGTTGATGGAAACCATTGAGAATTTGGGGTTTTTGTTTTGCAAAAGGATTTTTAGGGCTTTGAGTTTGAAGGTTGAAGATGGAAGTCTCTGTATTTGAATGAGGTATTTATAGTGTTTTTAGACAGAGATGTTTGAGTGTTTTCCGTGGGTTGTTTGCATTCAAGGTAGTTAATGACACCTTAATGATGTTTCTAAACCGTTTAGGAAACAACCGTTTTTGAAAACCTCTGGTTTATATCTAATTTAATATCAATCTTTTTAATGAAAATCAGAGATTCTAAAGATTTAGCAGATAAACACTAATGTCCAACTTGCACCTTTTCTTCATGTGAGACCCCTTTTGTTTTTAAAAAGGTCCAATAGAATCCCTTTTGAGATTGTGTATCTTCCCAAGTTTTCCTTTTGATTATTTATATCAGAAAATCTTTGAATAATATCCTTGAGAGTTGGATTTTCTTCATAATTTATCAGAATGCATTTGATTCATATGTAGAAATTGAATCAACATTTTTTTTTGAGATGAGAGGGAATAAGTAGAGTTTGAGGTTTTAACTTACATTGCAATTCTGAACTCCACATCATTGTTCTGATTTCCAGAAAGTGTTGGTTATACAGCTTGTTCCAATCCTCAGAAAAAAAATATTTTGAAAGAAACTTATTTCAAAAATTTAGTTGGTTATAAGTTTCTTTGAATCTGGTTTAAAGCATTGTTTCCTGATGTTTCTTTCTGATGATTTGTCAGACTTCCTGGTTGTCAAGAGACTTTTCTGATAAAAAAATTTAATATTCTGATTCATTATCAGATTTTCTGGTTAATTTTCTGATGTTAAATAGATTCTGATGATTTATTGGGTTTTCTGAAAAATTATCAGATTTTCTGATCGATCATCAGATTTTCTGAGTTTCACTAAATCTATCAGATTTTATATGAGTTTCACCAGATTTTCCTTGTTTTTATCAGAAATGTTGTTTTAGTTCCCCCTTGATCTATTGTCTTGTTTTTGTGTTTTTTTTTTTTTGAGTTAAAAGAAAAGAAGAAAAACAAATATATAAAGATACAAATATGTCATTAAACACACAACCAAAAAAAAAAAAAAAACAAGCAAACAACAACTCCTCCTCCTTGAGTACGTTGAACATGGCCTTCACATATAACCAGAGACAGGTTATATGACCAGTGTGATTATTTGATGGGACAAGGGTAGGATCGCTGATGTTCTGTTGTAGCGCTATTTCAGCCCTTGGATACCAGCTTCTTACTCCTCCGAAGTCCAGCTGACTGGTAATCACCTTGGTCACAAATCGAGGGTAGATCAGAAAAGGTTGACGGTCGTGAATGTTAGCTACTAAGTCTCTCATGAGAAACTTAGAAAAGTTGTAAGGTTTTTCCTGTACAACTGCATGAATCACTTCCATCATCCTGAATGACAGCTCGTTGAAGTGCCCTATCTTCTTAGAGAAGCAGACACTAAGTTGTGTCACCAGGTACTGGAAAGGTGGTATGAAACCAGACTTGCTGATTTGCCTTCACACATTGTATGTATGGTAGCCCATGTCCGTCAAGGTTTGTTGCACCGTTTCCTTATCCAGGAAGGTATTTTCTGATCATCACCCAACTGGAGGACTTCTCTGAGAGTCTCCTACTTTAGGGTGATTTTAACCCCCATAACCTTACTTTCAATCCACATGGAAGTGCCACTGAGGATGATTTCAGCATTCCACCAGAACTCTTGAAGAAGATCTGGATAGATGGTGACATGTGTAGACACAGCAAAGCCCAAGGGACTTTGCATGATTATGTTATACACATACCTGCAATCTTCCCATGCAGGTCCTTCTAAATTAGACCTAAGTCTAAGGTTATGATGTCTTTGAAGTGGGAGAGGGAAGAGAGTTATTTTCATCATTTTTGGGTGAGCCATCTTATAAAAGTAAGAAATTTTCTGATGAGGAGCTTTTGAAGAGAAGATTTTTGGTGAAGAAAGTCTTTTTCTGGATGTTAATAGTTATAGATGAAAGTGATTGTTATACCACAAATGTTATTAACAGCCAAAGATTTTCATTTTCATTTCAATCTCTTCATTTAAGACGATATCTGTTGCAGTGGGAATATGACAGTGAATATGACAGTCTACTTAAGCCCCGTGTGTGAGAGAGCATTGAATAGCTAGGCGGCTATGTTTATAGCCCCTAATCATTTTTATGCCTACGTGTCTCTCAAACTTCTTATGAAAAAATGACGTTGCATGCATTGGTAATTTTCTGCAAAAAATTCTCTTGTGATGATTGATTTTCTTTGCAGTGACATTTATCTTAGTGAATGTTACCTTTCCCCCTTTTTGTTTTTTTAATAAAAAAATACAAAAACAGAATATACACAATTATGAATTTATACACATATGAGATATGTATAAAGATGGAAATTTTTGATGATCAGTGATCATTCTGATTTTTCAGCAAAGTTTCTGATGTCATATCAGAATTTCTGATGATCTTATCAGATTTTCTGATACTTCTTCAGATTTTATGATAAATCATCACATTTATTGATGATTTATCAGATCTTCTGAAATTCCATCAAATTGATGGATTTCTTTGTCAGAAACCTATTGATTTACTCTTTGATTATCAGAATTTTGGTGTTCATCAATTTGGTTTTCAATTTGTGTCCTTTTGTTTTCAGAAAAATCTTCATCTTTTATGTTAACCATGCCAAGTTTCCTGATTAAAAAATTGTGTCTCTTTTCATCAAGAGGTTTTATAAAGATATCAGCAATTTGGTTTTCAGTTGGAACAAAATACATTTCTATGTTACCTTTCTCAACATGATCTTTTATGAAGTGATATCTAACATCTATGTGTTTGGTTCTTGAGTGATGAACTGGATTTTCTATTATTGCAATTGCACTCTTTGAATCACATAGGATTTGTATTTTTGTCAGATTTACTCCAAAGTCTCTCAGTTGAGTTTGCATCCACAACACTTGTGAACAACAACTTGCCGCTGCTACATATTCTGATTCTGCTGTTGATGTTGCAACACAGTTTTGTTTCTTGCTTGCCCAACATAGGGGTGTGCATGGATCGGTTTGGGTCGGTTTTTACTATTATCCATAACCATAACCACTAGTTCGGTTATGGAGTTTTGGTAACCATAACCATAACCAAACTTCGGTTATGGTTAATCGGTTATGAAGTCGGTTATGGTTCGGTTTTGGTTAATTTCGGTTAAGTAACCAAGCAAGGTTTGAAATAAATAGGGTTGTGCACGATTTTAACTTAGCTTGAGCCTATTTTATAAGATAACGAAGACTAAACTTTTTGGTTAAACTACCGATTTAGAGTTCTTTTTAATAAGGTAATTATCAAACAAAAACAATTATGGCCATAACACCTTAGTTCTTTATCAAAATAATTGACATCTATATCAATATCATTTTGTTACTAACATACTTTTATCCTAGTAAAAACCCTCTATATGGTTTTGTAAAACACAAATCTATTATATAAAGTTAACATCACAACTTCGGTTCGGTTTCGGTTATATTCGGTTAACCAAAGCTTCATAACCATAACCATAACCGATTGAGCGGTTATACAAAGTTTCATAACCATAACCATTGGTTATATTGGTTATCGGTTATTAGTGGTTCAGTTATGTCGGTTATGGTTCGGTTATCGGTTATGGTGGTTAATTTGCTCACCCCTAGCCCAACATACCAATTTTTCTCCCAAGATTTGACATGCACCAGATGTGCTTTTTCTATCAATCTTGCACCCTGTATAATCTGCATCTGTATATGCAATTAGTTCAAGGTTTGTATCCTTAGGATAACAGAGACCAAGATCTGATGTGCCTTTTAGATATTTGAAAACCCTTTTTACAGCTTTTAGGTGGGATTCTTTAGGATCACATTGATATCTGGCCAGAAAGCATGTTGCAAACATAATATCTGGTCTGCTTGCAGTTAAATATAGCAATGATCCTATCATTCCCCTATAGGTTTTAATATCTACACTTATTCCATCTTTATCAGAATCTAATTTGTTCCCTGTTGCCATGGAAGTTTTTGAAACAGAGCAATTTTCAAGTGAGTATTTTTGCAGAATTGTTTTCACATACTTTGATTGATTCAAGAATATTCCATCAATTCTTTGTTTTACTTGTAAACCTAAGAAAAAAGGTTAACTTACCCATCATACTCATTTCAAAGTGGCTGGTCATTAACTTTTGAAACTTTTTACAGAAACTTTCATTTGTTGATCCAAATATAATGTCATCAACATATATCTGGACTAACAAAGTGTGACCTTTGTGTGTTTTGAGGAAAAGTGTTGTGTCAATAGTAACTTTAGTAAACCCAGAATTGAGTAAGAAGTTTGAGAGTGTTTCATACCAGGCTCTTGGAGCTTGCTTTAAACCATACAAGGCTTTGTTTAATCTGTAAACATGATTTTGAAATTCTGGATCAACAAAGCCTTCTGGTTGATGCACATAAACTTCTTCCTCAATTTTACCATTCAGGAAAGCAGATTTTACATCCATTTGATAAACTTTGAAATCTTTGGATGCAGCATAAGCAAGAAAAATTCTTACTGCTTCTAATCTAGCTACTGGTGCAAAGGTTTCATCATAATCAATACCTTCTTGTTGACAATAACCTTTGACCACTAACCTTGCTTTATTCCTGGGGATTATTCCATTTTCGTCTGATTTATTCCTGAATACCCATTTTGAGCCTATGAAAGATTTGTCATTTGGCTTGGGCACCAGATCCCATACCTTTCTCTTTTCAAACTGATCCAGTTCTTCTTACATAGCTTGAATCCAGTCTGAGTCATTTAGAGCTTCTTTGACAGACTTGGGTTCTATTTTTCTTAAGAACCCAGTAAATGCACATTCATGTGCTGTTGCAGATCTTGTTCTTACACCATCTGCTGGATTTCCAATGATGTCAGAATGAACATGTCCTTTAATCCATCTTAACTTGTTGTGAAAAGTTGTTGGTTCGGATGGATTTGAAGTTTCCCCCTGAACAGTTGCCTCAGTTGTGTGTAGTGTATCGGAATTTTGGTGTCAGGCATATTTTCATTGTTTTGATTCAAGATTTCTGATGCACTATTCATTTGTTCTGCAGGGTTAGTACATGAAATATCTATAGATTTGTTTGTGAGAGATTTATCAGGTACTTAGAAATCTTCTGTTATCATTTCAAAGAGATGTTCATAATTTTCTTGTTTGTTAGAAAATTTTACTTCTTTCATGTATTCATCAGAAATCTCAGTTTCTGATGAGTCATCAAAAGAAACATACAGACTTTCTCTGATTGTCCTTGTGTTTAGAATAAAGATTCTATAAGCTTTTGAGGACAATGAATAACCAAGAAAAATACCCTTTTCTGCTTTTCTGTCAAATTTCTCAAGGCTTTCAAAATCATTGAAAATAAAACATCTACAACCAAATGTATTTAAAAATTTTACACTTGGAATTCTGCCATTGATAATGTTGTATGGTGTTTTGTTGTGCCTTTTGTTGATTATGGTTCTGTTTTGGGTAAAACAGGCATTTGCTATTGCTTCTGCCCAAAAATGAGTGGGCATTTTAGCATAAGCAAGCATTGTTCTGGCGGCTTCCACTAAGGTTCTATTTTTTCTTTCAACAACCCCATTCTGTTGAGGTGTTTTGGGAGCAGAAAAATCATGAGAGATTCCTTTACTCACAAGGAAGCTCTCAATTTTTGAATTCTTAAATTCTGTCCCATTGTCTGATCTGATCCTTCTGACTGTTAGTTTTAATAGATTTTCAATCTTTCTGATAAAATTAATGATCAGATCAGGAGTTTCACTTTTCTTCCTTAAAAATTATATCCATGTGTACCTGGAAAAATCATCTACTATTACTAGTATGTATTTCTTTCCAGAAAAGCTTTCTGTACTTATGGGTCCACACAAATCCATATGTAAAAGTTCCAAATTTTGTGTAATAGAAGACTCATAAATTGATTTTTGTGAGCTTCTATTGGATTTTCCCATCTCACAAGCTTCACAAATTTTATCCTTCTTTGAGGATATCAAAGGTAATCCTTTTACCAGACCTTTGCTTGCTAATTTGCTTAGGTTTTTGAAATTTAAGTGGGCTAACCTCTTGTGCCATAACCAACTACTACCCTTGTTGATTTTTGAAAATAAACATAATTTTGGATGTTCATTTTCTTCTTTGAAATCAAAATAGTAAATTGATTGCCTTATCCTTTTTCCACTTAGATAAATTTTATTATCATCCATACCTATTAACAAGCATTTTTTTGGTAAAAAGGTTACCTGAAAACCTTTATCACAGAATTGACCACAACTTAGTATATTGTACTTTAAGCCTTCCACATAGGCTACTTTCTCTATGGTCAAACATCCATACCTTATGCATCCATATCCCATGATCCTCCCTTTTACTCCATTTCCAAAATTTACCATTTTACCCAGCTTTGAAACAAAGTTGCTGAGTAAGCTCCTGTCCCCAGTCATGTGCTTGGAGCTTACTGAGTCGCAGTACCAGATCTGCTGCACATGATGGTCCTGAAATGGAAAAATTAGAGGGTTTTTGGTACCCAGGCTTGCTTGGGTACTCTTTCTGATGAGATTTTAATCAGATTATTTTCTCTTGATGGTCTTTCACCAGAAATTCTGTTATATGCTAAGCCATAAACAGATTTTACACTTTTCCTTTGGAGATGGTGTTGAACAAGCTTCAGTATGTCAACACACATACAAGATTCTTTATCAGAATTTTCTGATATTCTTTCTTGTGATGGAATGAGTGGATAATTTTGAAAAGATGAGTGAATTGCTTCTGGAGTCCTTAAAGATTCTTGTTTGCATTCACTTCTTTTTGGTTTAAAGTTGGGTTTTTCAAAAGAGTATTTAGATCAGGTTGATTTGCATGATTCAGAATCAGATTTTGATGAAAATTTATCAGAAATCTGATGGGTTGCTTTTACAAAGACAGTGGGTTTACTTTCTCTTGTTTTTACATATCCCAAACCCTCTCCTTTGTTCTTTGGTGTGGACTCAATGAAGTTTATGAATTCTTTAGCTTGTTGAAAACCTTTTACATTAATTTCCTTATCATTAATTTTCTTGTAAAGATCTTTTCTTTCATTTTCATAGAGCTCAATTTTAGCTCTGTGATCTAAACTTTCTTATATTAGTACTTGGTTTTCAAGTATGATTTTATTCATGGTCCTCTGCAACTCATCAGATTTTTTACTATCTGATTGTTGTTTATCTTGTAGATTTAGAAAATCTGACATGAGCCTGTTTAGCTTGTGTTCAAGATCAAGATTGTCTAAATTTACCTTCTGTCCTGAAGTTTCTGGTAGGTCATCAGAAAGTGCCATGAGGCAGATGTTTGCCATTTCTTCCTCTTCTTTTAGTTTCTTCTCATAATAAGCAACATCTTTTAGTTTCTTGGTCTTGCATTCTGATGCATAGTGACCTCTCTGCTTGCACTTGTAACACACAACTTCAGCCTTCCCCTTATCCTTAGATCTTCCATCCATCCCCCCTCTATCACTTCTCTGGTATCTTTAGCCTCCTCCTCTCAACCTCTGCTCAAATGTTTTGGTGAGCAGTGCTATTGCTTTAGCAAAAGATGAAAAATATGATGATGTATCAGAAATTTCAAGATTTTGACTATTTGAAGGTTGTGGATCATTGGTAGGTGGTGTTCTTTGTGAGTTTGAGATAAGAGCTAAAGATCCCCCTCTTTGAATGGTTTCTTCAAATATTTCTTCCTCTCTGGGGACCAAGATGCTGTATAAGTCATGAAGACTCATATTTCCTAGTTCTAAGGTTGAGGACAAAGTCATGGTTAGACTTCTCCATTCTCTAGGTAAAACATCTAGAAATTTTATGTTTCTTTCATCATTTGATTTTGTTATTCCAAATTTCTTTAGCTCGTTCAAAAGTTTTGTAAATCTTTGATATGTTTCATTTAACCTTTCATTAGGTAAACTTTTAAATCTCTCATATGAGGAAACATTGTTTGTTCTCTTGTTTCTCTTCATCCTTTCTCCTCCTTCACAAAATTTTTCCAACTGATCCCATATTTCCTTAGCTGATGCACATGCATCAACTTGTGAAAATATGTCATTGGGGATAGCCATTATTAAAAGTGACTTTGCCCTTTCATCCCCAGCCACCTTTTCCTTGTCTTCCTCACTCCAAAGTATTTCACTTTTGGGAGCTCGGGAGGCAGGGATAGCAGGTGATTGGTCAGTTGCTAGAATTGCTGGTATTTCAGTCATTGGTATATGTGGACCCCTTTCAATGGATTGAAACAGAGCTCGGTCATGACCATTAAGGAAATTGACCATCCTGATTTTCCATTGGGGGTATTCCTCTCTGAGCAGAGTCGGAGGTTTGGACATAGAACCAATGTTAAAAGCATTATTCCATGATTGAAAGCTGGCCATATTTAGAGAAAAGAAGATGAGCTATTGATCGTTTGAAAATAATTTATTCAATTTGCTCTGATACCAATTGTTGGTCCCAGTTTGGACTTAAAAACTTCTTTTCACGTAATATGGCAAGTGATTTCAGTAGATGTGAAAAAGATGTGCGGAAATGGAAATCAGACTTTCAAGAAACAAGACCTACAGAATTATCAAGTTTATATCACTTTGAAACAAAATGGTTTACAAGGTGATTGTAAGATTATTATCTAATACAAATGAATACTTGAATTCTGAGGGTGAGAGGGCAATGGAGTTTGTAGTATGTATTGAATGCTAAGCTTAACTCATTTTCTTCTGCTTGGTGAGCCTTCTATTTATAGAAGGCTGAATACATGAATAAACATTTTTTTATTCATGTAAAAGTCCTGCATAAAGTAGCAATTTGACATATTCATTGAATCCAACATTCAAGTTGCCTTTGTCATCATGTGATCCAATAATGTCAACTTGCTTTGGTTAGTGTGGCAGGATAGAGCTGATTTTTAGACAAGTGGGGTATCTTATCAGAATTCTGATAAACCACTTTATCAAAAATTCTGGTGAACAAATCATCAGGAAATCTGATGATCAGAATCGTCAGAAACTGATGATATTTCATCAGAAATATCATCAGATCCATCAGAAATGACCTTCTCTGATAATCTTCTTCAACTCTTGATCAACTTGTGATTCTTTGAAGTAGATTTTGTTCATTTCAGTTGTCCTATCCGATCTTCCTCTTCTTGTTGTGATCTTCAGGACTGTTGTCTTCTTCATAGATCAAGTTGAATTTGATTTTCTTCAATAATTACAAATAAAGTTTCCTAATACTTATATATTAAGAAATATCATTTAATATTATTCAATACACTTAAAATTAAAGAAGTTAAAAGTTTCATTAAATTTTAAATAAAAAAGAAAAAACCATAATTTTAAAACAAAAACATCACAAATACAAATAAATAAAATAACTAAGCTGACTCCTCCTCTGAGTTGAGTCTGAGGTCAACTCATGAGAATGATAACGCCAAACATACTCCACCAAGTCTACATAAAGGACCTTATGAAAGTCATCAGAACAATACCTATAAATTATAAGTTATATGTACTCTCGTTAAAAATACAACATCCAAGTTGTATATAACACCTATAAATTATAAGTTATATGTACTATATAATTATATATACATCTAGCTAGCTGTGTGAAAAAGTAAAAATTTAAAATTCAAACAAAATTTTCTTAGAATAATTTCATTACAATCAATAAATGTGTTATATCTTGTAAAGTGGTTGAAATTTACTTCAGATTCATTAATGTCTTAATTTTCAATTTTTTGTATTACTTAGTAAATCGACAAGTGTCCTAATGGATATGCATACCAAACATATCAATCTTTAGTTTGGTTCTGAAGTATTCAAAGTCATATCAGTTAAACAATCACCCATGTTTAAGATAATGTGACTCCTAAGAATCTTTTCATATACATATTTTTTTAATTATTTCATATACTTGTATGATTCTGAATATATGATGGAATTGAAGAAGTCCATAAAAACAAATAAAGTGATCATTTAATAATATCAATTTAGTATTTCATCCTATTAACTATCCGAGCCTTCGAGTTCTTGTTACTTCTTCTCCGTCGTGCCATCACAAAAATAAAAACCCTAACTATTGCCACCCATTCAAAACCTAGACAGGGCCGTGTGCCGCTACCACTAAGGCCCTAGCCCGCCTTCGTTTTTTAGTGTAGTTTCTTTTTCTATTTTGAATATCGTTTTGTCATTATCAGTTTGAATAAAGCTTTGTTATTGGTTGAAGACTTAAGCCACTTATCCAAAATCTTTTATCGAGATTGTGTTACTTCTCACCACCACCACCATCCAAACCGCGAGTCTGTTAACTAGCCACATGTTTCCATCAAAGGATTAAAATTGTGGTGGTTTAAGTGAGCACCTTTTGCTCCATCCATTCTTGGTTTGTACAACACGAAAAAATTAAGTTGAATTAATTTAGAGCAAGCACAATGCACCTTTTGGTGCTTGTGGTTTGCTTTTCGAAGGAGCAAAGGAAAAGGACCAAGCATAGGAGCTGATGAAAAGGATGGACCGGTATTTGCCGTTCAAAACAAAAAACGGGTTGTGTTAAATACACCACAAAGCCAACTTTTTTTTACTTTTTCCCCCAACTCAACTTTTCAAGTTTATTTCAAGTTTCCATAAACTAACTTTTATGGTCAATGGAATAAACTTTTAACCAAGATATTACAGGTTTCCATAAACCCAGATATTACAACTCTTTTATTTTTTTTACAGTTCCAAACAATTTAAAAAAAAATACATTTAGTTAGTAGAACAGTTAATACTTGAAAAATACACTATATATAAGATGACACTACATCTCCGGCCACCACCAGCTTTTATTATTTTTGAAGATGTCGATTTCTCATGAAAACAACTCAATGGAAGAAGATGATTTTTATCATGAGGACACCTGAATTTGCCACTAATCAGGTACAAAAAACTCAATGGAACAAGTTTTTTACAAGCTTTGTTTTCTTGAATCATCATCGGCAGTTCTTTCTTGGTCTTTTCTTTGATCGGAACCGTTGGATTCTTAGATCAGAGCCATTGTCCCTTCTTGGTCTTTTCGCCGGAACCGCCATTTGATTGCCAGAAGGTTCACCGGAACCGCCATTAGATCGGAGTCGTCGTCCTCTTTGATCAAAACCGTTGGATTCTTAGTTCGCCGGAACCGCCATTTGATCAGAAGGTTCACCGGAGTTTCTTTCACCTCTCTTGGCTCTCTCTCTCTCTCTCTCTCCCTCTCTCTCTCTCTCTATCTGTCATCTATCATGTATTGATTTGTTTATATATACTGAACAGGCCTATAATGTATTGATTTGTTTATATATTGAACATGCCCTTTAGTGTATTGATTTGTTTATATATTTTTTGTTGTTGCATTTGATCGTTTATTATTTTTTTTGTTGAGTATAAATAATTTATTATTTTTTTAAAATTAAATTTCGTTTATAGGTATTCGGGTCTTGTGAAGAACTTTTTCGCTTTCGTGTTTATAATAAAGTGTCTTGATTATTTATTTATTAATATTGATATTAATACTAATAATAGTATAACAAAATATAAAAAAGTAACAAAAATATTATAAAATAAAATAACATAAAAAAATATAATTATTATTTTTGACTTTAAAATAAAATAATATATTAAAGTACTTAATCATTACCAAGTTTGACTAATTGGTATACTAATCCATATGTTGGGTGTATTTATCACACCCCAAAAAAACAAGGATGGACCGGTAGAAGAATAGTCCGCTGTAGTGGACGGTGGGCCCCATGCATCATATATATATATATATATATATATTGGGGAAGGTTCAAACGAAAACCACTAGTTATTGTGAAAACTCAAAAACTATTTAAAAAAGCCAAAAAAACATACCAAAATTTTTTTTTGCATACCAATTTTCGCAGGTTTTTTTATACAAAAAAAAATTTTTCAAAAAAAAAAAATATTTTGTAGTGCACATGTGTAATACTACACATGTGTATTATTACACATGTGTACTACAAATTTTTTTTTTTTGAAAAAAAGTTTTTTTATATATATAAAAACCTGTGATTTTTATAAAAAAATTGAAAATTTTTTTTGGTGTGTTTTTTAGGCTTTTTTTAGTTAGTTTTCGAGTTTTCACAATAAAAGTGGTTTTCATTTGAACCATCCCCTATATATATATATATATATATATATATATATATATATGAATTCTTTTGTTTTTTAATAAAAAAACTTTTTACCTAATAAAATTATACATAAAATACATAACACAAATTACATAAACCTAATTGAACTATTACACAAACCTAATTATAATATTACAACACACCTAATTTAAATATTACATAAATCTAATTAAATACATTACACAAGCCTAAAATTAAAACAATAATTAAACATAAAAAAATTAAGTCCTAATTAGACACATAAAAGCCATAATGCATCCCATTTCAATCAAATAGGCTGGCCTGTTGAGATGACACTACGATCATTATCATGACCGCCTGACCTCGTGTCTCAATTACCGTGTACGAAGTAAAGAGATGGAGGGTATGGTTTATCCCCAACGTAGATATGTATTCCCCACCCGGGTCGGTTTTGTACCCTTTATCCAGCTGGTACGACTTGTGTTGGAAGAAGGTTTATGGGGTGAGGGATTTTGTTGAAGTTAAATTAACCCTCCCCAAGTCGTACACGATCAAATTGCAGGTGAGCCAAGGTGTAGTCATACACCAAGTTCAATTCCTCATCTGTTAGAGGATTTGGATCATCAAACTTGTAACACTTCACAAAATCGTGTCCAATAATATGAAGACATGTGTCATAAACCTTAAACGTATAAGAAGTTGACTTTGAAGGACTAAAGTTGACAAATAGTGAAAAGATGTATGCGGAGGGACTAAAAATGTAAACATGCTAAACTTATGCCTCTGATTGACCTTACACGATGTTCGTATTCTCAAACAAGTGAATTATTGGGCGTGGGAAGCCATTTGTGAAAACAATTGAAAGTTTACAAGACGAAGGGGTTAAACGTGTTAACATGTTAATTCTTACCTCTGTGTGACCTTTTAACAAACCCGGGGCTTCGTAATGTCCAATTATACTTCCGAGAATGCTTGATATTAAATACGAAAAGTTTCGGCATCATTATATGGTATTTGTGCAAGATTTTAAGAAAAAAGGGTTAAAAGCATCAACGAGGGAAAACTAGTACCTTCGGTTGACCCTCTAACTGAACGGGAGCCTATCGATGTTTAAAAATATTCCCAAGATATGTAAAAACTAACTTTAGGGGCCAATTATGCCAAAAAATGAAACATATATAAAGAATAAAAGGACCAGGGGCTGAAACTGCCAAGTATGAAACTTGTTCTAACCGGCGAAGAGGAGAGTTGTGGGCCTCGTAGCCCTTCCTTGACTCTTTCGCGGGCCGCGACAGAACGCACAGTTCTGAAAAAATGGAGAGCTGCATGTATGGCAGCCTTGTTCCCCAATCAAACCACCATGCAGCCTGATTTCGATACAATGAGCTTGTAAATGGTTTTTAAAAACCTCTAGGACACTTGTGATGATAAGAGGGAGCCTCATTACACCTGGATTGATCTTGAGAATCCTTGTTTCACTATAAATAAGGCCTTCAACTCATCATTCATACTTACACCTTTCAAAAATTCACTTCTATACTTCTTCTCTGAGGTTCCTGATCAAAAGGAAGCTCCCCCTTAGTCAAGTTTTCAAGCTAGGACCTGTTGTAAGTGTCCTTAGCCACTCTAGTTCGATTTTTATGCATTTAAAAGACGAAAGTCAAAGTTGCCGCAAATCGGATTTGACTTTCGGTTTAGACCTAAACGGTCCAGCCATTGTTCGAGGCGAATATGGCTACGTGATTGTAATTAGGTATGTGTTAATCCCTCAAAAGGGCACCTCCTAATTATCACGTTTACTTAGTTAATTGTCGGGTCAAAGTAATTAACATAGAAAGTCAAACGGGTCAGTTTTTAAATAAATTCAAATCTGATAATGTAGAAGTTATAAAATATATTTTATCACTTTAATAACTTGGTAAACATGATTAGAACATGTCTAAACATGTTCAACCCGACAATTCTAAGTTTAGGCTCGGTTCGCAACCGAAAGTCGCAATAGCTTGACTTTTGCTTTGACTTTCAGTTCTGACCCGAATTAGCTTAGTTCCTTTATGTATTAAGGTTCCTTTGTGACCATATTATGTAGTAGTATAACCATCTGAGGTTATATTACATGGTCACCTAGTAATCTGAGTTATTTACTTGATTCCGTTAGTATGCTTAAACTTGACAATTATGCCCTTTTTATTTAAAAATGAGATTTTGAATATAACTAAGCATGCAAATAAATTATATTCTGATATATTAACATGTTTACCATATTTTAACTATTATAAACCGGTCATAAACTAAGCTTGCTTAATTAATCGAAATATAAGCTTTAAAAGGACTAAAATACCCTTTTTCATATAAAATGAGTTTTTAACATAATTAAACATAAAAACTCATTACCTATTGATATGATATCATATTTGGAATTATTTGGGATATTTAAATAGATTATTTTCTGAGTTTAACTTATAGTTCTTGCATGAAGTTAATAAATGACGATGATACCCTTTTCACACACAAATCGGGTTTTAAATATAATTTACATGAAAAAACCTTTGGTTACTGATATGTTTTGATAAATAAAATATTTTGACCATTCAAAGTTGGTCATAACCTCAGAATTGACTAAACATCGAAATAATCGTCATTTGTCGACTTTTACGCTAAATAGGTGCATAGTCTGGTTTTAAACCATACTTAGCACCCAAGACTTATTACCTACTGAATTTATAAACCATTTTTAATATTTTACAGTAGGTATAAGTCATGAACTCAGAATCCCAATTAAGTCCTTAAAACCATGTGTGAAATGACCAAAATGCCCATACGGTGCATAGTTTGGCCATAAAACATAAACCACACATATGTATGATATCCTACTGTTATGATGACATAAATTAAATACTTTTATAGAGTATTTACGACCAGAACTTCAGATTTCATAAAAATCCCTATTATAAATCTTTAAAATGACCAAAATGCCCTTATGAGGCTAAATTCGGTTATAAAACTCTTATGGGCATACTTTCTGATATCCTGCTGATATCATGACATATTTTAAGCATACTAACTTATGGAACTAGTATATGACTCATCCGGTTACCCGTTTATGCTTATACGCGTTCGGTTCGGTTTATGTAACTAGTTTGCATAAATTAACCGAAACGAGTTTAACCTTATCATATGAACTTAAAAATCCAGAATGTATTTAGTTTACCCATATAATACAAGTCTCCATACTTGTTGGGTCTAAATTACATTCCATTCTGGTCCTCGCTTAATCTAGCGTTTCATACCGTAAATCCTTCTTTAAACTAACTGGTCTAAGTCTACGACTTAAATAAGACTCGTTAGTAATCTAATAGGTTAATAAAACCTTTTTTTTTCAGATTAGTGAGCCCCGGTAAAAGCTACCTTCACAAGTCTAAGTACATTATACGGCTGAGTAGATAAATCTTGCATTTAGAAACTCAGGTAAATACTTTTAACTTATTTTCCCTTATACGGGCTTGGGATACGGTAAAATATTACCGCTTAGTCGGGTATGGGATCATTTGGTCCGATTGTGATTAATAAATCCGCATAACCCGTTTTAATCCGTTTTGTTTGATAACATAAACATTGGGGGTTAATACGATCGTGTCCCGGATATCCTCGGCTCATTTAATTGCAAATGGCCACGACTTAAGCACGGAGTGTAGGCATGTGACACCTGTGTCACTTCAACCATCAAACAAATACCAAACTAATGAAATATTGTATTTCATACTTGGGATTTGCATAAATATGTGTATCATTTGCACATATCAATTCTTGTTCGATTTCAGACTTTAAATCGCTTTCTGGAAGGTTATACGCGCACTGATGCGTAAATATAGCCAGTTTAATGCAACGAACACTCCGGAATAGTGACATAGGCTTAACATACCTTAAATAACCTATAAATAACTTAGAAATAAGTTTTGGAAGGTTTGGTGTGCCGAAATCAAGTTTATTCGCTTACAGGGACTAAATTCGACAAACTGCGAAAATATGTCAATTCGTACTGTAACGGACATTCCGGAACATGGACATAAGTTAAACACACCCTAAATATCCTTTACATAGCTTAGAAATAGGCTTTGAGGGGTTCGGTGTGCTAAAATAAACTTTATGCTCATTCAGGGACTAAAAGCGTCAAAAAGTGCACAAGTTTGCATTTTCGCGCATAACTTACGTTCTGAATACATCCGGACATCCAAAAATTTATGGAATCATTAAAATATTTTATTTTAGTGATTGGCATGATAAAAATCCATTCGTCGCTTAATTTAGATCGTTTTTGCGTTCATTACGACTTCCGTCGTAATTAACCGAACAACGCAACCGTACGACCAAACGAGCCGACATCCGAGATATTTTTGAGCACATTTTAAGTTCCCTATACTTTAACTTCATTTTAGAGCTTTGAAATGGGGTTAACGGGCCTTAAACGTGTCGGAAATAGCTCAAAACACTAACAGGGACCAAAAGTGTAATTCTGTGAAAGTGGTCCTTGCGCACCTCAACACTATGAGTGTTACGGAGCGCAAGCAGTCCCCAGATTAGCAGAAAGTGTTTTCCAGCTTGATCCAGCTTTTACCCACTTGTGCACATGGTTTTTGGGTTTCTATGGGCTGGTTTGTGTGCCCATCAAGGTACCAAATCAGAATGTGGCAAGTGTACGGCTTAGATCGTGCCCCCTTCTCCAAGAAACGATCTTAACGGCTCTACATTTCCTATAAATACCCCTCCATAGTTCATTTGCAAACCCACACATTTGAATCTGATTCAAGCTCTCTAAGTGGAGGTTTATATGCTTCCTACCTGAGAGTGAATCGGGTCAAATACTTGCGGGGACCCTTTTGTAAGTGTTCCTTCGTTCTTTTTATTCGTTTTAGCGTTAAAGTCAAACTGCGTTTGACTTTCTGCATTAACCAGTTTATGGTCAATGCGAAGTTCGTTTGAACTTCATAACGTGAGCGTAATCACGATGGTTATAGTCCCTAGTGACTATACCTACTGATTACCACGTTATCTAGGCTCAGTGACGAGTCGTAGTTTCGGCCAAAATGCGTTTTCTCGCGTATTTTGTAACCAAACTACTCTAGGGTATCAAAACCGTTTGTTTTGATACCAAACCTGTTTTCCAACTTAACTAAACATGTTCTAGCATGTTTAGCTCGTCACTTTTAGATTTATGCTTGTCTAGGGTCGTAAAGGTAAGCGATCTAATCAATCGCTTATACTTTCGAACCCGGCCCATTTGGTCGATCATTAGGATCCGACCAAACACTTTAGGTGACCATAGTTGTATAGGGAATAACCTTCCGAGGTTATACCTTATGGTCACAACGTCTAGTTAGTTGTATGATAAGTAGTATATATGCCTTAGGTAAATTACCAAAATGCCCTTTTTACGATAAAATTCATTTTAAGCCTATGAAACCTAATTTTTGGTATCTAAACTGATTTAGTAACAATATTAGACATGTTAAGGCATATTTCACTTGTCGTAGGGCTAGTTAGGCGTTCCGAACACGTTTTATACGAACGACGCGTTAAAGTAGCGTAAGCTACCTAAACGGGTCGTAACGGGAGAAAAGCACTTAGGATAAGTTTCGTTTTAGTATGTAGGCTTTGTTAAACCATATTGTATGAGTTCCCACACTCATTTGGTTTACGAATCCTCATACTACCCGATCCTCCGATTAGGTCCGTTTATTAATGTAGTTACCTATATTAGGTGCCGTTTGATTCCTTAACCTTTTAGCTTTGCTTGGTGGATATCTAAAGTCTATTGAGCAATCTCAAGTGAGTACATAGACCCCTCTTTTACTGTTTTCAAACTGTTTTGGGGTGGAACACATGTGCCTACTTGTTACTTTCGTGTTTTTCATGATTTTATATCATATGCTTGCTATGTTCATTAGTACACTATTAGTACATGATTTCATTATGTTTTTGCTATGTATGTCCATTTAGTGCATACTTAGTACAGCGTTTTACATTACATTTCATGCTATGTATGTCCATTTAGTGCATACTTAGTACATTATTTTACATTTCATTTCATGCAATGTATGTCCATTTAGTGCATACTTAGTACATCATTTTACATTACATTTCATGCTATGTATGTCCATTTAGTGCATACTTAGTACATTATTTTACATTTCATTTCATGCTATGTATGTCCATTTGTTGCATACTTAGTACATTATTTTCATAAAACATGCTTACATTTTGGTATGACATTTGGTTTGTTTAAATGGCTCAAAAATACATTCATTAACATTAGCTACGCCATTCGTTAGTAGGTAGTGGTACCATAGGAATTGACAACTCCTGTTCCTGACATCCTAGGTATGTTTGGATGGAAGGAATGACCGAATTCGATAAATCTTTAATCCGTTTAAGGGTTTATCGCCACAGTCTCAAGGCTTGAATGTATGCATTTTTACAACACCGTATAAATGTTTGTATTCAGTATAGCATGCATTTCCACAAAACATAACGTTGATTTAAACCTCGTTTTACTTCAATACATTGTTTTGTGCATTTTACCTATGGCTCAGTGGATATATATATATATATATATATATATATATATTTCACTTGCCATACATGACATTTTGTTTATACATTACATAATTGACATTTGACATAGACATTTTGACATTGATATACATATTTCATAGACTGTATTTTGACATAAACATTTTAACATGGTTTACACAAAGACATTTGACAAAGACATTTTGATATTGATATACACATTTCATGGACTATATTTGACATAAATATTTTGACATGGTTTACACAAAGACATTTGACAAATGGTTTAGGCATGGGCAATTTACATTGGTGGTTTGTTGGGTAAGTGGCTTGAGTAACGAGGCGTGTGTAATATGATACAAGCATGGTGGATACGCCGCTGGTACTTCCTATATATAAGTGCTTGTATGGTATTACATATCGTAGCGTTATTTGAATCATTTCAGTTTAGACATATAACATTTTTATACAAATAACATATTTTTCACAAGACATTGTTTTACAAACGACTCATCTTATACAAACTCATTTTACTTGGTTATTCATTTCATCTTACATTATTCTTCTACATATCATCGTTTTTCAAATGATTTATACAACAAAACATTTCACAAGTATCATGACTGACTTTTGTTAAACAATCCTTTTCTAAACTTATAAGTCATGAATCCTATTTTCACAAAACCTATGTACTCGCCGACATTTTTATGCTGACGTACCTATTTTCACATGTGTTTCAGGAAATGATGCATATGATTGTTCAAGATACACTTAGGCGGACTTGGGCCTTAGTGACAATAAAAGATGCAAGACTAGTTAATTTTGTTATACTTCTTTGTTTGTTAAGACATTGTAACTCTTTTAATCAATAAAACATTATTTCAATTTTTCCATGTGTTATGAAACAATGATTCTGTTACAACACTCCCCGACGATTCTGCCACGTTTTGTTGTTTTACGTGGTCGGGGTGTGACAAGGCATACACCTGACAGTTGCATATGTTAACAGATATACCCACATTGTTGGAGATAATTCCTTATGGGTTTATATTAGTGGTGTGCCGGTTAATCATGTCTCGCCTTCTATACCGGGCCCTAAATGTATGACAAACATGTAAAGATGTATACAAGTGTAACGCCTGCGTCCCTAGACTTTTATCTATTTGACACCTTTAGTCCCCAAACTATGTGATTCTTGATACTTTTGTTACTTGGTGAATCTTATGCTATTATACTTGATTCTTAATACTAGACTCTTGATACTCGAATCTTGACCCTTGATATTTAACACTATGATTCTTGATACTTGATACTTGGAAACTATGATTCTTGATACTTGATACTTGGAAACTATGATTCTTAATACTTGGAATCTAGATTCTTGACTCTTGATACTTTGGTGCTTGACTCTTGAGACTCGTGAAACTTGAGACTTGGTTAAACGAGAGACTGGAGACTTGTCACTGGCGGAAACTATGAAACTTGGAAGCTAATGAGTTAATCTAGTTATGTGATACTATTGCCCAATAATACGCCACGCAACACTTAATCTAACTCACAAAACGAATCGAAGACGGTGAAGTGGAAGTGATGGGATTGATCGGATGACCATCCGATCGGAGGGCCATTCGATCGAAGTGCCATCCGATCCACAATCACACCGCCTTAACTTCTTCTTGCACTATAAATAGGAGTTGTCACATCATTTCTCATTAATGTGACAGCCTCCTTCGATTTTCTTCAATTTCTTGGCGATTTTGGTATGTTTTACACTAAATTCTTGTACATCTTTTATCTCACTATTCTCTACGAGATTCTCCTTTGAAATCTCACTTTTCACCGTGAAATCTCTGAGATTTGAGCTCTTACAGGTGACGTCATCATGGCGGTTTGTACAAACTGTGGAGTGATGTCATTCCGTTCAAGAGCTAGCTCAGATCTATGGAATTTCATGCGTTTTACACCGAATCTTTACTAAATCTAGACTTTTTAGCTAAAAACTTATGTTATTCTTCTTAATTTTTTAAACCGTTACGTAAAATGATGGATCTGATCTAAACGGACTATAGACTTGATGATTAGTCTAGAGTCGTCTTGGAAATGGATTGTTGCCGGAAAAGATGACCGGAGTACGGATTCCGACAAAAGCACCATCTTGGACAGACACCTGAACGGACTGGGGTGGTTCCCATCCGATTAGAACGGATGTACATTGACGTGTTTACCATTGTCTCAATACGTACCATGACGTCATGCTAAGCTCGAAACTTAGAAACTTTACAAGGTTATGAATGGGACAAGGACAACTCGATCGAATGGCAATCCAAACGGATAGCTGTGACATCTGTGCCTCTTCAACCATCAAACAAATACCAAATCAATGAAATATTGTTTTTCATACTTTGGATTTGTATAAATATGGGTATCATTTGCACATATCGATTCTTGTTCGATTTCGAGCTTTAAATCGCTTTCTAGAAGGTTATACGTGAACTGATGCGTAAACCTAATCAGTTTATTTCAACAAACACTCTAGAATAGTGACATAGGCTTAACATACCTTAAATAACCTTTACATAACTTAGAAATAAGTTTTGAAGGGTTTGGTGTGTCGAAATCAAGTTTATTCGATCGCAGGGACTATTTGCGTCAAAATGCAAAAGTATACCGAATCGAATGGTAACTAACATTCCGGAACTTGATCATAAGTTAAATATGCCCTAAATATCCTTTACATAGCTTAGACATAGGCTTTGAGGTGTTTGGTGCGCAAAAATAAGCTTTTTGATCAATAGGGACTAAAAGCGTCAAAAAGTGCATAAGTTTGCATTTTCGCGCATATCTTACGTTCTGAATATATCCAGACATCCAAACATTTATGTAATCATTAAAATATTTTATATTAATGATTGGAATGATAAAATTCCATTCGTCGCGTAATTTGGATCGTTTTTCGCGTCCGTTCGTGTTTCGTCGTAATTAACCGAACAACGCAACCGTACGGCCAAATGAACCGACATCCGAGATATTTTTGAGCATGTTTCATGTTCCCTACACTTTAACTTCATTATAGAGCCTTGAAATGAGGTTAACGGGGCTTAAACGTGTCAAAAACTGAGTTTATTGCATGCAGGGACCATTTCTGTCATTCTGCCAATTTGGTCTTTGGCGGGGCACGACAGGCCTCTCGCGGGGTGCCAGAGACTGTTCTGGGCAGATTCTTTCAGCAACTGGATCAAATTTCAGGGGTTATTTATGCAAAATTCTCAATACCATGAGCTGGTTTTGGACACCCATAGTATTCCAAATCAGTGGGTACACATGGAGGGCCAAGATTGAAGCTCATTTATCAAGGAACGATCCTAATGGTGGTCCGAAATCTATAAATACCCACTTGGTTTCTTTGATTTCTCACACTTTGATCTGATTTTTGCTCTAAGTTGGAGTGTATACTTCATACCTGAGTAATCTTTAGGTCAAATCTTCATTGCTTGGACCCTTTGTAAGTTTCTTTCATGCTTTTATGCATTTATGCATTTTTAAGCACGAAAGTCAAACAGTGTTTGACTTTCTTCTTTGATCGGTCAATGCTCAACACGAAGTTCATTTGAACTTCACAACGTGAGCGTAATCACGATGGTCATAGTCCTTTGTGACTATACCTACTTATTACCACATTATTTAGGTATAGTGACGAGTCATAGTTTCGGTCAAAATACGTGTTTATGCGTATTTTGCAACCAAACTATTCTTGGGTATCAAAACCCTTTGTTTTGATATCAAACTTGTTTTCTAACTTAGTTAAACATGTTTTAACATGTTTAACTCGTCACTTTTAGTTTAGTGCTTATATAGGGTCGTCAGATAAGCGGTCTAAACAACCGCTTAGACTTTCGAACCCGACCCGTTTTGTCGATCATTAGGATCCGACCAAACATATTTTGTGACCATAGTTGTATAGGGAATAACCTTCCGAGGTTATCCCTTATGGTCACTTCGTTTAGTTAGTTGTATGATAGGTAGTTTATATGCCTTAGGAAAATGAACAAAATGCCCTTTTTGCGCATAAATTCATTTTAAGCATATGTAACTTAAATTTTGACATTTAAACTGATTAGGAAACATTATTAGACTTGTTAAGGCATATAATACTTGTCATAGGACTAGTTAGATGGTCCGAACGTGTTTTACGCGAACGACGCGTTAAAATAGCGTAAGCTACCTAAACGAGTCGTAATGGGTCGTAAGCACTTAGGTTAGGTTTCGATTTAGTATGTAGGCTTTGTTAAAACATATCGTATGAGTTCCAATACTCATTTGGTTTACGAAACCTCATCCTATCCGATCTTCCGATTTAGGTCCGGTTATTAATGTAGTTATCTATATTAGGTGCCGATTAATTTTCGTGATCCTTCTAGCTTTGTTGGTTGTTATTCAAGACTTCTAGGCTATCTCAAGTGAGTACATAGTTCCCCATTTTTACTGTTTTAAAATGTTTTGGGGTGATTCATATGTGCTAAATGATTTCGAGTTTTCTAAACAAATACTATGGTTTATATTAAACTATCTGAATCATTTGAACTGTTTGAACCATTTGGAACTGTTTGATCTATGTGAATTATTTGAACTGTTTGAACCATTTGGAACTGTATGATCTATGTGAATTATTTGAACTGTTGAACTTAGGGAAGTGATTAGGTAACGGGGCAAGTGTAATGTGATAAAAGCATGGTGGATACGCCGCTAGTACTTCCTATATATAAGTGCTTTTACCACATTATATTTCGTTGCGTTATCTAGATCACTTGGGCAAGTGTTTTAAAAAAAAAGTTACATTACAAGGTTTTTCTAACAATATAAACCATTCGAGTTTTATTACAAAAAACGATTTACAATCTGGGTTTACATAAACAAATGTTTTGGGGTTAAGATTCATGGCATCGAGGTTTTATGAATTATATCTAATCTATTTTGACTTGGTTTTTTTAAATTACAATACAAACATTTTACAAAACTAAGTTTTCTAATATCGAATATCAAAGTTGTTTGAGTTATTTCAAAAGGTAAACGAGCCATGAATCTGACACTCACACAAAACTTATGTACTCGCCGGCATTTTTATGCTGACGTATTTTCACATATGTTTCAGGTACCATAGTTGATGATGATTGATGATGATATTGATGCATGCTCACATAGGAATGGACGAGGCCTTAGTGACCTAATAACAATGAAAGTTAATTTGTTCATGTTTTGTTTCTAGTTTCAATACAATGTAATAAATTTAATTCAATAATACAGAACTTCAATCCATGTGTTATGAAACAATGATTCTGTTACGACACTCCCCGACGTTTCCGCCGCGGTTTGTTGTTTTAACGCGGGAGACTGTGACATCTGTGACATCTGTGCCTCTTCAACCATCAAACAAATACCAAATCAATGAAATATTGTGTTTCATACTTGGGATTTGTATAAATATGTGTATCATTTGCACATATCAATTCTTGTTTGATTTCGAGCTTTAAATCGCTTTTTGGAAGGTTATACGTGAACTGATGCGTAAACGTAATCAGTTTATTTCAAAAAACACTCCGGAGCAGTTACATAGGCTTAACATACCTTAAATAACCTTTACATAACTTAGAAATAAGTTTTTAAGGGTTTGGTGTGTCGAAATCAAGTTTATTCGATCGCAGGGACTATTTGCGTCAAACTGCAAAAGTATACCGAATCAAATGGTAACGAACATTTCGGAACTTGATCATAAGTTAAATATGCCCTAAATATCCTTTACATAGCTTAGAAATAGGCTTTGAGGTGTTTGGTGCGCAAAAATAAGTTTTTTGATCAATAGGGACTAAAAGCGTCAAAAAGTGCATAAGTTTGCATTTTCGCGCATATCTTACGTTCTGAATATATCCGGACATCCAAAAATTTATGTAATCATTAAAATATTTTATATTAATGATTGGCATGATAAAATTCCATTCGTCGCGTAATTTGGATCGTTTTTCGCGTCCGTTCGTGTTTCGTCGTAATTAATCGAACAACGCAAGCATACGACCAAACGAACTGAAATCCGAGATATTTTTGAGCATGTTTCATGTTCCCTATACTTTAACTTCATTATAGAGCCTTGAAATGAGGTTAACGGGGCTTAAACGTGTCAAAAACTGAGTTTATTGCATGCAGGGACCATTTCTGACATTCTGCCCTTTTGGTCTCTGGCGGGGCGCGACAGGCCTCTCAGGGGGCACCAAAGACTAATATGGGCAGATTCTTTGATTCAGCAACTAGATCGAATTTCAGGGGTTATTTATGCAAAATTCTCAATACCATGAGCTGGGTTTGGACACCCATAGTATTCCAAATCAGTGGGTACACATGGAGGGCCAAGATTGAAGCTCATTTATCGAGGAACAATCCTAACGGTGGTCCGAAATCTATAAATACCCACTTGGTTTCCTTGATTTCTCATACTTTGATCTGATTTTTGCTCTAAGTTGGGGTGTATACTTCATACCTGAGTAATCTTTAGATCAAATCTTCATTGCTTGAACCCTTTGTAAGTTTCTTTCATGCTTTTATGCGTTTATGCGTTTTTAAGCATGAAAGTCAAACAGTGTTTGACTTTCTGCTTTGATCGGTCAATGGTCATCACGAAGTTCGTTTGAACTTCGCAACGTGAGCGTAATCACGATGGTCATAGTCCTTTGTGACTATACCTACTTATTACCACGTTATTTAGGTATAGTGACGAGTCATAGTTTCGGTCAAAATACGTGTTTATGCGTATTTTGCAACCAAACTATTCTTGGGTATCAAAACCCTTTGTTTTGATATCAAACTTGTTTTCTAACTTAGTTAAACATGTTTTAACATGTTTAACTCGTCACTTTTAGTTTAGTGCTTATATAGGGTCGTCAGATAAGCGGTCTAAACAACCGCTTAGACTTTCGAACCCAACCCGTTTTGTCGATCATTAGGATCCGACCAAACATATTTTGTGACCATAGTTGTATAGGGAATAACCTTCCGAGGTTATCCCTTATGGTCACTTCGTTTAGTTAGTTGTATGATAGGTAGTTTATATGCCTTAGGAAAATGAACAAAATGCCCTTTTTGCGCATAAATTCATTCTAAGCATATGTAACTTAAATTTTGACATTTAAACTGATTAGGAAACATTATTAGACTTGTTAAGGCATATAATACTTGTCATAGGACTAGTTAGATGGTCCGAACGTGTTTTACGCGAACGACGCGTTAAAATAGCGTAAGCTACCTAAACGAGTCGTAATGGGTCGTAAGCACTTAGGTTAGGTTTCGATTTAGTATGTAGGCTTTGTTAAACCATATCGTATGAGTTCCAATACTCATTTGGTTTACGAAACCTCATCCTATCCGATCTTCCGATTTAGGTCCGGTTATTAATGTAGTTATCTATATTAGGTGCCGATTAATTTTCGTGATCCTTCTAGCTTTGTTGGTTGTTATTCAAGAATTCTAGGCTATCTCAAGTGAGTACATAGTTCCCCATTTTTACTGTTTTAAAATGTTTTGGGGTGATTCATATGTGCTAAATGATTTCGAGTTTTCTAAACAAATACTATGGTTTATATTAAACTATCTGAATCATTTGAACTGTTTGAACCATTTGGAACCGTTTGATCTATGTGAATTATTTGAATTGTTTGAACCATTTGGAACTGTTTGATCTATGTGAATTATTTGAACTGTTTGAACCATTTGGAATTGTATGATCTATGTGAATTATTTGAACTGTTGAACCATTGGGTTAAGGAAGTGATTAGGTAACGGGGCAGGTGTAATGTGATAAAAGCATGGTGGATACGCCGCTAGTACTTCCTATATATAAGTGCTTTTACCACATTATATTTCGTTGCGTTATCTAGATCACTTGGGCAAGTGTTTTCAAAAAAAAAGTTACATTACAAGGTTTTTCTAACAATATAAACCATTCGAGTTTTATTACAAAAAACGATTTACAATCTGGGTTTACATAAACAAATGTTTTGGGGTTAAGATTCATGGCATCGAGGTTTTATGAATTATATCTAATCTATTTTGACTTGGTTATTTAAATTACAATACAAACATTTTACAAAACTAAGTTTTCTAATATCGAATATCAAAGTTGTTTGAGTTATTTCAAAAGGTAAACGAGCCATGAATCTGACACTCACACAAAACCTATGTACTCGCCGGCATTTTTATGCTGACGTATTTTCACATATGTTTCAGGTACCATAGTTGATGATGATTGATGATGATATTGATGCATGCTCACATAGGAATGGACGAGGCCTTAGTCACCTAATAACAATGAAAGTTAATTTGTTCATGTTTTGTTTCTAATTTCAATACAATGTAATAAATTTAATTCAATAATACAGAACTTCAATCCATGTGTTATGAAACAATGATTCTGTTACGACACTCCCCGACGTTTCCGCCGCGGTTTGTTGTTTTAACGCGGTCGGGGTGTGACAGAAAAGTTGGTATCAGAGCCCATGGTTATAGGGAATTAGGTTATTAGTATTGCTTTAACCTAGACTATAACTTTCCTAGGACCCTAACGCAAGTTCACTTGCATTTAGTCATAAAACAATACTGTCCCCTATCTTTAGGCGACAACCACAACAAGAACACAAATTTCAAATCTGCTTTGAAAACAAATCATCTGTTCTAGGATGATTTATTATAAGGTTTTGAACCTTCAAAGTTTTCAAAATCTCATCAAAGTTTGGGTCTTATTAATGTGAACACGTGTAATCTGGAAGGGTGGATGCATGTATCCTGAGTTTTCTGTCTAAGGCTAGAGTGTTCGTACAAATCCACATAATCGGACCAGTCACTCTTACCTGGGAACTCTTGGGGTGAGTGTCCACTTATAGGCTAAAGCATGTCTTCGCGATACATTATGAGGACTTATTTACTTTGATTCAGCTTTGTGCGTCGTTTGTTTGCTTCATGGTTTCGAACAAATGACCATCATCCATGCTTTTTGGTCGGTAATTGTAACATCCTATTCTTACCCAATGCCATTACACTTGTTTTCTCTCATGCTTCCTCTTTTAGAATGCCTCCTCGACGTGATAATCAGATACCTAATGATGAACTGGTAGCTATCATTAGCAGCAAATGGCTGCTGTACTCCCAAACCTCATTACTCAAGTTAACCAAGTCTACAATAACAACAATAATGCCCCATGTAACTTCAAGACGTTCAACTTAGCTAAGCCATCAAAATTTTCTGGGTCTCAAGGAGCAACTGCACTTCTGCAATGGTTTGAGAGTCTAGAGAGCACCTTCAGACATGTTCAGTGTCCAAACGAGAGAAAGGTTGAATTCGCATCTAGTGTCTTTGAGAAACGAGCTTTAACATGGTGGAATGGTGTGATGAGGGATAGGGGTGCCGATGTGGCACTGGCTCAAACCTGGGAAGAGCTTCGAGCTCTAATGATGAGGGAATTATGTCCTCGTCATGAGATTAGGGCATAAGAAAGGGAATTCGACGATCTTAAGCAAGACGGTGGTGGGCATCGAGCTTACACGGACCGTTATGAGGAGTTAAGTCTGTTATGCCCGAACATGGTTACGCCTTTGGATAAGGCAATCGAAAAGTACATTGACGGCCTCCCTGACTCAGTACAAGACATTATTACTGGTAGCAACCCCACTACAGTTAAACAGGCCATTGAGCTATCTGCTACCTTGACTGAATCTCAGATCAGGAAAGGTAAACTTTTCCGGAAAGGCGACAAGAAACCGACCGATGAATCAGAACCAAAGGATGAGCCGACTGAATCCTCCAAGAAGTCAAAGAAGCGAAAGGCTTCTCAGAACGTCGTCGTGGTCGCTCACAATGATCAAACTGTCCCCAACCAGCTCAACCCCCTGCTAGGAAACCATACAATGGAATTGCACCCTTGTGCAACCAATGTAACCTTCATCATCATGCTAGTGTGAAGTGCCGCAAATGCCTAATTTGTGGACTTATAGGTCATAGAGCTAGGGTTTGCCGAGCTGCAGCTGCACCAAATCAAGCTGACAACAATCCTGCTCAAGCTCGTTTTTCACCAGGTTCTTGCTACAACTGTAGCGAGATGGGCCATTTCTGAAAAAATTGGCCAAAGCTTGCTAATGCGAATCCAGCACAGGGATGAGCATTTGACCGACTGGAAGACGACGCTGTTTAGAAATAATCAAACTTTATGTATTATTTTCTTTTATCTAGGTCTATGAAACAGTTGTTGTTGTTTATAAATAAATCTTTTATTTACATTGCAATGTAAAAATGTGGTTGCATGTATAAACAACATATCCCCTACGATACCGACAACCAAGGAACCGTGTTCCTTGTAGAGCAGACTGATGTGCGTGAAAGTGTTATATATATTAGGTGTATATTTTAAGCCCTTTTTAAGACTTATTTTTAGCCAAGTTTTAAATTTATAAAACACGATATTTTACTAACACTAAACACACATATGGGCAAGTGCACCCATCGTGAGCGTAGTATAGCGTTGGTAAGATACCGAGTTCGTCCAAGGACACAAGAGCTTTTAGTACCGGTTTATCCTCAACGTCTAATCAAAAATAAAAAGTTTAGAAAAATGTTTTAAACTAAGAAAAATAAAAACTAACTAAAATGCTGAAAATAAAAATAAAATAAAAACAGATAGACAAGATGAATCACTTGGTTCCGACTCGTATCTAGTATAACCTTTGATTATTTCCACACTTTTGCACATAATTAAGAGATTATCTTAGTTATTGTAGTAGGCCCCTCTTTTGAAGGTGACGTTACCCTCACCCCAATAGTTTGAGTCAGCAAGGATACAATCCTAAAAGGGTGGATTATTGGAAGATAATGAATTAAGTTATTAATGCATTATTATGGTAGGCCCCGCTTTTGGCGGTGACGTTACCCTCGACTAAGTAGTCTGAGTCAGCAGGGATACAGTCCTAAATAGCCGGGTTATAGTATTAATAGTAGTTAACTTATGAGGGGATCAAAGAGTTTGGACCCCCGCCATCCAATACCGTGAAGCATTGAAGGAGATCCTACTAAATTTGACCCAGGTCCATTGCAGGACCTCTAAACGCTGAACAATGGCAAGACCTTTACCAAACCGTTCCCTTAACCCCCGACCAGGTAGCCAACATACCTCCATATAGACCGTGGAGATATGAATGGTGAAAATCCTTTATTTTATATAGACAGTAAAATAATGCCAAGACACCACGGACAAACGATAAGGAAAGATCACCTTCAACATAAGTAACTAGTTATTAAAGTCATTAATACAAAACCAAATAAAAAGTGCAAAAGATTAGAAATAAAAAGTATTATACTAGACACTTTGTCTTCACCAAGTGATGTAAGAGACTTAGGCAAACATGGCCTTGATTGTCAAGAACTCTTACGATTAATCTTGGATCCCGAGACGACTCACACACTCTACGATGGACAATGGATGATGGTGGTGGATGATGGTGTTGTGATGGTGGTGGGTGGTGGATGAAGTGTGAGAGAGGTGGTGTGCCAAGGGATGAGTTGAAATGAATCCAAGCACTCCTATTTATAGGCTGAACAGAGAGCTGGGCACGGACCCGTGTCCGCTGGGCACGGCCCCGTGCCTGTCTGACACTCTCTCTCCTCATTAATTGTAATTCGCAATTACAATTTGTCACACCCCGATTTCCACGTGTCACCGGTGGGCCCGGTGGGGGAGTATCGTGACGTGGTTGGCAACGTAATAGTCAAACAACACAATATAATAATGCACAGCGGAAGCAAATTTAAAATAAGATACAACCGAATTTATTTATTGTAAGCAAAGTCACAATTATCCGGTGTTTATCCACAGTAGGATCGAATTAAGAAAACATTGTTTATGGTTCAACAGACTTCGGCATCTTAAGTTTGCGAGACTTCTAATGATGCTTAGGAGAATCCCAGCCTATTTCGCCTAGTACCTGCATTTAATCTTTTTGGGAAAATACGTCAGTTTACACTGGTAAATACATTCAACTGACTCATTTTATAAAATGATTGAAAATTGGTTTGGATGCACATGGCATAAACATTTTTATTAACTTGGGAGAATTATTTAATATTATAATCTTGTGAACGATTTACATGTTACTTATGCGTTCAGTAGCCCGGAATGTATCCGGGTTAAAGATCAATAGACACACCACTTTAAGTGAGTTATACACGGGAGTACGCCTACACCCCGTGCTCAGGTCGTGGCTATCTCGTAAGATAATGCCGAGGATATCCGGGACATGGTCATTAACCCCCCAAAGGCTGTAAAGTAAACACATCTGTTTAAAACGAGCCGATCAAATTATTCAATTAACCACTAAGCGTGGAAGATTTGATGCTCGATCAAGCGGTACGCTATGTACCGTAACCCAAGCCCGTATAGGGAAAATAAGTTAAGAGTATTTACTTTTGCAAGTATAACTCCTTAATCGAATAAATTGCAGATAGCTTTTACTGGTTCTCCTAATCTGGAACGAAGGTTTAATATAACCTATTAGAATACTAACGGGCCTTTGATTAAGCTTAAGCTTAGACCGGTCAGTTTTAATGATACGGTTCGTACGCACGATTAAGCGAAGACCGGATAGAATGTGATTCAGACCCGACAAGTTTGAAGACTTGTTTAATATGGGTTTATTATTCACATTTTGGATTTTGAGATAAAAATGATATCGTTTGACCCGTTTCGGCTAGTTTATGCAAACTAGTTACATAAACCGAACCGAACGTGTATAACGCATGACGGGTAATCGTAAGGGTTGCGAACAGGTTTCCTAAGTTAATACGCTTTAAATATGTTGTGATATCATTATGATATCTTCCATAATGCCCATAACGAGTTTAATCCCTAAATGCGCCCCGTAGGGGTATTTCGGTCATTTTAAGGGTTATAAAAGAGACTTATAATACTTCTGAGATACGGGTCTGATTTAATCAGCAAAATTATTAATTTTAACAGACCACAACAGTTGGTGAAGAGTCTCATTTCCCAAAATGGTTTTAAACCCAAATTATGCGTTTAATACGCGTATGTAGTCGTTTTAAGCGACGTACGGTTTAAAATACCATTCTGAGTTTTCTGATCAGCAAAACAGGCTCAATACACTCTATTTATTATTTTAAATCAGTGGCAATTGGATTGGTATCAAACAGATTCGTAAAACTCGTTTTATGGCCTAAAAGGGCATATTCGGTATTTACCGAATCAATGCGATAAGCCTAGCTTAAGATCAGTTTAAAAATAATTAAAAATCTTCAAAAATCCCAAAATATTATTTAACATCAGTGGGTAAAAGTTTTGGTACCGAAAATCGGGTTTAGATAGGCTATGCGCTAATCGCGCCGTTTAATTAATAAAAAGCTTATTATTTACGCTAATGCGCATATCTCCTAATCTAGACCTCCGATTGACGTGAAAATTTACGTACATGTTTAATAATCAGTAACTAAGATTATTGTACTTCCACATTTTCAAAATTCTCGTTGTATGGTCATAAGGGCATTACGGTCCAATTTAAGCGATTAACGGAAACGTGTGCATGCATCGGATAATCAACGAAACAAGTACAGAGACTTGTACTAACATGCAACCCTACTCTAATGAAGCACTAAGGCATCTTTGAATCAAACTAAAACGGGTCAGAACCGAAGTCAAAGCAAAAGTCAAGGTTTTTGCGCCTTTCGGTTCCGAACCGGGTTTTAACAGAAATTTGTCGAGTCGGGCAAGCGTAGACAAGTTTTCATACTTATTACCATGTTATATTAAGGTTAAAACAGGTTACACACCTCTCGGATCATTAATCGTGCATTAAATCATATTTTGTAATTCTGTTGACTTTTTCGGTCAACGTTTGACCCGACAAACGACCTAGTTAGGTCTGGAATTGGTACGCGCCCTTATAAGGGTTTAATACCCATATAATTACCTATCTAACGGTACGTTTAATTCGACATACGACTGAGATATCGATACTAAATCACGAAGTCAAACGTTAAGCGCGATATATTGACTTTTAAGCTAATAATGAAGCTAGAATTAATTGAGAAGGGATTAGAGACTTACAAACTGATTTATGGTTGCTTAGGAAGGCTCTTGATCAGCTTGGATGTTCCTTAGATGATCAGATTGTTTGCAAATGATGTGAGGAATGTTTGTGAATGAATGGGTTTCTTTATATACAAGATTCAAGCACCACCACAAGTTGACAACAAAGTCTAGGGCCATCCACAATTGATCAACACTTGTAACTAGTGTGTAGGGATGTCTAGGGGCCATGCACATGCAAGAGAAACCGGATTAGAGGGTCACATTCGCGCACAACAGCCAACAGCAGGTAATCTGTCGCTGGGCAACCCCTCGCGTAGCGCGAGGGTCCGTCGCGCTACGCGACGCCCTCTGCAGAATCAGTTTTTGATTTTGTTTGTTGTGTTTCGAAAGGGCAGCCGTAACTTCTGACTTTGGGGCATCAATTATCACTTAGGTCCCTTCATAATGTGTCTAGAATAGTCTCATACCCTACCATTATCCATTGTTTCAATTGGATCCAATAACAAGACCCGAAAACAACGGGTTTCCATTCTTTTCTTCGTAGAATCCTATCATACATTTCCAATTCCATTATTGGCAATAATTCCCTGAATTGAGGGTGCATAGATGTGTAAAATATTAAATCGGGTCTTGGGATTTATAATTGAGGTGTTCAGAGGTAATAATTTAACATGACGCCACTTTAAATCCTACCGAAAACATCTTTATTAAATCCGGGTTTTCAACGCGTTTTTGTTTGACATGACACGTGTCGTTTTAATATTAAACCCGAAATTTGCGAGGTGTTACATCCTCACCCCCTTAAAATAAATCTCGACCCGAGATTTACTGAAACAAATAAGGGTATTTTTCTTTCATGGTGGATTCTAATTCCCACGTATATTCGGGACCTCTACGGGCATCCCATTTGACCTTTACAAAAGGTATATGCTTTCTTCGGAGCTTCCTTACCTGTCGATCTTCAATTGACAAAGGTTTTTCTACAAACGTTAAGCTCTTATCTATTTGCACATCTGTATGTGGCATGACATGTGAATCATCAGCGGAACACTTCTTTAGATTGCAGATGTGGAACACATTGTGAATTCCACTGAGTTCTTCTGGTAAGTTCAACTTGTAGGCAACAGACCCGACACGTTCAATAACCTCGAAAGGTCCTATGTATCTCGGGCTTAGTTTGCCTTTCTTACCGAATCGCATCACCCCTTTCCATGGTGACACTTTAAGTAGGACTTTGTCACTTACTTCGAAGTGAAAATCCTTACGACTTGGATCCGCGTAACTCTTCTGCCTATTCCGGGCAGCTTGGAGATTGTTACGAATCTGGACAATCTTGTCCGTCGTTTCGAACACGATCTCTGGTCCTGATAACTGGACTTCTCCAACTTCCGCCCAACAAACTGGCGATCTACACTTTCTACCGTATAATGCCTCAAAAGGCACAGCCTTTATGCTGGTATGGTAGCTATTGTTGTAGGAGAATTCGATCAATGGTAGGTTCTTATCCCAGCTACCTCCCAAATCGATCGCACATGCACGTAGCATGTCTTCCAACGTTTGAATAGTACGCTCACTCTGACCGTCTGTCTGAGGATGGTAAGCCATACTAAAGTTCAAACGTGTGCCCAAAGATTGCTGGAAACTCTTCCAAAAGTGTGACGTGTACCTAGTATCCCGGTCAGAGATAATAGCTACAGGTATGCCGTGTAGGGCTACAATCTTGTCAACGTATAACTGAGCTAACATATCGGAGCTATAAGTCTCCTTGATGGGTAAGAAATGAGCTGACTTAGTCAGTCGGTCAACTATAACCCATATCGTATCATTGCCTTTTCTTGTCTTGTCTTGGGTAACTTGGTAATAAAATCCATAGTTACCATTTCCCACTTCCACGTAGGAAGTTCAGGCTGTTGTAGCAAACCTGACGGTTTCTGATGCTCGGCTTTGACTTGCGCACATGTCAAGCATTTTGCTACATGGGCGGCCACAGACTTTTTCAAGCCTATCCACCAATAATTTGCCTTTAAATCCTGGTACATCTTATCAGCTCCAGGATGAACGGAGTATTTGGAACTGTGGGCTTCTTGGAGGATGACATCACGAAGTCCTCCAAAAATCGGAACCCATATTCGTCCGTTTAACCGTAAAATTCCGTCCTTGCTAAGAGTTAACTGCTCCTCAGTTACTCCTAACTTTTCATTAGGATAGTTAGCTTCCAACACAGCTTCCTTCTGTGCAGCTAACACCCTTTCTATCAAACTGTTCTTTACCTCCATACGCTTGGCGTTAATTCGAATGGGTTTAACCCTTTCCTTTCTGCTCAAGGCATCAGCGACTACATTCGCTTTGCCGGGATGGTATTTGATTTCACAATCATAATCATTTAAAGTTTCCATCCAACGGTGTTGCCTCATGTTTAATTCTTTCTGGTTAAACAGATGCTGGAGGCTCTTGTGATCAGAAAAGATCACAAACTTGATTCCATAAAGATAATGCCTCCACAGTTTTAGTGCGAACACAACGGCACCCAATTCCAAGTCATGGGTGGTGTAATTCTTTTCGTGCACCTTTAACTGTCACGATGCATAGGCAATCACCTTGCCTTTCTGCATAAGCACACACCCCATGCCAGTGTGTGATGCATCACAATAAACTACAAATTCTTCAGCGCCTTCAGGTAAGGTAAGCACAGGAGCGTTGCTCAACTTTTGTTTCAAAACATCGAAGGACTCTTGCTGCTTAGGGCCCCATACGAATTTTACTTTCTTCTTGGTCAAGGAAGTTAGGGGTGCAGCAATCCTTGAAAAATTTTCAATGAAGCGCCTGTAATATCCTGCCAATCCTAGGAAACTACGAATCTCCGTAGGTGTCTTTGGCTCTTGCCAATTCATAACAGCTTCGACTTTAGCGGGATCCACCTGGATACCACGCTCACTGACCACATGTCCAAGGAATTGGACTTCTCGTAGCCAAAATTCACACTTAGAGAATTTGGCGTAGAGCTTCTCCTGACGTAGAAGTTTGAGAATACAACGAAGGTGTTTCTCGTGGTCAGCTTGGTTCTTAGAATAAATAAGGATGTCATCAATGAAGACGATAACAAATTTATCTAAGTAAGGCTTGCAGACACGATTCATGAGATCCATGAACGCGGCTGGTGCATTAGTGAGCCCAAAAGGCATCACTAGGAACTCGTAATGACCGTAGCGAGTCCTGAATGCAGTCTTGTGAACGTCTTCATCCATAACCTTCAACTGATGGTATCCTGACCTCAGATCAATCTTTGAGAAGTAACTTGCCCCTTGAAGCTGATCGAACAAATCGTCGATCCTGGGCAATGGATATCTATTCTTGATCGTGACTTTATTAAGCTCGCGATAGTCGATGCACAGACGCATCGACCCATCCTTCTTCTTGACAAACAGGATTGGCGCTCCCCAAGGAGATGAACTGGGTCGAATGAAACCCTTAGCCAGCAATTCATCTAGCTGCGTCCGCAACTCCTTCATTTCGGTGGGTGCCAATCTGTATGCTGTTCTAGCAACTGGTGCAGCTCCGGGAATGATATCGATCCTGAATTCGACTTGTCTATCTGGTGGTAGGCCATGTAGATCTTCAGGAAACACTTCTGGGTATTCTGAGATGACAGGGATGTCTTCTAACTTTGGTTTGGGCTCATCAATAATCACCTGTGCCATGTAGATGACACACCCCTTCTTCAAACACTTTGAAGCCTTGAGCATAGTCACGTGCTCAGGCAGTCCGTACTGGGTATCTCCCCGAATGGTAAGTGATTCACCAGACGGAGTCTTTATCACTACTTGCTTCATGTTACAGACGATTTGGGCCTGGTTATGAGATAACCAGTCCATACCCAGAACTATGTCAAAACCGGCTAACTTAAAGGGAAGTAGAGATAGAGGAAAAGAATGGTTCTTAATGGATATAACACATCCATCTAACTCAGTAGAGACGGCTTCAATGGTACCATCTGCTAACTCTACCTCATAATTCACTTTTAGGGTTTTGACAGGTAAATTCAACAATTTACAAAATTTATGATCTACGAAAGACTTATCTGCGCCCGAATCAAAAAGTACTCTTGCAAAAACATCATTTACAAGGAAAGTACCTGTTATGACGTTATCATCCTGCACAGCTTCTTTCGCATCCATCCTGAAGACTCTGGCGTTAGTCTTCTTAGCCTCCTCAGGCTTCTTGTTGTACTTAGGGCAGTTAGTCTTTATGTGGCCCTTTTCATTGCAACGGTAGCACGTTGCATCTTTCATCTTCTTGCAATCCAAGGTTTTGTGTTCCTTGGATTTGCACAAACCACAAGCAAAAGACCTTGACTCGTTATTCGAGTTTGATTCGAGTCTGCACTTTCCAAAGTGCTGTTTCTTGCAAGTTTTGCATGTGGGCTTCTCTCCAGAACGATGCCCATCTTTCCTCGACTCCGATCCCTTCTTGCGATCACCGCTCCCACGGTGCTTCTTGTTCGACCTACGCGAACCATCATCTTCTCGCTTCCTCTTCTCGGCATCCTTATTCCTCAGCGATCTCTGTCGGACCGCATCCAGTGTGAGGGATAAAGAAAGGTCAGTTACAGACCTGAAGGTAACTGGCCGAGAAGCTTTTACACTGGCCTTGATCTCGGGTTCTAACCCACCAATAAAACGAGCGATCCTCTTTGGCTCAGGGGTTACCAGGTAGGGAACCAACCTGGACAGCGTATTGAAGCTTGTCAGGTAAGCTTGGCAGTCGAGGTTCTTCATCACCAATGACAGAAAGTCATATTCTATCTTTTCCACCTCATGTTGAGGGCAGTAATTATCTTTGATCAGGGCAATGAATTGATCCCACGTCATGCTATACAACGGGATCTTTCCGGAGGCCTCCATCAGAGATCTCCACCATGCCAACGCTTCCCCTTTGAAGGACTGCGACACAAACTTAACAATATCCCTTTCAGCGCACCCGCTGATATCTACCACCGTGTCCATCTCGTCCAGCCATGTCATACAATCAACGGCCCCCTTTTCCCCTGTAAAATCCCGGGGCTTGCAAGACACGAAGTATTTGTAAGTGCAACCCTTGTTACGGGGTCCTTGATGCAGTACCATGTGCTGGGATGGGTCACTTTGATTGTTGGTGGACTGACGGTCATCACCGTCTTTCTTGGGTCCATTCTTCTTGGGAGGAGGCTTGTTATGAGCCTCAGAATGCGTCCTTGGCTTTGAATGTGATACAGAGTGGGTCCTACTCCGAGTACCACTGTATTCCTCGTATTGCCTATCCAAGGCCTGAGTAACAGCGCCATCAATGATCGCTTTTAGTTCGGCGCCCGTTAATGTAATTTGGGCGTTCTCATTTGGCGACACTGGATGGCTACTGACTTCATTAGAGTTAGCCATTTGTATTGAACTGTTACAGAAAACAAGAACAATATTTTATTTGGAAGTTTATTATGGAATTACCCCTTAGGGTAACTCGTTGACCATGGTAACAGAGACCATATTTGGTTAACTTATTAATCGTATTAATTTAGGATTTCAATTAAAATTTATCCTAAACATAAAACAATAACAATATATATATTAGCACATAAGGCTTGGTCACATGGACTATTTCATAAACTATGATTTCAGAGAATCAAGACTTTTAAGGTTTGAACCTAGTTCATTACCTTTATTAGACAGGGAGTCATAGCTACCCTTGTCTTTTGGCTCATGTAGAAATGAGCAAGGCCCGTAGGCACTAGATTACCACATATGGTTAAATATGATCATCTTAATTGATGATGTAAATCCAGGATTCAGAGATCATTAACTGGACTAGGAATCTTCTAAAGAATCCTTATTCATAAAAATGACATGTGATTTTAACGAATCACTTCTGCCAGGAGTGTTAACATGTTTTAAGATGTTAACAGGGATTTGAATCTTTTAAACAGGTCTTACCATTTTGGCCCGGTCTTATATTTGACACGAGGCTAGGTTTCACACTTAAAGATTCTTAATTAAATAATTACTAGGCAGATTTAAAAGGAATGATTTTAATTTATTTATTTCATCTATAATTTATATATATGCACATAATGGCAAACATGAAATTTATAAAACAAACATTCCATTTAATTATACATAGGTTACATGTTGCCCTAAACGGGTCTTTTCAAACAAACCATTTCCCACGTAGGGGCTAAACAAGTACTTACCCACGCAGGGGTTAATTTAAAACACAAGTCCTCGCAGGGACTAGGTACAGAGATAAATGTCCACGCAGGGACTACATACACTCATAAATGTCCTCGCAGGGACTTAATTTTAAAGTAGACATATACTCATAAAGGATTTACTGATCCTTCTTGCTCTTTCCCTTGATTAAGTTCGTCAAGGTCTTAAACATTCCCTGGTTGCGCCGTTGATCTTCCCGTGCCTGATGTCGTACCTCTCTAATACTTTGCAGGATCTCCTGATGCAGTGGTGGCGACATTTGTAGAGACGGCGGGGGTTGTTGGTAAAACGGGGGTTGTGTAGGTATCTGGTACCCCTGGACTGGGTACCCTACTCCCCAAGGACCTCCATACGGTCCATCAGGGTTAAGAGCGTTGTAATTAGCAGCTACCAGGTATGGGTCGGCTTCAGCGTAACCGGGGTTAGTGTGAGTCGGTGGCTCAAACGGGTTATACATCGAAGGACCCGTGTACGCTGGTATTTGATTATCGAAACCCATTGGTGGCGGTTGCTGCGCGAATGGGTTTGATGGTCCACCCATTTGTGGATCTTCTTGAAGCGGCTGATAATTTCTGCCACTTGATTGTAGAGGAGAGCTGAAATGAAACTCTTCTCTTCGTGTGGTCATCCGGGCTCCGGTTCTCATATGTCTTTGCGGTTGCGGAGGCGCCGGTTGAACTGGTGGCGGTGGAGGCGGTGGCGTAACTGCCACAAATTGGTGATTCCCAGAGGAATCTTGATGATGCTGCTGCTGCTGCTCATGCGGCGAAGAATAGTGAGGAGGTGTATAATACCATTCGTGCCGAGTAAAGATAGCCTGGAAGCTATCTGGACCATTATAGGGTGGCCCGTGATAAATGGAACTATCCGAGACCTCGATTGGGTGGTTGGGAGTTCCTGATGCGGGTTCTATGGGGTCGTCTTCCTCGTCCATATCATTTCCTCCAGAAAAATGGTCCTCCGGTCCCAATGGGTTAAAACCCACTGGTTCTTGTATATAATTCGCCGGGTTAAACTGGCCTTGAAAGAATGGAGTGGGGTCTCCAAAAGGGCGGTGCGACATTGATCGCTGTAACGGTATGTGCGAATGGTGTGAGTCTCCAGGCTCATTTTCTGATTGTGGCCCGTAGGAGTCTTGAGCGGGAGTCGTCGAGCTG
Source organism: Helianthus tuberosus (assembly GCA_030545235.1). Classification (NCBI taxonomy): domain Eukaryota; kingdom Viridiplantae; phylum Streptophyta; class Magnoliopsida; order Asterales; family Asteraceae; genus Helianthus; species Helianthus tuberosus. Next base: position 68,170,681 of record CM060437.1, read on the forward strand.
TTCGAAACCGACCGTCTTGCCGGTTGAAAGAGACCTCTCTGGTTCCGTCGAGTACCATCACTCTCGGCGGGGATAGGACCTCGTGTATTCGAAGGTCCTGCTTCGTGATCGTTGGGGGCGGCTACCGGCCCCTTTCCGCGTCCTCGCGTACGCAAAAATCTTGGAGGCATCTTAAGTTCCTGTCAGTATATCATGAGATAACAATAACAAAAATATAAAGTTTAAAGGACAAAACAAAAAACCCGAATAAGTGGAGTTTGTCCTATGTTATAAGTCTAGACTCGAAAGTTTAAATATGTGCAATTGTGTAACTGAGATTAAACACAAAAGGCTAGTGTTTAATTCACTCAGAGTTGGCTCTGATACCAACCTGTCACACCCCGATTTCCACGTGTCACCGGTGGGCCCGGTGGGGGAGTATCGTGACGTGGTTGGCAACGTAATAGTCAAACAACACAATATAATAATGCACAGCGGAAGCAAATTTAAAATAAGATACAACCGAATTTATTTATTGTAAGCAAAGTCACAATTATCCGGTGTTTATCCACAGTAGGATCGAATTAAGAAAACATTGTTTATGGTTCAACAGACTTCGGCATCTTAAGTTTGCGAGACTTCTAATGATGCTTAGGAGAATCCCAGCCTATTTCGCCTAGTACCTGCATTTAATCTTTTTGGGAAAATACGTCAGTTTACACTGGTAAATACATTCAACTGACTCATTTTATAAAATGATTGAAAATTGGTTTGGATGCACATGGCATAAACATTTTTATTAACTTGGGAGAATTATTTAATATTATAATCTTGTGAACGATTTACATGTTACTTATGCGTTCAGTAGCCCGGAATGTATCCGGGTTAAAGATCAATAGACACACCACTTTAAGTGAGTTATACACGGGAGTACGCCTACACCCCGTGCTCAGGTCGTGGCTATCTCGTAAGATAATGCCGAGGATATCCGGGACATGGTCATTAACCCCCCAAAGGCTGTAAAGTAAACACATCTGTTTAAAACGAGCCGATCAAATTATTCAATTAACCACTAAGCGTGGAAGATTTGATGCTCGATCAAGCGGTACGCTATGTACCGTAACCCAAGCCCGTATAGGGAAAATAAGTTTAGAGTATTTACTTTTGCAAGTATAACTCCTTAATCGAATAAATTGCAGATAGCTTTTACTGGTTCTCCTAATCTGGAACGAAGGTTTAATATAACCTATTAGAATACTAACGGGCCTTTGATTAAGCTTAAGCTTAGACCGGTCAGTTTTAATGATACGGTTCGTACGCACGATTAAGCGAAGACCGGATAGAATGTGATTCAGACCCGACAAGTTTGAAGACTTGTTTAATATGGGTTTATTATTCACATTCTGGATTTTGAGATAAAAATGATATCGTTTGACCCGTTTCGGCTAGTTTATGCAAACTAGTTACATAAACCGAACCGAACGCGTATAACGCATGACGGGTAATCGTAAGGGTTGCGAACAGGTTTCCTAAGTTAATACGCTTTAAATATGTTGTGATATCATTATGATATCTTCCATAATGCCCATAACGAGTTTAATCCCTAAATGCGCCCCGTAGGGGTATTTCGGTCATTTTAAGGGTTATAAAAGAGACTTATAATACTTCTGAGATACGGGTCTGATTTAATCAGCAAAATTATTAATTTTAATAGACCACAACAGTTGGTGAAGAGTCTCATTTCCCAAAATGGTTTTAAACCCAAATTATGCGTTTAATACGCGTATGTAGTCGTTTTAAGCGACGTACGGTTTAAAATACCATTCTGAGTTTTCTGATCAGCAAAACAGGCTCAATACACTCTATTTATTATTTTAAATCAGTGGCAATTGGATTGGTATCAAACGGATTCGTAAAACTCGTTTTATGGCCTAAAAGGGCATATTCGGTATTTACCGAATCAATGCGATAAGCCTAGCTTAAGATCAGTTTAAAAATAATTAAAAATCTTCAAAAATCCCAAAATATTATTTAACATCAGTGGGTAAAAGTTTTGGTACCGAAAATCGGGTTTAGATAGGCTATGCGCTAATCGCGCCGTTTAATTAATAAAAAGCTTATTATTTACGCTAATGCGCATATCTCCTAATCTAGACCTCCGATTGACGTGAAAATTTACGTACATGTTCAATAATCAGTAACTAAGATTATTGTACTTCCACATTTTCAAAATTCTCGTTGTATGGTCATAAGGGCATTACGGTCCAATTTAAGCGATTAACGGAAACGTGTGCATGCATCGGATAATCAACGAAACAAGTACAGAGACTTATACTAACATGCAACCCTACTCTAATGAAGCACTAAGGCATCTTCGAATCAAACTAAAACGGGTCAGAACCGAAGTCAAAGCAAAAGTCAAGGTTTTTGCGCCTTTCGGTTCTGAACCGGGTTTTAACAGAAATTTGTCGAGTCGGGCAAGCGTAGACAAGTTTTCATACTTATTACCATGTTATATTAAGGTTAAAACAGGTTACACACCTCTCGGATCATTAATCGTGCATTAAATCATATTTTGTAATTCTGTTGACTTTTTCGGTCAACGTTTGACCCGACAAACGACCTAGTTAGGTCTGGAATTGGTACGCGCCCTTATAAGGGTTTAATACCCATATAATTACCTATCTAACGGTACGTTTAATTCGACATACGACTGAGATATCGATACTAAATCACGAAGTCAAACGTTAAGCGCGATATATTGACTTTTAAGCTAATAATGAAGCTAGAATTAATTGAGAAGGGATTAGAGACTTACAAACTGATTTATGGTTGCTTAGGAAGGCTCTTGATCAGCTTGGATGTTCCTTAGATGATCAGATTGTTTGCAAATGATGTGAGGAATGTTTGTGAATGAATGGGTTTCTTTATATACAAGATTCAAGCACCACCACAAGTTGACAACAAAGTCTAGGGCCATCCACAATTGATCAACACTTGTAACTAGTGTGTAGGGATGTCTAGGGGCCATGCACATGCAAGAGAAACCGGATTAGAGGGTCACATTCGCGCACAACAGCCAACAGCAGGTAATCTGTCGCTGGGCAACCCCTCGCGTAGCGCGAGGGTCCGTCGCGCTACGCGACGCCCTCTGCAGAATCAGTTTTTGATTTTGTTTGTTGTGTTTCGAAAGGGCAGCCGTAACTTCTGACTTTGGGGCATCAATTATCACTTAGGGCCCTTCATAATGTGTCTAGAATAGTCTCATACCCTACCATTATCCATTGTTTCAATTGGATCCAATAACAAGACCCGAAAACAACGGGTTTCCATTCTTTTCTTCGTAGAATCCTATCATACATTTCCAATTCCATTATTGGCAATAATTCCCTGAATTGAGGGTGCATAGATGTGTAAAATATTAAATCGGGTCTTGGGATTTATAATTGAGGTGTTCAGAGGTAATAATTTAACATGACGCCACTTTAAATCCTACCGAAAACATCTTTATTAAATCCGGGTTTTCAACGCGTTTTTGTTTGACATGACACGTGTCGTTTTAATATTAAACCCGAAATTTTCGAGGTGTTACACAATTAATGCGCCTGCTGTACTTTCGCCACGCCCCCGTGTTCACTTGGCACGGCCCCGTGGTGGGCAATAGAAGCTTCTATAGGTTTGTCTTTTCTGCTGCTTCTTGGGCACGGCCCCGTGCTGGCTGAGCACGGGGCGTGTTCAGACTTCTGCCTTCTCTATTTTGCTTGGGAAGATGCCGTTGAGGGGTCGGGCAGTCCACCTATGTTCCTTTCCTTGTATTTATGCTGGATTTAGCTGTCTTTTTGCTTCTTTTGTGTTTTTGAGCTCATTTAATCCTGAAAATACAAAAGGAAGACAAAAACACTCTTTTTCCAATATTAGTACTTAAAAAGGGTTAGTTTTATGCCTCATTTGATGTAATTTATATGTTGCATTTTGCACACATCAAATACCCCCACACTTGAACTTTTGCTTGTCCTCAAGTAAAACTCTTTAATATGTGGCTTACACTCCCAAATGGAATGGGTAGAAGAGAAGGTTTTTGGCTTGTCGTAGAGTGTTGGGAATCCAAGATCTTTTTGGGTTTTATTTTTATCTATTTACAATCCTATTCGTAATGATTTATTTAGAACGTTTCATAGGAGAAATTACTTATTTGGGCATAACATGCCTTTTTAAAATTCCATTTATATACAAGTTCACATACCTCACGGGAGAAATCACTCACACTCGGCCGAAGGTGTATTTTTAGTGAATCACTCGAGAGCGGCATGGAACTTATTCCTACCATAAGCTTGCCAAGCAATCAATCCTCCTCCTTTTTAACTTTTATACCTTTGTAAATATCAAGAGGACTTTGTGGGTTAAGGGTTAGGCTTGGGTTAAAGGTAGGTGGTTGGGTTAGTGGTTAGTAGAAAAAGGGCGAAAAGCGTAACAAGTGTCGGTTTTCGTAAGACTTTCTATTTTTGTAACTTTTTATTTTGATGAAGCTTTTATTCAAACAAAGTTATTTTTGATAAACTTGTTTGTTTATTTTCTTTTTGCTTCATCATCAACACACATTTTTTTTTTGATCGATCATACGAAAAGGAACCGAACTTGTTACTAAAACAAAGGGTTAAAAATAAAAAAGGTTTTGGTGGGTAAAAGGGTTTTTTGTTTGGGTGATGAAATGAAAAGGTTTAGGCTCAAAGGGGCTAACTAGGGGGATTTTTGGGTAGGTGGTAAAAGAAAAAGAAAAATAATGGTGTAGAAATAAAAAAAGGGTTAGTCCTAATGCCTCCATCATTTACTTACTTGGGTTTAAGTTGATAAGGACCGGGAATGTATCGTCATGGCAAGTTCTAGAGTCGTAAGAACCAAGCGGCTATTCACACAAGAAACGAAAAATGAGCATTTAGTCTAATGATATGTAATTGTATGCTCAATAAAGGCTCAAAACTCACTTTTGTGGGAATGGGTTTTTATGTGATCAAGTATATATAATCAAATTTTAACTAAGTTTGCCATGCCTTTTCATAATTTCCTTATGTTGGTTCTTTTTATCACTACGCTATCGGTTGTAAATTCGTAAAAATATAACCTTTTTGAGAACTTGAATTTCCCGAGTTAAACCTAGACAAGTAAGAAAAATGAAATTTTTGAAAAAAATTTGGGGTGATTAGCGATTCCAATAGAGTTTTGTGTAAGGCTTGTATTTAGGACTTGCAAAATTCAAGGTTTTAGCATCCCCCCACACTTAAATTACACATTGTCCTCAATGTGTCCCAAAAATAAATTTTTAGGTTGATTAGATGTGTAAAATGGTGTTAAAAAGCAAAAATTTTGTGTTACTGGGCGCTGAACACGGCCCCGTGTTGTCCGGGCACGGCCCCGTGTTCAAGTGCCAGTAACAAAATTAAAACAAGAGAATCAGAAGTCTGGACACGGGGGCGTGTCAGGTGAACACGGCCCGTGTCCAGTTACCTTGAACTGGGCGTTTTTCTGCAGGTGGTTCAGCACGGGGCCGTGTTGGTTGGGCACGGCCCGTGTTGAATCTTCTGAAATGGAGAGAATTGTCGGGTTGCCTTGTTCTTGTGCATGAGGTCATTTTTCTCGTCCCTCTTTTCATCCCTTACCACCATGAGTGTGTTTTATTCCTGAAAATTAAAACTAACTAGAAAACATAAAAATTAATCTAAATTAAACTAAGGATAGTTCCGCGGAATGCCTCCGTGGTGCGCCACGTTTATAAGGGTCCTTGGCTAGACCCAAAGCCGGTCATATGTCACCCAAGTGGGATGTATTGCATCCCATGTTACACCGTCGGAGAGCATCATCCAAGCTTGAGTCTATGATCTGCATGTAGTTGACCGGGTCTTCGTCCTCAATTCTTTTTCCACATTCAAACTTCACCTCCTCATCCCCAAACTTCAATGTTAACGTTCCGTCATTCATGTCTACCACCGCTTGGGCGGTGGCTAGAAATGGCCTCCCGAGGATGAGAGGGACATCGGTGTCTTCTTCCATGTCTAGGATGACAAAGTCGGTTGGGAAAACGAAGTTGTCAACTTTTACCAACAAATTCTCAGCGACACCTTGTGGAAATTTGACGGATCTGTCGGCAAGTTGTATGCTCATCTTTGTAGGGCTTGTTGTTCCTAGGCCGAGTCGTTTGAACATTGATGTGGGCATGAGGTTAATGCTAGCCCCAAGATCGGCTAATGCATTACGAACGGGAGATTCCCCAATCGAGCAAGGAATTGTGAAGCTTCCGGGATCGATTTTCTTTTGTGGAAGTTTGTTGAGCACTAAAATGGAGCATTCTTCGCCTAAGTTAACTAATTGCAATGATTCAATTTTCCTTTTGTTTGTGAGGAAATCCCTCATAAATTTTGTGTATTTAGGCATTTGGGTTAGGACCTCGATAAAAGGAATATTAACATGCAATTGTTTTAGTAAATTTTCAAATTTAGCGAATTGCTCATCGGTGTTTTGACGATTTAACCTACCGGGGTACGGAATTGGAGGAGTATTGGTGGGCTCTTGAGTTGGTAGAGAAGCCTTTTCTGGCGCAGGAGGAGTCACAGGCTGGCTAGAATGGCTTCTTTCATTTGGCGGCAATGGAGCATCCTCGGGACCCACGGTTCGATTTCTTAATGTGATGAGATGTACTTGTGCCTTCGGGTTGGTTTCGGTATTACTAGGTAACGCGCCTTGTGGTCTCTCGGAGAAATTTTGAGCTAGTTGATTTAATTGTTTTTCAACGTTTTGAATGCTAGCTTGTTGATTTCTAAAATTCGATTCCAATTGTTGAAATCGATCCGAGTTTTTCTTTTCAGTGTCAGAGATGAGGCGAGATATAGTATCTTCAAGCCTTTCTCTTCCACCTTGTTGTTGAGAGAAATTTTGTGGTTGTTGAAAATTAGTTCGTTGGTTTTGTTGGTTACTACTATTGCCGGGATCTCTCCAACCAAGATTTGGGTGGTTACGCCATCCTTGGTTGTAGGTACCCGTTGGAGGACCCGACGGCCTAGGTCTATTATCAATGTAGTTTACCGTTTCTGTTTGTTCATCTAATTCTTTCATACAACTCCAATTTTCATGTGACCCACCACACCCTTCGCAAGCCATAACTGAGGCCGTTTTTGTCATTTCTAGCTTTTTGATTTTTGAAGAGAGGGCCTCGATTTGGGCTTGTAAAGAGGTGTTTTCATCAACCTTATGGGCGCCCGGGGCAATAGATTTATTACCTCGGGGAGTGTGCCATTGAAAATTGGTTTGAGCAATTTCCTCAATTTGGTTATATATTTCATTTGGGCGACGATTACCTAAAAGTCCCCCGGAGCTTGAATCAAGTGTTTGTCTTGTGTGTGGCAACAACCCATTGTAGAAAGTGGATACTTGTTGCCATACCGCTAGACCGTGATGAGGACACTTTCTTAGAAGCTCCTTGAACCTTTCCCAAGTTTCATATAAGGATTCCCCATCCTCTTGTGAGTATGTATTAATTTCAGTCATTAATTTAGCCGTTTTAGCAGGAGGGAAATACTTATATAAAAACTTTTGGGCAAGTTCATCCCAAGTGTTTACCGATCCAACTGGGAGGGTGTTAAGCCAAGCCTTAGCTCGGTCTTTTAGTGAAAATGGAAACATTCGAAGGCGGATGGCGTCATTTGATGCTCCATTGATCCGAAAGGTATCACATATTTCTAAGAAGTTAGTAATATGTAGATGGGGATCCTCGTCCGCAAGCCCGTGGAAGGTTGCGGAGTTTTAGAGCATTTGTATCAAATGCGGCCGAAGTTCGAAGTTATTGGCTTCGACATTCGGTGCATTGATAGCGGCGCCGAGATTGCCTACGGTAGGCCGTAGGTAATCCATGAGGGTACGTTGATCCGCCATTGGAAGTGGGTCCCCCGAAACTTTCTCTTGATTTTTGGCTTTAAGTCTTTTTCTGAGAAAGCGTTCGGGTTCTTCTAGAGGTTCTTTTATGTCTCTACTAGAACTGGAGCTCATGCACTACATAGGAGGTTCAGACGTGGCGCCTAGGTTCCAAGTCCTGCAATAAAAACAGAAAAGAACGTTGGTCAGAATATTCACCACGGCCCCGTGCTCAGCGAACACGGCCCCTGGTCAGAGGTACAGTGATTGTTTTCTGGATCCCTGTTACTGGGAGTTGGACACGACCCCGTGTTGCACCGACACGGCCCCGTGTTCAGCTCTCTGTAACTCAGAAAATAAAAACTGCCAGTGATGATGCTGGGCACGGCCCGTGTCTGACCGGGCACGGCCCGTGCTGAGCGCTGCAGAAGCTGAAAAACTAAGAAAATCCTAAAAAAATAAAAAGAAAAAATAAAAAATGATTTGGCCGTTGATTCCTAACTTTCTTAAAATCCTTGTGTCCCCGGCAGCGGCGCCAAAAACTTGATGTGCGTGAAAGTGTTATATATATTAGGTGTATATTTTAAGCCCTTTTTAACACTTATTTTTAGCCAAGTTTTAAATTTATAAAACACGATATTTTACTAACACTAAACACACATATGGGCAAGTGCACCCATTGTGAGCGTAGTATAGCGTTGGTAAGATACCGAGGTCGTCCAAGGACACAAGAGCTTTTAGTACCGGTTTATCCTCAACGTCTAATCAAAAATAAAAAGTTTAGAAAAATGTTTTAAACTAAGAAAAATAAAAACTAACTAAAATGCTGAAAATAAAAATAAAATAAAAACAGATAGACAAGATGAATCACTTGGTTCCGACTCGTATCTAGTATAACCTTTGATTATTTCCGCACTTTTGCACATAATTAAGAGATTATCTTAGTTATTGTAGTAGGCCCCTCTTTTGAAGGTGACATTACCCTCACCCCAGTAGTTTGAGTCAGCAAGGATACAATCCTAAAAGGGGTGGATTATTGGAAGATAATGAATTAAGTTATTAATGCATTATTATGGTAGGCCCCGCTTTTGGCGGTGACGTTACCCTCGACTAAGTAGTCTGAGTCAGCAGGGATATAGTCCTAAATAGCCGGGTTATAGTATTAATAGTAGTTAACTTATGAGGGGATCAAAGAGTTTGGACCCCCGCCATCCAATACCGTGAAGCATTGAAGGAGATCATACTAAATTTGACCCAGGTCCATTGCAGGACCTCTAAACGCTGAACAATGGCAAGACCTTTACCAAACCGTTCCCTTAACCCCCGACCAGGTAGCCAACATACCTCCATATAGACCGTGGAGATATGAATGGTGAAAATCCTTTATTTTGTATAGACAGTAAAATAATGCCAAGACACCACGGACAAACGATAAGGAAAGATCACCTTCAACATAAGTAACTAGTTATTAAAGTCATTAATACAAAACCAAATAAAAAGTGCAAAAGATTAGAAATAAAAAGTATTATACTAGACACTTTGTCTTCACCAAGTGATGTAAGAGACTTAGGCAAACATGGCCTTGATTGTCAAGAACTCTTACGATCAATCTTGGATCCCGAGACGACTCACACACTCTACGATGGACAATGGATGATGGTGGTGGATGATGGTGTTGTGATGGTGGTGGGTGGTGGATGAAGTGTGAGAGAGGTGGTGTGCCAAGGGATGAGTTGAAATGAATCCAAGCACTCCTATTTATAGGCTGAACAGAGAGCTGGGCACGGCCCCGTGTCCGCTGGGCACGGCCCCATGTCCGCTGGGCACGGCCCCGTGCCTGTCTGACACTCTCTCTCCTCATTAATTGTAATTCGCAATTACAATTAATGCGCCTGCTGTACTTTCGCCACGCCCCCGTGTTCACTGGGCACGGCCCCGTGGTGGGCAATAGAAGCTTCTATAGGTTTGTCTTTTCTGCTGCTTCTTGGGCACGGCCCCGTGCTGGCTGAGCACGGGGCGTGTTCAGACTTCTGCCTTCTCTATTTTGCTTGGGAAGATGCCGTTGAGGGGCCGGGCAGTCCACTTCTGCCTTCTCTATTTATGCTGGATTTAGCTGTCTTTTTACTTCTTTTGTGTTTTTGAGCTCATTTAATCCTGAAAATACAAAAGGAAGACAAAAACACTCTTTTTCCAATATTAGTACTTAAAAAGGGTTAGTTTTATGCCTCATTTGATGTAATTTATATGTTGCATTTTGCACACATCACAGACTACTTCCAAAATTCTTCCATTTTATGATCACTTGCGATCTCCACGAAAATCCTAAGTACCCGTTTCTTCCAAGGAAATGAAGTACAAGACGCAAGTTACAACTCTGGACAAATACCCACAGTACCACTATAAATCCTTAATAGGGTACCTAAGGGTATTTCCGTAAGTCCTTAATTTTGTGTACCTTAATTCGAATGTTATGATTCCTTGCAATCAAAATCGAATTCTTATAAGATCATTCTATCTTTACAGATAGATTCTTGAGGACGTTGAAGTCCATCGACTGGGTTCCTGGTGTACCTTAAATACCCATGTACAAATCAACAACAAGTTAATAACAATTAATAACAAACTGATAACAAATTAATAACCAAGAAAACAATTATGTGCTTATGTGTTTATGTGTTGACCGAATCAAAGTTATCTCAAGCTTGTTCAAATTCTATCCCCTTCTTATGTGTTTATGTGTTGACCTAATCAAAGTTATCTCAAGCTTGTTCAAATTCTATCCCCTTCACATTATAAAACAAACTGTGCGAACTGTGCAAGGAATTACATAATTATGGAATTTAGTACACAGAAATCACAACAAGTTTTGTCATGTATCTAGAGTTAACTCTATTCATTTCCATTTCTGACGAAGATCCCGTTGAGGAAAATGACTCAATCCGTTCATTTTCGCTTCTAAAGAATATCCGTTGAGGGAAATGAATATCCTCTTGATTATTCCTTCATTTCCATTTCTGACGAAGAACCTGTTGAGGAAAATGACTCAATCCGTTCATTTTCGCTTCTGAAGAATATCCGTTGAGGGAAATGAATATCCTTTTGATTATTCCTTCATTTCCATTTCTGACGAAGAACCTGTCGAGGAAAATGACTCAATCCGTTCATTTTCGCTTCTGAAGAATATCCGTTGAGGGAAATGAATATCCTTTTGATTATTCCTTCATTTCCATTTCTGACGAAGAACCCGTTGAGGAAAATGACTCAATCCGTTCATTTTCGCATCTGAAGAATATCCGTTGAGGGAAATGAATACCCTCTTGATTATTCCTTCATTTCCATTTCTGACAAAGAACACGTTGAGGAAAATGACTCAATCCGTTCATTTTCTCTTCTGAAGAATATCCGTTGAGGGAAATGAATATCCTTTTGATTATTCCTTCATTTCCATTTCTGACGAAGAACCTGTTGAGGAAAATGACTCAATCCATTCATTTTCACTTCTGAAGAATATCCGTTGAGGGAAATGAATATCCTTTTGATTATTCCTTCATTTCTATTTCTGACGAAGAACCCGTTGAGGAAAATGACTCAATCCGTTCATTTTCGCTTCTGAAGAATATCCGTTGAGGCAAATGAATATCATGTTGATTATTCCTTCATTTCCATTTCTGAAGAAGAACCTGTTGAGGAAAATGACTCAATCCGTTCATTTTCGCTTCTGAAGAATATCCATTGAGGGAAATGAACATCCTTTTGATTATTCCTTCATTTCACTTCTGATGAAGAACCCGTGGAGAAAAAATGAATCATCCATTCATCTTCGTTTCTGAAGTATATCCACTGGGAAATGACAAGATTATGCCTTGAATATCTTTTATGGGTTACTCTACGCAAATAGATAACACCCTAGATTCCATGCAAGACAATTATTTAACACAACGTCACAGACCGACTCCTACGAATAAATTTCGGGATGAAATTTCCTAAAGTAGGGGAGACTGTGACATCTGTGCCTCTTCAACCATCAAACAAATACCAAATCAATGAAATATTGTGTTTCATACTTGGGATTTGTATAAATATGTGTATCATTTGCACATATCAATTCTTGTTTGATTTCGAGCTTTAAATCGCTTTTTGGAAGGTTATACGTGAACTGATGCGTAAACGTAATCAGTTTATTTCAAAAAACACTCCGGAGCAGTTACATAGGCTTAACATACCTTAAATAACCTTTACATAACTTAGAAATAAGTTTTAAAGGGTTTGGTGTGTCGAAATCAAGTTTATTCGATCGCAGGGACTATTTGCGTCAAACTGCAAAAGTATACCGAATCAAATGGTAACGAACATTTCGGAACTTGATCATAAGTTAAATATGCCCTAAATATCCTTTACATAGCTTAGAAATAGGCTTTGAGGTGTTTGGTGAGCAAAAATAAGTTTTTTGATCAATAGGGGCTAAAAGCGTCAAAAAGTGCATAAGTTTGCATTTTCGCGCATATCTTACGTTCTGAATATATCCGGACATCCAAAAATTTATGTAATCATTAAAATAATTTATATTAATGATTGGCATGATAAAATTCCATTCGTCGCGTAATTTGGATCGTTTTTCGCGTCCGTTCGTGTTTCGTCGTAATTAACCGAACAACGCAAGCATACGGCCAAATGAACTGAAATCCGAGATATTTTTGAGCATGTTTCATGTTCCCTATACTTTAACTTCATTATAGAGCCCTGAAATGAGGTTAACGGGGCTTAAACGTGTCAAAAACTGAGTTTATTGCATGCAGGGACCATTTCTGACATTCTGCCATTTTGGTCTCTGGCGGGGCGCGACAGGCCTCTCACGGGGCACCAGAGACTAATATGGGCAGATTCTTTGATTCAGCAACTAGATCGAATTTCAGGGGTGATTTATGCAAAATTCTCAATACCATGAGCTGGTTTTGGACACCCATAGTATTCTAAATCAGTGGGTACACATGGAGGGCCAAGATTGAAGCTCATTTATCGAGGAACGATCCTAACGGTGGTCCGAAATCTATAAATACCCACTTGGTTTCTTTGATTTCACACACTTTGATTTGATTTTTGCTCTAAGTTGGGGTGTATACTTCATACCTGAGTAATCTTTAGATCAAATCTTCATTGCTTGAACCATTTCTAAGTTTCTTTCATGCTTTTATGCGTTTATGCGTTTTTAAGCATGAAAGTCAAACAGTGTTTGACTTTCTGCTTTGATCGGTCAATGGTCAACATGAAGTTCGTTTGAACTTCGCAACGTGAGCGTAATCACGATGGTCATAGTCCTTTGTGACTATACCTACTTATTACCACGTTATTTAGGTATAGTGACGAGTCATAGTTTCGGTCAAAATACGCGTTTATGCGTATTTTCCAACCAAACTATTCTTGGGTATCAAAACCCTTTGTTTTGATATCAAACTTGTTTTCTAACCTAGTTAAACATGTTTTAACATGTTTAACTCGTCACTTTTAGTTTAGTGCTTATATAGGGTCGTAAGATAAGCTGTCTAAACAATCGCTTAGACTTTGGAACCCTAACCGTTTGGTCGATCATTAGGATCCGACCAAACATATTTTGTGACCATAGTTGTATAGGGAATAACCTTCCGAGGTTATACCTTATGGTCACTTCGTTTAGTTAGTTGGATGATAGGTGTTTATATGCCTTAGGAAAAATGACCAAAATGCCCTTTTTGCGCATAAATTCATTCTAAGCATATGTAACTTCAATTTTGACATCTAAACAGATTAGGCAACATTATTAGACATGTTAAGGCATATAATACTTGTCATAGGACTAGTTAGGCGGTCCGAACGCATTTTACGCGAACGACGCGTTAAAGTAGCATAAGCTACCTAAACGAGTCGTAATGGGTCGTAAGCACTTAGGTTAGGTTTCGATTTAGTATGTAGGCTTTGTTAAACCATATCGTATGAGTTCCAACACTCATTTGGTTTACGAAACCTCATCCTATCCGATCTTTCGATTTAGGTCCGGTTATTAATGTAGTTATCTATATTAGGTGCCGATTAATTTTCGTGATCCTTCTAGCTTTGTTGGTTGTTATTCAAGACTTCTAGGCTATCTCAAGTGAGTACATAGTTCCCCTCTTTTACTGTTTTAAAATGTTTTGGGGTGATTCATATGTGCTAAATGATTTCGAGTTTTCTAAACAAATACTATGGTTTATATTAAACTATCTTAATCATTTGAACTGTTTGAACCATTTGGAACTGTTTGATCTATGTGAATTATTTGAACTGTTTGAACCATTTGGAACTGTTTGATCTATGTGAATTATTTGAACTGTTTGAACCATTTGGAACTGAATGATCTATGTGAATTATTTGAACTATTGAACCATTGGGTTAGGGAAGTGATTAGGTAACGGGGCAGGTGTAATGTGATAAAAGCATGGTGGATACGCCGCTGGTACTTCCTATATATAAGTGCTTTTAACACATTATATTTCGTTGCGTTATCTAGATCACTTGGGCAAGTGTTTTCAAAAACAAAGTTACATTACAAGGTTTTTCTAACAATATAAACCATTCGAGTTTTATTACAAAAACGATTTACGATCTGGGTTTACATAAACAAATGTTTTGGGGTTAAGATTCATGGCATCGAGGTTTTATGAATTATATCTAATCTATTTTGACTTGGTTATTTAAATTACAATACAAACATTTTACAAAACTAAGTTTTCTAATATCGAATATCAAAGTTGTTTGAGTTATTTCAAAAGGTAAACGAGCCATGAATCTGACACTCACACAAAACCTATATACTCGCCGGTATTTTTATGCTGACGTATCATATGTTTCAGGTACCATAGTTGATGATGATTGATGATGATATTGATGCATGCTCACATAGGAATGGACGAGGACTTAGTGACTTAATAACAATGAAAGTTAATTTGTTCATGTTTTGTTTCTAATTTCAATACAATGTAATAAATTTAATTCAATAAAACAGAACTTCAATCCATGTGTTATGAAACAATGATTTTGTTACGACACTCCCCGAAGTTTCCGCCCTGGTTTGTTGTTTTAACGTGGTCGGGGTGTGACAATAGCCATCCGATCGAACTGCCATCCGATCAGGTGACACTTGCCTCGTAACCTTAATCACTTTGAAACTTTGAATCTTTGATCATCGAATGGCAATCCGATCGGACTGCCGTCCGATCGAAGCGACAATGTGCCTTGAAACCTTTCAACACTTAGAAACTTTTTTAGAAACTTGAAACTTTGGAAACTTCCATGATCGAATGGCAATCCGATTGGATAACCATCCGATCGAAGTGACCTCACTTGAACACTTGGTGATCTTTTGGAATCTCTACACTTGGATCGAATGACCATTCAATCGAATGGTGATTCGAACGGATGACCATCCGATCGGGTGGCAATCCGTCCCCTTTCACCTAGTCATCTCAATCGAATGGCAATCCGATCGGACTACCGTCCGATTGAACAGCCATCCGATCGAGATGACTGATCCGACACTTTGCTTAAATCCCGTTATTCTGTTCGACACTTATCTGTTGTAATCTAATCAGGCTAAACCTAAAGAGCTCCCTTTGATCCAATAACAGTTAATCTGTTAAGCAATCACTGTGAGTATACTCGATCTCTTTTTGTTTTAAACTTTGGGATGTAACATGTATTCTATTAAACTACGATACTTGATACTTTTGGAATCTAAACTCTATCCTATGTGTATGTGAAACTTGTGATTGTTGATTCTTAATTCTTTGTGCTATGTGAACGTTTAATCCAAAGTGTGTAGTTCCGCCTTAACAAAAGTAGCGCTATAGGAGATGCACCTCCCCATTATTCTCGGGGGTATTTTTAGGAGGATTCTAGTTTTCCTTGAGTCTTGGGAAAACACCAAAGCATTGGGACACTTGGGCTATCACTTGTACTGCGAACACTAGCACGGCTGAAACTATTTTGTTATCATTTACATAGTGGATATGAGTCTTTCGAATCTATTATGCTATATACTCAAACTTGTATACTCGCCGGTACATTTTTTACTGACTCTATTTTAATACATGTTGCAGGCTGACAGGATGCTAGGATTCTTGAAACAAGCTAGGATGAAGCCTAGAAACTACATTTAGCTAATCTAGAACTTTTGAAACTATGTTGATGTTCTGACAATTTGTGATCATGGATTGATGTTGTTTAGACAATTTTTGCATGAATCAATTTAATTACTACTGAAACAATTAGTGTTATGGAATCTCGTGAGCAATCTGAAAGCTTAGTGTCGCACCCCAATGTTTCCGCCATCGGTTGGGGTGTGACAAGAAGATTATAAATATAATTGTCCCAAGTTATAAGATTTTTGTGCTTTGTGCATCTAAACCAATTTTCATAAACACTTTTCAAAAAGATCATGTTAATTGTATTTACCAGTGTAAACTGACGTATTTTCAAAAGACTAAGTGAGAGGTACTACACGTAATAGGCTGGGAGCTTCTGGGCGTTAAGTAGAGGATCTTGCAAGTCCATAATGCCTTAAGTCTGTTGAACTTTGTTTTGTATTATATTTAGATCCGCCTGTGGATCCTTTCTTTACAACCGTCTGTATATTCTTTTATTCGTACTTTGAACAATCGGTTTGTAATAGAAATTTACCTTCCAAGCCTTCCGCTGTGCTATAACTGTGTTTAATTGACTATGATGATATCAACTACGTCACGATACTCCCCACCGGCCCCACCGGTTTGTGGTTAAAATATCGGGGTGTGACAGGTTGGTATCAGAGCCAACATTTAGTGAATTAAACACTAACCTTTTGTGTTTAATCTCAATGACACAGTAGCACATTCTTTAGACTTCCGAGTCTAGGAAAATGACCTAGGATTAATCTTAATCTTATTTGGTTTATATATTGTTTCCTTGCTTTTGACAGGTTCACATACCGAAAATGCCGCCACGTGTACGAGGAGGGAGAGGAAAAGGACCTATGAGAGGAGGAATGCATAGCCAAGCAGGGCCTTCTCATCGGCGTACGCCCTCTGCATCGTTTAGCTCTGATCCGTATGATGATTGGAGACTTTCACTTGAACCAGTAAGACGTTCTGTCTCATTAAGCACTTTGCCCTCCTACCATCATTCCTTTGGGCCTTAGCAACTAGAAGAGCCCCAAAATTCCCACCATTCACAGCACTCGCTGCATTCGCACCATTCCCACCATTCTTCCCACCACTCTCATTCCCAGGGTCACTTCGACCCTAACGATTATATCAACGCACCAGTAGGTCATAACCTGTTGGGTCCAGAAGACCACTTCCCTGAAGACATGGATTTGGATGAAGATCCAGATCCAGCAATGCCTCCATCCGGGACTCCCACGCATCCCATTGATATTTCTAGTGGTTCTTCCTTTTTAGGATCTCCCTATCGAGGTCCCGATGAATATCAAGAGTGGTTTGGGCAGTGGAAATTTGAATTCACACCTTCCCACCACAACACACCACCGCAACGGACTCCCTCTGAGGAGCCATACTTTCAAGCGGTCACGCCACCGCCACCGCCAGCACAAGAACAACCTCCGCCACCACCGGAACCATCAAGGTGGAGGAGAAACGCAAGAATGTCCATGCGAGGGGGTCCACATTTTAGCACCCCACAAGCTTCTAGCAACTACCCTCCCATTTTTGAAGATCCACAAATGGGTGGACCGTCAAACGCTGTGCCGGAAATCGACATTACACCGGCCACCTTTGAACCACCACCACCTCCAATGGGTTTTGAAAACCCAATTCCTGCTTACCCAGATACAACTGGGTATAACCCGTTCAAGCCACAAGTTCCTACAGGTTATAACTACCAACCAGCTGCCTACGATCCATATGTCGAGGCAGTCAATTATAACGCTCTCTATCCTTCACCCTTCCCACTTGCATACCCAACTGGGTATCCTTCTTATGGGTATCAATACCCTCCACCTCAACCACAGTCACAACCTCAACCTCCACCCTAACAACAACAACAATAACTAGAAATCTTGCAAAGGGTGCAAGAGGTTGAACGTAGGGTGGAAGGACATGAAAGAAAGACCCATAAGTTTCTTAAGGGTCTTGCAAAATTTATCAAGGGAAAGAAGGATGACGATTGAAGACCCTTTACTTTTATTTTGTATTTGTCAGTTAAATTAAGTCCCTGCGTGGACATTTCTTTTAAGTATCAGTCCCTGTGAGGACTTGTTTCTCTTCTAGTCCCTGCGTGGACAATTTTTTTTTTAAAAAAGACCCGTTTAGTGCAGTTTTTGTAATCCTTATACTTTTAGTGAGAATTTTCTTTTGGAATTACATTGTTGTTATACATATATATACATTATATCATTGACCAAACAATCATCTCAATTTCTAATTGATCTGCCAATGAAATTCCAAAAAGACCTTCTTAAGGGTATAACCTAGCCTATATGTCAATATGGACATGACTATGATGGTAAAACCCTATTAAGATATTAAATCCTTGTTAATATCCAAGAACATGTTAACACTCCTGACAAATGTGGCTTGAGAAACCACACTAGTCATCAAAATACTTGGATTCTTCCAAGTCTTTATATAGCCTAAATGATCAATGTGAATCATGGCTGATATCATCAAAGAAGATGATCATATTAAAACATCCATTGGTGATGTTATTGTTTTGCCTACGGGCCAAGCTATACCGTTTTCATAACAACGACGGTAGTAGTCAATGACTCCCTGTCAAAAGGTGAATAACAATATTCAAACCTTAATGCTCTCGATCCAATAAGATCATGGCTTATATTTTAAATTTGTCCAAGTGTCGAGGCCTTTTTGTGCCATTTAAATGCTTTTGATGGTTCTTAATAACCTAGGCTAACTATAATAAAAAGTTCCAATAAACATTCTTCAAAAAATGATTAAACCTATTAACCAATTTGGTTTATTTACACCATGGTTGGTTAATCATCGAATATGATGATTCATTATACGACCACTAAAATAAGTTGTTGTCACTTAATATATAGCATTCAAGCTTCTCCATGAATAACTCGGATGAGGCACATAGTCACCCAACTGACGAGAATAATGACACCAGACTGAACGTAACAGGCGCCAATTTGCAAGCTATGATAGATACAACAGTAACTAAAGCTGTAGGTCTAGTATTCAGGGAGTCGAGTGCTACTCGCTCCAAGTCTCATTCCGTGTCACATGCAAAGTCCCATTCCAAACCGCATACATCAAAGAAGGCTGAATCTGTACATTCATCAAATCAAAACAGTCAACCATCCAAGAAGATAGTGTTTGACCAGGAACCACGTTTCAAAGCTTGTTCCTACAAGTACTTTGTCTCTTGCAAGCCAAAAGACTTCACTGGTGAAAAAGGTGCCATAGATTGTATGAAATGGCTTGACGAGATGGAGACAGTTGTTGACATAAGTGGGTGTGCCAAGGAGGATGTTGTTAAGTTTGTATCCCAGTCTTTTAAAGGTGATGCCCTAGTTTGGTGGAGGGCAGTAATACAGGCCTCGGGGAAAATTCCACTCTACAATCTATCATGGGATAAGTTTGTAGAATTAATGAAAGTAACCTTTTGCCCACAACATGAAGTGGAGAAAGTTGAAGCTAACTTCCTGACTCTGGTCATGAAGAACTTAGATTGCCGAGCATATGTTAGTAGCTTCAACTCCGTGTCTAGACTGGTACCTTATTTGGTAACTCTAGAACCAAAGCGCATAACGCGCTTTATAGGTGGCTTGGCTCCCGAGGTAAAAGGACGTGTCAAGGCTTAAAAACCTACCACCTACAGGTCAGCAGTGGATCTGTCTCTATCCCTGACACTGGATATTGTCAGAAATAGGTCTGTAAAGACTACAGATAAAGGGAAGAGAAAGAGAAAGATGATAACTCGCATCGCTCAGATAAGAAAAAGAATGGTAACTTTGGGTCCAAGAAAAACTCCAATCAGTCGGGTGAAAAGCCCTTGTGCAAGAACTGCAAAAGGAATCATTTTGGGAAATGCACCATAGATCCGCAGGCCAAGCCTTGTGGAATTTGTAAGAAGAAGGGACACAAAACGTTGGAGTGCAAGGATCTGAAGAATGCAACCAGTTATGGTTGCAATGAAAAAGGGCACATCAAGTCAAATTGCCCGAAAAATGCAAAGAAGCCTGAAGAGGCTAAGAAAACAAACGCCAGAGTGTTTCAGATGAATGTCAGGGAGGCAGTGCAAGACGACAACGTTATAACATGTACTTTCCTCATAAATGATATTTAAGCTTGACTCAGGTACAGATAAGTTCTTTGTAGACATTAAATTTAGTAAACTGTTAAATCTACCTATGAAAACTCTAGACATTAAATATGAGGTAGAACTAGCTAACGGTACATTAGAAACTGCTTCGACAATTCTTGATGGATGTTTTATATCCATTAAGAATCATTCTATCCCGTTATCTTTACTTCCAATGAAATTGGCGGGGTTTGATATAGTTATAGGCATGGATTGGTTATCATTTAACCATGCCCAAATTTCCTGTGATAAGAAACAAGTTAACATCAAAACCCCTTCTGGTGAATCAATCACTATTCAAGGAGATACGCACTATGGATTGCCTGATCAAGTGTCTATGCTTAAGGCATCTAAATGTTTAAGAACGGCTGTGTCATTTACATGGCACAGGTGACAGTAGACGTGCCGAAGCCCAGAATAGAAGACATTCCAGTCATCTCAGAGTACCCATATGTCTTTCCTGAAGAACTACCTGGATTACCTCCCGAGAGGCAAGTAGAGTTCAGGATCGATATTATACCAGGAGCAGCACCAGTCGCACGGGCTCCTTATCGTTTAGCACCAACCGAGATGAAAGTGCTAAGAACCCAATTAGACGAACTTTGGGAAAAAGTTTTTATTCAACCAAACTCGTCACCTTGGGGAGCACCCATCTTATTTGTGAAGAAAACGGATGGTTCAATGCGTCTGTGCATTGATTACCGCGAGTTGAACAAAGTAACAATCAAGAACCGCTATCCATTGCCCAGGATCGATGATCTGTTTGATCAGCTACAAGGAGCAAGCTTCTTCTCAAAGACTGACCTAAGGTCGGGGTATCATCAACTAAAAGTCAGAACTGAAGATGTACCTAAAACTGTATTCAGAACGAGGTATGGTCACTATGAGTTCTTAGTGATGCCTTTCGGGCTCACTAATGCACCTGCAGCATTCATGGATCTCATGAATCGAGTCTGCAAGCCGTATCTGGATAAGTTTGTCATTGTCTTTATCGATGACATACTTATTTATTAGCGTAATCAAGCTGATCACGAGAAACACCTCCGGTGCATCCTAAAACTTCTGCAACAGGAGAAGCTTTACGCTAAATTCTCCAAGTGCGAATTCTGGCTTCGCGAAGTCCAATTCCTTGGACATGTGGTGAGTGAGCATGGTATCCAGGTGGATCCCGCTAAAATAGAAGCAATCATGAATTGGGAAGCACCTAAGACACCTAATGAGATTCGCAGCTTCTTAGGGTTGGCAGGAAATTACAGGAGGTTCATAGAAAACTTTTTAAGGATAGCTGCACCTCTAACTACTTTAACACACAAAAATGTAAAATTTGACTAGGGTCCTAAACAGCAGGAGTCTTTCGAGATCCTCAAACAAAAGTTGAGCAATGCTCCTGTGTTGACATTGCCTGAAGGAATAGAAGAATTCGTTGTCTACTGTGATGCTTCGCACACTGGCATGGGCTGTGTGCTTATGCAAAGAGGCAAGGTGATTGCCTACGAATCACGACAACTAAAGGTGCATGAAAAGAATTACACCGCCCATGACTTGGAATTGGGTGTCGTTGTATTTGCACTTAAGCTATAGAGACATTACCTGTATGGAACTAAATGTGTGATATACTCAGATCACAAAAGTCTCCAACACTTGTTTAGCCAGAAATATCTCAACATGAGACAACATCGTTGGATGGAAACATTGAACGATTACGATTGTGAAATTCGCTACCATCCTGGCAAAGCGAATGTGGTCGCTGATGCATTAAGCAGGAAAGAAAGAGTCAAACCTATACGGATCAATGCTAAGAGTATTGAACTGAGGAACAGTC
The DNA here is from genome assembly GCA_030545235.1 of Helianthus tuberosus. NCBI lineage: Eukaryota > Viridiplantae > Streptophyta > Magnoliopsida > Asterales > Asteraceae > Helianthus > Helianthus tuberosus. The sequence goes on from CM060437.1 coordinate 68,192,714, forward strand.
TAAACAAAGAGTTTTTAGCAGCACAGAAAGAAGCTGTATTGGAAGATAACCTTTCAGAAGAAAGATTAGGTGCAACTATTGATTAGTTGTCACCTGCGAATGATGGAATCCTCAGATTGAATGGTCGAATCTGGGTTCCAGATTTATGGTGGACCTAGAGATATAATCCTCCAGGAAACTCATAATTCTAAATACTCAGTTCATCCTGGAGGTGACAAAATGTACCAAGACTTGAATGCAAATTATTGGTGGATGGGTTTGAAGAAATCCATAGCGACACACGTAGCTAAATGTTTGACGTGATCACAGGTTAAAGCCGAACATCAAAAGCCTTCAGGATTACTGCAACAACTAGAACTTCCCACATGGAAGTGGGAGTTGGTAACCATGGATTTTATCACCAAGTTACCTAAGACAAGACATGGAAATGATACAATATGGGTCATAGTTGATAGACTAAGTTGGCTCATTTCTTACCCATCAAGGAGAATCATAGCTCCGATAAACTAGCCTAATTGTATGTGGCAAGATTGTATCACTACATGGAGTGCCAATATCTATTGTATCCGATAGAGATACTAGATACACTTCTAAGTTTTGGAAAAGTTTCTAACAATCCTTAGGCACTTGTTTGAATTTCAGTACTGCTTACCACCCTCAGACGGATGGACAAAGTGAGCGTACAATTCAAACACTTGAAGACATGCTTCGTGCATGTGTTATTAATTTGAGTGGAAGTTAGGATGATCATCTTCCTCTGATTGAGTTCTCTTATAACAACAGGTACCATACCAGCATTCAGGCTGCGCCTTTCGAGGCCTTGTATGGAAGAAAATGCAGAACGCCCGTCTGTTGGGCAGAAGTTGGGGAGGCCCAGCTATCAGGACCTGAGATAGTCCTTGAGACGACGGCCAAGATTGTCCAGATTCGTGATCGCCTAAAGGCTGCCAGATACAGGCAGAAAAGCTATGCGGATAAGAGGCGCAAACCTCTAAAGTTTGAGGTAGGAGACAAAGTCTTACTAAAGGTATCACCTTGGAAATGGGTGATGCGTTTTGGTAAAAAGGGCAAGCTAAGCCCAAGATACATTGGTCCATTCGAGATCATCGAGTGTGTTGGTAGTGTGGGCTATAAGCTGAACTTACCTGAAGAACTTAGTGGGATTCACAACGTATTCCACATCTGCAACTTAAAGAAATGTCTAGCTGATAAATCGCTAGCAATGTCTCATAAAATATGTATAGATAGATGAAAGCCTGAGGTTTGTTGAAAAGCCTATATCGATTGAGGATCGACAGGTTAAAAAGCTTCGAAGGAAGCATGTACCAATTGTGGAAGTGAAGTGGGATGCCCGTAGAGGCCTTGAATATAGTAGGAGGTTGAATCTTATATGCGACAAAAGTACCCTCACTTATTTCAGTAAATCTCGAGGTCGAGATTTCTTTTAAGGGGGTGAGGATGTAACACCTTGCAAAATCATGTCCAATAATATGAAGACACATGTCATAAACCCTAAACGTGTAATAAGTTGACTTTGAAGGACTAAAGTTGACAAACAGTGAAAAGATGTATGCGGAGGGACTAAAAATATCAACATGCTAAACTTACGCCTCTGATTGACCTTACACGATGTTTGTAAAACAAGTGAATTATTGGGCGTGGGAAGCCATTTGTGAAAACAATTGAAAGTTTACAAGACGAAGGGGTTAAACGTGTCAACATTTTAATTCTTACCTCTGAGTGACCTTTTAACAAACCGGGGCTTCGTAATGTCCAATTATACTTCCGAGAATGCTTGATGTTAATTACGAAAAGTTTCGGCATCATTATATGGTATTTGTGCAAGATTTTAAGAAAAAGGGTTAAAAGCATCAACGAGGGAAAACTAGTACCTTTGGGTGACCTTCTAACTGAACGGGAGCCTATCGATGTTTAAAAATATTCCCAAGATATGTAAAAACTAACTTTAGGGGCCAATTATGCCAAAAATGAAACATATATAAAGAATAAAAGGAGCAGGGACTGAAACTGCAAAGTATGAAACTTGTTTTAACCAGAGAAGAGGAGAGTCGCGGGCCGCGTAGCCCTTCCTTGCCTCTTTTGCAGGCCGCGACAGAGCACCCAGTTCTGAAAAAATGGACAGTTGCATGTATGGCAGCCTTGTTCCCCAATCAAACCACCATGCAACCTGATTTCAATACAACGAGCTTGTAAATGGTTTTTAAAAACCTCTAGGACACTTGTGATGATCAGAGGGAGCCTCATTACACCTGGATTGATCTTGAGAATCCTTGTTTCACTATAAATAGGGCCTTCAACTCATCATTCATACTTGCACCTTTCAAAAATTCACTTCTATACTTCTTCTTTGAGGTTCCTGATCAAAAGGAAGCTCCCCCTTAGTCAAGTTTTCAAGCTAGAACCTGTTGTAAGTGTCCTTAGCCACTCTAGCTCGGTTTTTATGCATTTCAAAGCCGAAAGTCAAAGTTGCCGCAAATCGGCTTTGACTTTCGGTTTAGACCTAAACGGTCCAACCATTGTTCGAGGCGAATATGGCTATGTGATCGTAATTAGGTAGGTGTTAATCCTCAAAAGGGCACCTCCTAATTACCACGTTTACTTAGTTAATTGTCAGGTCAAAGTAATTAACATAAAAAGTCAAACGGGCCAGTTTTTAAATAAATTCAAATATGATAATGTAGAGGTTATAAAATATGTTTTATCACTTTAATAACTTGGTGAACATTATTAGACCATGTCTAAACATGTTCAACCTGACAATTCTAAGTTTAGGCTCGGTTCGCAACCGAAAGTCGCAAAAGCTTGACTTTTGCTTTGACTTTCAGTTCTGACCCGAATTAGCTTAGTTCCTTTATGTATTAAGGTTCCTTTGTGACCATATTATGTAGTAGTATAACCCTCTGAGGTTATATTACATGGTCACCAAGTAATCTGAGTTATTTACTTGATTCCGTTATTATGCTTAAACTTGACAATTATGCCCTTTTTATTTAAAAATGAGATTTTAAATATAACTAAGCATGCAAATAATTTATATTCTGATATATTAACATGTTTAGCATATTTTAACAATTATAAACCGGTCATAAACTAAGCTTGCTTAATTAATCGAAATATAAGCTTTAAAAGGACTAAAATACCCTTTTTTCATATAAAATGAGTTTTTAGCATAATTAAACATAAAAACTCATTACCTACTGATATGATATCATATTTGGAATTATTTAGGATATTTAAACAAATAATTTTCTGAGTTTAACTTAGAGTTCTTGCAGGAAGTTAATAAATGACGATAATACCCTTTTCACACACAAATTGGGTTTTAAATAGAGTAAATTTCTGTTTTCGTCCCTGAGGTTTGTCAATTTTAACTAGTTTAGTCCAAAAATCTAATTTATAACAAATCCAACCCTGAAGTTTGCATTTCTTAACGCTTTTCGTCCCTAAGGGTGCTTTATCATTTAATTCTTAGGGATGAAAAGCGTTAAGAAATGCAAACCTTAGGGATGAAAAGCGTTAAGAAATACAAACCTTAGGGAAGGTTTTGTTATAAATTAGATTTTTGGACTAAACTAGTTAAAATGGACAAACCTCAGGGAAGAAAATAGAAGTTTACTCTTTTAAATATAATTAACATGCAAAAACCTTTGGTTACCGATATGTTTTGATAAATAAAAGATTTTGACCATTCAAAGTTGGTCATAGCCTCATAATTGACTAAACATCGAAATAATCATCATTTGTTGACTTTTACGCTAAATAGGTGCATAGTATGGTTTTGAACCATACTTAGCACCCAAGACTTATTAACTACTGAATTTATAAACCATTTTTAATATTTTACAGTAGGTATAAGATGTGAACTCAGAATCCCCATTAAGTCCTTAAAACCATGTGTGAAATGACCAAAATGCCCCTACGATGCATAGTTTGGGAATAAGACATAAACCACACATATGTATGATATCCTACTGTTATGATGACACAATAAAAATAATTTTACAGAGTATTTATGTCGCAACCCCCGACCCCTACCCCGGGAGTGGGCGGCCGCGAGGACAGTATCAGTGGTATCGGTGTTTATTAATTTGGCAGCGGAAAATAGATCAGGACCGTAGTTAGGAAATAGTTTATCAGAGTTGAACACCACACTTTTATAAATAATAAATACATGGTAAAAACCCAAGTTTCCATTACAAATATGTTTATAGGGATAAATCCCAATTTATTGAAAAATAAAACTTCTTTCTTGTTTAGGTAACTTTTATAGCCACTTTTCCAAGCTTTCAGTGCTCTCCAGCTGGCTTCTATTTGGCTATCACATTTTGTTACCTGAAACGCGTTTTAAAAGTTTTATCAGTAAGAAATACTGGCGAGTGTATCCCAGTTAAATCAAAACAAGATTTTATATCTTTACAGTATTGAGAGTGATTACAATGTTTTTATCTACCCAATTACCACCCATGGTACTGTCAATCCTTACTTGTGGCCATGCTACTACTCACAGTGTAGTAACAAATAATGTATACAAAACCTCAACATACCGACAGTAATTGTAGAATACATAGACTCAATCACTGCTAAATATACTTTAAAACAATTGAGGTTTTGTAAAAACAGTTTACAAAAAGTGAATGTACTCACATTGCTATTTTAGATACTACTACTGCTTTCTGTTGAATTCCTGGTTATAATCTACTAAAATAAACAATGCACACGTATTAGTAAGATAACCCAATTTACATTAGCTATACCCCCCGAGACATAACTCCAACGACTGAGTCAGGCAGAACCTTAACATGCATTACGGAGCTCTAGATCAATCAGGCAGAGTAACTAATACGTAACCGGGGGTTATAATACTTACAACGAGGCAGAGCTTCGCTTTTTAAGGGTATAATACCCGAGAGTTTTAGCTTTAGAGATTTGGAGAGAATAGGAAATTTTTGAACGATTTGAATCCGAGGCCAGAGGCCCCCTTTTATAGTGCTGATCGGACAGCGGGCCACAGCCCGCGACCCAGTTTGCTTCGGACTTCGTGGCCCGCGAGCGACATAGGGTAGGCTCTAGCCTTAATGAATCAATGGTGTAGGTTCAACGCGTAACTAGCTACGTGGCACACGGAGGTCCGACCTGGTGTCACTTGCTCGTGGCCCACGACGGACACACCTATGGGTGTCGCGCCCCGCGAGAGACCATTTTTATTTGTTTTATTTGATTTTTGTTAATATAAAGGTGTTTCAGGCCAGTTTTTCGTATACAGGGTGTATTTTAAGACGTATAGGTGTGTTTTAAGGATTTTAGGAGAGTTATTATAATTTACGACCAGAACTTCAGATCTCATTGAAATCCCTTTTATAAATCTTTAAAATGACCAAAATGCCCTTATGAGGCTAAATTCGGTTATAAAACTCTTATGGGCATACTTACTGATATCCTACTGATATCATGACATATTTTAAGCATAATAACTTATGGAACTAGTATATGACTCATCCGGTTACCCGTTTATGCTTATACGCGTTCTGTTTGGTTTATGTAACTAGTTTGCATAAATTAACTGAAACGGGTTTAACCTTATCATTTGAACTTCAAATCCAGAATGTATTTAGTTTACCCATATAATACAAGTCTCCATACTTATTAGGTCTAAATTACATTCCATTCTGGTCGTCGCTTAATCTAGTGTTTCATACCGTAAATCCTTCTTTAAACTAACTGGTCTAAGTCTACGACTTAAATAAGACCCATTAGTAATTCTAATAGGTTAATAAAACCTTCATTCCAGACTAGGGAGTCCCGGTAAAAACTACCTTCACAAGTCTAAGTACATTATACGGCTGAGTAGATAAATCTTGCATTTAGAAACTCATGTATATACTTTTAACTTATTTTCCCTTATACGGGATTGGGATACGGTAAAATATTACCGCTTGGTCAGGTATGGGATCGGTTGGTCGGATTGTGATTAATAAATCCGCATAACCCGTTTTAATCCTTTTTGTTTGATTACATAAGCATTGGGGGTTAATACGACCGTGTCCTGGATATCCTCGGCTCATTTAATTGCAAATGGCCACGACTTAAGCACGGGGTGTAGGCACGGGGTGTCGGTTAATCATGTCTCGGCTTCTATACTGGGCTCTAAATGTATGACAAACATGTAAAGCTGTATACAAGATTATAAATATAATTGTCCCAAGTTATAAAAGATTTTTGTGCTTTGTGCATCTAAACCAATTTTCATAAACACTTTTAAAAAAGAGCCGGTTAATTGTATTTACCAGTGTAAACTGATGTATTTTCAAAAGACTAAGTGATAGGTACTACACGTAATAGGCTGGGAGCTTCTGGGCGTTAAGTAGAGGATCTTGCAAGTCCGTAATGCCTTAAGTCTGTTGAACTTTGTTTTGTATTATATTTAGATCCGCCTGTGGATCATTTCTTTACAACCGTCTGTATATTCTTTTATTCGTACTTTGAACAATTGGTTTGTAATAGTAATTTACCTTCCAAGCCTTCCGCTGTGCTATAATTGCGTTTAATTGACTATAATGATATCAACTACGTTACGATACTCCCCACCGAGCCCACCGCTTTGTTGTTAAAATATCGGGGTGTGACAAAACTCTTCCAGAGGTGGTGGGTTTGAAGGTCAAGGATGGTAGACTGCCGCAGGTAGAAGGTTTGTGAGATGAGGCGGAGGGATCGCTTAGGCCTTGGTGCCGGTGGAGGGTATACTATTGCCGGTGGAGGGTTTGACAGAGCAACATTAGAACGTCGATGAGACGATCATCTAAGATTCGACGGTCCGGTCACTTGAAGTCAGTGGCGGAGCTTGATCAAAAGTTTTTGGAGGGGCGGAAAGTCAGAGGACCCAATTTATATATTGTTCAAATATTTAGGCAAAATGATTGGGGGCGATCCTATATAATTTTAAAATTTTCGGACGAAATCGGATATTTTACACTTCTAACCGAAACATTGGGGGAGACGGGTGCACCCCCCGGTTCCCAATAAGCTCCTTCCCTGCTTGAAGTATAACCACCACCATTATCTTCGAATAGTATGGTATTTGCATTGATTTGTAAAGTGAAAGGTGAAAATGTGGGATTTAAAACAAAATGTTGTATTTATCAGTACTCAAAAAATAGTTTTTTCAAACTAGTTGTTGGAAAAGAGTCATTGGAACAGTAAACATTTGAAAAAAACTAGTCGTTGGAAGAGTAAACAATTGAAGAAAATAACTGTTAGAACAATAACTGTTGTGGGTCGAATTTTAAGTCCAGTATCCTGAGCTTTAATTAGGGATCTTGGATCCTTAATAGGTTTAGTATCCTGAGTCTATTTGGGATATATTTACTAATTTATTTCATGCATTCCTTTGTTCAATATTTGAAGGAATGGTCATAAGACTAAATCACAACTTGAAGACTTTCATCTACTGTTTTAAAAGCACGTGAAAGAATGTTGATAGAGTCTATAACTATCACAAGAAAAGACCAAGTATATCTCGGGAATTCCAGATAGTTAGTTTGTTGTTATCTTGTATTTAAAATGATTAATGTATCGATAGGGGACACACAACACTCACTAAAAAACAATTGTAACACTTAGAATTTAATCCACTTCAGCTCATTGTATTTTTTTCATTGAGTTAATAATAAGAACAACAGCAAACAACATTTAGTCAGCTCCCGGGGTTTTCTACCGGAGATCCTCAACGATCAAGGGCTTTCCTCAGTAAAATCCTGAGTGTCTCATTGCATTTTTCTTATACACTCTCTACATTATCTCGAAAAGCACACTACCTTACTACTAAATTTGATTAATAATTAAATTGTTTCGGTAATTTTTGCCAAAACAATTTGGCGCCCACCGTGGGGCAAGTGGTGTTTTTATCATCAAATTTCAACTAAAATTCTTGCTCAATTGATTCCTTTCAAAACACTTTTTGAAAATGGCATCTCAATCTAAACCAAAATCCTCTTCAACCCTTTCTTTGACCTCTGGAGTCATCACCCTTCCTCCAAACTTCCAGAAAAAGACTGATGTTAAAACCAGAAAGACTACTTTTGTCAGTTTTGCTTATTCTGGATCTAGAACACATGCCGGAGGACCTGTTTTGATATCCAATGATGAAGTCTTCACCATGCTCATGCAAATGAAACAACAGCGAGAACAACAACAACAACAACAACAACAACAAAAGACTAACAATATGCTGATGAGAGAGATCGGTACCATCAAGGTAATTTCGAAGAGGCCGGTGGAAGACATTGTCACTCATTTGCAACCCAGGATCCTGAATTTTGACTCTTCAGGATCCTCAATAGATCACCGGGGATATTTTATCTCTATACAGACTCGAAATAACATGGCAGATCTGACCCAGTCTATCAAAGTTTCTGCAACGAGTGATCTCGGAATAACTCTGGGACTCTTATCACAAAATTTTGATTCTGGTAACAATTTCAATAGTCAAATTTTAAACACTAACAATATGGAATCAATATAGGATGCAGGGATTAGTCCAATAATGGCTAAGGAGTTAAAGAAGTTGAAAGACATGAGCTTGAGCTTACCATGAAGTTGAGTCAAGGCCATGTCCCTGAAACCTGGTGTGGTTCTCATCACAATAGCAATAGTATCCCATTTTTCAGGAAGTAACCTAAGAAACCTATTACTCAAAGTGGAATTGGAAAATTCTTGGTTTACCAATTTTGATTCACTTATCAAATAGGTGAATCTCTCAAATTGTTGTGTTAAGGTCTCCTACCTTAACATGACTGAAGGTCTCATACTGTTGGTTGAGAATTTCTCGGTTGTTTTCAATCACATCCTCCACCCCCCCCCCCCCGAACTGTTCTTTTAAATCATCCCACAATTCCTTTGCACTATTATAGTGGAATAGTCCAGTATAGATTTTGTTGGTAGAGCCATTGCAACAATACTGAATACTTTTTGCATCTAACTCAAAATTTTGAAAATCTTGCTCAGAATAATTTTCTGGTTTCTTTGGCTCATGAACACGAAGTCCGAATATAACGGACTTCCAACATCCAATGTTTTGTTGAGCTAGAACATGGGCCATCCGACGTTGCCAAATATTGTATTCTAATCTGACAAGCATCAGAGGCTTGATACTGAAACCGGTGTTGTGGGGATCGTGATTGTTTTAAGACACCCTTTTGATCTTTGTGAATACAGAGTATCATTTAAAAACTTTTATTTAATACTTTGACTGAATAATTCAATTCAACGAAAATTTGGTTATTAATTATGTGAGTTGATCTTTTGTATTAAATTGATTGTTAAATCAAATTTAATGTAACCAAGCTCTGATACCAATTGTTACGATCTGAGTTTCGATTTGGGCATGTTTTTGTGTGTGAAATAGTGAAGTGTTAATAAAATACGTGAAGTATAAATAGAAATAATATGAATGCAGCAAAATTAAACACAAACACATAGTTGGAAAGTTGTCATACAGTTTCTGATTATAATCTAAAGATTACAAAATTACAACTATGATTTGCACTCCCCTTCAACCTGATCACTCAATTTTGTTCATACAAAATGAATGTCAAGTGATGAAATAGATCTGAAAAGGACTGATCTATTAATGCTAACTACAAATATCTGTTGGCAATCAGGGCTGACATCACCCTGATAGCGACATCTAACATTCCTAACAGAAAAGATTCCTCAGTCTAACATCTGATGAACCCTGACAACTGTTTTAAGACACACAAACACTGATTTACAGACATTATTCTATTGGTAACATCTGTTCTTTAAACATATGTTTGTTGATACTAAACATCTGTTCAGGACCAAATAGATGTTAAGTCTTCTTCATCAGTGCTTTAACTTTCAACAGGGCTTTAACCTAACAGACTTTTATACTTTTTCAACAGAGCTTTTATAACTTCAAACAGATCTTTGAGTCATCAAACAAATCTTCTACTAGTGTTCAAGATTCACTATCTTTGGGAGGAGAAGAACTTCATAACTTATTTTATTCTTGATCAAAATAGCATATTTTGGATTTTGCAAACATCTGTTCTTTTACATGTCCAACATAACATATGAGTTGTTTCATAAAAAATGTTATTACACGTCTATTACGTTAAATAATAGATTATTCTTTTTTTTAAAATCCACTCGGCACTTTTAGATTATTTAGCTCAAAACACTCGAAAATATGTATATTACATGCCCTAAATCTTTTTTTGAAAAACGGTTTGTTACATAGGGTTTTCTTTAGCTTCTTCAACTCAAGAGAGTTTTCTTTTTATACGAAAAAAAAAATCTGTAATAAGCGTTGTTTTATGTTATACTCCTATTACATTATAAATAATTTACTTATTTTATAAAAAAAAATCCACTCAATGCTTTTTGGATTTTTTCGGCTCAAATCTCACGAGAATATGTATACTACATGCCTTAAGGGTTTTTTTTTTTTTTTATTTTTTTTTTATTTTTTTTTTTTATGAAAAAATACATTTTACATTGGGTTTCTTCGAGTTTCCTCAACTCAAAAGGGTTTTCTTTTTATACTTTCATTATAGATGTATATATATAGTAAGTAAACCTAACTAGTGGAATTCAATAACACACTATGGCGGGAATTTAATTGGGACACCGGTATTCGTTATAGCAACCGAAAAAAAAAACCCAAAAAGTAAATTAAAATTGTGATATTACTAAAAGGATATCGACACAATGTGGATTAGTCACGTTACATGTACGGTATTAAAACTCGTATAGCTTAAAGTTGTGATATATATAAAAGAATACAAAACCTAAAAAAAAGCTAATAATATATCATTTAAAAACAAAAAAAATAATATATCATTTCTAAATTAGAAGTGATTTAAAAAAAAACATAAAGATGTGGTTGTTACACTATGACCTGACCTGTTTGAATATAATACCTAGGAAGTGGAGCAAGAATTCTATTGTGGTAGCAAAAAACATCACATAATTCCAAAAAGACAAGCTAAAAGGAAATTGCTGTATAAGATACAATACAAAATAAAGGAAAGCTAAAACTATAACACATGTAAATTAGTTTTAAACTAGATTCGTTGACGTCGCGCGTTGCGGCAAAACGAAGCAAATGACAATGTAAAACAAACGTTATTTGAAATTGCAGCATGTTGTTTAGAAAGTCAAACTGTCAGAATCGGTTTAGTTTATCACCATACCGTTTTACGACACCAAATAAATACTCTATTTTGAATACAATTTAATTTAACAAAACTTATACCGGAATGTAGAGGGAAATAATTAAACACAACTCGTATCTAAGTTTTTAGAAAAAAATTAACAAACGTAAATTATTAGATAAATTTAAAATTAATTGATAACGGAAATATGATTAAAAAATGAATTACTAAAAGCAAAAAAAATAAAAGAAAAAAGAAATATAGTTTTAAAAAAGTAAAATAAAACAAAACGTATGTTAAAACTTAAAAGATCATTGTTTATGGTCTTAGAAAATATTAGCGAACATAAGTTATTAAAGAAATATCAAACTAATCGAAAACGGAAATATGATTTAAGGAGAAAAAATAAATAATAAATGAAAAAGAAAATATGGTTTTACAAACGTAAAATACTAATATAAAAATATTATAAACATAAAAGTGAATATACTATTATAATTATAAATAATAGAATATTAAAAAGCTATATATTATTATAAAAATAAAGTTACTATGAAAAAATAAATTAAAAAAATAAATAATAAATAGAAAGAAAATATGGTTTTGCAAAAGTAAAATAATAATATAAATATATATTTTAAATTAAAAGTGAATATACTATTATAATATTAAATAATAGAATAATAAAAAGCTATATATTATTATAAAAATAAAGTTACTATTCATGAGCCTTCGTCAACATAATATAATATAATATAATATAATATAATATAATATAATATAATATAATATAACGGCTTCTCTACTTTTGCCAGCTAATAAATGGCCATTTATATCCATCTAGCTTTTTTTAAAGATAACGCGAACTTTTATATTACCAACCGAAGTTGAGCCTATATCAAGCTGCTACCGACCTGGATACAATTTACATTTACTATAGCAGAAAGAAAAAATATATTTACCAAAACTTTTACATTTGTATGTTGAAACTACGCCTCTCCTCCCATGTTATGTTTTTAAACTTTGCCCGATACACCACACAATCGTACACCATTTCTTTGATTACTTCCACTAATCTCTGTTTGTTTACATTTCCACCTTCGAATCTTTTTCTGTTTCTAGCTTTCCATATAATCTACATAGTCAAATGTAAATTGCGTGAATAATATACTTCCTATTCTTTGAAACATTCATCTCGTTGACACTTTGCAGCTTCTCTTCAACTGTAGGTTATGATTGTCCCCACGGCACATTCATCTAATTGTGCAGCTGCTGCCAAACTTCCACTGCAACTTTGCAATTCAGAAGAATGTGGTCCGCTGACTTAGCATCGTGCTGATGCGTGTGTAGCGTTATATAATTTTATGTATATTTTAGCCCTTTTTACACTTTAGTCAAGTTTTAAATTTATAAAACACGATATTTTACTAACACTTAACACACATATGGGCAAGTGCAATCATCGTGAGCGTAGTATAGCGTTGGTAAGATACCGAGGTCGTCCAAGGACACAAGTGCTTTTAGTACCGGTTTATCATCAACGTCTAATCAAATCAAAATTTTAGAAAAGGGTTTAAACATGAAAATAAAAACTAAAAAAATGCTGAAAATAAAAATTAAAAATAAAAACAGATAGACAAGATGAATCACTTGGATCCGACTCGCCTTTAGTGTAACCTTTGATTATTTCCGCATTTTTGCACTTTTTAAGAGATTATCTTAGTTATAGTAGTAGGTCCCTCTTTTGAAGGTGACGTTACCCTCAACCCAGTAGTTTGAGTTAGCAAGGATACAATCCTAAAGGGTTGGATTATTGAAAGATAATTAATTAAGTTATTAATGCGTAATGTGGTAGGCCCCTCTTTTGAAGATGACGTTACCCTCGGCAAAGTAGTTTGAGTCAGCAGGGATACAATCCTAAGTAGCCGGGTTAATGTTTTAATAGTAATTTACATATGAGGGGATCAAGAAATTCGAACCCCCGCCATCCAATACTAGTGGGTATTGAAGGAGGTCCTACTAAGCTTGACCCAGGTCCTTGCGGGATCTATACACTAAACAAGGCAAGACGCTTACCAAACCATTCCCTTAACCCCCGACCAGGTAGCCGACATATCTCTATATAGACCGTGGAGATATGAATGGTGTAAATCTTTTATTTTATATAGACAGTAAAATAACGCCAAGACACCACAGACAAATGATAAGGAAGTTTCACCTTCAACATAAGAAACTAGTTATTAAAGTCATTAATATATAACCAAATAAAAAGTGCAAAAAAATTAAAAATAAAAAGTATTACACTAAATGCTTGTCTTCACCAAGTGATGTAAGAGACTTAGGCAAACATGGCCTTTGATTGTCAAGAACTCTTACTATCAATCTTGGATCCCGAGACTACTACACACACTCTATGATGGATGATGGTGGTGGATATGGGTTGTGATGGTGGGTGGGTGAAGTGTGAGAGAGGTGGTTTGCCAAAGGATGCCTTTGAAATGAACCAAGCACCTCTATTTATAGCCTGCACAGAAGCCCGGACACGGCCCCGTGTCCATCCATCTTCTCTTTCTTCATTAAATGCAGTTTGTCTGCATTAGTTGACCACGCCCCCGTGTCTGCTGGGCACGACCCCGTGTGCAGAAGCGTATCTGTACTATCAAGATTTGCTTGGATTCTGCGAATCTTAGCGTTGACCACGGCCCCGTGTCCGTTGGGCACGCCCCCGTGTTGGGAAATAGAAGCTTCTACAACTTTGTCTATTCTGCAAACACTTGGGCACGCCCCGTGTTCAATGAGCACGTGGCGTGTTCAGCCTTCTGATCTCTTGTTTTTGCTTGGGAAGATGCTGTCGAGGGGTCGGGCATGCCACGTTTATTCCTTTTCTTGTATTATTGTTAGATTTGGCTGCATTTTTGCTTCTTTTGTTCATTTAAGCTCATTTAACCCTGAAAATACAAAAGGAAGACAAAAACACACTTTTTTCCAACATTAGTACTAAAAAAGGGTTAGTTTTATGCCTCATTTGATGTAATTTATATGTTACATTTTACACAAATCAGTGCTCACACATAACACACCTGTCATTTGGTACATCGATACCCCTTGATCCCAAAGCATCTGTCGTAGGAATCCGTCATGCCACCGCTCTCCATACGAATAATTATTTTGTTCCAAATAATTATTTTGTTGGTATTCTAAATCAATCTTGAAATATATATTTATTTTAACAAATGTAATATGTTTTATTATATCGAACTTGAAGATCTTATATATTTGTTTTTAGAGAAAAATATATATAATATCTTTCTAGTTGGGATCGCACAACTTCGTCATATTTTTACTATTAGATATAAATACGGATTGTATAATCTATACTTCTATATTTTAGTCATTTAAATCGTTTTACCATTTAAACAAGAAAATCCCAAAATCATGTGAACCTAGAAATCATCATCTCATCGTATTCGTTTATTTGCTCGTTTGGTACCTTGTTTATTGATATTTTTTTAGGTGATTGTTGTTTTAAATATTATCTGTTTCTTTCTTGCGATAATTCTCGTGGATCAATTCTTCGCAACCAGTGAGTAGATCTATTTTTTCCCCTTTTGGTCATTAAATATTTTTGGGGTGTGTCATGTGTCATTGTTACTATTGTTTTCTAATTGAATAAAGAACATGCAAAATCTATGTGTCGCTATGTGTTTCGTGATCATGTTTCTATTGTTTCAATGTTGTTGTATATACGTGTATCTATGTGCTTACTCGCTTTATGTCACGGGTTTCGCGTGGATCCACCTGGCGGACTGGTTCCCCATGACTATGGGTCGAACTCGACATCGCCATCATTGTTTCGCATATTTACTTTTTTTTTAAAGGCTAAAAGCAACCGGTTTAAATCAAATTTTTGAGCCTACAAAAAAAAGTAAAACCACACTATACGCATTGATGGTATCATCAAGTAGTTTAACCCCCATTAATTTAGGGGTATCAAAAAAAAAAAAAAAATACCGGTCAATGTAGTAGCAACAGGGACGCTGGGAGTCTGGGATGATCACAATTATGTGACGTTCTGTTTCTTACGCTGCCGCCCATACACAAAACAAGAAGATATTTATCGTTTTGGGGCTTGCGATATGTTTATCAATTGGGTCTCTTTCAATTATATTATACTTATTTGGGTTTACTCTACCTAATTATTATTGTATAAATTTGGTGTTGTAAAAGGTTTGGGCTTAGAAGAGTTTGGAATTTTAATAAATTAAAGTAATTTGTTTTTTAGGGGTATCCCCGTATTTGTTAGGGATATCCTTTATATAAAACTAAAAAAATTAAACAAAAAGTTACATTACGAATACGGGGTTGAGCCCTAGCCCATGATACCCCTCCTTATACTATACCTCCACCACTGGTCCGACCGTTGGATTAACGTAAAACTAAACGAGCTGACCAAAAGAGTTAGAAAGATACATGAAAAACAGGCTGAGCTCCAAGTTGTCATAGATGCACTTTATATGCGTCACGTTCCTAACAATTTTAATAAAAAATTAATAGCACTATGTATTTTACTAGTTATTATTATTGTTTAACTTTTACAATCGGTTGTTCTTTAAACATTAATCATGGGCAACCACCTCTACTCACGTCATCCTCGTTCAGTCTCTCCAATTCATTTACTCTTCCCAAATTTCTTGCCATGGTCATCCGTGGCCAAGAACAAAACACTCATCTTTTCTAAGATTATAGACTCGTGAATTATATCAACACCATAAAATACATGGAAGCCACCAGACATCCGTTGCAAGCGGTCTTAGATTTGCGCTTTCTCTATGTTAAAAACATTTCTATTTTTTTTAATGCAAAAACAATCGGTATATCAATCTAATTTAGGAAATGTAAATTAAAAAAGACTAATCAGTATCCTCTTAAAAGAAAGTTAAAAATTAGTTATATATTTTATGAAAAGATGGACCACAAGACCAAGTTATTAGCAATGACTACAAGGGTTGGTAATGGACTAATGGGCCCCTAAAAAACAATGAAAGACATATAGCATACCAGCTCAACATTGATACATACGACAAACTCCATGCAGTCACCCTTACCCTTATATATAACTCCATATATAACCTTCCAACCCTCTGCATATTCTTCCAACAATCATCTCATTCTTTCTCTAAAACTTTCATGGCGGCTGAAAAACTGGAAGATTACTCGGTCACAATACCTTTACTGCTCAACCACGAAAACCAAACAAAGGCGGCTGAGCAGGATGTAACCACCACAGCCGCCGCCACAACGACTGTCACCACAGGCACTTCTTCATTCTTCAACACATGTTTCAATGGTCTCAATGCTCTATCAGGTTGCTATCATTTTTTCTTGTGTATTCTATTATTGATTTTGTTTGTTAGACAGTCGTCATCATCATCGTACTCAGTAAATCCTACTCAGTAAATCCCACCAATAGCAAAGCTAAGGTAGAGTTTGAGTAGGGTAAGACAGTAAGAGTAAGAGTGATTAATTAGGAAGTAATACTTGTAGTTGGGAAATTAATTGGTAATGCTTTAGTTTTGGTAAAACTGATGATAATATGATTTTGATTTAATGGCTATTTAAAGATAGGTTTATAGAGTGGGTATGGAGTTTGGTAGAAAATGTCTATTTTCATGATTTTCTATGAAACAAATTGATAAAGTAGAATGACTAAGCAGGTAATATGCATCCAACCAGCAATTGCAAATTTCATTTTGACTACTACCTCCTTTAAGATGTTTTGTCCATAGTCACTGGATTCGCTGCCACCCCGCGTTCCGCGAATCAGATCTTACGTACCAGAATCGAATCGGGTACAAAAGCGACCCAAACGCCATGGGTTCCCGATCCGATCGGGAAACTAGGGCGTATCCGCTTTTCAACAAATTCGACCCTAATAACTAAAAATCGTGTATCCGATTGATTAATTTGTTGTTTCGGAAACGAAAAGGCAGATTCAAACCTAAAATTGGACTTTGACAATGAATTGAAACATCGTTTATGAGTTATGAATGGGGTGAAGAATTAGCCTTTGTAGGTTTAAATTAGTTTATATTATTTTATTATTTAACCCCTCTATTTTTTACTAGTATACATTTGTTCTCTAAACTTGAAAATTTTTACATAAAAAAAGTGTAAAATTAGTTTGTATTTGATACGATGCACCATATTATATGGTACACCGTACCACGTACCGAATTGATGTTCCAAATGAACCTACCTCCTTCGTACTGGATTTTAGAAATGCATGAACCCTGTACCAATTTTCGTCCGCGATCCGTGAGACTATGGAGTAAAACAAATGCTTTTATTAGAGTTTTCCTTAAAAGCGTAACTTGAAGTATGTTAGAAATATATTTTACCCTCAAAATTATTGATGGTTTTTGTTTCTTAGGTGTTGGGATTTTATCAGTTCCATATGCATTGGCATCAGGAGGGTGGCTAAGCTTGCTACTGCTTTTCACAATAGCCATCTCAACGTTCTACACAGGAATACTTATTAAAAGATGTATGGATACCGATCCAACGATAAGAAGTTATCCGGACATTGGAGATAGAGCGTTTGGTAAAACTGGAAGGATCATAGTGTTAGTCACCATGAACATAGAGCTTTATTTAGTTGCTACAGGTTTCTTGATCCTAGAGGGTGATAATCTAAGTAACTTATTACCAGATATAGACATTGATCTTTATGGGATTCATGTTGGTAGCAAGAAAAGCTTTGTTATCATTGTTGCTGCCATTATACTCCCCACAATTTGGCTGAATAACATGAGCATTCTTTCGTATATATCAGCAAGTGGTGTCCTAGCGTCTTTGATCATCTTAGGCTCGATCATGTGGGTTGGTGAGTTTGATGGCGTCGGGTTTCAGGAAAAGGGTAGAACGGTAAATTGGAACGGGATGCCTTCGGCTGTGAGTTTGTATGCCTTCTGCTATTGTGCTCATCCGGTTTTCCCTACTTTGTATACTTCCATGAAAAACCAACAACAATTCTCAAAGGTACTAGCAAACATCTAAACTCTTGTACAATTGTCCCATCCTTCCATTTTTTTCTTATTCATAAAGGTACTAGAAAAATTAAGGTTAGAATATAAATAAATATTATCACCCCTTTCCTCCATCAATGTTTCTTGCACTCTAATGCAGAAATAAATCATTCTACTACTCTATCATAGAGTCCAAGATTCTTATCTTGCTATAGCTATAACTTTCTTTTATGGGTTCTAAAATGCAGGTGCTGCTAGTGTGTTTTGTTTTCTGCACAATTACTTACTCGTCTATGGCAGTCGTTGGTTACCTCATGTTTGGTTCAGAGGTAGAGTCACAGATTACCTTAAACCTTCCTACCGACAAAATAAGCTCAAGAGTGGCTATATGCACCACTTTGGTGAACCCAATAGCTAAATATGCACTGATGGTGACACCAATTGTCCACACAATTGAGGAAACATTTTTATCTTTTTACAATACTAGAAAGTTTAGCCTCTTGATCAGAACAGCACTCGTAATAAGCACAGTAGTCGTAGCTTTGGCACTCCCTTTGTTTGGGTATTTGATGTCACTTGTGGGAGCGTTTTTAAGCGTCACAGCCTCGGTCATATTGCCATCCTTATGCTACTTGAAGATTTCAGGCACTTATAGGAGATTTGGACTTGAGTTGGTACTTATTGGATTCATTGTGTTCATCGGGTTTGTCGCCGCAATTGTAGGTACTTACACGTCGTTGGAAGATATAGCGAGGAATATATAAAGCTAAGAGTTACTATTTGTGAAACTGAAGAATGCTATTAGCGTATATAATACATCAGAGTATTAATAGTTAGACTTCAGCTTGAGGTTTGTAGGGTGTGTGTAATACAGTCCATTCATTACCAAACGCTGGTAGCAATTGCTGATGGGTTAGTAGTGAAATAATTTACCAGGAATAAAACTTATGCGGCACCTTTTATAAGGTACAGGTAAAGAGCATAACAGGCAGAATTATTTTTCTCCAAGAGTGACCAAATTCTGGATGAAAAATTATTTTTCTAAATCATTGTAACCACTACTAATCAGGAATTTGCAATTTTGTTTTGACTGTTGTGTAAAATCATTAGAATAATAAATTGGACTGTTTTAGTTATCAATATGGGATATGTTTGATAATTTTTTTATTTTATTCTAATATATTAAAAGAGTAAAAAGGGCCCTTGTGAATATGAAGTAATCATAAGGCTACTCGGTATGGGGGTCATCCCCGCTCCGTCTTGCTTCGGCGACGGACCCAACACCGTGCCTCCTCCCCCCGCGTCCCGTCTTCGGCGTCGACTTCCAGCCGTTTGCGACGATCCAAAATGAGTGGGGCCCAACCAAAAAGTAACCGTTTAAAAAAAATTAATTTCTAATTAAAATTAACGGTAATAATTCAAAATATACCCCAATTCACTTCCATTTTTATAAATACTCACCTCTTTAACCACTTTTTTCACAACTTTTCACCCACTACCACCCCATCTCTCTCACATTTTATAAACCACTCTTCCCCTTTTATAAAAACTCATCATATTTTATACCATTTTTTACCCGCTACCACCCCATCTCTCGCTCAAAAATTATCATGACTTCACCCATTTCTTCCATTTCTTCAATTTCTTCTATGTCTTCATCGTCTTCGTCTGCGTGGTATTCATCATCTTCGGAAGAGGATGATATTATGCACAACATGATTATAAACGCGGCTCAGGTCTTCATGGCGGCTGATGAAGGGTCGTCCCAACGGCTAACTAGACGAGCAAAATATAACCGAGACCAAGAAGGTATTTTACTTTTTTTTTTCCTTATGTTTTATATAGATTTGAAAATGTATTTTATAATTAATTTCATTTATGTTTCGTTTTAAATTTATAGCCGGCCACGCTAAACTACTAGCCGATTATTTTGCCGACGAACCCGTGTACCCAGCCGAGATTTTCCGACGTCGGTTCCGCATGAGTCGTCCACTGTTTTTACGTATTGCAGGCGACATGGCCCAGTCTGATCCGTTTTTTACATTGCGGAACGACGCTAGGGGGCAAAGGGGTTTCAGTAATTTACAAAAATGCACGTCGGCCATTCGCCAACTTGCGTACGGTTACGCACCCGATGCATTAGACGAGTATATTAGGATGTCTGAAAGAACCGCACGTCGATGTTTGCACAAGTTTTGCGAATGGGTTGTCAAATTGTATAGCAAGCGATACCTGCGGAAACCGAACGCAAACGACGTTCAAAAATTATATCAAGCACACGAACAGAGACATGGTTTCCCAGGAATGCTCGGGAGCATTGATTGCATGCACTGGCCGTGGCAGAACTGCCCAGTCCAATGGCAAGGTCAGTATACTAGGGGAGATCATGGACATCCGACTATTATTCTAGAGGCGGTTGCGTCACAGGATCTCTGGATCTGGCATGCTTTTTTTGGTCTACCTGGTTCGCTCAATGACCTTAACATCATATACCAGTCACCGATATTTGAGGATGTAGTGGCGGGTACAGGTCCAGACACAAGCTTTACAGTTTCAGGGGTGGAATATAGGCGAGGTTACTACCTAGCCGATGGGATATACCCATAGTACTCGACAATCGTTAAAACTATTCCGCACCCGACAGACGACAAAAGAAAAAAGTTTGCGAAGCTTCAAGAGGGTGCGAGAAAAGATATTGAACGGGCTTTTGGTGTTCTACAAAAAAAATGGCACATCATTGAACATCCAGCACGTTTGCAAACACCAAAGAGGTTACGACACATTATGTACGCTTGTATCATCCTTCATAACATGGTCATTGAAGACGAAGGTAGAGCGATATGCGAGTACGACGAAGACGCGTCAACTGGAAATTCTGTTCCAGTTAGTGCGGAACAACAAGATTTGAACATGTTCGCTCTACGTAACGAGTACACACATCATAACCTACAAGCGGACTTGGTGGAGTACATTTGGAACAACGCTCAAAACGAACCCGGCCACGACATGGAAGACGAAGACTAGTTGCTTCTTTTAATATATTAGGATATTTTTAAGTTTATTTTTTTTTAAGTTTATGTTTTTTAAAAAAAAAAATTTAAGTTTATGTAATGTTTTTTAATATTAATGAAAATATTTTGTTACTTTATTTGTTAAATGTTAAAAAAAAGTTGAAGATTAAAAAAAATAAAAAAAACATAAAAGTGGTGGAGGATGATGACTAGGACCATCTTACCATGCCCTCTAGTTTTGGAGGATGGACCATCCTTGTGAGGATGATGACGTGGCGCCTACGTGGCGGATCATCCTCCAAGGATGGTCCATCACCATACCGAGTAGCCTAATCATAAGACTAGTGGGAGCTACCCGCGTTGCGGCGATGCAGTATTGAACATCGAATCGCAGATGAAGAGCACGTGACGAGGATATATTTTAAAATCACCAAAACATGAATAACTACATTGTTGTAAAAACTATGCATTAAGAAATACAAAATCGAACTTTAGAAAATCGTCTAATCAAAAAATTAAAACGTGTAAAACCATAAAAAGAAGATCAAAAGATAAAAAAGAAAAAAAAATACAAAAACTTTGATGACTTGTTCGGACAAAATTATATTAAGACAGATAAAATAAGCACATGGCAACTACACACCCGAAACTATATAAAAATTGTAAGTTAAAAGTTATGAGAAAAAACCAAAACTTGCTCAAAAGTAATTATAAAAATAACGAATTTTGTAGGTTCCAAAGCTGGTGTTGTTTAAAGGATATGCTTCGTTCGTCACGCTAAAAAAATCTAATATATTTAACCCGTTTGATTTTGAACAAACATTTAGTGAAATATAGATGAAGTTAAACACGTCATAATGGTACAAATGGGGACACTATATATAACAAAAAACCTAAATTGTGAGTCAACTTTGTTGGAACGTTTGAGACCATTCATACCAGGTATACAAAAACCGGGGGCTTTTGTGTAATTAAGGGATAGTTACAAGTCAAGGGACTTGTTGTGTAATAGTTTAATAGTTGTTTATGTGTTTTGAGACGGTGTACTTAGCTAGATGCGCTGACTTTATAAACTCACCGGCACGTCAGTTCTTGCTACCTATTCATAGGTGAACCGAAGACTATTTTCGGGACTGAAACCGTGTGCGTATCTTATAGTGTGTGTGTGTAATTAGGAGCTTAACAAGTGTATTTCCAGGAACGTTATTGATTAATATCACTAAGGAATGTTATCTTTTATGGATTCGTGTGTATTTATCCGATTTTTATCTATAATCAATAGGTGTTTAGGTTTGTGTTCGATCACTACCACTACCACTTTAGATCTAGGATTTGGGACATACAATTTGGTATCAGTGCCTTAGTTCTCTTGATCGATTTTGTTTTATTTCAAAATTTCGAAGTTTTTGGGTCCTTACAAGTTTTAAAATTTTCTTCAAATCTAATTTGAAATTTTCTTCCATAATTATCACTCTTTCCACATTGTGCTTCCACATCCCTATCAACTTTCTCCAACACACTCTTTGCTTTTTCAGCACTATCCAGCCATCCATCATTTACTTTTGGAAGTCCCTTTGTTCACTTCCTGTTGCCCCCTTTGTCCACATTCATTTCTACTCCTAACTCTTCCATACGTACCCCTTGCATTAATGTTTCATATTCAAATAATGGGTGGAAGGGGGCATCCTTAGCTGACAATTCAAGGGCTTCAAGTTACACATGTTACTTTTTTAGTTCACGAAGTATACAATTAATATTTTCCAATATAAAATAGCCATCCTATTTTGTACTACACACATACCAATTTGACTCTTCACATCAGGTTCTCTGGTGTTTCTCGTAAACACTCCATATGTCTCTTTGCCATCACTTCCTATACCATCCAATACGTCCTCTTGCACATGCACAATATCATGTTTTAGCCCCCATCTTCTGTTGGGATTCAAGAACATTTGCAGCGGAAGTAATTGATTAATTGAATCGGTATTCATGGTTAACAGAAAATGATATGCAGAAACAGTAAGGATCAAAGGGTATTCGAATAGAATGAGAGGACAATTCTAAGGAACAGAACTTCTCTTGATGTCGGAACATGTTGCCGGATATCATACATATATACATAGGTTTTGGCGGGAATAACTGCCTATAATAGTTTTAAATTATACCAGCTTATCACCACCATATATGCTGACATACATATCGAACATATATAAGTTATAACACTAATACATACATGATAGCATAATTAAGTTTAATGATATGTCTAACACAACCCCCTAAACTAGATTATGCTTTGCAGCATACATCAAGACACTCCGGTTAGCTTCATCAACGGCCTTCCTTGCTTGATTGAAGTCGAACCTGCGTCGTTTCTTCTGTATTTTCATCACACCTTCCCAGTCATTTCCAGCGAATAGGGCATAGTGTTGGTAAGCTTCTTCATCTCGTACATCACCGTCACTCATCCTCCTTTCATGGCTGATTTCCGATGGACCTGCATTGCTTTCAGTCACTTGTTTATCGATCACCCTTTCCTGCACTCCTTTGAATTTATAGTAGTAAACCAAAACATCTAGGTACATTGCATAAATAATGTGACAACCTGAGATTCCAAGTCCCTTCATTTACGTATCTTCTGTGTGACAATTCTGTTTTGTTATATTGTTTTGTGATTATATGATGTGCTATTGTTTGAAAAACTAGAGTGGTGATGATTAATGAATTGCTATGCTATTGTGAATGAACAAATTAAACTGTTTGCAAATTAAGACCTAACGAAACATTAGTGTTTCGCCATATATCTACTCAACGAAACATGGGGTTTCGCCGGAAGAGAGTTTCGCCTTATGGGCCTTCGGCCCAGATGAGGCCCAGTTGACTGTTCAAATATAAATACATGCACAAGGTTACTAAACACTCTTTAGCAAACCCTAACCCACTTTTGGTAGTGCGACGGCAGTTCTTTTCCTTGTAACCTCTTCCCTCTTGCGAAGTCTATTCCCTGTGATCAAACCGTTCGATCTTGTGGTTAATGCACCATCTTTATTATTAGATTGTTTGTTGCGTATTGTTTGATGATTGTTATGTATTGTCTGTGATTTATTGTGAATGGAAGGGTTGGTATTAGAAACCATAATCATATGTTGTGTTGATTAGGGCTTTAATATCTTAACGTTTAAGCCGATAGTTTGGAACATGTATGATACTGATTCGATGTCTTGTATTTAGTCATGCTTAGTGTTTGGTTGATGATTCTATTGTCATATGCATATGATTCTGTCTGTGCACACGATTACTGCATGATTGAGATCTGCAACATTAAGCGCGATGGTTGTTTTAGGGTTGTTTCGATTAGGTAATGTTTGCAATTGATCGTTTTATATGTTTAGGGATTGCTTGTTTGATCGGGTTCGGAACATGGGTGGTGTTTACGGGATTTTCGGTGAACAGTTAAGCCAATGTATGAACTGATAACATATTGACGAAACATCAAATGTTTCGTCATTCACATTGTTGACGAAACACCTGAGTTTCGCCATACACATTGTCGACGAAACACCTGAGTTTCGTCACAAGGAACCCTCGACGAAAGTTGATCTTTCGCCATAAGAAGTGTTTCGCCGTGTAAGTTAAGGAATGGAACAGTAGGTGTCTGTAATAATAAGGATGATAGATACTTGTGTGTATATACGATCCGTGTTACATATTAGTGATGATATGCATGCTACTTGTTGCACTGTAACTCTGTGATGAACACAATCTGTGAAAAACGTGTGATTTGGATAACTATGAGACTGATAAGTATTGTTAACCACGGTAGGGTTGGTTGATTAACTTTGATAACGGGTAACTTAACAAACCGAGCAAACCAAGGTGAGTTCACAGCTCTTTTTCCAAGCATGCATCCCGGGGAGGGATATCAGGTAACGTTCCGGGGAGGAATGTCAGTTTATCGGGATGTTGGTTATTACACTCATTTCTATCATTTAAGACCCCTTACATCTACCGATTAGTTGTCGGGGAGGCAACGAGGTTATTATTTGATAGCGCTATTAGGTTTGGCACCCTCACACTGTATCGGGGAGGACGAGCGTGAACTAATTACCTTAACCACTTGACCAATGCTTTGATAGAGGCATTGGGGTTGGGCAAATAAATCTTGTAGCCATCTACGGTAATCGAGTTAATAACAACATCAAATCAAATCATTGAACTGTTTTATACTCATATCTGGTAACTAAACGCGTTAACAAAACTTTAAACTCACCAGCGTCGTCTGACACACTTGTCTGCATGCTTGCAGGTCGTTAGATTTCTGATTATGGACTTGCTATCTGGGAGTGCTGAAGTGGTCATGGTTCGAGACTCTTGGATACTTGTTACATTGGTTGTGAACAATTGTTTTGAAACAGTTATTTAACAATTTACTATATGCTTCCCCTGAATGTTTAACTTTGGTTTAACTCATGACTTGGATATATTTTATGGAATGAATCGAATGTTTTATTTAAATATTTATTATTGGTTCATTGCGATTGGTGGCTTGGATCCTGGTACGTCACATGTCCCGCGGTGTTACCGCATATGGTATTTTGGGGGTGTGACAGTTTGGTATCAGAGCCACTGGTTATAGTGAATTAGGTTTTAAAAAGTTTTTATAAAACCAGACTATAACCGAACAACTTCGAAAATCGACCATGACACTCAACTCCAGATTGCAAGGTTCGTCTTCTGTTTACTTTATGCATTACTTGTTTAGTAGTCACACACTCACAGCTTGCATGAAACGATATACTAGATACAGTAGTGAATTGATAGTGTGACACTACTCTCCTACTTTTGTGATTCTTGAATCCTATAATGCCTTTCGTATTGAATGTAGGGGAAACTTCTAGCGCAAGTTAAGAGGCACCGAGATAAGCATGCAAATTGCCTTATTATTATGGGTGCACACATAATAACAACGTGAGGTGCATGTGAGTCCCAGTGAGGCTTAACGAGTGTGAGAAGGGTTCTGCCTTATTGTTTGGTGTAAACTATGTAGTGGTAGATAACAACGTGATATTTGACTCCTGCCTTATCTCGATCCTTAAAATTTGTTCCCTATCCTTATATAGCATCATGAGTGGACGAGGTCATGGACGTGGTCACATCGCAATGACCCAAGCTGAGATGACAAACTTAATCAACACACGTGTGGCTGAGGTTTTGGCAGCCTACCAAGCTGGTACAAAATGTGCCGAATACTCTTTAATCTTGTGTTGCGTACACAAATCTTACCCCTGTGTTGTATTTTCTTTCGTCCATTAGGTCAGCCAGTGCATCAGAACAATCCACATGCCTGCACATTCAAGACATTCATGGATTGTAAGCCATAGATGTTTAGTGGGACTGAAGGGGCTATGGGGTTACTGCGTTGGTTTGAGAAGGCTGAATCAGTGTTTGCTATGTGTAACTGTCCCCTGGGGGACCGGGTGAAGTATGCTACTGGCACCTTGGAGGATGGTGCCTTAACTTGGTGGAATGCTCAGGTGCAAATATTGGGCATCGAGATGGCTAACGCCACGACTTGGGATGATTTTAAGGAGTTAATGCGAGAAGAATACTGTCCTCGTGATTAGATTCAGAAGCTCGAGAACGAGTTCTATGATTTGAAGATGGAAGGATCCGAGATCGAGGCTTACACGAAACAATCTCATGAACTAGCAATTTTGTGCCCTAACCTGTCTCGACCTCCACATCGACGAATTGAGCTGTATCTCAAGGGCCTAGTACCAGCTTTAAAGGGGTATGCCACTGCTGCAAACCATAATAATCTGCCCCAGATCATCCTTTTGGCACATAAGATTACTGAACAAGAGGTCGAGCGTGGCTCATTGCCGCCTCGTAAATCTGCTACTACCATTGCTGCTACAGCTACCACACCTGCTAGTGATAACAAGCGGAAATGGAACGACGCTGACAAGGCAACCAGTGCCAGTCAATCTCAGAAAAGGCCCGACAACAGCAATAACCGTAGCTTCAGTCAGTTGTCCTCAGTTAACCAAGGCCAGAGCAGCAATCAGAATCAGGGCTCCTATGTTGGAAAGAAGCCACAGTGCAACAAGTGTGGTTATCATCATTATGGACAGTGTGTCCGCACTTGCCGTAGGTGCGAAAAGGCGGGACATGAGGCCAAAGACTGTAGAGCCCGCAGCCAAAACAGCAGCAGCAACAGCCAAATCAGCAGAATCAGCGACAGCAAAGGCAACAACCCCATCAGAACCAGGGCTTTAAGAAGGGGTGTTTCCAGTGTGGGGATGAGGGCCACATTAAGCGGGATTGCCCTCAGTTGAATCAGAATGTTAACGACAACAACAACCGCCAGAACAACAACAATAATGCTGGAAACAACAACAATAATGGCAACAATGGAGGCAATGGTGCTCGTGGAAGGGTGTTTACGATCGGTGCTAGTGATGCTAGGAACGACGGCAATGTCGTGACTGGTACATTTTCTATGAACAATCTTATTGCTTCTGTGTTATTTGATTCCGGTGCCGATTGGAGTTATGTGTCCCTAGAGTTTGGTCAACGATTAGGGTTAGCCCCAATGCCTTTAGAAGTTAAGCACATAGTAGAATTAGCTAATGGCAATACGATTGAAGCTTCGCATGTCTTATTTGGGTGTAAACTAGATCTTGTGGGTCAAGTGTTTGATATTGATCTCCTTCCTGTTACCCTCGATAGTTTTGATATAGTGGTTGGTATGGATTGGCTGTCTAAACACCAAGCTGAGATTCTGTGTAAGGGGAAGATTGTACATATTCCTCTCCTTGGTGGAGAGTCATTATCGGTTCAGGGGAATCGCAGTGGTGCGATGGTTGGTATCATCTCAGCTATGCAAGCGCAGAAATGTCTACGAAAGGGGTTTCCTGCTATTTTAATACTTGTTACTGATACTCCATCAGGGGAAAGAAAGATGGAGGATATGCCAGCTGTACGCGAATTTGCCGATGTGTTTCCTGAGGAACTTCCTGGTTTACCTCCTCACCGTCAAGTGGAATTTCAGATTGATCTTGCACCAGCAGCAGCAGCCCCGATAACTCGTGCTCCTTACCATTTAGCATCTGGAGAATTGCAGGAGTTGTCTAATCAACTGCAAGAGTTGCCGGATGGGGGCTTTATTTGACCCAGCTCTTCGCCTTGGAGAGCCCTAGTTTTGTTCGTAAAGAAGAAAGACGGGTCCTTTCGAATGTGTAATGATTATCGGGAACTCAACAAGGTGACTGTCAAGAACCGTTATCCATTGCCACGCATCGACGACTTGTTTGACCAGTTGCAAGGGTCAAGTTTTTATTCGAAGATCGACTTAAGATCGGGCTATCACCAGATGAGAGTCCGAGAGGAGGATGTTCCTAAAACGGATTTTCGAACGCGTTATGGGCACTATGAGTTTTTAGTTATGCCGTTTGGATTGACGAATGCGCCAGCGGTCTTCATGGATCTCATGAACCGTGTATGCAAACCGTATCTCGATGATTTCGTTATAGTATTCATCGACGACATTTTGATCTACTCGAAGAGCAAGGAAGATCACGAGCGGCACCTGCGTCTTATTTTGGAACTCCTGAGGAAGGAGCAACTCTATGCGAAGTTTTCTAAGTGTGACTTCTGGATTCGAGAGGTACACTTCCTTGGCCACATTATGAACGAATCAGGGATACACACGGATCCTGCAAAGATTGATGCTATCAAAAATTGGGCTACACCGAAGACTCCTTCTGAGGTGCGACAATTTATTGGGCTCGCTGGGTACTATCGTAGGTTTATTAAGGACTTTTCGAAGATCGCCCAACCTCTTACTTCATTGACACAGAAAGGCGTTGTATACTCATGGGGGACGAAACAAGAAGAGGCTTTCCAGTTGTTAAAACAGAAACTCTGCAGTGCATCGATCTTGTCTCTACCTGAAGGTACAGAAGACTTTGTAGTATACTGTGACGCTTCCATACAGGGTCTTGGTTGCGTGCTGATGCAACGCAACAATGTGATAGCCTACGCCTCTCGACAGTTGAAGGTTCACGAGAGGAATTATACGACACACGACTTGGAGTTGGGGGCCGTAGTATTTGCGCTCAAAATCTGGAGGCATTACCTGTACGGTACTAAATGCACTATTTATACCGACCACAGGAGCCTTCAGCATATTTTCGACCAGAAGGATTTGAATATGCGACAGCGTCGCTGGGTAGAACCCTTAAATGACTACGACTGTTCAATCAAGTACCATCCGGGTAAGGCTAACGTGGTAGCTGATGCTCTCAGTCGAAAGGAATCGAAACCCAAACGTGTTCGCGCCTTGCAGCTCACCATTCATTCTAATTTTCCTGACCAGATTCATTCTACACAAACCGAAGCGTTAAAAGAGGAAAACATTGAAGCAGAATACTTAAGGGGCACGAAAAAACGACCCGAGAAGAGATCAGATGGCATTTACTATTTTATGGAGCGGATATGGATTCCATTGTTTGGCAACCTTAGAGATCTTGTGATGGATGAAACGCACAAGTCTCGATACTCTGTTCACCCAGGTTCGGATAAGATGTATCAGGATCTCAAAGTCATGTATTGGTGGCCAAAGATGAAAGCTCACATCGCGACTTATGTGAGTAAATGTTTGACCTGCTCGAAAGTTAAATTGGAATATCAGAAACCGTCTGGATTGCTGCAACAAGCAGAAATACCCATGTGGAAGTGGGAGCAAATCACAATGGATTTCGTCACAGGTTTGCCGAGAACTCAAAACGGAAACGATACCATTTGGGTGATCGTTGATCGTCTCACGAAGTCAGCGCACTTTCTAGCAATCAAGGAAACAGATAAGTTATCACAATTAGCTGCGGTATACCTTAAGGAGGTGGTTTCTAGGCACTGGGTGCCAACTTCTATTATCTCTTACCGTGACCGGCGTTTCATTTCGGATTTGTGGCAGTCGATGCACAAATCATTTGGCTCGCGTCTCGACATGAGTACTGCTTATCACCCGCAGACGGATGGTCAAAGTGAGCGAACCATCCAAACACTTGAAGACATGTTGCGGGCATGTGTGATTGAGTTTGGAAAGGGTTGGGAGAAACACTTGCCTTTGATAGAGTTTTCTTACAACAATAGCTACCATACCAGTATTCAGGAAGCCCCATTCGAAGCATTGTATGGACGGAAATGTCGTTCACCTCTTTGTTGGGCTGAGGTGGGTGACAACCAGGTCACAGGCCCCAAACTTGTTCTTGAAACTTCTGAAAAGATTGTGCAGATCAGGAACCGTATGGCAGCAGCGCGAGACCGTCAGAAAAGCTACGCTGACAAGCGTAGGAAGCCTTTGGAATTCGCAGTTGGTGATCGTGTTATGTTAAAGGTCTCACCCTGGAAGAGTGTGGTGTGTTTTGGAAAACGCGGCAAGCTTAACCCTCGTTATGTTGGGCCATTTAAAATTCTGGAGCGATTTGGTAAAGTGGCCTACAAGTTGGAGTTACCTACTGAGTTAGGTAACGTCCATGATGTGTTCCATGTGTCGCAATTAAAGAAGTGTTTGTCTAATGAAACACTGGTCGTACCGTTTCAAGAGCTTAAGATTGATGAAAAGTTGCAGTTTTTTGAAGAACCCATAGAAATGATGGACCGGGAGGTCAAGGTCCGTAAGCACAGCCGTATTTCGATTGTAAGAGTTCGTTGGAACTCAAGACGTGGACCGAAGTTCACGTGGGAACGTGAGGATCAGATGAAGCTCAAGTACCAACATTTATTCCCAGATGACAAGTCTAAGTCTGAAAAACCTAAGTCTGGCACAACTAGTGAATTTCGGGACAAAATTCCCAATCAAGTTGGGGATGATGTGGCATCCGCAGAAAATGCACAGTCATCTTAATCTAACACCGTACCTTTTTGGATTGCTTGGGGTGCTAGTCAAATTTCGGGACGAAATTTCTTTCAAGTTGGGGATGATGTGACAACCCGAGATTCCAAGTCCCTTCATTTACGTATCTTCTGTGTGACAATTCTGTTTTGTTATATTATTTTGTGATTATATGATGTGTTATTGTTTGAAAGACTAGAGTGGTGATGATTAATGAATTGCTATGCTATTGTGAATGAACAAATTAAACTGTTTGCAAATTAAGACCCGACGAAACATTAGTGTTTCGCCATATATCTACTCGACGAAACATGGGGTTTCGCCGGAAAAGATTTTCGCCGTATGGGCCTTCGGCCCAGATGAGGCCCAGTTGACTATTCAAATATAAATACATGCACAAGGTTACGAAACACTCTTTAGCAAACCCTAACCCACTTTTGGTAGTGCGACGGCAGTTCTTTTCCTTGTAACCTCTTCCATCTTGCGAAGCCTATTCCCTGTGATCAAACCGTTCGATCTTGTAGTTAGTGCACCATCTTTATTATTAGATTGTTTGTTGTGTATTCTTTGATGATTGTTGTCACACTCCCAAAATACCACCTAGGGAGTGTCCCTGATAGGCGTGTGACGTACCAACAATGAGCCACTAATTACATTGAACCCATACATGTTTCAAAATAAAGTTCTCAATTATTAATAAGAATACCATCAACAAGTTTAAGTGAAAACCCAAGTGTTCAGCGGAAGCAAATAATAAATCAAATTCAAACTGTTTAAAACCAATGTATAGTATCAAAATCCAATCACGTAAATCCCTCCAATCGACCCATGACCACTCCAGCCACTCCAGACAGCAAGTTCCCAAATCCAAGATATCTATCGACCTGCGAGTATGCAACAAGTGTATCAGACAAGGCTGGTGAGTTCATAGTTTTACGAAAACCTTGGTTACCAAGTATCTAGTTAATCCATTGTATTTAATTCCGAAAGTAATGTTGATAATAACCCGAATACAAGACGGCTTCTGATTATTTTGCCCTTTCTCCAATGCTCCTATCAAAGCATTGGTCATGACTGGGTCATTAGTTCAACACCCGTCCTCCCAGGTACGGGGTGAGGTTGCCAAACCTAAGTAGCACTACTAACTAATACCATGTTACCTCCCCGGTAACCAAACAACACGGAGGGACTTTAAAGGTGATAGGAAGAGTATATTATCCAACATTCCCGTTTTTACCCAAAAGACTTATCCCTCCCCGGGATACCCACTGACTGTCCCAACCACCGGGACGCATGCTCAAGAGAGATGAACTCACCTTAGGTTGCTCGGTTGTTACGTACTTTTAGGCGTTAAATGTTAAGTTCGTTACACGCAACCTAATGTATATAAAACGTAAGTACACGTATGTAGGATCATGCAATACCCTAGTACTTCCACACCACTCAAGATTCAGGTGAACCAACTTAACAAGTTGTCATACAATAGTACCCACGCAATGATATATATATATATATATATATATATATATATACAAGCATTCATATCCACTTAAACAGTTTGCCACCAAATACAATTATCACAGAAGATTTATTTACCCATATGCACTAACTTCATATCTACATATTCGTAAATTACTAAAACATGCAATAACAACAAGCACCTAACACCTATGTATTTTCTTTCTGCCTGTACATCTTATAGGCCCAAGTAAAATACACGGCCCAGTTGCCAAGTTAATAATCCCCTTTTAATTAGTGCAGCCCATTTCACAAACCCTTAACAATCTGTGTGAATGTTAGTGTGTGTATGTTAGACCAAGAATTTACAGCCCCTTACACAAACCCAGCCCAAATGGTCATGGGCTCGACAAATTGACAGGCCCATCAGGGCCCAGCCCACGTTGGAAGTATGACTGTTCCCAAGTGTCTCACTGATGCGGCCCAACGTAAATTTAATGAAAGAAACCTTGTAGTCCAGCCCGAGCCTGCGTGGCCCAAATACATCCCAGGCCCAGTACGCAGCAGGGGTCCAAATCTTGTACAAGTAAACTTTTTTTTTTATATTACCCATTCCAATTTCTCGGCCCAAGCTCATATATAATTGTTACTGTAACTTAGTTAATTGTTTACTAAAATATTGAGTCAAAGCTCAAGCCCAATATTTCAATTCATATAATTCATAGGTTATGTCTAATCCTCGTGACATCAGTAACCCCTAACTAGGTATACCCACAAGCATTTAACATACTATCCCTAAAATCAATAACAACAATACTAACCATTGAACCGAAACCATATCAAACAATTATCATTATGACCTTATCATTATATATTCTAGATTAATGTTTAACATAAATCCTCTTAACATCCAGATTAATGATCCAGTAAATAACCCATCATAGCATCATTTACATTAACCATGTTAATAACTCTTAACAACACACCAATAATCATGCAAACCAAACCCATCGAACTAGTTAACCAGAAATCATTCGTCATGGCAGTACTTAAATCAATCTACATGTAGTCATCACAACTATTTCGAACACACAACCATCAATAGGTTTCATGCGAATTCAGTATGCGGATTCAGTCGAGTTCATTAACACTTTTATAGCATGTACCCTAACATTAATTAACATGTATGAACATAACATAATCTTCCTCACATTTACGATTAAACATATAATATACAATCATCAGTTAAAAGTTAACATGAGCATGTATTTACTAACCCAAAAAGTATGATCGACAGGCTGATGACTCGAAGGGGGTTTCCTGTTGCCGTGCGTAATTTTGAAGGGATAGTAGGGTTTGTTTTCTTGAGAGATATAAGATTTGAATGTATTGTGCTAATAATCTACGTATCCCTTATGTGTTTATATCCCCTAATGACCGACCCCCAAAGCATAACAACCCATTGGTTTAATTGGGCTTCACTCAGCCCAATATGATTTTGGTGTGAGGATAATTGAAATTCAAGTAATCGGCCCATGTGTTTTAGTAACAACTAATCCAACTAATTGGCCCACTATATCCACATACTCGTACGTATTAAACATTTAACAATATCATTACTGTCACAAGTGTTTTACTAATTTTCATCGTCGTAAGGAATGTGAAAGAAGAATAACGAGAAACAGGATCGCGTGATTAAAAGATTCTGACCTTAAAAGTTTGGATTGTCACATCATCCCCAACTTGAAAGAAAGTTCATCCTGAAATTTGACATGTAAGCACAGAGGAGTGAAGTGATAAATCAAGATTGTTGCGGATTTTGCTCAGGTGCCACATCATCCCCAACTTGAAGAGGAATTTCATCCCAAAATTCACCAGTTTCATCAGATTTAGACTTGTCATCAGGAAAAAGATGAGGATACCTGAGTTTCATCTGATCTTCTCACTCCCACGTGAACTCCGGTCCATGTCTTGGGTCCTAACTAGTTCTCACGATTGGAATTCGACTATGATAATGAACCTTGCTTCCTTGCCTATGTCTTCGATTGGTTCTTCGATAATTGCAACTTGTCTAGTAAAGGTATCACAAATGTTTCATCAACACTGCCTTAGATTCGAGACATAAATGACACTGTGCACGTTACCCAATTCGTCGGGTAACTCGAGTTTGTAGGCCATGTGACCGATTCTTTCCAGAATTCTGAATGGTCCCATGTAACGTAAATAAAGCTTTCCACGCTTCCCAAACGTAGCACACCCTCCCAGGGTGAGACTTTCAACATGATACGATCACCTACAGTGATCTTCTAGTGTTCCCCAAGTTATCAGGTTTCCTAGCGGTCACGCATTGCCGCCAATCGATTTCCCATCTAAACAATTTTCCCAAGAGTTTCGAGTGCAAGTATGCTGACAATGGACATACATAGCACGAAATGTAATGTAAAACGATGTACTAAGTATGCACACAATGGACATACATAGCATAAAATGTAATGAAATCATGTACTATAATGTACTAATGAACATAACAAGCATATGATATGAAATCATGAAGGGCAAGAAAGTAACAAGTAGGCACATGTGTTCCACCCCAAAACAGTTTGGAAAACAGTAAAAGTGGGGTCTATGTACTCACTTGAGATTGCTTAGTAGTCCTTGAGTAACAATCAAACAATGCTAGGGATCACGGATATCAAACGACACCTAATATAGGTAACTATCTTAATATACCGGACCTAATTTGGAGGATTGGATAGAATGAGAGTTCGTAAACCAAACGAGTATGGAGACTCGTGTAATATGGTTTAACAAAGCCCACATACTAAAATGAAACCTAACCTAAGTGCTTACGACCCATTACGACCCGTTTAGGTAGCTTATGCTACTTTAACGCGTCGTTCGCGTAAAACGCGTTCGGAATGCCTAACTAGTCCTATGACAAGTAAAATATGCCTTAACATGTCTAATATTGTTACCAAATCAGTTTAGATACCAAAAGTTATGTTACATATGCTTAAAATGAATTTTGGCGTAAAAAGGGCATTTTGGTAATTTACCTAAGGCATATATACTACCTATCATACATCATACAACTAACTAAACATCGTGACCATAAGGTATAACCTCGGAAGGTTATTCCCTATATACTATGGTCACCTAATGTGTTTGGTCGGATCCTAATGATCGACCAAACGGGTCGGGTTCGAAAGTATAAGCGATTGTTTAGATCGCTTACCTTACGACCCTATATAAGCACTAAACTAAAAGTGACGAGCTAAGCATGTTAAAACATGCTTAACTAAGTTTAGAAAATAGGTTTGGTATCAAAACAAACGGTTCTGATACCTAAGAGTAGTTTGGTTACAAAATACGCAATAACACGCATTTTGGCCGAAACTACGACTCGTCACTGAGTCTTGATAACGTGGTAATCAGTAGGTATAGTCTCTAGGGACTATAACCATCGTGATTACGCTCACGTTATGAAGTTCAAACGAACTTCGCATTGACCATAAACTGGTCAACGCAGAAAGTCAACCAAAGTTTGACTTTTAATGCTAAACGAATAAAGAGAACAAAGGAACACTTACAAAGGGTCCCGCTAGTAAAACTTGAACGAATAGCTCAGGTATGAAGCAATCACTTCAACTTAGAGCTTTGAGATCAGATTTGTGGGTTTTGAGTTGAATGGGGTTGGGTATTTATAGTAAATGGACAACCGTTAGGATCGTTTATCGAATAACGTGATCGAATCTCATCCGTACATGTGTTGGAATGTTATGGTAACTCATTTTGCCCCCACCACCAGAGATTGACATGTGGTATTGGCCTTTGGGGGGTTGAAAGGTTTTTAACAGCAGTTAAAATGAGTTGCTGCATCTGGCCCCTGCTTACGGACCGTAAGGGTGATGGCTTACGGTCCGTAAGCTATCAAGTTTGGCAGAATTACACTTTTGGTCCCTGCACCTTGTTTCGTCGCGTAACGGCACTTCTAACACCCGTCAAACCCAATTTCAAGCTCCACAATGATGTTAAGACATAGGGAACATGAAATATGCTTAAAAACATCACGGATGTCGGTTCGTTTGGCCGTACGATCGCGTTGTTCGGTTAATTACGACGGAATGCGCATAAGCGCGAAAAACGGTCCAAATTGCGTGAGGAATGGATTTTTCTTATGCCAAACACTAAAATAAAATATTTTAGAGCTTACATAAATTTTTGGATGTCCGGATGTATTCAGAACGTAAGTTATGCGCGAAAGTGCAAACTTATGCACTTTTTGGCACTTTTAGTCCCTGAATGACCCAAAAGTTTATTTTAGCACACCGAACCCCTCAAAGCCTATTTCTAAGCTATGTAAAGGATATTTATGGTATGTTTAACTTATGGTCATGTTCCGGAATGTCTGTTACAGTTCAAATTGGCATACTTTCGCATTTTGTCAATTTTAGTCCCTGTAGGCGAATTAACTTGTTTTTGCCATACCAAAGCCTTCAAAACTTATTTCTAAGTTATGTAAATGTTATTTAAGGTATGTTAAGTATATGTTGATGTTCTGGAGTATTTGTCACATTAAACTGATTACGTTTACGCACCAGTTTGCGTATAACTCTCCAGAAAGCGATATAGAGTTTGAAATTGAATAAAAGTCAAAACATGAAAAATGTAAAACATAACCAAACAAACATTGGGATCAAATAACTTTGTTTTATTGATAACTGAATTGTTTACAATTATTTCAGACACAGATGTTACAGTCTCCCCTACTTGTGGAAATTTCGTCCCGAAATTTATTTAGAGGAAACTCGTGGAAAAAGATGCGGATATTTCGCCTTCATTTGATCTTCGCGTTCCCAAGTAAACTCGGGTCCACGTTTAGATTCCCAGT
Organism: Helianthus tuberosus; assembly: GCA_030545235.1. Classification (NCBI taxonomy): domain Eukaryota; kingdom Viridiplantae; phylum Streptophyta; class Magnoliopsida; order Asterales; family Asteraceae; genus Helianthus; species Helianthus tuberosus. Next base: position 68,230,189 of record CM060437.1, read on the forward strand.
GAACTTTAACCAATGGAATGCGCTTGTGTTTGAGCCACTTGACTTCACGTTCCATGATTTCCACTGGCTTCTAAACAAATTTCAGTGTTTTATCAACACGAATTTCGTCAAGTGGTATGTGGAGGTTCTCATCAGCTAAACACTTCTTGAGATTGGACACGTGAAAGGTTGGATGAACATTTCCAAGTTCAGGAGGTAACTCAAGTCTGTAGGCTACCTTACCGATTCTTTCGACGATCTTGAATGGTCCAACGTATCTAGGTGCAAGTTTTCCTTTCTTTCCAAATCTGATCACACCTTTCCAAGGTGAGACCTTAAGTAATACACGATCACCGACTTGAAAATCCAAGGGCTTGCGTTTTGGGTCCGCGTAACTCTTTTGACGGCTTTTAGCTGTCTAAAGGTTATCACGAACTTTCTTAATCTTATCAGTTGTCTCTAAAATGAGGGCAGGTCCAGTAAGCTGAGCCTCGCCGATCTCATTCCAGCAAACTGGTGAACGACATTTTCGACCATAGAGAGCCTCGAAAGGAGCCATGTTGATGCTGGAGTGATAACTGTTGTTGTAGGAGAATTCAATTAACGGAAGATTTGAATCCCAACTACCACCAAAATCGATAACACAAGCTCTAAGCATATCCTCCAAAGTCTGGATTGTTCTTTCAGATTGACCATCCGTTTGCGGATGATAAGCTGTGCTCAGATTAAGTTGGGTCCCCATAGCAGATTGCATGGTTCTCCAAAAATGAGAAGTGAAACGAGCATCTCTGTCAGAAATGATGTTCAAAGGAACACCATGTCGAGCTACAATTTCATCTACATAGATTTTAGCAAGTTTGTCAGCAGAAAAATCCTCACGGATTGGCAAGAAATGCGCTGACTTAGTAAGACGATCAACAACTACCCAGATGGCATCATGACCTTTCTTTGTGCGCGGAAGTTTGGTAATGAGATCCATAGTAATGTTTTCCCATTTCCAAACTGGGATCTCTGGTTGTACCAATAAACCAGAAGGACGCTGATGTTCAGCCTTAACCTTAAGACAAGTAAGACATTGGTCTTTCTTCATACTAGGCCACCAATACTGAATACGAAGATCCTTATACATCTTATCTGAGCCAGGATGAATAGAATAACGAGACTTATGGGCTTCATCCATAAGCAAGGTGCGAAGGTTATCTTGGTTTGGGACCCACAAACGGTCCATGAAGTAATACGATCCATTGTCCTTCAGTTCAAGATCAGGGGTTATGTGATAGGGAAATTCCTTATCCATTAAACCTTGTGAAACACAAGATTGTTAAGCCTAAGAAATGCGTGCTTGGATATCGGATCGAGCTTGAATAACAGATTGAACACGAACACAATGAAGCTTAGTACGTTCCTTATGACTCAATGCATCGGCTACGACATTCTCCTTACCAGGGTGGTAGCGAATTTCGCAGTCATAGTCGTTTAGAAGCTCCACCCAACGTCGTTGCCTCATGTTGAGTTCTTTCTGATTGAAGATATGCTGAAGACTTTTGTGGTCCGTGAAAACCACACATTTTGTACCGTACAAATAGTGACTCCAGATCTTGAGAGCGAAGACAACTGCACCTAACTCAAGATCATGAGTGGTGTACTTTTTCTCATGTATCTTCAACTGCCTCGATGCATATGCTATGACTTTGTTCCTTTGCATCAGAACACAGCCAAGACCCAATTTAGATGCATCACAATAAACGACGAAATCATCATTGCCCTCAGGCAAAGTCAGAACAGGCGCGTCGCAAAGTTTTTGTTTCAAAGTCAGAAACGCTTCCTCTTATTTGAATCCCCAATCAAAGGGTTTGTTCTTCTGAGTTAGAGCAGTTAGAGGAACTGTAATCTTTGAGAAGTTTTCAATGAAGCGGCGGTAATAACCCGCAAGTCCAAGAAAAGAACGAACTTCAGTAGGAGTAGTAGGCGTATCCCAATCCTTGATCGCACTGATCTTGGAGGGATCTACATGAATACCTTGTTCGTTGACAATATGTCCTAAGAATTGAACCTCTTTAAGCCAGAATTAACACTTGAAGAATTTGGCAAAAAGTTGCTCTTTCTTTAGGAGTTCCAGAGTAAGACGAAGATGTTGCTCGTGATCAGCTCGCGTCTTAGAGTATATCAAGATGTCATCAATAAAAACAATGACGAACTGATCCAAATAAGGCTTACAGACCCTATTCATTAAGTCCATGAAAACAGCAGGAGCATTAGTCAAACCGAATGGCATGACTGTGAACTCATAATGCCCATAAAGAGTGCGGAACGCTGTCTTGGGAATGTCTTCTTCATGCACCCGAAGTTGATGATACCCCGAACGAAGATCAATCTTCGAAAAATAAGAAGCACCTTGTAACTGATCAAAGAGATCATCGATGCGAGGTAGGGGATATCGATTCTTGATGGTAAGCTAGTTAAGCTCACGATAATAGATACACATCCTAAAAGATCCATCCTTCTTCTTGACAAAGAGAACGGGAGCACCCCAAGGTGAAAAGCTAGGACGGATAAAACCTTTGTCAGAGAGTTCCTGAAGCTGCTTAGCCAACTCTTGCATCTCAGACGGTGCAAGACGATTGGGAAATCTGGCAATGGGATTTGCACCAGGTACGAGATCAATACGGAACTCGACTTGGCGTGCTGGAGGTAGACCAGGTAACTCTTCAGGGAATACTTCAGAATAATCCCGAACAACAGGAATATCTTGAATAGATTTACCTTTGCCCTTATCTGTTACAACATGTGCCAAAAAGGCCACATAGTTCTTTTGCAAATACTTCCGAGCTTTAAAACAAGACATGAGTTTGAGACCACCAGCAGGTTTCTCACCACGAACCTGTAGGATCTTGCCTGTCGAAAGCGGCACACGAACAATCTTCTCAAAACAAACTACCTCTGCACGATGCTTGGCTAACCAGTCCATACCCACAATAACGTCGAAGCTTCCAAGTTGCATAGGCGTAAGGTCAATAGGAAAAAGATGGTCGTTAAGGTTCAACTGGCAGGTGCGAAGAACAGAATCAAGAATAATGGGTTCACCACTAGCAACTTCTACTGTCAAAGGTTTACTTAGTTTCGTTCTAGACACGTGAAGTAATGGCTCAAAAGATAATGACACAAAACTCTTATCGGCACCCGAATCAAAAGGAACAGTTGCAGGCTGATTATTAATAAAGAACGTACCATTCACCACTTCATTGTCCGTTTGTGCCTCTTGTGCATTCATGTTGAAGACTCGACCTCGAGCCTGAGCCTGATTCTGATTTGGATTTGCGTTAGCTAGTCTTGGGCACCAGTTTCTGGAGTGGGTCTGATCCCCACAATTGTAGCACGAACCAGGAGGAAAATGAGGTCGTGCAGCTTGACCTTGTTGCTGAGCAACTTGTTGGGCTTGGTTCTGAACTGCCTGATTCTGGTTAGCAGGAATGCGACAAGTAGCGGCAAGATGACCAATTCTCCCACAGTTAGTGCAATGACGACATTGGAGATGTGGTAGGTGATGGCCGTTACACCTGTTGCACCAAGGTGCATTGCCAAGATAAGGCTTCTTGGCTAGTGGTTGCGCAGGCTGATTTGGTGCAGCTTGAGCCTGTGCAGTAACGGCATAGTTTTGGGAAGCCTTTCGCTTCCTAGACCCCCTTGAGGAACTAGAATCCTTTCCCTTCTTGTTTTGACCTTTCTTGCTATCTTCTTTGTTAGACGCCTGCTTCTTACCCTTGTCACCCTTTTTGTGCAGATTTCCCTTTCGAACCTGCGACTCAGTCAATGTCGCTGCTAACTCGATCGCCTGACGGAGTGTGGTAGGGTTACTACCAGTAATGATGTCTTGCACTGAGTCAGGTAGGCCGTCGATGTACCTTTCGATAGCCTTGTCGAGTGGGGTAACCATAGTCGGGCAAAGCAGACTCAACTCCTCAAACCTATCAGTATACGCCCGATGCTCACCACTATCTTGTTTCAAGTCATCAAACTCTCTCTCCAAAGCTCGCTGTTCATGACGAGGACATAACTCCCTCATCATAAGGGCCCTAAGTTCAGCCCATGTCTGTGCTAGGGCAACTTCTGCACCACGATCTCTCATAACCCTGTTCCACCACGTAAGAGCCCTCTTCTGAAACACACTCGAAGAAAACTCAACCTTGCGATTGTCAGGACACTGCACGTGATGGAAAGTATTCTCAATGCTCTCGAACCATTGAAGATGCCCAGTCGCTCCCTCAGAACCACTAAACTTGAGTGGTTTAGCCGAGTTAAAATCCTTGAATTTTCATGGAGCATTGTTGTTGTTGTTGGCTTGGTTCCATTGAGCAAAGAGGTTTGGGAATTGAGCAGCCATTTGCTGCGCAATGATTTCTGCCAGTTCGGCAGTCGCTATTTGGTTTTCGCGTCGAGGAGGCATTCTAAAAGAGGAAAACATGAAAGGAAACAAGTGAGATGATTGGATGAAGAGAATGAGATGAAACAAAGTCAACAAAAGCAAAGATGGTGGTCATTTGTCCGCATCACAAAGCAAACCAACGACACACAGTGACTAATCAAAGTAAATGGGTCAAAAATAATGTATCGCGAAGACATGCTCGCCTATAAGTGAACACTCACCCCAAGAGTTCCCAGGTAAGAGTGACTGGTCCGATTATGTGGATTTGTACGAACACTCTAGCCTTAGACAGAAAACCCAGGGTACAGGCATTCACTCTTCCAGTTTGCACGTGTTCACACTATTTAGAACCCAAAACTTTGACGAGATTTTGAAAATTTGAAAGGCACAAGGCCAAAAATCAAACTGGAAGGGTTCAAAACCTTACAACAGAGGGTTCAAAACCTAGTAATCAATCATCCAAAAACAGATGATTAATTTTCAAAGCGGATTCGAACTTGATGTTCCCGTTGTGGTTATCACCTAAGGATAGGTGAAGTGCATGTTTTAAAATCTAAACACAAGATAACTTGTGTTGGGGTCCTAGAAAGGTTATAGTCTAGGTCAAAGCATTACTAATAACCTAATTCCCTATAACCATTGGCTCTGATACCAACTCTTCTGTTACACCCCGACCACGTAGAACATCAAATCATGGCGGAAACGTCGGGGAGTGTTGAAACAGAATTATTATTTCACAACCATGGCATACAAAGTTATATTTTATTTATCAAACAAGAGTGTTACATTGTCTCAAAACAGGAAATAAAGAGTTCAAATCATAATTAAACTAGTTCTATCTTTATTTTAAGTCTCTAAGGCACAGGTCCGCTCTAGTGTCACGATCATCATCCTAAGCAACAGCTCCTGAAAACACATGTGAAAATAGGTACGTCAGCATAAAAATGCCTGTGAGATACATAGGTTTTGTGAAAATAGGATTCATGACTTATAAGTTTAGAAAAAGTTGTTTAGCAAAAGTCAGTCATGAACCTTGTAAATTGTTTTGTTTTGTAAATCATTTAAAAAGCGATAAGATCAAATTATATGTATAAATAAAAGAATAATGTATGGTGAAATGTATAGCCAAGTAAAATGAGTTGTATAAAGTAAATTGTTTGTAAACCAAAGTCTTATGAGAATCGTGTTACTTGTGTAAAATGTATAAGTCCAAATTGAATGATTTAAATAACGCTATGATATGTAATATAATACAAACACTTATATATAGGAAGTACCAGCGGCGTATCCACCATGCTTGTATCATATTACTCACATCTCGTTACTTAAGTCACTTAAACAAACCACCAATGTATAAAGTCTATGTTTAAACCGATTGTCAGAAGTCCTTTTATAAATCATATCAAATGTTAATAGTCCAAATGTAGTCAAGTAATGTGTAGCAAATGTATGTCTAGTAAGTAATGTGTAGTTAGATAAACCAAATGTAAGAATGTACAAAACAAAGTATTTTGAATATATCAAAAAGTTATGTTTTGCAAAGTAATGCATGTTACATTGATACAAACACTTATGTGGTAAGTTAACGCATACATTCAAGCCTTGAGACAGTCGGATAACCCTAAGTCAAGGTTATCAAAAGAAATGTTTTCGGATTCAGTCATTCCTTTCATGCAAACAAACCCGGGATGTCAGGAATGGGATTTGTCAAGTCCTATGGTACCAGTACTTACTACCGAGGGGCATAGCTAATGTTAATGAACGTATATAAATCCCGTTTGTGCAAACCAAATGTCATAGCAAATGTGAACATGTTATATAAAAACAATGTACTAAGTATGCTAAGTTAACATACGAAGCAGAAAAGTCATGTAAATCAATGAGCTAGCATGCTATCAGCCAACATACATAGCAGAAATGTAAAGTAAAACAATGTACTAAGTATGCTCACAATGGACATACATAGCACGAAATGTAATGTAAAACGATGTACTAAGTATGCACACAATGGACATACATAGCATAAAATGTAATGAAATCATGTACTATAATGTACTAATGAACATAACAAGCATATGATATGAAAACATGAAGGGCACGAAAGTAACAAGTAGGCACATGTGTTCCACCCCAAAACAGTTTGGAAAACAGTAAAAGAGGGGTCTATGTACTCACTTGAGATTGCTTAGTAGTCCTTGAGTAACAACCAAACAATGATAGGGATCACGGATATCAAACGGCACCTAATATAGGTAACTATGTTAATATACCGGACCTAATTCGGAGGATTGGATAGAATGAGGGTTCGTAAACCAAACGAGTATGGAGACTCGTGTAATATGGTTTAACAAAGCCCACATACTAAAATGAAACCTAACCTAAATGCTTACGACCCATTACGACCCGTTTAGGTAGCTTATGCTACTTTAACGCGTCGTTCGCGTAAACGCGTTCGGAACGCTTAACTAGTCCTATGACAAGTAAAATATGCCTTAACATGTCTAATAAGCACTAAACTAAAAGTGACGAGCTAAGCATGTTAAAACATGCTTAACTAAGTTTAAAAAACAGGTTTGGTATCAAAACAAACGGTTTTGATACCTAAGAGTAGTTTGGTTATAAAATACGCAATAACACGCATTTTGGCCGAAACTACGACTCGTCACTGAGTCTTGATAACGTGGTAATCAGTAGGTATAGTCTCTAGGGACTATAACCATCGTGATTACGCTCACATTATGAAGTTCAAACGAACTTCGCATTGACCATAAACTGGTCAACGCAGAAAGTCAAACAAAGTTTGACTTTTAACGCTAAACGAATAAAGAGAACGAAGGAACACTTACAAAGGGTCCCCGCTAGTAAAACTTGATCGAATAGCTCAGGTATGAAGCAATCACTTCAACTTAGAGCTTTGAGATCAGATTTGTGGGTTTTGAGTTCAATGGGGTTGGGTATTTATAGTAAATGGACAACCGTTAGGATCGTTTATCGAATAACGTGATCGGATCTCATCCGTACATGTGTTGGAATGTTATGGTAACTCATTTTGCCCCCACCACTAGAGATTGACATGTGGCATTGGCCTTTGGGGGTTGAAAGGCTGTTAACAGCAGCTAAAACGAGTTGCTACATCTGGCCCCTGCTTACCGACCGTAAGGGTGATGGCTTACGGTCCGTAAGCCATCAAGTTTGGCAGAATTACACTTTTGGTCCCTGCACCTTGTTTCGTCGCGTAACGGCACTTCTAACACCCGTCAAACCCAATTTCAAGCTCCACAATGATTTTAAGACATAGGGAACATGAAATATGCTTGAAAACATCACGGATGTCGGTTCGTTTGGCCGTACGATCGCGTTGTTCGGTTAATTACGACGGAATGCGCATAAGTGCGAAAAACGATCCAAATTGCGTGACGAATGGATTTTTCTTATGCCAAACACTAAAATAAAATATTTTAGTGCTTACATATATTTTTGGATGTCTGGATGTATTCAGAACTTAAGTTATGCGCGAAAGTGCAAACTTATGCACTTTTTGGCACTTTTAGTCCCTGAATGACCCAAAAGTTTATTTTAGCACACCGAACCCCTCAAAGCCTATTTCTAAGCTATGTAAAGGATATTTATGGTATGTTTAACTTATGGTCATGTTCCAGAATGTCTGTTACAGTTCAAATTGGCATACTTTCGCAGGTTGTCAATTTTAGTCCCTGTAGGCGAATTAACTTGTTTTTGCCATACCAAAGCCTTCAAAACTTATTTCTAAGTTATGTAAAGGTTATTTAAGGTATGTTAAGTATATGTTGATGTTCCGGAGTATTTGTCGCATTAAACTGATTACGTTTACGCACCAGTTTGCGTATAACTCTCCAGAAAGCGATATAGAGTTTGAAATTGAATAAAAGTCAAAACATGAAAAATGTAAAACATAACCAAACAAAAATTGGGATCAAATAACTTTGTTTTATTGATAACTGAATTGTTTACAATGATTTCAGACACAGATGTTACATTATCTTCCCGAATATAGCTGGGGCTCCCCAAAGCGAACAAAAACTATGTCCAATAAAACTCCTGTCCAACAGTTCCTGTAGATTGTCCTTGCAACCCTCCTGGTGCAAGACGGTATGTAGCACGAGTAATCAGGGCTACCCCTGTCATGAGATCAAACTAAGATTCTGCCTAACAGTGGTGGAAGTAAATCTGAAAGCTCCTCGGGTAGCACACTGAGAGGAATCACGAACAATTGGTGGATCCTCGATCCTCTTTTCCTTAGCCTCAACATCAGTAATGGTTGCTAACGTAGCGGGGTGATCCCTCCGTAGACACTTATGGGCCTTCATAGTTGATATGGTGCTAACCTTTGCACCACTCTGTTGCTTTAGAACAAATAACGATTCTCCACACAAAATTTCCTCCTCACAAGGTATGTCTGCGCGATTTCTGAATAACCAATCCACACTAACTACTGCATTGTAACCATCAGGGGTAGTAGAAGGAAGGACGATGTCGAACACCTGTCCCCCAAGGTCGATTTTGCATCCTAGTGAATATATAAGGCTTCAATTGACTTGCATCAGCCGACTCCACAACAGGTTCGGTTTCAAGAAGCATCAGGGTTAAACAGAGATGAAGCGAATAGCTACCCATCCAAGCTATCGTGTTGCTATTACGCCTGGTATAGCCTATGACAATACTAAATGTCCTTCCATGAGGTTCATTTCCAGTGTTTTTTTTCGTCACAAGAATTTCCAGTACTGTCGCCGTTCCCTTGGTTGTTGTCACCTTGACTTAACACAGTCAATCCTTGTCGAGGTCATCTTTGTTTCCATACTGTAAGCTACGATCATGAGTACCTTGATGTTGCCGCGACTGTTGCCACTAATATTGTTGCCTGTAACGGTGTCCTGCGTCCTTTCGCCAACAATGTCCATCTTTTCACATTCCGTGCCACGTCCTAAGGCACTACTCATGGTGCGGGCGGTTACACAGTCCGCTCTACAGTTAATCGTCATCGATTTTATCCCGATTGGTTGGTAAGAGTCGACTCCCGTGAGTCACTGACTGGGTTTAAGGATTCGATTGGAGTTAAATCGTTGTTGTTCGTTGCCGGTAACTAGGGCCGTTCAAATGCTGAAGTCGGTAAGGTACTACGTTTACCCTCTTGTCCATCGTTCTTACAAGTAGACTGAGTAATACACGGTATGCCGCGAGAGTGTTGCAGAAGTGATCGCACTTCGGGGTCTAAGGCGTCAACACGCTAAGTTCCAGCAAACAAAGATAAGTGAGGAAAGTATAGTCCAATCATTTGACGCTGAGCCATCCAACTCAGGGACGTTCGTACTAGCACCTAACATTCTACGCAGTTCGCTAGGCGTTCAGATGTGTGATCAGGTGATACTCGATAGCATCGAGATTCGTAAGGATTCAGAAATGGGTGAAAAGATCATGTTCGAGTAGGAGACAATCACTGTTATGACTCCTATAGACTGCTGAGTTCTAACATAACATCAATTAACAGAGCGGAACCCCTCTCACACTCGTTAAGCCTCACTGGGACTCACATGCACCCCACATTATTATTATGTGTGCACCCATAATAATAAGGCAATTTGCATGCTTATCTCAGTACCTCTTAACTCGCGCTAAAAGGTTTCCCGAATTCGAGCAATAAGACAGATGATGCCACAACATAGATCATGAAAGTTCAAGAAGAGTCGCACTCTTAAAACACGTAACATGGGTTGGTAACATAGAAGTTCATACTGCAGTGCTAAGTGTACATTCACGTGTGATGTTATTCATAAGCAAACACTAGATATACTATGCAATAGTAAACGAGAAACAAACCTTGCAGTCTGGAGCTGAGTGTCATGGTCGATTTCGGATCTGTTCGGTTATAGTCTGGTTTTATAAAAACATTTTAAAACCAAGTTCACTATAACCAGTGGCTCTGATACCAAACTGTCACACCCCCAAAATACCACCTAGGGAGTGTCCCTGATAGGCGTGTGACGTACCAACAATGAGCCACTAATTACATTGAACCCATACATGTTTCAAAATAAAGTTCTCAATTATTAATAAGAATACCATCACCAAGTTTAAGTGAAAACCCAAGTGTTCAGCGGAAGCAAATAATAAATCAAAGTCAAACTATTTAAAACCAATGTATAGTATCAAAATCCAATCACGTAAATCCCCTCAATCGACCCATGACCACTCCAGCCACTCCAGACAGCAAGTTCCCAAATCCAAGATATCTATCGACCTACGAGCATGCAACAAGTGTATCAGACAAGGCTGGTGAGTTCATAGTTTTACGAAAACGTTTGTTACCAAGTATCTAGTTAATCCATTGTATTTAATTCCGAAAGTAATGTTGATAATAATCCGAATACAAGACGGCTTCTGATTATTTTGCCCTTTCTCCAATGCTCCTATCAAAGCATTGGTCATGACTAGGTCATTAGTTCAACACCCGTCCTCCCAGGTACAGGGTGAGGTTGCCAAACCTAAGTAGCGCTACTAACTAATACCATGTTACCTCCCCGGTAACAAACAGCACGGAGGGACTTTAAAGGTGATAGGGAGAGTATATTATCCAACATTCCCGTTTTTACCCAAAAGACTTATCCCTCCCCGGGATACCCACTGACTGTCCCAACCACCGGGACGCATGCTCAAGAGAGATGAACTCACCTTAGGTTGCTCGGTTGTTACGTACTTTTAGGCGTTAAATGTTACGTCCGTTACACGCAGCCTAATGTATATAAAACGTAAGTACACGTATGTAGGATCATGCAATACCCTAGTACTTCCACACCACTCAAGATTCAAGTGAACCAAGTTAACAAGTTGTCATACAATAGTACCCACGCAATGATATATATATACACAAGCATCCATATCCACTTAAACAGTTTGCCACCAAATACAATTATCATCGAAGATTTCTTTACCCATATGAACTAACTTCATATCTACATATTCGTAATTTACTAAAACATGCAATAACAACAAGCACCTAACACATATGTATTTTCTTGCTGCCTGTACATCTTATTGGCCCAAGTAAAATACACGGCCCAGTTGCCAAGTTAATAATCCCCTTTTAATTAGTGCAGCCCATTTCACAAACCCTTAACAATCTGTGTGAATGTGTGTGTGTATGTCGGACCAAGAATTTACAGCCCCTTACACAAACCCAGCCCAAACGGTCATGGGCTCGACAAATTGACAGGCCCATCAGGGCCCAGCCCACTTTGGAAGTATGACTGTTCCCAAGTGTCTCACTGATGCAGCCCAACGTAAATTTAATGAAAGAAACCTTGTAGTCCAGCCCGAGCCTGCGTGGCCCAAATACATCCTAGGCCCAGTACGCAGGAGGGGTCCAAATCTTGTACAAGTAAACTTTGTTTATATTACCCATTCCAATTTATCAGCCCAAGCTCATATACAATTGTTACTGTGACGTAGTTAATTGTTTACTAAAATATTGAGTCAAAACTCAAGCCCAATATTTCAATTCATATAATTCATAGGTTATGTCTAATCCTCGTGACATCAGTAACCCCTAACTAGGTATACCCACAAGCATTTAACATACTATCCCTAAAATCAATAACAACGATACTAACCATTGAACCGAAACCATATCAAACAATTATCATTATGACCTTATCATTATATATTCTAGATTAATGTTTAACATAAATCCGCTTAATATCCAGATTAATGATCCAGTAAATAACCCATCATAGCATCATTTACATTAACCATGTTAATAACTCTTAACAACACACCAATAATCATGCAAACCAAACCCATCGAACTAGTTAGCCAGAAATCATTCGTCATGGCAGTACTTAAATCAATCTACATGTAGTCATCACAACTATTTCGAACAGACAACCATCAATAGGTTTCATGCGGATTCAGTATGCGGATTCAGTCGAGTTCATTAACACTTTTATAGCATGTACCCTAACATTAATTAACATGTATGAACATAACATAATCTTCCTCACATTTATGATTAAACATATAATATACAATCATCAGTTAAAAGTTAACATGACCATGTATTTACTAACCCAAAAAGTTTGATCGACAGGCTGATGACTCGAATGGGGTTTCCTGTTGTCGTGCATAATTTTGAAGGGAGAGTAGGGTTTGTTTTCTTGAGAGATATAAGATTTGAATGTATTGTGATAATAATCTACGTATCCCTTATGTGTTTATATCCCCTAATGATCGACCCCCAAAGCATAACAACCCATTGGTTTAATTGGGTTTCACTCGGCCCAATATGATTTTGGTGTGAGGATAATTGAAATTCAAGTAATCGGCCCATATGTTTTAGTAACAATTAATCCAACTAATCGGCCCACTATATCCACATACTCGTACGTATTAAACATTTAGCAATATCATTACTGTCACAAGTGTTTTACTAATTTTCATCGTCGTAAGGAATGTGATAGAAGAATAACGAGAAACAGGATCGCGTGATTAAAAGATTCTAACCTTAAAAGTTCGGATTGTCACATCATCCCCGACTTGAAAGAAATTTTGTCCCGAAATTTGACAAGTAAGCACAGAGGAGTGAAGTGATAAATCAAGATTGTTGCGGATTTTGCTCAGGTGCCACAATTGTTATGTATTGTCTGTGATTTATTGTGAATGGAAGGGTTGGTATTAGAAACCATAATCATATGTTGTGTTGATTAGAGCTTTAATATCTTAACATTCAAGCCGATAGATTGGAACATGTATGATACAGATTCGATGTCTTGTATTTAGTCATGCTTAGTGTTTGGTTGATTACTCTATTGCCATATGCATATGATTCTGTCTGTGCATACGATTACTGAATGATTGAGATCTGCAACATTAAGCGCGATGGTTGTTTTAGGGTTGTTGCGATTAGGTAATGTTTGCAATTGATCGTTTTACATGTTTGGGGATTGCTTGTTTGATCGGGTTCGGAACATGGGTGGTGTTTACAGGATTTTCGGTGAACAGTTAAGCCAATGTATGAACAGTTAACATCTTGATGAAACATCAAATGTTTCGTCATTCACATTGTCGACGAAACACCTGAGTTTCTCCATACACATTGTCGACGAAACACCTGAGTTTCATCACAAGGAACCCTCGACGAAAGTTGATCTTTCGCCACAAGAAGTGTTTCTCCATGTAAGTTAAGGAATGGAACAGTAGGTGTCTGTAATAATAAGGATGACAGATACTTGTGTGTATATATGATATGTGTTACATATTAGTGATGATATGCATGCTACTTGTTGCACTGTAACTCTGTGATGAACACAATCTGTGAAAAACGTGTGATTTAGATAACTATGAGACTGATAAGTATTGTTAACCACGGTAGGGTTGGTTGATTAACTTGGATAACGGGTAACTTAACAAACCGAGCAAACCAAGGTGAGTTCACTGCTCTTTTTCCAAGCATGCATCCAGGGGAGGGATATCGGGTAACGTTCCGGGGAGGAATGTTAGGTTATTGGGAAGTTGGTTATTACACTTATTTCTATCATTTAAGACCCCTTACATCTACCGATTAGTTTCCAGGGAGGCAACGAGGTTATTAGTTGATAACGCTATTAGGTTTGGCACCCTCACACCGTACCGGGGAGGACGGGGGTGAACTAATTACCTTAACCACTTGACCAATGCTTTGATAGAGGCATTGGGGTTGGGCAAATAAATCTTGTAGCCATCTGTGGTAATCGAGTTAATAACAGCATCAAATCAAATCATTGAACTGTTTTATACTCATATCTGGTAACTAAACGCGTTTACAAAACTTTGAACTCACCAGCGTCGTCTGACACACTTGTCTGCATGCTTGCAGGTCGTTAGATTTCTAATTATGGACTTGCTATCTGGGAGTGCTGAAGTGGTCATGGTTCGAGACTCTTGGATACTTGTTACATTGGTTGTGAACAATTGTTTTGAAACAGTTATTTAACAATTTACTATATGCTTCCACTGAATGTTTAACTTTGGTTTAACTCATGACCTGGATATATTTTATGGAATGAATCGAATGTTTTATTTAAATATTTATTATTGGTTCATTGTGATTGGTGGCTTGGATCCTGGTACGTCACATGTCCCGCGGTGTTACCGCATGTGGTATTTTGGGGGTGTGACAAATAATCCTCATGAACTCGTCGTCATGATACTCGTACCCCATGTCTTTCATAACCACCGGCCAAAGATTGTCATTTGTGACATTCCGGTAGCCACCATCAAGTTCACCACCATATACAGGCCCAGTAGATCTACCTTCCTGTTATCTTCCGCAAAGGGTGGAATAGGTCTTGAAGAAATTCCCAGTTTGACGTTTAGAAACCATGTCACCATCTCTTTAAACTTTCCCTCCAAATCACGTTTGTATTTAAACACAAACTCACTGTCTTCTATCATATCCAATAGGGACTTGCAATCAGAGAAATCATGAAATTCCATAGCCCGGATAATCATTTGACTCCAATCCGGTTCATTAGTGGATAGACTTAGATTTTTGAAGTAAGAATTTAAATAATTCTCTTTGTGTTCTTCATTCACAGCACTCAACTCTATCATGTAACACCCCGAAAATATAAATCCTTTATTTAAAATAAAAGGTCGGTAAATAAATAAGTGAACTAACTAGGATTAAAAATAACCTAGTTAGACAAAAGTCTAGTAGTGACTTATAAGTGGGTTAAAAACACTAAAAACACAAACTAATGATAATAGAGGGGCCAAACTTGCTAAAATTGAAACATGAAATATATAAACAAAAATTAAAAACCCACACACACACAAGTGTATATGTCTGGGTCGATTGAAGCACAGGGGCGACCAGGAGAAACCCCACAAACCCTAGTTCTTAACAAATCCCACAAATTGAAGGTCAAAATCAGTTCTAAATCAAAATCCGAGCACGAAATAGTGATCTCCTCTGAAAAGGGGGCATAAGGTATGTGAATTTTATAAGAAAATCTCTAGTTAAATTTTTGGACAAACCTAAGAAATTCGAAATTCATGTTGCATGAATGTTGTTTGGATGAGATGGGGATGATATTGTGTCTAGGAGTAAAACCCTAGTCATTTACTTGTTGAAATTATACCTAATTCTTGTGAATTCATAATCACCATTGAAGGTGATAAGTGGGTTTTGTAAGAACATGTTAAACATTAGAAATTCATTGTTGTTCTAGAGTAATTTGAGCCCTAGGAAGTAAATTCAGATGTTGATAATGAGAAAAATTGATATGAACATGCTTATGTTGATTTTAACATTGGCTAAGTAACAAGCCATGAACTTGATTATAAAAGGTGTAAAATTCAGCCCTTAAAGTGTTTGTGAAAATGCCTAATAGAAGGTTAAATGTTGAAATATGAACAAAAATGCATAATTTCACTAGATGGTAAACTATGCGTTATATGTGAAACAAAGAGTTCTAAATGTAATGTGATTGAACTCTATAGGAAAGGAAGCCGGAGCATCGAGCGCACAAGCCAGTGTTGACGCACGATTAAAGGGTGTGCTTTGAAGGTATGTAACTCGTTTCGTTACATTAAGAAAATTTGATATTTAAACATGTGTAATTGGGTTTTAGAATGAAAGTTTGTGTTGATTAAGGTGACAATGTTCACCACTTGAATTGATAGGTTAGGATTCGACTAGGAAGTGTTTGGTAGTCAATATAAATGGAGGATTCCATAATTGAGCCAAACGGGTCGAATAATTGGATTGTTAGTGTTTGATAGTTAGCCTTTGGCATCGACAATCACAAGAGCATGAAGCCATAAGATTGGTAATGAAATGCCGGTGATATTAAGCCCCGGATGTTGGGTAAAAGCGCCTTAAGGTTGTTATCTCATTTGTACAAAAATTTGTATAACCATGATGGGTTGTATAATTACAAAGTGATTTCAGTCATTTGGTCCGTAATCCGAATTCTTGGAATAATGAATGTCATAGGCACGTCGGTAATGAAATTACAGACGTATAGGAAAAAGAATCACCTAAGACGGACCTACGGATCAAAAGTTATGGCCATTTGAAGTTAAAATTGGTAAATTTCGGAGCTGGCAGGAAATGCAGGTCAAAAACCTGCACCTGCTGGAAAATGGTATCCCCCGCGCCACGCGACAGGATCACCTAGATCCGGCATGACACGCGAGAGTCCTCGCGACACGCGACAAGTCGAGGGGGTTCTGGCGCAACACGCGACAGGACCAAAACTGAATTTTTATTTTATTTTTGTTGATTCGATACTAGAACTCGTTTATATACATTATATTAATGTCAAGACTAACTTTTTAAGTGGTTTTGACTCTAGATGATGATGGGGTCTTTCCGGATGGCGATCAAGCACGTTTTAAAGAACCGAACACGAACTTTTGATGCTTTCGCTTTAATTTAACTTTGTTTAGATAATGTTTATGATGTAAATAATTTACTAATCACGTTTTGAATATTTAAACTAGTTGGTAGTTAACTAGTATGTGATTATTGTAAAACTTCGATTTTGGAACTTTTCCTTGAAGTTAAGTGATTTTCTATAAATTATAAGCATATTTTATTAAATACAAATCGTAATAAAAGGGTGTTACAAGTTGGTAATCAGAGCTCAAGGTTGTCAACAAAGTGTTCGGTTCAAGCTTGATCGATCGTCCGGTAAGAATTAATTAATTATTTTAGTAGATCTTATCTTATGTAAGAAAAAGAGATGTGAATTAATGTGCATGGGAAGAGCGTGTTAACACACTCAAACCTGGAAAGTGCACTAAATGAGAACGGTCAAAGCAAGTTAAGAACTTGGCTAAACCGAAGCAAATAAAGCTATGTTATAAATGAAATGTTTAATAATTGATGTAAACATTTCAGTTTCAAGATGACGGAAAGGAATGACAATGATCCGGTGCCGACAAGCACCGAACAAATGAAAGAGATAATTGCCGAAGAAGTGGGGAAGGAAATTGAGGGTAGTCTATCTGATTTCATAGACAAAATTCAAAACATGGTGTTATCATTAGTCGAAGAATGAGTTAAAAGGTTAGAAGATAATGTCAACCTTATGAGAGAAAAATCTGGAGAACGTAAAGGGTGTTCATATAAGGAGTTGATGGCGTGTAAACCGCCAATTTACAACGGGGAGGTCAACCCGATAATATGCCAAAGATGGCTAAGTGATGTCGAAGGGGTGTTTGAAAGGACCCACTGTGACGTGAGCGATTTTGTGGCTTACGGAACGGGTCAGCTGAGGGGTCAAGCCAAGGACTGGTGGGACAACAAAAAGAAAGAGATAGGAGCCGATGCGGAAAGGGTCATGACATGGGACGAGTTTAAGGTGCCATTCCTTAAACATCATAGTCCCAAGGCAGTCATCAACAGGATCAAGGAGGAGTTCATCCAGTTAAGACAAAGGGGTGAAACGATTGATAAAATCACAGGTATATTTATGGATAAGCTGAGGTTCTGTGATGAGTTAGTGACTACGGAGGAGCAGAAGATATATTATTATTATTATTATTATTATTATTATAATATCTTAAGTGTCGAATACGAGAGTTTATGACTCCCTCAAAGTATGAAACCCTCACGGAAATCATTAACACCACCCGGGAGTGGGAGATTGAGTTGAAGAAACATATTGAGAGGGGCGAACGAAGGGCGCAGGATGTGAATCCAAGCCCCGAAAAGAAGGTGAAAACATCAGAATCGACGCGAAAGACGGATGCGAAAGGCGGGTCGCCAAGTTGTAAAGTTTGTGGAAAAGGGCACAAGGGCGAGTGCCGTTTCAAAGATAAATCGTGTCCTATATGCGGGAAGACGGGGCACATGGCATCTCTATGTCCGGGTAAAGTCTCAGTTTGTTACAAATGCTATCAACCCGGTCACAAAAAGTCCGAATGCCCAGAGCTAGTCGGGAAAAAGAACGAGAAAGGCGTTCAAGTGGAGACCCAAAAGGCGAAGGCTAGATCCTTCCAATTAACTACAGCTGAAGCAAAGTCAGAACCCGATGTGGTCTCAGGTATATTCGCGATAAACTCGATTTCTGCACGTGTATTATTTGATACGGGTGCGAATAAATCCTTTATTTCACATGGATTTATTCGACATCCTTCATTTGTATTGACGAAATTATCTGTGCCCTTAGAAGTTAAAATAGGGGATAACAAGAGTTTCATAGTGTGTGATGTCTGTCAAGACTGTAAATTGAGTATCAATGACGAAGAATACTCGATAGATCTAATCCCGATGTCGATGGGAGAATTTCAAGTGGTTGTTGGGATGGATTGGTTATCCCGACACCACGCGAAAGTCGTGTGTTTCTGTAAAGAGATAAAACTAACATCTCCGAGCGGAAAACACGTTACAATTTATGGCAAGAAAGGAGGCAATCCTATAATATGTTCGATGTTGGAAGCTCACAAGCTCATAAAGCATGGATATAGAGTGTTTATGATATACGCGAATGAGCCCGAGAAAGAATCACCGAAGATTGGAGACGTGCCGGTAGTACGTGACTTCGAAGATGTGTTTCCGGAAGATCTACCGGGGATACCGCCTGAACGGGAGGTAGAATTCGGAATCGAATTGGTTCCGGGCACGAAACCCGCAGCTAAAGCGACGTACCGACTCGCGCCATCGGAATCACAGGAACTAATGTCGCAGATTCAAGACTTCCTAGATAAAGGATTTATAAGGCCGAGTGTGTCTCCTTGGGGCGCACCGGTACTATTCGTGAAAAAGAAGGACGAAAGCATGCGAATGTGTATCGATTACCGGGAGTTAAACAAACTCATGGTAAAGAATCGATACCCGCTTCCGAGAATAGACGATCTATTCGACCAATTACAAGGTACGAATTGGTTTTCAAAAATCGACCTTAGATCGGGGTATCACCAATTAAAGGTCAAGGAAGAGGATGTACCGAAGACGGCTTTCCGCACGCGATACGGACATTATGAGTTCCTCGTGATGTCATTCGGGCTGACGAATGCACCCGCGGCTTTCATGGACCTCATGAACCGGGTTTGCAAGCCAATGTTAGACAAGTCGGTAATCTTGTTTATCGATGACATTCTGGTATACTCGAAAAGTGAAGCAGATCATGCGCATCATTTACAAGAGGTCTTAGAGAGACTCGGACGAGAAAGGTTGTATGCAAAGTTCTCAAAGTGCGCCTTTTGGTTACGAGAGGTGCAATTCCTTGGCCACATCATAAGTGCCAATGGAATATTGGTAGATCCGTCAAAGATAGAGGCTGTGTCGAAATGGAGCCCTCCGAAGAACCCTTCGGAAATAAGAAGTTTCTTAGGGCTTGCAGGATACTACAGGAGATTCATTCAAGATTTCTCCAAAATTGCTTCGCCATGAACTAAATTAACCCGGAAAGAGGAGAGATTCATTTGGGGTGTTGAACAAGAAAGAGCGTTCCAAACGCTAAAAGAAAAGTTAACACAAGCTCTGGTATTAACGTTGCCAGACGGAGTCGAAAACTTGGTAGTCTATTCGGATGCTCACTTTCGGGGCTCGGATGTGTTTTAATGCAACGAGGCAAAGTGATAGCTTATGCCTCGAGGCAATTAAAGGTGCATGAAAAGAAATATCCCACGCACGATCTTGAACTGGCGGCGATGGTGTTTGCGTTAAAAATATGGAGGCACTATTTATACGGGGTAAAGTGCACCATATTTACTGACCACAAGAGTTTAAAATACTTCTTCGATCAGAAGGAGTTAGATATGCGACAAAGGCGATGGTTAGAAATGGTGAAAGACTACGACTGCGAAATACATTACCACCCCGGAAGGGCAAATGTTGTGGGGGATGCCTTGAGCAGGAAAACGGACTATGTCCCAATACGAGTGCGGTCAATGCAGCTTGTTGTAACCTCGGGTTTACTTGAACGCATTCGACAAGCACAAGCTGAGGCGATAAAAGAGGAAAACTTAAAAAGGGAAAGGATAGTTGGTCAGCTAAAGGACTTGGTGAATAGTAACAATGGGTTAAAGACTCGATTCGGAATAATATGGGTCCCGAATTCATGTGGAGTTAAGACGCTTCTAGTCGATGAATCTCATAAATCCCGTTACTCTATCCATCCGGGTGCAACCAAGATGTACAACGATTTGAAGCAAAACTATTGGTGGCTCAGAATAAAAAGGGATATTGTTAAGTATGTGGAGAAGTGCTTGACTTGTTTACAAGTCAAGGCGGAACACCAAAAGCCATATGGTAGACTGCAACCATTGGAAATCCCGGTTTGGAAATGGGAACATATCACCATGGACCTGTTGACCAAACTGCCTAGGACGAGCCGAGGATTCGATGATATATGGTTAGTCGTTGATAGATTGACGAAGAGTGCTCACTTTATTCCCATACGTGAGACTTATACTTCGGAAAAGATGTCGGAAGTATATACAAACGAGATAGTGGCACGTCATGGGGTACAGGTATCTATTTTGTTGGACAGGGATACCCGGTTTACTTCACACTTATGGCGAGATTTCCAAGAACAAATGGGAACAAAGCTTTTTGTCAGCGCAGCGTACCATCCTCAAACGGATGGACAGAGTAAGAGAACAATCCAAACCCTAGAAGACATGCTGAGGGCGTGTATTATTGACTTCAGGGGCAGTTGGGATGTGTATTTGTCGTTAGCAGAATTCTCTTATAACAACAGCTATCATGCCAGCATTGGCATGGCCCCATATGAGATGCTATATGGTAGGAAATGTAGGACCCCAGTGTGTTGTGGTGAAGTGGGTCCGCGTGAGCTGGCCCATAAAGATGTTGTCCAAGCCACTAATGAGAAAATTGACGTGGTTCGAGCTCACTTGAAGGCGGCTCATGATCGAAAAAAGTCGTATGTGGATAAACGAAGGAGTCCAATCGAATTTCAAGTCGGTGACAAGGTTATGTTAAAGGTATCTCCATGGAAGGGGATCATCCGGTTTAGAAAAAGAGGAAAGTTAAGCCCAAGGTTTATTGGGCCATTTAAAATCATTGAACGGGTTGGTAAGGTAGCGTACCATATCGAATTACCCGAGGAATTTAGTGGAATACATAGCACATTCCACGTATCACATCTCCGGAAATGTCTAGCTAACGAAACCGCTTATATCCACTACGACGACATCGAGGTGGATAATAGCCTCAACTATGCAGTGAAGCCGATTGCGATTTTAGATCGCAAGGTGAAGAGTTTGCGGAACAAAGAAATTGATCAAGTAAAGGTCAAATGGGAACACAAGAAAGGTTCGGATACCACATGGGAATCCGAATAGAAATGCGGCGTCTCTACCCGACACTATTTGGTATATATTTTCCGGTTTCGAGGACGAAACCCTTTTAAGGGGGATGGACTTGTAACACCCCGAAAATGTAAATCCTTTATTTAAAATAAAAGTTTGGTAAATAAATAAGTGAACTAACTAGGATTAAAAATAACCTAGTTAGACAAAAGTCTAGTAGTGACTTATAAGTGGGTTAAAAACACTAAAAACACAAACTAATGATAATAGAGGGGCCAAACTTGTTAAAATTGAAACATGAAATATATAAACAAAAATTAAAAACCCAAACACACATAAGTGTGTGTGTCTGGGTCGATTGAAGCACAGGGGCGACCAGGAGAAACCCCACAAACCCTAGTTCTTGACAAATCCCACAAATTGAAGGTCAAAATCAGTTCTAAATCAAAATCCGAGCACGAAATAGTGATCTCCTCTGAAAGGGGGCATAAGGTATGTGAATTTTATAAGAAAATCTCTAGTTGAATTTCTGGACAAACCTAAGAAATTCGAAATTCATGTTGCATGAATGTTGTTTGGATGAGATAGGGATGATATTGTGTCTAGGAGTAAAACCCTAGTCATTTACTTGTTGAAATTATACCTAATTCTTGTGAATTCATAATCACCATTGAAGGTGATAAGTGGGTTTTGTAAGAACATGTTAAACATTAGAAATTCATTGTTGTTCTAGAGTAATTTGAGCCCTAGGAAGTAAATTCAGATGTTGATAATGAGAAAAATTGATATGAACATGCTTATGTTGATTTTAACATTGGCTAAGTAACAAGCCATGAACTTGATTATAAAAGGTGTAAAATTCAGCCCTTAAAGTGTTTGTGAAAATGCCTAATAGAAGGTTAAATGTTGAAATATGAACAAAAACGCATAATTTCACTAGATGGTAAACTATGCGTTATATGTGAAACAAAGAGTTCTAAATGTAATGTGATTGAACTCTATAGGAAAGGAATCCGGAGCATCGAGCGGACAAGCCGGTGTTGACGCACGATTGAAGGGTGTGCTTTGAAGGTATGTAACTCGTTTCGTTACATTAAGAAAATTTGATATTTAAGCATGTGCGATTGGTTTTTAGAACGAAAGCTTGTGTTGATTATGGTGACAATGTTATCCACTTGAATTAATAGGTTAAGATTCGACTAGGAAGTGTTTGGTAGTCAATATAAATGGAGGATTCCATAATTGAGCCAAACGGGTCGAATAATTGGGTAGTTAGTATTGTTAGTGTTTAATTGTTAGACTTTGGCGTCGGCAATCACAAGAGCATGAAGCCATAAGATTGGTAATGAAATATCGTTGATATTAAGCCCCGGATGTTGGGTAAAAGCGCCTTAAGGTTGCTATCTCATTTGTGCAAAAATTTGTATAAACTTGGTGGGTTGAATAATTACAAAGTGATTTCAGTCATTCGGTCCGTAATCTGAATTCTTGGAATAATGAATGTCATAGGCACGTCGGTAATGAAATTACAGACGTATAGGAAAAAGAATCACCTAAAACGGACCTACGGATCAAAAGTTATGGGCATTTGAAGTTAAAATTGGTAAATTTCGGAGCTGGCAGGAAATGCAGGTCAAAAACCTGCACCTGCTGGAAAATGGTATCCCCTGCGCCACGCGACAGGATCACCTAGATCCGGCGCGACACGCGACAAGTCGAGGGGGTTCTGGCGCGACACGCGACAGGACCAAAACTGAATTTTTATTTTATTTTTGATGATTCGATACTAGAACTCGTTTATATACGTTATATTAATGTCAAGACTAACTTTTTAAGTGGTTTTGACTCTAGGTGATGATGGGGTCTTTTCGGATGGCGATCAAGCATGTTTTGAAGAACCGAACACGAACTTTTGATGCTTCCGCTTTAATTTAACTTTGTTTAGATAATGTTTATATTGTAAACAATTTACTAATCACTATTTAAACTAGTTGGTAGTTAACTAGTATGTGATTATTGTAAAACTTTGATTTTGGAAGTTTTCCTTGAAGTTAAGTGCTTTTATATAAAATATAAGCATATTTTATTAAATACAAATAGTAATAGAAGGGTGTTACATATCACTTTTTGTTTTTCTTTTAAACCAAGTTCTTCTTTCTTGGTTAAACCGCTAACATCATTCACCGAATTAACAACTGGGGCAGAGAACATTGGAAAAATCTTTCATGTATCACCGGATTTTTTTACCGTATATCCTTGCAGCGTTAAGTGATCAAGGCTTAAAACGTTTCGGTCCAATTCCGGTAAATAAAACACACTCTGCATCCGTAACATATCGTTACCGGATCTTATTTCCACTGCCCCAATTCCCCGGATAAACAGAAAATTATTCTCTCCCGATTTCGTTTCTACCCCCAACCATATGTTTGATACGTTTAAAAACGTTTAAGTTACCTGCAAAGTGATGATTAAATGTTGGACTTACATACCAGATGTCGCCCCACTGGCCACCCTTTGTTCCAGTGACAATCATTTCATTCCGGCGGATCACTTCATCCTCTTGTCTCTGAATTCTGACATTGATTGCTTGATTTATCAGTTGGGTGGCTTCATCATTTTCTTTCGCTTTGCACGAGTATATCTGATGGTCTGGTTGATGGCAATAGTAACAAAGCCTTACACGGGGAATTTTTCATTCTTTTCATCAAGAAAGTGTTGACAGGGCATCATCGTTGATGTTGGTTTGATTTCTACATTCTTTCCCACCGTGGCTCTGATACCACTATGTTGGGATTCAAGAACATTTGCAGCAGAAGTAATTGATTGACTTGAATCGGTATTCATGGTTAACAGAAAATGATATGCAGAAACAGTAAGGATCTAAGGGTATTCGAATAGAATGAGAGGACAATTCTAAGGAACAGAACTTGTCTTGATGCTAGAACATGTTACCGGATATTATACATATATACATAGGTTTTGGCGGTTTCATTTGGCGGGAATAACTGCCTATAGCAGTTTTAAATTATACCCGCTTATCACCACCATATAAGTTGATATACATATCGAACATATTGTCACGGCCCCCGACCCAGTTTCCCGGTTCGGATGCCCCGGGACAGAAACCCGTGGTATTTGTATTTAATTTGGCAGCGGAAATTTTAACAGGATCGTTTAACTGAAAATACCCCTTTTATTTTATTCCCATTTTTCGGGACAAACCCCGTAATTTACAATAAAGGAATTTCACTAGGAAATCCCCGATTTACAAAAACATGTTTATTTATTTACTGAGCCACTCCTTTCAAGCTGTAGTGCTACGCGGCACTTTTCCTGGTTCACAGTAAATCACCTGAAACATGTTTAAAAAGATTTTATCAGAGGGGAAATACTGGCGAGTCATTCATTTGATACAAAATGACACATTGTTACAAATTACAGCATTAAGGGTTTTTATATTTGCCCCTATCTTATAATTAGCTGGTTCAGCTGTCACTCGACCGAATATATGACTATGGACATATCACTAATTAGGCTCGCCCACCTAAAGTGATAAATCGTTAGTAGTAATGTGCACAAAACCCCCCACTTACTGCTAGTAATTAAAGATTAGTAAAGACTTAATCACTGCAAAGTATAAGTGGAAAACATTTAGGGTTTTGCAAACAATTTGGTAAAAAGAGAATGACTCACATTGCGAGTTTAACTGGACAGAGTTTTGCCTACTGATTTAGCTTGGTAACCTACTTAAATAACAATGCACACGAAACTAGGTTAGTAACTTAATACAACATTTACGATAAGCTCACGAAATCAAAACCCTCACGACGAATGACAAAGTATAGCCCGAGTTTGGGCAGCACTTAAACATCCATCGGATCGGTTTCAATCGATAGGACATTGTATCGTAGCAGTGATCGAGTTATTACCCTGTAATCGTAGCAGAGTTTCGATACCTAAAGACTTGATTTAAGCAGAATTTTGACGTTTTAGAACTTATGTTTCGAACACAGAAGAAAGTCCATGCAACGTCCAATTTATAGCTGCAATTTGAGTCTCTCGCAGCCCGCGTAAACACGAGGGGGATCCTACCCGGCCCGCGAGGGCCACCCTAGCTATGGCTAGGGCTGCCGTGTCACTGGGTAGGGTCGCCACGCGTCTAACACGTGGCCTAAAGCTTATCCAGAGCATTTTAAAGTTGTCGCGCCCCGCGTAAGTTTTCCTTAAGTCTTACGCGGCCCGCGGCAGATTGACAAATTTGAATTTCTTGATTTTTTTCACAAGGATTAGGGTTTTAGTGGTCCGGGTTTTCACTTACGGAGTGTTGTGGGACATTTTTGTAAGTCCTTACATCCTCCCCACCTTATTTAAAATCTCGTCCTCGAGATTTACTGAAATAAGTGAGGATATTTTTGCTTCATTTCCGATTCCAGTTCCCAGATATACTCCGGTCCTCTTTTTGAATCCCACTTTACTTTGACCAGTACCAATCTCTTGTGTTTGAGGAATTTGATCTTTCTGTCTTCAATTTGGAGCGGTTTCTCAACGAATTTCAACTTTTCATTTACCTCTATGTCTTGAAGTGGTACTACCAGTGATTCATCAGATAAACACTTCTTGAGATTAGATACATGAAACACATCATGTACCCCGACTAATTCTTCTGGTAGTTGTAAGCGATAGGCAACTGGTCCTATTCATTGGGTAACTGAGAATGGTCCTATGTACCTTCGACTTAGCTTTCCCTTCTTACCGAATCGAACTACTCCTTTCCAAGGAGAAACTTTCAAGAGTACCTTGTCTCCAACTTGAAATTCCAAAAGCTTACGTCGATTGTCTGCATAACTCTTTTGGCGATCCCGAGCCGTTTTCAGTCTTTCCTTGATTTGAGTTATCTTGTCGATGGTTTCCTGTACAATCTCGGGACCTGATAATTGACTTTCTCCTATTTCTGCCCAGCAAACTGGGGTTTGGCACTTTCGTCCATACAGTGCTTCGAACGGGGCAGCACTGATACTTGTATGGTAACTATTATTATAGGAGAATTCAATTAATGGTAAATGATCATCCCAATTTCCACCGAAATCTATTACACATGCCCTGATCATGTCTTCCAGGGTTTGGATCATCCTTTCACTTTATCCGTCTGTTTGAGGATGATAGGCAATACTTAGATTTAATCGTGTCCCCATTGCCTCTTGGAAACTTGTCCAGAAATGCGAAGTGAAACGACTATCACTATCTGACACAATGGAGAGTGGAACTCCATGTAAGGAAACTACCTCATCTACGTATAACTTAGCCAATCTTTCCATGCTAAAGGTTTCCTTCATTGGCAGGAAATGAGCTGATTTGGTTAATCGATCTACAATCACCCAGATTGCATCGTTGCCTTTCCTGGTTCTGGGTAACTTAGTAACAAAGTCCATTGTTATTAGTTCCCATTTCCATATAGGCATTTCTAATTGTTGAAGTAACCCTGAAGGTTTCTGGTGCTCTGCCTTAACTTGCGAACAAGTTAGACTTTTTTCATATCTAGCTATATCTTTTTTCATTCCTATCCACCAGAAATTGTTCCTTAGATCTTGATACATCTTGTTATTACCAGGATGCGTCGTATACCTAGACTTATGGGCTTCTTCTAGAATCTTATTTCTTAAATCTCCTTGACTAGGCACCCAAATCCTTCTCTTATGAAATCTCCAAATTCCATCAGTCCCTTGCTCTAATTCCTTTATCCTTCCTTTCATTCCTTCAGTATCATCCTTGATTATTGTTTCCTGAATATTCCTCAGTTGTTCCATTAAATCCAATTGGATATTTAACCCAAGAGCACGGATTCGCCTTTTCTTTTCATTATACTTATAACTCAAGGCATCTGCTACTACATTCGCCTTCCCTTTGTGATATTAAATATCACAGTCGTAGTCACTTAAAATTTCCATCCATCTTCTTTGCTTCATGTTCAATTCTTTTTGCCCAAATATGTATCTTAAACTTTTATGATCTGTATAGACAGTAAACTTACTTCCATATAGATAATGTCTCCAACTTTTAAGGGCAAAAATTATTGATCCTAATTCTAAGTCATGAGTCGTATAATTTTCCTCGTGCTTCTTCAACTGCCTTGATGCATATGCAATTACCTTTTTGCGTTGCGTTAGCACACATCCTAATCCCAACTTAGAAGCGTCGCAGAAGACTTCAAAATCTTCGGTTCCGTCTGGTAAGGCTAGAATTGGGGCAGTTGTTAATCTTTGCTTCAAGATTCTAAAGGCCTCTTCTTGCTTAGGTCCCCATTCAAACTTAACAGTTTTACAGGTTAGCTTAGTTAATGGAACAACTATCTTAGAGAAGTCTTTAATGAAACGCCTATAATATCCAGCTAATCCTAGAAAACTTCTAACTTCGGTAGCTGATTGTGGGACCTTCCAATTTGTGATTGCTTCTATCTTGGAGGGATCTACGTGAATACCTTCGTGATTCACCATGTGTCCTAAAAATTGCACTTCTTGTAGCCAAAATTCACACTTCGAAAATTTGGCGTAAAGCTTTTCCTTTCTTAACAGAGCTAAGAGTGCATGCAGGTGTTCACAGTGCTCATCCTGGCTTTTGGAATAAATGAGTATATCGTCGATGAAGACAATCACGAATTTTTCCAAATATGGTTTACAGATTCTATTCATCATGTCCATAAATGTTGCAGGAGCATTCGTTAGACCAAATGGCATGACTGTAAACTCGTAGTGACCATACCTAGTCCTGAAAGCAGTTTTAGGTATGTCTTCTTCCTGTACCTTCAGTTGATGGTATCCAGAGCGCAAGTCTATCTTAGAGAAATATCTAGCTCCTTGAAGTTGATAAAAAAGATCATCAATCCTAGGTAACCTTATTCAATTCCCTATAATCGATACACATTCGCATTGAACCATCCTTCTTCTTTATAAACAGCACAGGCACTCCCCAGGGGGATGAACTAGGTTGTATGAATCCTTTGCCTAGTAGTTCATCTAACTGCTTTTTCAGTTCTAACATTTCTGTGGGTGCTAATCAATATGGTGCCTTAGCTATTGGTGTAGTTCCAGGAATTAGATGAATTCTAAACTCTACCTCCCTATCGGGTGGTAGTCCAGGTAGCTCTTCTGGAAAGACATCCGGGTATTCTGATATTACTGGAATTTCCTTAAGTTCCTTACTTCTAGTGTTAATGATTACCGAAATCATGTATACTATTCCTTGTTTTCATTCATAACTAGCAACTTTCATTTCTGAAATGAACTTCATTGGTTTACGCGGTTTATCTCCTGAAATCAAAATTACTTCTCCTGTGGGTGTATGAATTTCTATGGAATTCTTATCGCAGAGGATTCGAGCATGGTTGGCTACTAACCAATCCATCCCTAGCACGACATCGAATCCAGCTAAATTCATAGGTAGCAGGTTTGCAGAAAATTTATGTCCTGAGAGTTCTATCTTCCCTTTTTGCAAAACTTTATCTATGTTAACAAAATTTCCATCTACCGTTTCTACCGTATAAATTTGCCTAAGTTTGGTTAAAGGTTGCTTAAGAGCTTGGCATAATGAAGTATTTATAAAACTTTGGTTTGCATCAGAGTCAAATAATACTTTTGCGTAAACATCGTGTACAAGAAACGTACCAGCTATCACATCCGGAATCAGATTCGCTTCTTGTGTAGTCAGCTGAAAGGCTCTGGCATTTTTCTTGTTAGTTCCTTCGGCAGATTTGGCCTTGTCGTCAGCTGGCTTAACCAATTTAGGGCATTTAGGTCTAAAATGCCCAGCTTCTCCGCAATTGTAGCAGATCTTTGATTTCTTCTTGCATTCCTCCTCTCGGTGCCCCGGTGCCTTGCAGAAATTGCAATTTTCCTTACATTTTCCAAAATGTTTCTTTTTGCAATTTCCGCAAAATGGCGGTATGGAAGACTGCCCGGTTCACTTTCTCTTGAAATTACTATTATTATTACCTACTCGAAATCTTTGGGTAATCTTTTGGGCCAATTCCTTTTTCCCGTTTTCTTCTCTCGTGCGCACCAGTCTGTCAGTCAAGGTGTTGGCCAGTTCGACCGCATCGTCAATTGTGTGGGGTATCGCAGCTTTGACTATGTCACGAATCTCGCTAATTCGTCCCCAAATATAGCGAGAAATAAGCACCGGTTCTGGCGAGGCCAGAGTTGGTACAATTCTAGCATACTCGAAAAATTTCGAAGTATACCCCGACAGTCAACATCTACCATCCGGTGATTTAGGAACTTATTTGTCATTTGTTCCTTTTCATAGGCGGGACAAAATTTCCTTTCCACCAACTTTTTAAATTCCTCCCAGCTCATGGCATAAGCCACGTCACTTCCTTTGGCTTGTAGCACTGTGTTCCACCATTCTAACGCTTCTTCCTTGAAAAGGTGGGATGCGTACATAACCGTGTCTTCCTCTGCACATTTACTGATCTTAATTACTGCCTCGGTCTTTTCTAACCAACGCAGTGCGGCAGTCGCCCCTTCATTGCCTGCAAATTCGACTGGCTTACTGTAAGGACCTACAAAAACATCCAAAAATGTCCCGTAAGTGGAAACCCGGACCCCTGAAACCCTAATATTCATGAAAAATCAAGAAATCAAGAAATTTGGATTTCACGCGGCCAGCGTAAACCATAAGGTAAGGCTACGCGGGCCGCGACAGAACAGCACATGACCGGGACACGCTTCAGGCCACGTGTCAGCCACGTGGTGTGCCTACACGTGACACGGTAGCCCTAGTTGTAGACTAGGTGGCCCTCGCGGGCCGCGTAAAAGTCTTGTGAGGGTTTACGCAAGCCGCGTAAAACCCAAAATGTTGCTATAAATTGCCTGTGCATGGGACTTGCTTCTGTGCTCGAAAATTTCACTCAAAAACGAAAGATACTGCTCAAAATCACAATTTCACTTAGGGAAACGCTGCTACGAGTACAGGGTATTAACTCGATCACTGCTACGATACAATGTCCGATCGATTGAAACCGATCCGATGGATGTTTAAGTGCTGCCGGAATCCGGGCTATACTTTGTCATTCATCGTGAGGGTTTTGATTTCGTGAGTTTATCGTAAATGTTGTATTAAGTTACTGACCTAGTTTCGTGTGCATTGTTATTTAACTAGGTTACAAGGCTAAATCATTAGGGGATGATCTTATCCCAATCCCAGGAAACACGTCCCTTTTTTTTATTTCTTTCTAACACGGCCAACCACAATTTATTAATCATCCCCTTCAACATTAGCTTCACAATCTGCATATGTGAATTCTTCATAGTCTTCTTCATCATTCTTCCTTCTTCTTTTCGCCAACCTAACTGATTTGGACCTCGTTGTTCTCTTTCGCGTAGAATCGGTTTTAGCATCATTTCTTTAACACGCAGTTAACTCTTAGTAACATATAATCATATCATCTTAATTTAAAACAAAATATAGTAAACGTCTAAATTGTACGGGTACCACACACACCCTCTTCGTCATAGTGTCTTGCGGCTGAACTCTTAGAAATCGTCAACTTTTTATCTACACCATCACAGTTTGTTACAAAGAAATACACTTTGCATTTTTATTACGAAATCAACGAAAAGCACACACCTTTGTTTTTCCTAAACTTCAACTTGCTGCTATCAAGTAAAACCCACTCCTTTGTTGTTCCACAAAGAAAGTATGTTTACATGTGTTACGGAAATTGTTAATAAAAATCACATCAAAACAAATACATGATATGTTAAACAATGCAGCAAAAAATATGTAACAAGCACGAAAGACATACCCTTTTGGCTTCTAGTTTCCACTTTTCTGCCCCCCCCCCCAACTGAATTGCCTTTCTTGGACTTGTATAGTGGCATGAAATAAACATGTTTTACATGTATGAAACGAAAAATGTTACATATTCCGCATGTTTTGTAACACCCCAACTGCGAATACAACCCATGATGGTCTTGGTGTTGTCTTTCCTGAATGTGGTTCCATCGAATCGTTTTTCGATTCATCTCATTCTTTATTATCCTTTGATGAATATCGTGCCTTCATCATGAATTCTATTTCCTTGAGTTTCTGGAGAATTCTTGTTTCTATTTGACATAGATCTTCCGAAGTTATGTTTTCTAGAAAAGAGGGTTGGTGGTATTCAGGTGGATGAGAGTTTTTATTTTTACTCCCACCCATCTTAAGGTGATAGTAACAGGAAAACAATGGGTCTATTAGGTAGTGGGGATCAAAATTTAGAATGGGGCATTCTAAATCTTGATGGAACCCACGACATAATTGGAACCATTTATCGTAAGAGTGGGGGTAAAAATAACCATTAACATCCATATTTGTCGGACGAGGTTTTAACCATTGGGATCAAACGGTTCTGTTTTCTAGAAACTGGAGATAGACACGGCCCCGTGTGGGTGTTACACGGCCCCGTAATGCAGCTTCTGTCTTGCAGAAAATAGAGTTTTATGTTACAGGGATGAGGCACGGCCCCGTGTTTGATCAGGTACGACCCGTACTAAACCTACAGAAAGTGAAGAAAATGTAGAAAAAAACCCTAAAAATAAAAATAAAAAAGATTAAAATTGATTAGGCCGTCGATTTAAAACTTTCTTAAAATTCTTGTATCCCTGACAACGACGCAAAAAACTTGATGTGGTGCGAGCGGGGTATAGTTTTTAGTACATTTTTAGCACTTTTACTCATTTATCAAGCTTTAAATTTATAAAACACGATGTAACAAGATCACTCTCTACAACACGTTAGGGTAAGTGCACCCATCGTTGGCGTAGTATAGTGATGGTAAGATACCGAGGTCGTCCAAGGACACATGAGCTTTTAATACCGGAATATCATCAACGTCTAATCTAACCAAATTTTTTTTTTGTGTGGAAAAGATGTTAGTAAACAAAATTAAAAAGAAATTAAAATATGAAAAGAAACAATAGACAAGATAGAATCACTTGGTTCCGACTCCTCTTTTATGTATCCTTTGATGATTTCCATACTTTGAGTTTTTTAAGAGATTATCTTTGTAATAGTGGCATGCCCCACTTTTGGAGGCAATGCTACCCTCAGCATATTGGTCTGACTCAGCAGGGATACAGTCCCGTAAGGCTGGATTATTGAAAGATAATTAAGTTATTAATGCAAAATATGGCATGTCCCTCTTTTGGAGGCAATGCTACCATCGGCCATATTGGTCTGAGTAAGCAGGGATACAGTCCTGCAAGATTAGTTTAAAGTTTTAATAGTAGTTTATTTATAATGGATTCAAGCCGTTTTTACTTCCCGCGATTTGATGCCATCTGCCTCAAGAGAAGTCCTAATAAGCTTGAGTTAAGTACTCGCGTGATCTATACACTTAACAAGACAAGAACTTTACCCAAACCACCCTTCTAACTCCCTTCTAGACAGTTAACGTGTTTTATATAGACCGTAAAGACACGAAAGAGTGAATCAACAAAATATGAAGAGATGATAGAATAAAGTTCACTTTCAATATAAAAAACTAGTTATTAAACTCATTAATACAAATCCAAATAAAAAGTTAGCCAAAGCTTGGAAATCAAAAGTAATACATAAAAGATTTGCCTTCACCAAGTGATGTAAGAGATTAGCCAAGCATGGCCTTTATTTGACAAGAACTTTTACGATCAATCTTGGATCCCGGGACTACTACACGCACTCTAAAGATAGATGATGGAGGAATGTGGTGGATGTTCGTGTTGTAGTGGTGGTGGAATGGTGGCAAGTGGAAGAGAAGTGGTTTGAAGGGATGAGTTGGTAACGAACCAAGCACCTCTATTTATAGCTGCAAACATGCCCTTCACATGGCCCCGTATCTAGGGGCACGAACCCGTGTCCTTTCTTCTCTGTCTTCATCAACTGCCCAGTGTCAGAGGGCACGACCCCGTGGTTAGTACTATGTGTACTTTGAGAGATTCTGCATATTTGGGAGTTGACCACGGCCCCGTGTCCATAGGACACGCCCTGTGTCTCTTGTCTGCTTTGTTTGTCTTGTTCTGCATGGGCTCTGGAGTGGGTCACAACCCCATGCCTTGATGGCATGACCTCGTGCTTGTCTTCTGGTTTTTTGTTTTGGTCTTGGGGTGTAGATTGGAGGGTAGGTGTGGTGTGCCAACTCTTCTTTCTTGTATTTATGTTGGTTTTGTCGTTAATTGTCCCTTTTGAACATTTAAGTTTTTTTTAATCATGAAAATCAAAAGTATACAAAGAAACACACTTTTTCAACATCAGTACATAAAAGAGTTGATTTTTTACCTTGTTTGATATAATTTATATGTTACATTTTGCGCATATCACTTTGCAATGGAGACACATTGGAAATCCAGTTAGATCGCATTCTATGACTATTGATAAAGAAAACAAAAAAAAAGTCACGGTATTAACCAAAATAATATCTACATGTGTTTGGTCCGTTGTGATTGCGACTCGACTATGAACATCTAAATGTAACAAAGAAAAAGTACGTTGTAATTTTAAAAAAAAGAGAATTGGTCTGTAATAATCCCAACTAGACGTTATTGGCTATTGTTAGTCCCACCTTTGAACATTCCCCATGCCAGTCCCACCTTTCACTTATTTTTCCTCCATCGATCCTCAGTTAAAAAAACTTAACGGAGTTAAGTTTTTTTTCTAAATTACAAGCTGACGTTTTAGAGTTTTTTTATCAGATCGAGGATACGAACTGAATGATGTAAAACTTACCTTGAAATTGTGCTCCAAACGAAGAAAACAGTGCTTCAATTTGGGTGTTTAAACTTCCAATTAAAAAAAATCAAGTCGTTTGTATCACCGTTTTGAGGTAAGTTTTACATCAATAGACTCGTATTCTCGTTCTGTTAAAAAGCCCTAATAGGTCAGTTTGTAATTCGGGAAAAAAACTTAACCCCGTTAAGTTTTCTTAACTGAGGACCGATGGAGGAAAAATATGGGAAAGGTGGGACTGACATGAGGAATATTCATAGGTGGGATTGGCAATGGCTAATTACGTGTAGTTGAGATTATTACAGGGCAATTCCCCTTTAAAAATAAATTGTTATATCATTCGCGCGAAAAAAAAAATTCAAATCGATACGCAAATAAAAATAACCATGTTATTTCATTTCGAAATCTAAAATAATATAATACAACTACTGAACACAAAGAACAGTAAATGGGGAAAAAATAATTCACGGACATGAGATATCGTAACGCAAAATTATTTTTAAGATATAACACTTCCGAAATAACAACAAAATTGGTGATTTTCAAATTTTGATTGTACCACAGTAAATTTGGGGGATAAGTTACTTTCGACTTTAGCGAAAGCAAATAGAGAACATGGCTAAACATAATATAAAACTAAAATTTCAACAAAAAAAAATTGTTACAGTCAGGTTGTTCATGTTAATTTGGATATTCTATAAATACTGCATACCTGAATAGCAAGTCATCAGTTCTACATAACATTTCTTTTATTTTTCTTTTTTATAATATGTAGACATGGCTTAAAAATGCTTACTTGGATAAAAAATGAAAAAAAAAAGTTAAAAAACTAATAACAATTTAATAAGAATTACGAATTATTTTATAAAAAAACTGCTAAAGTTTTAAATACACTGCGAAAATTGTTAATTGTTTATTTTTAATTTTCTTATATAATATTTTTAAATCATCTTTCATTTTTTTAAACTTTGTCATCATATAGAAAAAAAGAATGTCAAAAAGGATTGATTACGTATTATTTAGGTAAAATATATAGGATTAAAACTTCAAAGGTAACTTGAGTGATCTAGATTGAAATAAAAAAAATTATGAGTACACTAATTTTTCCATATATAAGTTTGCAAGAATTATGTGCATTATTAGTTGTACATTGAGCTTTGGGAGTTTTTCAAAAAAAAAACTTGATTTTTTAATTTTAACCCAAATGTTTTTACCTTTTTCAATTTTAAACATAAATAATTTGTTTTTTAACTTTAACCCAAAACTTTTCATTATTTACAATTTAACTTCACAACGTTTGACAATTGTACTTTTTATCTTTTGCAAATTTTCGTTTTACGTATAGTTCTAAATTTTTTCGAGTTAATACGACGCAACGTGCATGTGTGGTTCAACGTTTTTACCTCTATTTTCCCATGTTTGACAGGTTCGTCACAACACGCATACCCTAGGTCGAGTCAGTGTTGGTGGTCGATCACGGTTGCGTGACATTAGTACTATTTGACATCGTTTTACAACCCGCCGCAACGCGGGGTGTGCTTCAGGGTTTTTCAAAGAAAAAATAGTTATGCATATGGTTGTCGTAACGTTGACTTTGGGGGTTTTCCAAAAAAATTGATCTTTTTTTACTTTTCACCCAAAAGTATTTCATAAATTACTTTTAACCCAAAACTATTTGTTTTATTACTTCTAACCCAAAACTTTTTATCTTTTGCAATCTATCCTCATAACTTTTTTTACTTTCAACTTGGTCCTTTATAGTTTTCATTTTCCGCAAATTTTTCGCTTTATGCTTGGTTGTAAATTTTGTGACTTAACACATTGCAACGTGCGTCTTTGGTTTAACGTTTTTACGTTTCGTTCTAATTTTGCGAGTTAACACGACGCAACATGCGTGTGTGGGTGAACGTTTTTACATCGTCTATTTTTCCCCGTTTGACAAGTTTAACATAACGTGCGGGTCCTAGATCAACTTAGGTATAACTAAAGATTCCCCGCCGCATTGCGGCGGGTCGCAATCCTAGTTAAAACAATAAAGAAACTTGCTAACTGTTTTACAAAGTTATACCAATTAATTATTACTAGATTTTTTGATGTCGCGCGTTACAGCGAAACAAAACAAATGTTAATGTAAAACCAACGTTATTGGAAATTAAAGGGTGTTGTTTAGAAAGCCAAACCGTCATAATTTGTTCGGTTTCAATTCATCATTATACCGTTTTACAATACCAAATACAAACTCTATTATGAATACAACTTCGTTTTAACAAAATTTATACCGGAATGTCAAGGAAAAATTAAACACAACTACGTACTTAGGTTTTAGAAAAAGTTAACGAATGTAAATTATTAAGAATATTAAATTAAATGATAATGGAAACATGATTTAAAAAATAAAAAGGAATTATTAAAATAAAAAATTAATATATAAAAATAAGCATTCAAAAGTGGAGGGTTTAAGAATTGAACTTGAACATATTAATATGGTAGGAAACAACTTTAACAACTCCAATACCTAACTTTATTGATTCAATATGTATTTCTAAATGTATATGAAATTAAAAAAGAGGGTAAATTACACTTTTCGTCCTTTATGTTTGTACCGGATTGCAACGGATAGCCTTTAACTTCAATAATTACAGTTACAATCCTTTATTTGCAAAACTAATTACACCCTAGGTCCTTTGTTACTAACCAGGTTAAAAATTTCAGTTAAATGTTACATATGCTCTGCACATAAGGGTAATTTTGTCCTTTTAACCTATCTAAGGACTACTTGTGTAATTGTTACTGCACTTTATAAAAATCTAATTTAACTTTATCACAAATGCCCATCATCAACCAACCCAGATCTTGATGGATCTTAAACCACACCTCTCTCTCTCTGTAACACACTTTCCCTCTGTTAATCGATGGTTGCCCCACCACCGCCCATCTTCGCCGCCAACATCAATAACCACACTGATGATGTTCACTTCGCCGCCATCTTCGCCGCCCACCACCACTTCCCACCGCCGGCGACCAAGAACCCCCAACGTCCACCACCATCATCGTCTTCTATGCTTAGATCCGGCTCCCCCCAACCCCCACCACCGCCATCTTCACAACCACCATCGCCTAAAGCCACCATCGTTTTCGCAACTACAGATCTGTATGGGTTTTTTTGCGATATGTGTGTGTATTTCCCAGATCTGGATGCAGACTTTACAACCACTCTCTTTACCTGCTGCTCTCTCTAAAGCGCACATATTGTACTATGTGGGCAGGTTTGAAAACACAATGAAGATGACCATTTTTGTTTCTCTTTTTAAAATCATATTACAGAGACAAACTTGTTTGTCCATGTGACTCCCTTTTCTCTCTTTAAAATCGGATGACAGCAACACAGTAGTTATTTTTGGATAATTTATTTCACCAATTTCAATTTGTAATATCCAGAGTTAATATTTAATTGGCTTTTACCAATGTTAAATCTCAAATGTGCCGACCTCCATTAATGCCACTTGCCTAATGTGTGTTTCTAATTTGTACGTTGGGGGTGTTTGGGTTAGCTTATTTTGGAGCAACTTATGACTTAAAGTTAATAAGTTGTTTTTTTAGTGTTTGGCTTAGCTTATTTTGAAGGATTTTGTGAGTTGAGAAGTCATTTTTAAGAAGTTAGAATTTCTAACTTCTCACTTATGACTTATATAAGTTAATAAGTCATCTTTGAGAAGGAATCCCAAACACCCCCGTTGTAACGAACTAAAGGAACTGAACCGACGGTGGTGCTTAGCCGGAAAAGGAAGAAAGAAAGGTGGAGTTTTTGGATTTAAGATAGAGAGAGCTCAGAGTAGGGAAAAATGATTGAAATATTAATTAAGTTGTTTTTATTTTTTATAGATATACTTTTAAATAAAGGGGTATGAAAAATGACTGAAATACCCTCATGTGATTTGCACATGATCAGACTTAATTGAAAATTTTAACCAGGTTAGTGCTAAAGGACGTAGGGTGTAATGAGTTTTTTAAATAAAGGATTGTGACTGTAATTATTGAAGTTAAAGGGCATCCATTGCAATCTGATACAAACATAAAGGACAAAAAGTGTAATTTACCCTAAAAAAGACCACTAAAGTAAAAAAGAAACTATTCACAGAAACATGATTTAAAAAATAAAAATGAATTACTAAAATAAAAAAAAATAATATATATAAAATAAGCATACATGATTTAAAAAATAAAAAAGGAATTACTAAATAAAAAATTAATATATATAAAAAATAAGCATTCAAAAGTAGAGGGTTCAAGATTGAACTTGAGTATATTATATGGTAGGAATCAAGTTAACCACTCCAACACCTAACTTTATTGATTCAATATGTATTTCTCTCTCTCTCTCTCTCTCTCTATGTATATATAGGGGAAGGTTCATTTGAGAAAAAAATTAATTTGAGAAGAAAAAGAAGAAATGACATATTAGTAAAATCCTATTTCATTTATAACTCACATAATTAATTTTTTTCTCTTTAATTAATTAGTCAACTAATCATTAATTATGCTACATATAATCTACAAAACCTACACATATCAAAATTTTCCTACATATACCCTACACGTTATAGAATTTTATCCTACACAGTCGAAATTTATCCTACACACCTCGAAATATATCCTACACAACTCATAATTTGTCCTACACAACTAGTAATTTATTCTACACTTTAAATAAAGTTGTTGTTTTTTAATTCGGAAAAAGTATATATTTTGAAAAAGAGTTACAAATTTAATTTAGTTGGTTATTAAAGGGGAAGAATACAAATTAATGATTTATATAAGTTTACCAATATACCCTTATATTAAAATTAAATGCAAATATTAAATTAAGTAAAATGAAGCATTCTTATTGGTTGAAACTTATTATTTTTTCTTCTTACAAAAAAATTCTTCTCATTTGAACCCTCCACTATATATATATCAAATTAAAAAAGACCACTAAAGTAAAAAAAAAAGAACTATTCATGGGATATATATATATATATATCTCAAATTAAAAAAGACCACTAAAGTAAAAAAAAAAAAAAAAAAAAAAGAACTATTCATGGGTGTTGACCAATAATATATATATATATATATATATATAATTGTCTAAGAGTTCTCGGTATAAATTATTATTGTCGAAAATGTCATAGTTTGAATTAGTAAAATTCAATTTGCCTATCTTAAATTATATTTTACCAATAGAATACTCAGTTTAATCCTATGAAATGAATTATGTGGGCACAACTCTAGCCAATGATCCTTTGGTGGAGTGGTCGAAAGGACTTGGACCATGTGAGTGGTCTCAGGTTCGATCCTCACCTCCATCAAAAGGTGTGTTATTGGGGTTATTCCCAACCCAAGGATGGCAAGGACTCCGGTTCAAGCCTGAGGGAACCTGAGTTTTCTATTACGGCGCATTTACTTCAGCGGGTCGCTCTGTCATAACAGGCGGTCGATTCGTGTGGAGGGTGCAACTCCTGTCAAGTGGCAGGGGGTCGGAAATTTTCTCGGGGAAAGCTATGTCCCATTTGTATCGAGGCGTGGACCCCGTTAAGACAACATAGTCCTTGGGACAGAAATGGGGCGGGCCTGCGACTTGCGAATGTGTATTAACCGTCTGTTGTGAATTACACCTTTCAAAAAAAAATGTGGGCACAACTCTACATCTCCGATGAAAATTCATAGACTCTCTTAGGCATGTTGAGAATATGGAGGGAAAGAGAGAGAAACTGCAAAGTCTTTGATCATGGACTTTCTGTAGCATCCGTCATTTATGTGATAGGGGGAGGAGAGAGAAAACGTATGCAGTCACTAATAAAGAAAAGAAAGGGTGTGAGGATTGTGGGTTAACTGTCGGTGTAAAGGAGATGAATTAGCTCGTATTCCTCCGTCATAATGGTCTTGTGCCTACAAATAATATTCCAAAACCTTTAAGATAACCATCATAAACTTCCACGTCAAAATGTTAAAGATAGCAGTTTAATATTGATACACAACCTATAAACTCCAAGGTATGAGGTGGATCGATGTCGAGTAGTGTTTAACATGATCTCTTCAATACACATTCGTACTTGAAAAAGGACATACGTATGCCAACAAACGACGCCCATGTTGAATTTGGAGTTGTTGTCACATGTTGAATGAGGAGTTGTTGTCACATGTTGAATGAAAGAGAAGAAATTAAAATAATTAACACTGCTATCTATGTCAAGTAGTGGTGCATATATATTATGAAAGGAAAGTAATTTTTTAATTAAAGTTAAGAGTACCACATTAAAATCATGACTTTTATGAAAAGTATAAAAATGGAGAGTTTTTTTTTTCGAAAGTGGTGTAATTTGAAAACATATTTACCAAAATAGGTAGTTTTAAAAGTATTTACCAAAATATGTGGTTTCTAAACTTATAGCTTCTCACTCCTAATCTCATTTGATAATATCAATTCATCAACTAATTATTCAATTAATCATTTTTAGCATGAATATTATTAGTTTTATGTTTTATATTCTTTACTTAAAAAATGAATTTATTTGAAAAAACAATCTATAATACATAAATAAATTCTTTTTTTTTTCTTATTCACGGTTTTAATCACATTTTTTCTTGTTCAAATTACCTTCCGTTACCTGTTACTTTTCTTTGTGAATAAGTAATAATTTTTTTAGCATACTTAAATTTTTTGTTTCTATTATATACGTGTTTTAAGTCCATCGAAAACCATATAAACGAATGATTGAAAACGAATACTGATAGTGGTTATATTAGAATGTTGCGAAAAAAATAACACACCTGGGTATTTTTTTTTAACTAATGAACAAAACTATTATAAAAACAAAATTATTTAAAAAGTAAATAGGATAGTGATATACATTACTGAATCCTAAGAAAACATTTTTTATTCGTAATACGTAATAATATATATGACACTCTTTCTGAAAGCAAAAAGAAATTTGTTATGTATTGTACAAAAAACGTTACATTAAACATTAGTTTTAAAGAATAATATTTAAATTAAGCATATAATAATATCATAAAAATGATTTAATGAATTATTAGGTGATATCATCTAATGAGAAAAATTGATTTAATGAATTATTAGGTGATATCATTTAATGAGATTAGGTGTGACTGAGTGAGAAACAATTAAGTTAGAAACTACCTATTTTGGTAAATACTTTTAAAACTACCAATTTTAGTAAATAAGTTTTCAAATTACACCACTTTAGGAAAAACTCTAAAAATGGACTAGTGAATAATATTTTAAGTAAAACGAATTACTTGCTTTGTTATCTACCCCCAGTGGCGGATCCAAGAATTTTTTTCCAAGGGGTTCACTTTTTTAAATGTTTCAATACTATTTGTCCGAACATAAAAAATACGGGTCGGTTCGGGTCGGATAAGGTTCATCACTTAATAAAAATACGATACAATAATGAAAAAACATCGTCACTTAAAAACACGTAATATAAATTAGATTGTCTTTACGAATAAAAAAACATGCCTACAACAAGCATAGTGATGGCGCCTCCCGGGATTTCACTGACCCGGAGATCTTGATTTCGCAAGAGTTTTGTTGTTTTCCAATATCTTCCCAACATTTATGAGCTTCAAATCATTTATTGATTTAGTCACATTTTCTCTGTATGTCAAAAGATTGAAAGATCATTAGACCACCCGTAGTGGTGAACAAAAATATTGCCCCCACCATGGGGCATTATCCGACACGTGGCATCCTAGTCAGCGTTGGGCATTATAAGGGTGAGAGGGGCACTCCCCTAAGAGGGGAGTCCCCTCTCTTACACACCACGAATCAGATAGTGCCACGTCAACTCCCCTCTTAAACTCCCCTAACACCCCATTTTGATGGCGGCACTCCCCTAATAGGGGACTTGGGTTTTTTTTTTTTTTTATTTGTTGTAAAATTATGCATGTTTATAAATTAAAAAAATATTAATAAAAATAAAAATTAAATAAAAGACATTTCATTAAATTAAAAAAAAAAACAACCTAGAAAAATAAAAATTACATTCAAACTAGAAAAATATAAAAACAAACTACTCGTCGTCGGAACTCACTTCAAGGTGAGGTAGATCTAAACGTCCGAGATGCTCAACGAGATTGTGTTTTAGTCTCCAATGCGTGTCTTCGTCAATGAGCTCGCTATAAGTTGTTTCAGCGAAGACGGGTTCGACTGGAGGATCTTGAATGTGTACCGGTGCTATCGCCCTTCCGTCGTCTTTTATAATCATGTTATGTAAAATAATGCACGTATACACGAGTAACCTTATCTTTTTCACCGTTTTGGAACGCATTGGACGCTTTAGTATTCCCCACTTCGCCTTTAACACACCAAACGCCCGTTCCACATCTTTTCTTGCGGCCTCGTGTTGCCTCTTGAACTTTTTTTCATTCGGGATGTGAGGATATGGAAAAGACTTCACAAACACAGACCAGCTAGGGTAGATCTCATCAGTAAGATAATACCCGCGTTTGTATAAGTGGTCGTTCACCTGAAATGGACAATATGGCGCCGTTCCGTTTCGTTGAGTAAGAAATAACGGAGATTGTTGGAGCACGTTGATGTCGTTTTGTGAACCCGCCGGGCCACAAAAAGCATGCCAAATCCACAAATCTTGAGACGCCACCGCCTCTAACATAACCGTCGGGTATTGATGATCGCCTCTCATATATTGTCCACGCTTGTTGGATGAGATTTTGGAAGAAAATTAAGCTACTATCGTTTGACGGTTCACCTTCATCGTCGGGAAAGTCGAGTAGGGGAGGAAAAATCGGGAACCTGGGATCCATTTAGTGAAGTGGGTGTTGTTTGAGAGTATAAAAAATAAGAAGTGGGTGTGGTTTGAGAGTATAAAAAATAGTGAAGTGGGTGTGGTTATTTATATTTGTTTAAAAAGTGAATTTTTTTTTTTAAATTCGACCGTTTATGACCGTTCCTCAAATCTTGTGCCATTTCAAAGCGGGGAAGAAGGGCCGAAACCACTCCCCGATTCGGGTCCCCGCGGTGATGGCGGCGGTGTTCCCGATCGGGGAAGGTGGTCACCGAAGCCACTCCCCGAGTACGCCCCGGACACCCTAACAAAAGTGGCGTAGTGGGGCATTAATCCAATAACGCCCCTTCCAATTATTAAAAAAAAAAGGAAACAAATGGTGATTGGCTGGTCAGACACATGGTCACATGCAAAAGTGGGGGTTCTCAAAAGTTGTCAGAGGGTAGTTCAAAATGATTGGTGGGTCAACCATTCCACAAAACAAAATGAGCGTTTTAAAAAAAACGCCAACAACAAATTTGAACAAAAAAAAGCCCGGAAACGCCGGGTGTAATGGGCTCCGGGGCGTTTTCCGGCGTTTTTTTTTTTTAATTTAAAAAAAAAACGCCCCACTACGGATGGTTTTAGTAAAAACTAAAAAAGTGAATTGAAACTCTACATATCTACACATCCCCTTCTAACGTTTTATAATTATTTTTATTTAGTGCATCAATTCATAATCTTCTTTACTTCAAATAACATTTTTCAAATCCAAAAAAATAACAAGAATCAAGATTAAGGCATCACTAATCTAACCAAAATAAATTTTAAGACAATCA
Organism: Helianthus tuberosus; assembly: GCA_030545235.1. Classification (NCBI taxonomy): domain Eukaryota; kingdom Viridiplantae; phylum Streptophyta; class Magnoliopsida; order Asterales; family Asteraceae; genus Helianthus; species Helianthus tuberosus. Next base: position 68,274,252 of record CM060437.1, read on the forward strand.
TAAATTCTACAAACAAACTATCAATTCTAGATGCAAATTGTATAGTAAAATCTCAAAACAAAAAATATCACAGAAATTAAGAATCTTGATATTCAATTAACCTTTGGGCCATTGTGAATTAATCTTTTCTTTCAAAGATCCAACAGTGGTGACTGGTGACAAAAAGTGTATTTGCTGGGACCAATATCAATGCCATCAGCTAACCTAAATTTGATTTCAATAAGTTCTTCAGCCGCCATTACAACATAAGAATGTTAAAAATAGAGAATTGTATACACAATATGAATGTTAAAAATCAGAAAACCTTTAGAGAATTGATTACCTATAAATTAAATGTCTAAACAAATTGAAATTTAAAATCAACAACCGATTACCTAGAAACTAAACTGAATATGTAAATCATCAAATTGTAAGTTAAAATCAAAAACTTATAGGTTTAAACAATTAAACGAACCTGAAGGGCTGAAGAAAGTAACTAAATGAAGGAAGGAAGGGGCTGCGTGTGGAGGCTGGAGTGGCTCCGACGAGTGGCGGGCAGTGGACTGGAGGTATGTGCGTTTGAGGAATAAACAGGAAAGGGCACGTGAACACTAAACCCTGATGGCCTAATTAGTTTTTTGAGTTTAAAAAAAGGAATAAAAGCGCAAAAAAGGGGGAAAACGGGTTGATGCCAATTCGAACTGGGTACCTAAAGTACAAACAAGGTGCAGCTTGCCAGTTTGCCACTTTATGCGTTTTCTAAAAGGGTTCCCCTACAAAATATTAAAGGGTTCCTTAAGGATTTTCTATATAACGTAACACTAAAAATTACAAACCGAACAGGTTCCTAGGAACCCCCTCCCAGGCTGTAGATCCGCCCCTGTCTACCCCTTCAAGAATCATTGGACTGGAGCCGAGTGGTATGGTACTGATGGTGACAAATCCATCGAGGGAGTTTGATCCTGAGCCACACCCTGGTTTTTATCCGGCTGTTACTTCAGCGAGGTAACTCGTATGGAAGCAGTACAGTTTTCGGGGAAACGCCTTAACCAAGTCTAGCCAACCCAGCGCAGGCCCGGTGAAGACAACGTAAATCTGAGCAGATCTTGATTAGAGCCACCGATTAGACAGTATGACAATGGATCACTCATAAAAAAAGAGTCACCGTTCAAAAAAAAATCTACCCCTTCAAGAAAACTAGGTTATAATATTTTATGTCAAGTAGCCATTGAAGAATTATTTATGGGATTAATTTATTTGGACACCCAAGTCTTTATTTAAACATTTAACTGTCACTTTTACGACTTATATAAATTTATAAGGGTGAAGGGAGTGGTTAAACAGGTGAAAGTGGCAAACTTTAAAATGGACCAATCAGAGAGTGCCACGTCAGAGAGGGTAAAAAGTTTAAACTTTGCTGAAAAGTGTTGGCAATGGTTTAGACAGTTGAAAGTGGCAAACTTTTTTTTTTGTTTTTTTTTTAAATTATATGTTAAATAAAAACAAATAAAACATTAAATTAATAAAAAAAAAAAATTACATTAAAATGAAACTTAAAAAAAAAAAACTTAAAATTCATAAAAATTACACGACACTAAAACAACGCAACCACTAAAAAAATAAAAAATTACACTACTCTTCGTCAGAATCAACCAACAGGTGGGGCAAATCTTGACTTGCGAGATGAACCGTGAGATCGTGTTTAAGTCTCCAATGCGTATCTTCATCCATTAGCTCGCCCAACACCCTATCATCAAACGCGGGCTCGACCGGAGGATCCCGAATGTGTACCGGTGCAATCGCGTTTCCGTCGTCTTTTAAAATCATGTTGTGTAAAATAATACACGTGTACACAACATTCCTAATTTTTTTTAACCGTCCTTGCTCGCATCGGCCGATTCAAGACACCCCATTTTGACTTCAAAACCCCAAAAGCCCTTTCGACGTCTTTTCTTGCCGCCTCGTGTTGCCTTTTGAACATCTTTTCGTCTACTTCTTGAGGGTATGGGATCGATTTCACAAACACGGACCATTTTGGGTAGATTCCATCCACGAGCAAATAACCACGTTTGTAATAATGGTTGTTGACGTAAAATGGACATTTTGGCGCGGTTCCATTTCGTTTCGTTAAGAATAACGGCGATTGTCCTAGCACATTGATATCGTTCTGCGAACCCGGTGGACCGCAAAAAGCATGCCAAATCCATAAATCTTGAGACGCCACTGCTTCGAGCATAACAGTCGGGTATCGGTGATCTCCTCTCATATACTGCCCTCGAAGCTCGGTGGGACACATTCGCCAGACGAAATGGGTGCAATCAAGGCTACCGAACATACCTGGAAGGTGATATTGTTCTTCATGTGCGCCGTATAACAGTGTCATGTCATGGCTTGTCGGCCTACGTAAGAACTCCGAACCATATATTCTGCAAACCGTTTCGCAAAAATATTCTAGGCACTCGCGGGAAGTTCTTGCGGCCATATGCAAGTACTCGTCTCCTTCGTCTGGAGGGTTACCGGTTGCGAGCTGTTTAATAGCTGATGTAACCTTTTGCAGCGGCGTAAAGCTCCTCCGACCTCGCGCATCGTAGGACTCTTGAAAGTATTCGTCATTCGCTTCCCACGGCGGTCACAATATTTAAAAACAACCGTTTCGACATACGGAACCTTTGCCGAAAAATTGCGTCGTTGTATTTCGGGTCTTCGACAAAATAATCCGCCATGAGGGTCTCGTGCCCAACCTCCCGCTGACGTTCAATGTATCTCCTTTGGTTTGATGTACCGGTGTCTTGTAGTTCGGCTTCTTCGAGTAGATTTTGGAAAAAAAGAATGCTATCATCGGACGAGTCGTCGCTACTATCGGGTGTAAACCACAACGGGAAATCATCCGCCATTTTGCGTGGCAATACTTGGGTTAGTGTTTTGTATTTTTTTGGTTTGATTTGGGGGTGATTTTGTAGAATATATAGGATTAACATGGGTTTGTTTTGAATATATAGGGTAAAAGTTGAAAAATTAATTTTTTTTTTATTTTGAACGGCATTATAGCCGTTAAAGTGGCAACGGTCAACATGCGTGGCATGTTTGTCGATCGGTGTGGTCTAGCCGATTTCACAAGAAGGCCGCGCGGCAAAGAAGGACGGCGCCGGTGTTGCCGCTCGGCAAACCGGTTTGCCGACCCCTTCACCGTTCCACTCCCTTCACCCTAAGAGTCGTATAAGGTTAGCCTTAAACAATCATAGACTGACAATGTCTGATGACCAGTGACGGATTCAGGAATTTTTTCCTGGGGTGCGAAATATTTTCAAAGATTTTAGGCCCCTAACTATATAAAAATATCAGTTCATAGCGGGTCGGGTCGAATCATGTAAGACAAAACAACATCAAACTAAAATTTATAAATCATCAAAAACACGTCAAATGTCATTACAAATTACAAACGTATTTAATATTGTGCGCTACAGGTTTTTTTTTTTTTGAAATATATCCAACACTATAATTTGCTCCATAAGTTCATAAAACAACACTAAACACTTAAACAAAATAAACATTCATGTTCAACCATATCCCATAACTTTCAATTATATTTTTAAACATTCAAGCCATAATATTAAATGTTGATTACTTGTAACTAATCATTCAAACAAACAAAGCTATATATAAATCAACAAAATCATTTAACTACAAGTCTAGAACAACAAAAAAATAAAAAAAAATATATATATATATATAAATATTAAACCCTTACACGTCTATTTTTCTCCTAATCCTCACATAAAACAGAATGAATAAATTAATAAATAAATAAACAAACCATACTAGTTCTATATTGGAATTCTGACGTAATATGGGTCGGTCCAACCGGAATTTTGGTTTTTCCGGTAAAAAAAGCCACCTGGTCGTGAGAAGTGGCATCAAGTCGGTGGAAGTTTTTTTGGGGGCGGGATTTGGAAATGGAATGGGTGGATGGGTTTGGGTTATTTTATTTAGTTCAAATTTCTTTAGGTTGGGTTTGGGCTTGTGTTAATAAAAACTGATTGCAGATTGGGTTTTGATTGGATTAAATATTAAGTGAATAAGTGGTTAATAATTATTTTTTTCTAAGTGGGACGGTTGAAAATTTTCAAGGGATGCGGGTGAAAAATTCCAAGGGGTTCCGTCGGGATTTCCGACGAAAAATAACACTAAAAAATATTTTTTCATGTAGTGCACCCGCCCACCCTTGGCTTAGGGTGGGTACACCCCTGCTGATGACTGTTCTTATATGACCCGTATAGAGCCATACAAGTCGTATACATCCTAAATTAATTTATTGTTCAAAAGTTGGCAAATGCAGGTGTTTAATTTTTTTTTAAATATTTATTTTGTATGTTTTGTATTTTATCGTATCGTATATTTTTTCAAATTAATTTTAAACTTTTTATACATATTGTATTGTATCATTACGTGTCGTATTATATAATTATGTTTTGTATCGTGTAGTATCGTATTGTATTATATCATATCGTGTCATATCATATTATACAGTTGTTAAGGGAGGATTTTCCAATCCTAAGGATCACGGATCCTCAACCACTGCCAGGACCACAGATCATCAATTCTGTTTGAATTAAGGATCATCAGAAGACATTGCAGGATCAGGATTCAGGATCCTTGTTGTTATCCTTATACTAACGGTTGCTTTATTATATTTAAGTTTGTTTTGCAGGAGTATACGCATGGACCAAGTTTTACCGATATTCTTGGGGAATATGCCCTCAATATTCCGCACGTGCATGGCTTTGTGAACGTTATGGAGGTCGTGGGAAGCTTGCACATTTAGCGGATAGTTAGTTGTTTTAGTTATTTCTAATTTTAAAAGGGGATAACAAGCTTGAATTAGAACAATTGGCTATTTTTAGCTAACACACACACTCTCGCAAGCTCTCAACAGTTCATTTGGCGATTTCATACACATTGCACTCTAGTGATCCTTGTAACAAGCTTGTTGTCATCCCGAGTTGTAACAATCATTTGTTTAATTGTAGTTGGTGATCGGTAGTTTCCATCACCCGAGGTTTTTTATGCCGGAGATCAACTCTTGATCAAGGGCTTTTTCCTCGTATAAATCCTTGTGTCATTTGTTCATTTAATTTGCAAGTTGTTCATACAATTGTTCATTGTTTCAAGCATCATTCCTCACAACAAAGATTTGGTTACATTATCCTAGCCTGATTTTTGACCAAAACAGTTTGGCGCCCACCGTGGGGCAATTGGTGCTTCATTCCTGAGAAATTTTTGTCTTTGTGATCATCTCGGTTCATTACAACCAAGTAGATGGCTTCTTCAGCAAAGAGCACTTCAAGTTCAATGCCGGCAATCACTTCTTCACAGGGCGTTCCACCTTTGCCTCCACCACCTTTTGGATCCCAGAAGAATGCTGAAAATGCTAAAAAGAGACAAAGCCCCATTTTCCCAAAACCACCAACTTCTGTTGTTTCTTCTAACCCTACTGTTTTGGTCAAAAATCAAACAAAGATAATGCAACCAAATATTTTGTTGTGAGGTGTGATGCTTGAATCAATGAACAATATTAAGGATCACTCAGTAATGTAATGAACGAATGACACAGAGATTTATACGAGGAAAAAGCCCTTGATCAAGAGTTGATCTCCGGCACAAAAAACCTCGGGTGATGGAAACTACCGATCACCAACTAAGATTAAACAAAAGAAGTTTACAACTCGGGATGATAACAGGCTTGTTACAAGGATCACTAATGTGCAATGTGCAAAAGAGTGTACGAAATCGCCAAGTATTGCTTGAGAGCTGTCACGAGTGTGTGTGTATGCCAAAAATAGCTAAGTGTTCTATCAAGCTTGTTATCCCCATTTTAAATTAGAAATAACTAAGTTAACAAACTATCCGATAATTATGCAAGCTCCCCACGATCTCCACAACGTCCATAATGGTTAAACACGTGCGGAATAATAAGGGAATATACTCCAGGAACTTCGGTGAGACTTGGTCCATGCTCTCGTTCCTGTAAAACAAGTTTACGTACAAGGAAAACAATTGTTAGTAGTAAGATAACAACAGTAATCCTGGATCCTGCGACACCTGCTAAGGATCCTTAACTCAAACAGAATTGAGGATCCATGATCCTGGAAGCACTTGAGGACCCGTGATCCTTAGGATTTAGAAAATCCTCCCCTAACAATTGCCCCCAAAATATAAGGAGTAAAGTGTAAATTGTCGAGTTATATTTTCTTGATCTTATCCGTAACAAACCAACGGATAGATAGCCGTTGTAATCTGACTAGCCGTTACCGATCACACGTCATTGAAGCGACGTCCCTGCAGAATCATGATTATAAATTGAAGTTAGAGATAAGGGTCAATGTGCATTTAAATTCGAGCGAAACTCCCTTTAAATCCACATTTGAAGATCAAGCAGGTACTTCTCTTTCCTCTTTCTTTTCTCCTTCTTACTCTGTTTCTTTTTCTTTCTCAAAATCTTCGAATCACCATGAAGCTAAGATCATCCCCTGCTAAGGATCATCGAAAAGATAGTCCCTTAAAAAGCCAAGGGATCATCGAAGACTCTCCAAAGGAACGTTACTGCTTTACTGATCCTGAGATCGACAGGATTCGTCATTGCTTTCCGGCGAGCACTGTTTTCAAACCCTTTGACCCTACCGTCCAGAGTGATTTTATCTCTGAAACTTGGGTTGCATTTCCAGTCACCCCATTCTCGATAGGATACTCCTATCCTTTTCCTGATTTTACCCAATCTTTTTTCTCCCTTACCGGCATATCTTATATCCAAGCTATGCCAATGATGTGGAGGGTTCTATTTACCCTTGAAAAAATCATTGAGCAAGAGGATGTAGATTTGGGAATGTCTGAACTTGCAGAGTTGTATAACCTTGTGAGCCACGGTTCACATCGTTTCTTTTTCAAACATAAACCTGGTGAACCTTATCCAATCCTGAAAACCACCAAGAACGATAACAAGTGGAAGAAACGTTTTTTCTTCGTCCGGAGGGATTCTATCCCTGATGGGAAGGATCTGCCTAGAAAATGGGCCACTCATGGTAGGATAGAGGATCCTTATAGAAGAATCATAGGATAACCTGTTTCTTCTGAGGATCACTAATCCCTTTGTTTCTATTTTGCAGCTATTTCTGTTTCACACATCATTACATCACCCGCGACCAAGGAGAGGATCGACGCTTTTCGGAATCTTGATCCTGAAATAAGATCATTTAAAGCAAACACCAAGGATTCTCAAGAAGTATCCTCAGGCTTAGTTACAATGTTGAGTAAGTATCCAAGTCTGTATTTAAGTAAATGTTAAAATGTAAATAAAACAAGAATACTTATCTATTGTGTTGGATTAATAGGTGCTGGAAAATCCTCAAGGTCTGCCTCCCGCTTCAGTGTCACCGATCTTACTGCTGTTGGTCCCAGGTCTGGGAAGAAGAAGACGACTGCTAGCCCAAGTGCTGTGGTTCCAAAGCCTACCACCTCCAAGGGGGGGAAAGAAAAGAAAGGCCTCCGAAACTGAAAATCTTGAAGGCTTGCCCCTAATTCGCCACCAGTTCCAAGAGTACTTCGCTGATGTAAGGATCACTAACCGTGGCTGATTATCCTGCCCACTTGAGGATCACCGGATCCTAAATTTTACCTTGTCTTTTCTTGCAGAAATTCGCCGAGGTCGAAATGCTGTTTGATGCTTATGTTGAAGAAGCGGAGCAAAAGCATCTGGAGTATCAAAAATTCTTCCTTGCCAAGGATCAAGCTATCTCCCGCCTTGAGAAGGATCTTGCTCTCGCAAAGCAGGAGGTGGTCATGGCCCAGATAAATGTTGATCACGAGAAGCACAACCTGCTGGAGGATGCTAAAGTCTCTGCTGCCATCACCATGTACAAAATCAATCTTCAAATGGCTCAGGAGGCGGAGGATCCTGACTTCGACAGGACCACTTGGGATAAGGAGGCCTGGAAGGCAAAGCTGGCTGAGCTTGAGGACGAGGAGGAGGCTACTGAGGTCTTGGCGATTGAAGCGAGTGGCAGTGGAAAGGATCAGGCTGGTGGTGGTGATGCAGCCAAGGTTTGAGCTGCTGAAATGGGCGATGAAGGATATTTCTAGACGTGGCCGGAGCCCATTTTTTAGGATTTGGTAGTTTTTTGGTTATGGTGTTTTAAACAATGTTGGGTTGTACTTTGAACAATAGTTTCTAGGGTTATGGATCATGGATCCTTAGACAATAGGTAGGATAATAGGTGGTTGAGGGATCCTCTGTTTGGGGGATGAAGCCATTTGTTATCCTGCCATCTTTTATTTCCTGCACTTGAAAGACCTATTAACAATGGACACCCTTTACCTACCCCAGCGGACGGGCCACGTATTGCTGGTAGATGCTTGGGGTAGGTAATTTTGACAACCTTTGAAGGGTTTAACTATGAATAAATAAAACCTTTAACTTTTTGGCTATTTCCCGTGTTGTTATCCTTGCGAACTCCTTATTCTTCTATTATAGTTATCCACTTTGTTTGAATTTATCAAGTTTAAAAAATCATGTTTAAAAATTTTAGGATATGATCAAGGATCAAATATCCTATAGTCGATAAACTCAGAAAAGTTATGCAACTTAAGGATCATTAGTTCTGTTGTCAAATAATAAGGGTCACTTATATAAATAATGAATAAAATAAAAGGAATCAAGGATCATACCCGAGAATCCAAGTTAGGATCCTAACCCTTTAATATTTATAATCAGGATAACCAAAAGACAAACCTTAGCAGAAGGTAAGGATCAAGGATCCTTGGTCATTTAGCCTAAAAAACCTAAAATAGAATATAACTTGGGACTAAGCCAAATATAAGAGAAGAGTTAGTAACTGGGGACAAGTCCGACAATTCTGGGGACAAGCCCAATATACTGGGGACAAGCCCAAAGGATAACTGGGGACAAGCCCAAAGGATAACTGGGGACAAGCCCAAAGGATAACTGGGGACAAGCCCAAAGAATAACTGGGGACAAGCCCAAAGAATAACTGGGGACAAGCCCAAAGGAACGTGTGTAAACTGGAGTATGGCCCTCATTGGCGACTATCCAAACTTAGTGACATGAAAATGCCAAAACCTTAGCTAACGTGAAAACGTTAGAAACCTTAGGAACGGATGTATGGTACGTCTACCATTATACGTAGGATCCCGGATACAGCCAGTACAATGAAATTTTCAGCCCCTAAAGCGAGTACTGGTCCCATTTCCATGAACTGTACCAGGATCATCGTGCGCTGCTGGCGATAATGGGGACAAGCCCAAAAACTGGGGACTAGCCCAAATAACTGGGGTCAAGCCCAAATAACTAGGGTCAAGCCCAAATAACTGGATACTTCAGTGGATACTCAATCCTTTGTTAAAGATACCTAAACCTTCTGCAAAACTCAGAATCAAGTGAAAGGAGGATAAAGGATCCAGGATCCTTATCCTTCTATAGAATAATTAAAGAGTGAAATAGTTTAGGATTAGATCATTACCAAAATGAGGATCTTCCGTCCTGTAAGGATCCTTCAAGGATACTTGTTACAAAAATAGCCAAGGATCATGGATCCTTATTACATGAAGTATTTCTTCAAGTGGACAGCATTCCAAGCTCTTGGTAGCAAATCACCTTCCATTGTTAGCAATCGATATGCCCTCTTTCCTGCTTCAGCTTCAATCAAATAAGGGCCTTCCCACTTTGGTGCTAACTTCCCATCAGCAGGATTGGTGGTATTCTGAAATGCTTTCCTCAATACCATATCACCAACTTGGAATTTCCTGATCCTGACATTCTTGTTGTAGGCTCCAGCCATCCTTTGTTGATAACTGGCCATCCTTATCCTTGCCAAATCCCTGAGTTCTTCTATAGTATCCAAGTCTTGAACCAAGTTTTCAGCATTCTCTTCAGGATCACGGATGCTTGTTCTTGCAGTAGAAACCACCATCTCTGTAGGGATCACTGATTCTGCTCCAAATACTAAAGAGAATGGAGTTTGACCAGTAGCATTCTTGGGAGTTGTCCTATCAGCCCAAAGTACATAAGGTAGTTCTTCTGCCCATTTTCCTTTCTTGGATCCAAGCTTTTTCTTCACATTGTTGATGATGATCTTGTTGGATGATTCTGCCTGGCCATTAGCTTGTGGGTGGACTGGTGTTGATGTTATCATCTTAATCCCCCAGCTGTCACAAAAGTTAGTAGTTCTATTCCCAATGAATTGGGATCCATTATCACAAACAGTTTCAGAAGGAATACCAAATCTAGTAATAATGTTTCTTTTAATAAAGGATATCCCTTTTTTTTCTCTGACTTGAGCAAAGGCTTCAGCCTCTATCCACTTGGAGAAGTAATCAGTCATAGCAAGCATGAATACTTTTCCACCTGGTGCCTTGGGAAGTTTACCAACTATATCCATTCCCCGTCTCATAAATGGCCAAGAAGAAGATATAGGATGCAAAAGTTCTGCTGGTTGATGAAGGATATTACTATGTCTTTGACAAGGATCACACTTCTTGGCATATTCCACAGCATCCTTTTTCATAGTAGGACAATAGTATCCTGTTCTCAGGATCCTTGAGAATAATGCCCTGCCCCCAGTGTGGTTTCCACAATCTCCTTCATGGAAATCCTTTAGGACTTCTTGGATTTCAGGATCCTCAATGCATCTTAGATATGGACCTGCAAGAGATCGTTTGTATAACATGTTATTCAATATTGTGAATTGAGATACCTTGATTTTGAAAGCCCTGGGGTTTTCTCCTGTAGGAATCTCCATGTTGTATGTATCTCATAATTGGAAGGATCCATGATCCTGAATGAGATCGTGTATCATCAGTAGGGATGATTGCGGAATCCTCTCCTATCTCCATGGCTACATGATCCTCAATAGCAAGGGATAAGATGTGGATTATAGGGATCCTGATATCCTCTGGAATCTTCAAGGATGATCCTAGATTAGCCAATGCATCAGCTTCTGCATTCTCTTCTCTGGGTACCTGTGTCAAACTAAAGGAAGCAAAAGAGAGTGCCAGTTCTTTGACTATCTCTAAATATTTGATTAGTCTTTCACCTTTAACAGCATAGGATCCATTAAAGTGATTAGTGATTAACAATGAATCTACATGTACCTCAAGATACCTTATCCTCATATGCTTGGCAATTTGCAAACCAGCTATCAAGGCTTCATACTCAGCCTCATTGTTAGTAGTTTGAAACTCACAAGCTATGGAGTGGGGTATTATGTCCCCCTGTGGTGATTTTAGTAGTATTCCAAGTCCTGTTCCTTTGACATTAGAGGCTCCATCAGTGAAAAGTATCCAAGGATCCTTAGTTTTTTCCAGCTGTTGGACTTCTAACTCAGCTTCCTTTTGCAAGTCACTACTAAAATCTGCCATAAAGTCAGCTAAGGCTTGGGATTTGATGGCAGTCCTTGGTTCATATCTTATATCATAAGCACTAAGCTTCACTGCCCACTTAGCCATTCTTCCTAACATTTCAGGTTTCCTATGAACATTCTTAATTGGAAAATTAGTCTTAACAATAATGGCATGAGTTTCAAAATAATGTCTTAATTTTGTAGATGCCATAATTAGTGCAAGGATAAGTTTTTTCTAAATGTGAATACCTGGATTCAGCATCAAGCAGACTCTTACTTACATAATAGACAGGATGTTGTGTACCTTCGTGATCCTTAACAAGGACCGCACTTACTGCTTTAGAGGATACCGCCAAATACAAGGATAATATATCTCCTTTTTCTGGTTTCATCAAGGCAGGGGCTGAGGATAGGTAATCCTTGAGAGCTTTGAGAGCATTTTCATGTTTTTCAGTCCATTCAAATTTCTTGTTCTTCCTCAAAATGTCATAGAATTCCTTGCATTTTTCTGAGGATTTGGATATGAACCTGTTCAAGGCTGCGATCCTGCCTGTCAATCTTTGCACATCCTTAGCATTGGCAGGAGATTTGATATTCACAATAGCCTTGATTTGCTCTGGACTTGCTTCAATGCCTCTTTTTGTCACCATATAGCCTAGGAATTTACCTGCTCTAACACCAAAGTGACACTTGGAAGGATTTAGTTTCATATTAAATTTATCAAGGATATTGAATGCTTCCTCCAAGTCTCTAAGGTGATCCTCAGCTTTCTTGGACTTAACCACCATGTCATCTATATAGACTTCCATAGTGTGTCCAATTTGTTCCTTGAACATCATATTGACTAGCCTTTGATAAGTAGCACCTGCATTCCTTAGTCCAAATGGCATAGCAATATAACAATATATACCGGTTGGGGTCATAAAGGCTGTATCCTCTTGATCAGATGGTTCCATCTGAATTTGTTGAAATCCTGATGAAGCATCAATAAAAGTCAACAACTCATGACCCGCGGTAGCATCCACCATGGAGTCAATGTGGGGTAATGGGAAAGGATCCTTGGGACATGCCTTGTTTAAATCAGTAAAATCGACACATACCCTCCACTTTCCATTTTTCTTTTGAACAACAACCACATTGGCTAACCACCTTGGATACTTAACCTCTCTTATCATACCTGCTCGAAGTAGTTTATCTACCTCTTCCTAGATAATAGCATTCCTTTCAGGTGCAAACTTCCTCCTCTTTTGATGAATTGGTTTGAATGACCTGTCAATGCCAAGTTTATGAGTAATTATATCTTTAGATATACCTGTCATGTCCTCATGCTTCCAGGCAAATGTAGTTTTCCTCCTCTTAAGGAAGGATACTAGATCCTGTTCAATGTTGCTGAGGATCCCAGATCCTATGAAGACCATGGATTCAGGATCATGAGGATCCATAAGGATTTCTTTCACATCCTGTTCTCTTACCTCCAAGACATCTCTTGAAGGATGCTTTAATTGCTATTGCTCCCTTGGTCTTGAGGCTGGCTTCATTGATGACGTGTAACAATTCTTAGCTTCTTGTTGATCACTCTCAATTTTCACCACCCCCATGGGCTAGGAAGCTTTACACATTGATGATAGGTAGATGGGACAGCCTTCATGTCATGTATCCACGGCCTGCCAAGGATAACATTACAACAGGATAAGCAATCCATGACACAAAATTTCTGATAAGAATGAAGTCCTTCAATGTAGATGGGGAGTTTGATGTCCCCCAATGTATTCTTAGTCTCTCCGCTGAATCCCATAAGAACTGAGGATCTTGGGACAATGTCTGATTCAGGAATGTTCATCTTCTTGAGGACATCAAGCTGGATGATGTTTACTGAGCTTCCTCCATCTATCAGGATCCTGCGAACAAAATGGTTAGAAATAAATAGAGTAATAAAAAGACCATCATGATGAGGATCCTGGACATCAACACGATCATCCTCATCAAAAGTTATAATCTTATCCTTGGTGATAGTGGAGGTTCGGATGGGTCTGTCTCCATTATCCATCTTGGTTTCCTTGGCATGTCTTTTTGCTGCTGAAAAGGAAGTACCACAAATGTCTGATCCTCCGGATATGAAGTTTATAACTTGTGCATCTGCTGGAGGAGCAGGGGCCTTTTCCGGGATCCTTTCAGGATCCTGGATCCTTGACTTCTTTCGTCCCAAAAGCTCCTTCAAGTGCCCCTTGCTTAACAAGTAACCAATTTCTTTTCTTAGTGCAATACACTCTTCAGTGAGATGCCCAAAATCCTCATGATATGCACACCACTTGGACTTATCCTTTGTTGCGGCTGGTTTATCGCTTTTCCTTGGCCATCTTGCTTTCTCACCTAGATTCTGCATTGCAAGAATTAGTTTATTGTTATCAATAGAAAAACAGTATTCAGAAATTGGAGGATAATCCTCATCGTCCTCTTCTTGTTCTACTACATGCACATTCTGGTTGTCAGACTTGTTGTAGGACTTAAACTTGTTATTCTTAAAGTAGGATCCTTGCTTCTCCTATTTTGAGGATCCTGCCAATCTCTCCTGGATCCTTTTATCATCCTCTAGACGGATGAACCTAAGGGCCCTGGTTCTTACTTCATCAAGATTCCTGCATGGGGTCATAACAAGATCATCATAGAACATTGAATCCCTAAGTAAACCCATTTTAAAGGCTTCTACAGCCGTAGCTATATCCAGGTTAGGGATATCTAAGGATTCTTTACTAAACTTAGTGATGTAATCTCTAAGTGATTCATTTTGACCTTGTGTTACCCTATATAGATCACTAGATAATCGTTCAAATTTTCTACTACATGAAAATTGACTATTAAACAGATTAACTAAATTAGCAAATGAAGTAATAGAGTAAGGGGGAAGACTTAGCAGCCATTTAAGAGCAGATCCTGTGAGTGTGGATCCAAAACCCTTGCATAGACACGCTTCTTTTAACCTCGCTGGGATGGGGTTGATTGTCACACCCCCAAAATCCACCATGCGGAGCGTCACCGCTTGGAGGCGTGACATGACCAGGATCGAGCCACCAATCATATTGAACAACGTAATTAAGTTAATAAAACCATCCACAATATAATTGGTGACCTAAAGAAGGTAACCGATTTTAAGTTAACAGCGGAAGCATAAAACGTAAGTCCAAAACATAAGTTCCATAGTTCATAAGTTTAAAGTTAAAAAACGTAGGTTTAACAAGTTCATAAGGACTTAAATATTTAGCATGGAACATAACAGTCCGTATCCCACAACGAACTCCTCCTCGTGCAAGCTCCATAAGCGTCTAGCGACCCGTAAGGCATGTAACAACGAGTCAACAACAAAGTTGAGTGAGTTCACGTTTGGTTGATTAGTTTTAAGTTGTTTCTGAAAACGTGGTTTGACTTTCGTTGGCTTATTTGCCGTGGGGGTTACCCCATAGTTGAAAGTATGTTTAACCAATTCCTTTTTATTACCCAAACCATATCCATAATCAGTGGGGAGCTTCCCCGTATGAACCACTTGACGGATATCAACAACTGACGAACAATAGTTGTGCCCTACGTCAATGTTCTATCATCATTGACAGTTTGCCATAGTCCATTAGTACACGCCCGTTCGGATGACACGGTGTGAGGTTTGTTAAACCTAATAGCGCTATTAACTAATGACCCGCTCGCCATTGGCCTCGACGATTAAGTCGATATAAATTGAGGGACTTCATGATAGAGTTTTGTCTAGTAAGTTTTAAGGTTGTTGTCCTACCCAAGGAGGACGGACGTACGTATTCTACCCAAGGAGAATACGAAAAATTTATTATTGGCATCCTACCTATGGAGGATGGCCGTACATATCCTACCCAAGGAGGATATGTAGATCCCGTTTTAATTTCTTTAACCCATTCCCAACCACCGGGAATCCCATGCCTTAGAAAGTGTGTGAACTCACCTCGGTTGCTCGGTTTGACTCTCAAAAATAGCCAACAGTCAAGGTCGGTCAATCACGTCCTAATATGATTACCAGTTAGTCATTTAGTGGTTTTCAAATAGAGCACAAAGTTCCTACACGTATCTATCACATAACATGCATCACTTTAACAGTTTATGCCAATATAAGCTTCCTATCTATTCCCGTTCATAAGCAAACATAAGACATTGCACATAACACTTTTATTGACATATAACATGTTAGATTATTCTCAGATAACCTACCCGACATTTAGACACGCAAATTACTACTTATGTCGTTTCAGCTTTTATATTCAAAACTGGGCTGTTTTTGGGGATTTTTAATAAAATAGTTAACTTGTTCAAAAAATTCCCAACTTTTTACAGAAGGTCTTAAAGGATCCAAATATTATTGTGTAAAAATCTCGGGATCTAATTCATTACCAATATTTTATAAAAATTCGTTTACCGGACTGCAATCAGATTCATCACTTTCAGACTGCAGTCCACGGAATAATTCATTAAAAATTCATCGTAAGTCCGATTTAGGAAATTATAGTGGGAGAATTAAAAATACATCAGTGGTCATCTACTGTACAAATTTCTTAAGCTGATTCAACATAGATTTCCAGTTATGACTAAAAACATATCACCCATTTACTGCAGCAAAAACTCAGCTTTACCTGCTATTACAAAATGGGTCCTTAAAAATAGTAAACGACCTCGAAAAAATATGATTCCAGTGCCATTGGATCTGTTTTTCGAAAATACATAATTTAGGCTTCATAAATTCAGTTTTTCGCTTTATTATGATCTGTTTACAGCCTGTTGAAGTTGGCTGAAAATGTTAATCAGCATGTTTCTTTATAATCTAAACGTTACTAAATCGTATCAACAAATGTCCTAACAACGGGTTTATCAAGAAATCAATGATCAAATAGCATGCATGTTTTAACCAACCTTAACCCAACAAGATTTCATCTTCATGTTTCATTCATATGTAAACTTTATGTAAGCTTCATGTTTATGTTTCTTGTTCTAACTCTTTTAGTGTTCTTATGAATCTCAACATAATACACTTTTTAACTACACAAAATAGGCATAAATAAGAGTAAACCGAGACTTACTACTAGCACAAGGCTAGGGTAGAATCTAGTGACAAAGATGATGAGAAATGATGATGAAGAAGCAAGAACAAGGCTCCTTTGAAGTTCCACAAGTTCAAGCACCTTTGATTCACCTTCAAGCACTTAGATGGAGCTTAAAAATGGAAGAGATGGTGGTGGAATGGTGGTGATGTTGGCGGTGGTAGGAGGAGCCGAGAGAGGGAGAGAGAGTTAGTGAGAGAGAGGTGTGATCTTTGGAATGATGATATGAATGAAATATGATCTTGTCCTTCATATATTATGTCTAAAGAATCAAGTAAGATCACAAGCAAATCCCAAGAATAGATATGGAAGATTTGAAGTAGGATATGAAGTATGGTGGGGTGATATGTGGGTCCACTTGGGACCGAAATCGGTTGGGGGGGGGGGGTTGGTTGTAACATTTTCAACTAGATTGTAAACATAAGTTAGATTTCAAGTAATATGGTCATATATATTAGTTTGTTGATATTTAGGGGGTGTTATGGTATACGGGGATCATGGCTAGTCAAAAATAATAAAACAATGTGGTTGACAAATATTTAGTGTCCCGGGTAATGTCCGGTTGTTCGGTCGGATACTGTTCTGTTAAAGTGTTTAATTGTTCCGTAAGGTGTCTTATATATATATATATATATATATATATATATATTTGTAACACAATTAATTCCTAACACTTAGGAAAATATTCTGGACCTTTTAGTAAATTTTCTGCACATGACTAGTAGGTTAACAAGCACATGTAAGCATGACACAGTAACAGGAAACAGTTAAGTAATTCAACACAGTCACTAAGCCCTTTAATTATCATTAAATAATCGTACGGATACATGTAATTATGAGGGTTGTCACATTCTCCCCCTGTTAAGAAAATTTCGTCCCGAAATTTAGTGCGTGGTTACTGAGGACGCTAGTTAAGTTGCGATATTTACTGGCTTTTCCTGGGGTGTCACATCATCCCCCCGTTGATTTGGAATTTCGTCCCGAAATTCTGCAGTAGCTTCAGCCTCAGTAGTGGTTGCACTTTTCTTAAACAACTGGGGATACTTGAATTTCATTTGGTCTTCTCGTTCCCAGGTATACTCTGGGCCACGACGGGAATCCCAACGAACTCGAACAAGAGGTATCCTGGTATGTTTGAGAACCTTAACATCTCGATCAGTAATCTCTACTGGTTCCTCGACGAATCGCAGCTGGTCGTCGATTGTGAGCTCCCTTAAGGGAACTATGAGGGTCTCATCTGACTGGCACTTCTTCAGATTCGACACATGAAAAACATTGTGAACTCCGCTGAGTTCTTCAGGTAAATTCAACTTGTAGGCGACTTTGCCAATCTTCTCAATGATTTCGAACGGTCTGACATAGCGCAGATTGAGTTTGCCTCGTTTGCCAAAACGGACTACACCTTTCCAAGGTGAGACTTTGAGTGGCACTCGGTCCCCAGCCTGGAACTCGAGTGGCTTTCTTCGCTTATCAGCATAGCTTTTCTGACGGTCACGAGCTGCCGCCATTCGTTGCCGTATCTGAGCATTTCTCTCGGTTGTATCTACTATAAGTTCCGGGCCAATGATTTGACTGTCGCCAACCTCTGCCCAACAAAGAGGTGATCGGCATTTCCGTCCGTACAACGCCTCGAACGGAGCGGCCTGGATGCTGGTGTGGTAGCTGTTGTTATACGAAAACTCCACTAACGGGAGATGCTTTTCCCAGCCATTGCCGAAGTCGATTACACATGCCCTAAGCATGTCTTCAAGGGTTTGGATGGTGCGTTCAGATTGCCCATCCGTTTGTGGATGGTATGCCGTACTCATGTCTAATCGAGAACCAAAGGACTTGTGCATAGCTTGCCACAGTTCAGATGTAAAACGTGAGTCACGATCAGAAATGATGGAGGTTGGCACTCCGTGCCTCGATACCACTTCCTTTAGGTAGATGTCTGCTAGAGTAGAGAACTTATTCGTTTCCTTGATAGCCAGGATATGTCAGACTTGGTCAGTCGATCCACGATCACCCAAATGGTATCATTTCCGCGCTAAGATCTAGGCAGGCCAGTAACGAAATCCATGGAAATTTGCTCCCATTTCCATTTAGGTATCTCTGGTTGTTGGAGTAGGCCTGATGGTTTCTGGTATTCAGTCTTGACTCTCGCACAAGTCAAACATTTACTGACGTAGGTTGCTATGTGGGCTTTCATACCAGGCCACCAATATGTCGTCTTGAGATCGTGGTACATCTTATTCGAACCAGGATGTACCGAATAACGAGACTTGTGCGCTTCGTCCATCACAAGCTCGCGTAAGTTTCCGTAAAGTTGAACCGAGATGCGTCCGTTAACATAGTAGGCGCTGTTTTCCTTTTGTTCTAGCCGCTGCCTCGATCCTCGTTAGGACTCAGCCCTGATGTTTTCTGCTTTCAATGCTTCAACCTGAGCATCGCGAATCTGAGCGGGAAGGTTAGATTGGATGGTAAGTTGTAACGCTCGCACACGTTTAGGTATAGTGTCTTTTCGACTGAGGGTGTCGGCCACAACATTGGCTTTGCCCGGATGGTATTTGATCGCATATTCGTAATCATTCAAGAGCTCGACCCATCGGCGTTGTCGCATGTTTAACTCCTTTTGCTTGAAGATATGCTCGAGACTCCTGTGATCTGTGTAAATGGTGCACTTGGTACCGTACAGGTAATGTCTCCATATCTTAAGTGCGAAAACAACTGCTCCTAATTCCAAGTCGTGCGTAGTGTAGTTCCTTTCATGAACCTTAAGTTGGAGCGATGCGTAGGCAATGACCTTGTCACGTTGCTTCAACACGCAACCAAGTCCTAGGATGGAAGCGTCGCAATAAACCACAAAATCATCTGTGCCCTCAGGCAACGAAAGAATAGGTGCGCTACAAAGCCTCTCCTTTAAGTGCTGAAATGCAGATTCCTGTGCATCACCCCAACGATAGGTGACACCCTTCTGAGTCAGTGAAGTGAGAGGTTGTGCAATCTTTGAGAAATCCTTGATAAATCTTCTGTAGTAGCCCGCCAAACCCAAGAATTGGAGGATTTCTGTTGGTGTATGGGGTGCAGGCCAGTTCTTGATCGAGTCTACCTTGGATGGATCCACATGAATCCCATCCTTGTTTACCACATGGCCTAGAAAGTGGACTTCGCGAAGCCATAAGTCACATTTCGAAAATTTAGCATACAGTTGCTCTGCTCGAAGAAGTTCCAGTAAAAGTCATAGATGCTGCTCGTGTTCTTCCTGACTCTTAGAATAGATCAGGATGTCTTCGATGAACACAATAACGAACTTATCCAGGTAAGGTTTGCATACTCGGTTCATGAGATCCATGAAGACCGCTAGTGCATTCGTCAATCCGAAAGGCATAACCAGAAACTCGTAATGGCCGTAACGAGTTCTGAATGCTGTTTTGGAGACGTCCTCATCTCGGACTCTCAGCTGATGGTATCCCGATCTCAAATCAATCTTAGAGTAATAGCTCGACCCTTGCAACTGGTCGAATAAGTCATCAATGCGTGGAAGAGGATAACGATTCTTCACGGTCACCTTGTTAAGTTCGCGATAGTCGATATACATTCTGAAAGTGTCGTCTTTCTTCTTAAGAAACAAGACTGGAGCTCCCCAGGGCGAAGAGCTAGGACGTATGAAACCCTTTTCCAAGAGTTCTTGTAATTGCAGGATAGTTCTTCAAGTTCTGACGGAGCTAGTCGATAAGGTGCACGAGCTATTGGTGCTGCTCCAGGAGCTAGCTCGATTTGAAACTCGACTTGTCGATGAGGCGGAAGACCAGGTAATTCCTCAGGAAAATCACGTACAATAGGTATGTCTTCTATCTTCCTTTCTTCCGAGGATGTGTCAGAAACGAGAGCTAGAATAGCAGTATGGCCCTTTCGCAAACACTTCTAGGCCTTAAGGAAAGAGATGATGCCTACGACTGCACCACTCTTGTCGCCATGAACCACAAGGGGTTCTTCACCAGAACGAGGGATGCGGACAATCTTCTCATTGCAAAGAATTTCCGCTTGTTGATGAGATAACCAATCCATCCCAATAACAACGTCGAAACTACCCAGAACGATAGGAATAAGATCAATAGAAAAGGTCTGATCAGCTAAGACGAGGTTACAACCCTTAACTATGTGCGTGGCCTCGAGACTTTTACCGTTTGCTAGCTTTACCGTGTGTTTGGTGGTCAAAAGTGTTGGAGTGCGCTTAAGCATTTGACTAACTTTTAAGGACGCATAACTAGTATCGGCATCCGAATCGAATAAAATAGTAACAAAGAAATCATCCAGAAGAAACTTACCCATCACAACGTTGGGATCGTTCCTTACATCACCTTGACCTAGCACGAAAACACGTCCCCTGGCACCATTGCCATTATTGTTACCCCCGTTGTTGCCTCCGTTGTTGCCTCCATTGTTGTTCCCATTTCCTTGGTTGTTGTTGTTCTGATGCTGGTTCAGCTGAGGACAGTTCCTCTTAAAGTGGCCTTCAGCGCCACACTGAAAGCATCCTTTATTGCCCTGCTGTTGCTGCTGCTGGTGGTTCTGTGGAGCTTGTTGTTGTTGTTGTTGGCGATTCAGATTTGCTGGTCATGCGCTCCTGCAATCCTTTGCTTCATGACCAAACTTGTTACACCTCAGACAACGACCCTTGTTGCACTGCCCGCTATGATGCTTGTGGCACCGGTTGCACTTGGGGTGGTTCCCTCAGTATCCACCCTGTCCTTGACTACCGGAAGATTGCTGACCAGGACTTTGGTAGTCATTAGTCTTTCGCTGCTGAGACTGAACTGAAGTAGAACCCATACTGGAATTCCCATCCCATTTTTGCTTGTTATCATTGGGAGCGTCAGTAGTAGTAGCACTAATACGCTTGGGCAGTTTGTTCTGTTCAACTGCTTGATCGGTGAGACGATGGGCCAACTTAATGATTTGCTGAATGGTACCCAGGTTAGCTGAAGTCACGTGACTCTGAATCTCTGGCACAAGACCCTTGAGGTACAGCTCAATACGTTTGATGGGAGGGTCCACCATAGTAGGACACAAGATGGCCAGCTCGTTTGACCTCTTCGTATACGCCTCAATCTCAGACCCCGTCATCTTTAGGTTGAAAAATTCCACCTCTAGCTTGTGGATGTCGTCACGACTACAGTACTCTTCCTTGATCAGTTCTTTGAAACCGTTCCATGGGGTGGCATTAGCAACCGCCAGCCCTAGTAGTTGAACTTGTGCTTTCCACCAGGTTAACGCAGCACCTTCGAGTGTTCCCGTGGCATATTTTACCCTACGATCTTCAGGGCATTCACACATCTAAAAAACAGACTCAAGCATCTCAAACCAGTGGAGAAGGCCTACGGCTCCTTCAGTGCCACTGAAAGTAGTAGGTCGGCAGTCCATGAATGTTTTGAACGTACATACGGGAGGTTGAGCATGCTGACCTATTGCGCGAGAATAAAAGACAAGGTTAAACACAAGAGTTGGTTCACGAGTTTAGGATCTAAACATCCTAGGATAGGTCGAAATGGCAGGTTATACCTCCTGCAGGGACAACTGCGAGTGCCTCGGCCACTCGTTCGTTGATTAGAGCCGTTAGCTGGGCTTGAGTTAGGTTCAGTCGTCCACTCATGATCTTCATATCAAAGAAAACATGAGTGAGCAAGGTGTCGCGAAAGTGCGATGACAGAAGAGCGTTAGCACACATGTGTTTCTACAATAGTTGCTACATTTATCTAAGCATATCATGAACAATGTACTATGTAACTGACAGGTAGGGTATATAAACATAAACCATATCACCTAGAATGTTGAGTCTTGCACGTGGAGTGAAGCGTCGTTGTGGATCGTTGAGCACTGTACAGGTTATAGTCTGGTTTTTTCAAAAAGCTTTTCCCCTTTTTAAAACCAAGTTCGCTATAACCAATGGCTCTGATACCAATCTGTCACACCCCCAAAATCCACCATGCGGAGCGTCACCGCTTGGAGGCGTGACATGACCAGGATCGAGCCACCAATCATATTGAACAACGTAATTAAGTTAATAAAACCATCCACAATATAATTGGTGTCCTAAAGAAGGTAACCGCTTTTAAGTTAACAGCGGAAGCATAAAACGTAAGTCCAAAACATAAGTTCCATAGTTCATAAGTTTAAAGTTAAAAAACGTAGGTTTAATAAGTTCATAAGGACTTGAATATTTAGCACGGAACATAACAGTCCGTATCCCACAACGACCTCCTCCTCGTGCAAGCTCCATAAGCATCTAGCGACCTGTAAGGCATGTAACAACGAGTCAACAACAAAGTTGAGTGAGTTCACGTTTGGTTGATTAGTTTTAAGTTGTTTCTGAAAACGTGGTTTGACTTTCGTTGGCTTATTTGCCGTGGGGGTTACCCCATAGTTGAAAGTATGTTTAACCAATTCCTTTTTATTACCCAAACCATATCCATAATCAGTGGGGAGCTTCCCCGTATGAACCACTAGACGGATATCGACAACTGACGAACAATAGTTGTGCCCTACGTCAATGTTCTATCATCATTGACAGTTTGCCATAGTCCATTAGTACACGCCCGTTCGGATGACACGATGTGAGGTTTGTTAAACCTAATAGCGCTATTAACTAATGACCCGCTCGCCATTGGCCTCGGTGATTAAGTCGATATAAATTGAGGGACTTCATGATAGAGTTTTGTCTAGTAAGTTTTAAGGTTGTTGTCCTACCCAAGGAGGACGAACGTACGTATTCTACCCAAGGAGAATACGCAAAATTTATTATTGGCATCCTACCTATGGAGGATGGCCGTACATATCCAACCCAAGGAGGATATGTAGATCCCGTTTTAATTTCTTTAACCAATTCCCAACCACCGGGAATCCCATGCCTTAGAAAGTGTGTGAACTCACCTCGGTTGCTCGGTTTGACTCTCAAAAATAGCTAACAGTCAAGGTCGGTCAATCACGTCCTAATATGATTACCAGTTAGTCATTTAGTGGTTTTCAAATAGAGCACAAAGTTCCTACACGTATCTATCACATAACATGCATCACTTTAACGGTTTATGCCAACATAAGCTTCCCATCTATTCACGTTCATAAGCAAACATACAACATTGCACACAACACTTTTATTGACATATAACATGTTAGATTATTCTCAGATAACCTACCCGACATTTAGACACGCAAATTACTACTTATGTCGTTTCAGCTTTTATATTCAAAACTGGGCTGTTTTAGGGGATTTTTAATAAAATAGTTAACTTGTTCCAAAAATTCCCAACATTTTATAGAAGGTCTTAAACGATCCAAATATTATTTTGTAAAAATATCGGGATCTAATTCATTACCAATATTTTATAAAAATTCGTTTACCGGACAGCAATCAGATTCATCACTTTCAGACTGCAGTCCACGGAATAATTCATTAAAAATTCATCGTAAGTCTGATTTAAGAAATTCCAGTGGGAGAATTACAAATACATCAGTGGTCATCTACTGTACAAATTTCATGAGCTGATTCAACATAGATTTCCAGTTATGACTAAAAACATATCACCCATTTACTACAGCAAAAACTAAGCTTTAGCTGCTGTTACAAAACGGGTCCTTAAAATCGTAAACGACCTCGAAAAATTACGATTCTAGTGCCATAGGATCTGTTTTTCGAAAATACATAATTTAGGCTTCAGAAATTCAGTTTTTCGCTTTATTATGATCTGTTTACAGCCTATTGAAGTTGGCTGAAAATGTTAATCAGCATGTTTCTTTATAATCTAAACGTTACTAAATCGTATCAACAAATGTCCCAACAACGGGTTTATCAAGAAATCAATGATCAAATAGCATGCATGTTTTAACCAACCTTAACCCAATAAGATTTCATCTTCATGTTTCATTCATATGTAAACTTTATGTAAGCTTCATGTTTATGTTTCTTGTTCTAACTCTTTTAGTGTTCTTATGAATCTCAACATAATACACTTTTTAACTACACAAAGTAGGCGTAAATAAGAGTAAACCGAGACTTACTACTAGCACAAGGCTAGGGTAGAATCTAGTGACAAAGATGATGAGAAATGATGATGAAGAAGCAAGAACAAGGCTCCTTTGAAGTTCCACAAGTTCAAGCACCTTTGATTCACCTTCAAGCACTTAGAGGGAGCTTAAAAATGGAAGAGATGGTGGTGGAATGGTGGTGATGTTGGCGGTGGTAGGAGGAGCCGAGAGAGGGAGAGAGAGTTAGTGAGAGAGAGGTGTGATCTTTGGAATGATGATATGAATGAAATATGATCTTGTCCTTCATATATTATGTCTAAAGAATCAAGTAAGATCACAAGCAAATCCCAAGAATAGATATGGAAGATTTGAAGTAGGATATGAAGTATGGTGGGGTGATATGTGGGTCCACTTGGGACTGAAATCGGTTGGGGGGGGGGGGGGGTTGGTTGTAACATTTTCAACTAGATTGTAAACATAAGTTAGATTTCAAGTAATATGGTCATATATATTAGTTTGTTGATATTTAGGGGGTGTTATGGTATGCGGGGATCATGGCTAGTCAAAAATAATAAAACAATGTGGTTGCAAATATTTAGTGTCCCGGGTAATGTCCGGTTGTTCGGTCGGATACTGTTCCGTTAAAGTGTTTAATTGTTCCGTAAGGTGTCTTATATATATATATATTTGTAACACAATTAATTCCTAACACTTAGGAAAATATTCAGGACCTTTTAGTAAATTTTCTGCACATGACTAGTAGGTTAAAAAGCACATGTAAGCATGACACAGTAACAGGAAACAGTTAAGTAATTCAACACAGTCACTAAGCACTTTAATTATCATTAAATAATCGTACGGATACATGTAATTATGAGGGTTGTCACATTCTCCCCCTGTTAAGAAAATTTCGTCCCGAAATTTAGTGCGTGGTTACTGAGGAAGCTAGTTAAGTTGCGATATTTACTGGCTTTTCCTGGGGTGTCACATTGATCTCCATCCTCTCTCTATATTGAGCCACATGTTCCTCTGGATCCGTTGAACCATCATACAGCTTCATAGTTGGTATTTGGAACATTTTGGGTATCTCAGCATCACAAATGGGTGGTGCAAAACGAGATATCCTATGGCTCCCATCTGCAATTTCAGGAATGGGTTTAACCACTCCTGGTACGCTGGATATCATATCCTTCAGCTTCTGTAATTCCCTAGCTATAGCTTGATTGATACCTGTATCCTGCATAGAGCCATGGTTAGTGTTATAAGAATTATTGAAAGTGTTACCTCCCGTAGGATTCAGGTTAGGAATTGCAGATGTGAATCCATATTGACGGGATTCTGGTATGATTGAAGGACCAGAAGAGGCAATGGTATGCATTGGAATGAAGTCTTCTTGATGAACATCTGTGCTTGGGGGTTGTATACTTCTTAAGTATCCTTGATCCTGAAAGATGTTGGATCCTTGAACCTGAGAGGATCCCTGAGGCTGAGAGGATCCTTGAACCTGAAATGAGGATCCTTGAACCTGAGAGGATCCTTGAACCATGGAGGATCCTTGGACCCCAGAGGATCCTTGGACCCTAGAGGATCCTTGAACCTGAGAGGATCCTTGGACTGTATGTTTTCCCATATATCCTCTTGAGCTGGAAAAATATCCCGGATGCTGGAAAGAGGATTCCGAAGGCTGAAAATAGGATCCTTGAGGCTGGAAGTGAGACCCAAAAGCCTGACTCATAGTTGTTGCCCCATAACGCCTCCCCACCGGTTCAGTTTGGAACCGGACGTCTAAGGCTGCAGATTGCTGGGCAGTTATAGCTGGAGTGTCGAAATCCAGTGACCTCGGTATCAGAGGAGAGTGATCCTCCCCTGATCTCTTCTGTTTCTTGATGTCAGCGATCTCCCGAGAGATCCTTTCATTGGTTTTGTCCTACTCTTGTACATGATCCCTCATCTGCAAAATCAAAG
Organism: Helianthus tuberosus; assembly: GCA_030545235.1. NCBI lineage: Eukaryota > Viridiplantae > Streptophyta > Magnoliopsida > Asterales > Asteraceae > Helianthus > Helianthus tuberosus. Next base: position 68,300,719 of record CM060437.1, read on the forward strand.
TAAAAAGATCACTAGTAGTAGGTGTTAGGGGAGGATTTTCTAACAATTAGTGATCCTTACTTGTTATCCTAATTAATGATCCTTACTTCTGTGACAGATAGTGATCCTCAGAAGAGCTTCAGGATCAGGATCATGGATCACCTTAAGGATCCTCATACTAACGATTGTTTATTAGTGTTTCGTATTATTATGCAGGAGTAACAAGCTTGACTTGGTCTTGGTAACGTTACTATGGAATATTCCACGGGTATTTCGCACACGTTTGACTGGAAATGGACGTTGTGGAGAACGTGGGAGCATGGCACAAAAGTCGGATAGTTTGTTAGCGTAGTTAACTTCTATTTTTAAAGGGGTGACGAGCTAGTAATTAGAACACTTAGCCATTTTCAGCTACACACACTCTCGTACAATTGCACTCTTGAAGCTTTCGGTAAACACTTAACAGTTTTCGCTCACTTTTGCACATTTCACCATAGTGATCCTTGTACCTAGCTTGTTGCTATCCGAAGTTGTAAACATTTATTGATTTATTTGAGCTTGGTGATCGGTAGTTTCCATCACCCGGGGTTTTTTGTGCCGGAGATCAACTCTTGATCAAGGGCTTTTTCCCCGTATAAACCTTGTGTCACTTGTTATTTATTTTTCATAGTGATCCATATTGCTACAAAGTAATTCAAGCATCGTACCCCGTAACAGAGAGTTTGGTTGCATTATCCTCATCAGATTTTTTGACCAAAACAGTTTGGCGCCCACCGCGGGGCAATTGGTGCTTCATTCCTAAGAAGTTTTTCTGTTGGTGATCATTCCGGTTCATTGCATACAAATACATGGCTTCATCATTGAAGAATACCTCTACTGCAATGTCTGCGGTCAATTCATCTCAGGGCATTCCACCTTTGCCTCCGCCACCTGCTGGATCTCAGAAAAATGCTGAGAAGAAACCAACTCCCATTTTCTCCAAACCTCCAACTTCTTCTGCTTCTTACACTCCTACTACTAGTGACATGTTTACTTTGATTTTGCAGATGAAGGATCATATACAGCAACTGGATAAGACCAATGAAAGGATTCTCAAAGAAATCGGAGATCTCAAGAAACAAAAGAAAACGGCAGAGGATCATTCCCCACTGGTGCCCAGATCTTTGAATTTTGATACTCCGATGATTACTTCTCAGCCATCAGTGGTTCCAGATGTTCAATATGTGGGTGGACCAAAAGGAGTGCACTACGGAGCAACAACAGTGACCCAGGCATCAGGTTCATATTTCCAGCCAGCAGGATCCTATCCTCAGCATATGGGATCCTTCATGAATTCAGGAGGATACTCAGGAGCGTAGCAGATTCAAGGATCCTCCTTTGTTCCAGGATCATTCCAGGTTCAAGGATCCTCCTTTGTTCCACGATCATCCCAGGTTCAAGGATCCTCCTTTGTTCCAGGATCATCCCAGGTTCAAGGATCCGCCTTTGTTCCAGGATCATCCCAGGTTCAAGGATCCTCCTTTGTTCCAGGATCATCCCAGGTTCAAGGATCCTCCTTTGTTCCAGGATCACCCCAGGTTCAAGGATCATCCTTTGTTCCAGGATCATCCCAGTTTCAGGGATCCTTCCAGATGCCAGGATCCTTGAGGAGTTTGCAAACAGGAAGTTCAGATGTCCATCAGGGAGATTTTATTCCGATGCAGACCATTGCTTCTACTGGTCCTTCGATCATTCCAGAGCCCCAACAATATGGATTAACATCCATTCTTCCTAATTTGAATCCAATGGGAGGTAACACTTTTAATAATTCTTATACTACTAACCATGGCCTTATGCAGGATCCAGGTATCAACCACGCCATGGCCAGAGAGTTGCAAAAGTTGAAGGATATGATATCAAGTGTTCCAGGAGTGGTCAAACCTATCCCAGAGATTGCAGATGGGAGCCACAAGATATCTCGTTTTGCACCACCAATCTGTGATGCTGAGATACCCAAGAGGTTCCATGTGCCAACCATGAAGCTGTATGATGGTTTGACGGATCCTGAAGAACACATAGCACAATACAGGGAGAGGATGGAGATCAATCCAATCCCAGAAAGGTTAAAGGAAGCATGCATGTGCAAGGGATTCGGATACACTCTTACTGGATCAGCTCTCAAATGGCTGCTAAGTCTTCCCCCCTACTCTATTACCTCATTTGCTAATCTAGTTGACCTATTTAATAATCAGTTTTCTTGTAGTAGAAAATTTGAACGATTAACTAGTGATCTATATAGGATAACCCAGGGTCATAATGAATCATTAAGGGATTACATTACCAAATTCAGTAAAGAATCCTTAGACATTCCCAACTTGGATATAGCCACGGCTGTTGAGGCCTTCAAAATGGGATTGCTTAGGGATTCATTGTTCTATGATGATCTTGTTATGACACCATGCAGGAACCTAGATGAGGTAAGAACCCGGGCACTCAGGTTCATCCGGCTAGAGGACGATAAGAGGATCCAGGAAAGATTAGCAGGATCCTCAAAACAAGAGAAGCAAGGATCCTCGTTCAAGAACAACAAGTTCAGATCCTATAACAGATCTAATAACCAGAACGTGCATGCTGTTGATCAGGAAGAGGATGATGAGGATTATCCTCCAATCTCTGAATATTGTTTTTCTGTTGATAACAATGAACTAATCCTTGCGATGCAGAATCTAGGTGATAAAGCCAAATGGCCCAGAAAAAATGACAGACCAGCTGCAACCAAAGATAAATCAAAGTGGTGTGCGTACCATGAAGATTTTGGGCATCTCACAGAAGAATGCATTGCACTAAGAAAGGAAATTGGATACTTGTTAAGCAAGGGGCATCTAAAAGAATTGTTGGGTAGAAAAAAGTCAAGGACTCAGGATCCTGAAAGGATCCCTGAGAAAGCTCCGGCCCCTCCAGCAGATGCACAAGTAATAAACTTTATTTCTGGAGGATCAGACATTTGTGGCACATCCTTCTTAGCAGCTAAAAGGCATGCAAAGGAAACTAAAATGGATAGTGGAGAAAGACCCGTTCGAACGTCAAGTGTCTCCGAAGGAAAAGTCATAACCTTTGATGAGGATGATCGTGTTGATATCCAGGATCCTCATCGCGATGGTTTAGTTATTACTCTTTTCATTTCTAACCATTTTGTCCGCAGGATCCTTATAGACGGAGGAAGCTCAGTGAACATTATCCAGCTTGATGTTCTAAAGAAGATGGGTATCCCTGAATCAGATATCATACCAAGATCCCCCGTGCTCGTGGGATTTAGTGGCGAAACTAAGAATACCCTGGGGGATATTAAACTCCCAATATACATCAAAGGCCTACACTCTTATCAAAAATTTTGTGTTATTGACTGTTTATCTTGTTGTAATGTTATCCTTGGCAGGCCTTGGATACACGATATGAAGGCAGTCCCATCTACTTACCATCAATGTGTGAAGCTCCCTAGTCCTTGGGGAATAGTCAAGATTGATAGTGATCAGCAGGAGGCTAAGAATTGCTATACTTCATCGATGAAACCAGCCTCGAAGTCAAGGGAGCAATAGCAATCAAAGTATCCTCCAAGGGATGTCTTGGAGGCAAGAGAGCAGGATGTGGTAGAAATCCTCATGGATCCTCATGATCCTGAATCCAAAATCTATATTGGATCAGGGATCCTTGGCAAAATGAAAGAAGACCTCGTATCCTTCCTCAAAAGGAGAAAGACTACCTTTGCATGGAAACACGAAGACATGACAGGTATATCTAAAGATGTAATCACTCACAAACTTGGCATTGATAGGTCCTTCAAACCAATCCATCAAAGGAGAAGAAAGTTTGCTCCGGAAAGAAATGCCATTATCCAGGAAGAGGTAGAGAAATTGCTCCGGGCAGGTATGATTAGAGAGGTCAAGTATCCAAGATGGTTGGCCAATGTGGTTGTTGTTCAAAAGAAAAATGGAAAGTGGAGGGTATGTGTCGATTTCACAGATTTAAATAAGGCATGTCCCAAGGATCCTTTCCCATTACCCCACATTGACTCCATGGTGGATGCAACTGCGGGTCATGAACTGTTAACTTTTATGGATGCTTCATCTGGATTTCAACAAATCCAAATGGAACCATCCGATCAAGAGGATACAGCCTTCATGACTCCAACTGGTATATATTGCTATATTGCTGTTTTGGTCAAAAAATCTGATGAGGATAATGCAACCAAACTCTTTGTTTCGGGGAATGATGCTTTAAATGTGGAACAGTGATGAGGATCACTTCAATGTTAATTGCACAAATGACACAAGGATTTATACGGGGAAAAAGCCCTTGATCAAGAGTTGATCTCCGGCACAAAAAACCCCGGGTGATGGAAACTACCGATCACCAAGCTCAAATAAATCAATAAATGTTTACAACTTCGGATAGTAACGAGCTAGGTACAAGGATCACTAGTGTGAAATGTGTAAAAATGAGTGAAAACTAATAAGTGTTCGTCGAGAGCTTCAAGAGTGCGATTATACGAGAGTGTGTGTAGCTGAAAAATGACTAAGTGTTCTAATTCTAGCTCGTCACCCCTTTTAAAAATAGAAGTTAGCTACAATAACAAACTATCCGACTTTTGTGCCAAGCTCCCACGTTCTCCACAACGTCCATTTCCAGTCAAACGTGTGCGAAATACCCGTGGAATATTCCATAGTAACGTTGCCAAGACCAAGTCAAGCTTGTTACTCCTGCGAAGTAACACAAAACACAAACAAACAATCGTCAGTATAAGGATCCTTAAAGTGATCCATGATCCTGATCCTGAAGCTCTTCTGAGGATCACTATCTGTCACAGAAGTAAGGATCATTAATTAGGATAACGAATAAGGATCACTAATTGTTAGAACATCCTCCCCTAACAATTGCCCCCAAAATATAAGGAGTGAAATGTTAAATAAACGAATTATATTTTCCTGATCTTATCCGCAACTAACTATCGTAAATATAGCCGTTATTATGGAACTATCCGTTGCAACCATGACGTCACAGAAGTGACAACCGTGCACGATCATGATTATAAATAGGAGATAGAGATAGGATCAAATGCATTTAAAATTTCAGAGAGACTCCCTTTATAACTGCATTCCGAAGATAATCAGGTATTCTCTATTCATCTTCTTCCTTCTCTTGCTCTGTTTTCATTTCTTTCTATCATCTCTTCAAGAATGATGCTCCGGTCCTCCCCCGCCAAGGATCACCAGAAGGATAGTCCCTTGAAGAGTCAAGGGATCATCAAAGACTCGATACATGAGAGGTGTTGTTTTAACGATGCTCAAATAGACAAGATTCGTCACTACTTTCCGGCGAGTGCCTTTTTCAAACCCTTCGATCCTACTATTCTGAGCGACTATGTTTCAGAAACATGGGTTGCCTTTCCAGTTACTCCATTCGCCATAGGGTACACCTATCCTTTCCCAGAATTTACACAATCCTTCTTTTCACTTACCGGCATCTCTTATATCCAAGCCATGCCGATGATTTGGAGGGTTTTGTATACCCTAGAAAGGATCATCGAGCAGGAAGGCATTGATTTAGGAATGTCAGAGCTGACACAGATGTATGATCTTACTACCTTTGGTTCTCATCGTTATTTGTTCAAACGAAAACCCGGCGGAGAACACCCCCTTCTTAAAGTCACTAAGAATGACTGGGGACAAGCCCAAGGATAACTGGGGACAAGCCCAAGGATCGTATGTAAACTGGAGTATGGCCCTAACTGGCGACTATCCAAAATTAGTGACATGAAAATGCCAAAACCTTAGCTAACGTGAAAACGTTAGAAACCTTAGGAACGGATGTATGGTACGTCTACCATTATACTTAGGATCCTAGGTATAGCCAGTACAATGGAATTATCAGCCCCTAAAGCGAGTACTGGTCCCACTGCCTTGAACTATACCAGGATCATCATGCGCTACAGGCGGAACTGGGGTCAAGCCCAAATAACTGGGGTTAAACCCAAAGGACAGATTGCTTCTGCAGATAACCAATGTTATGCTAAGGATACCTGAACTTTCAAAACTTAAAATCACGTGAGATATGGACAAAGGATACATGATCCTTATCCTTATATGAGAAAATAAAGAAATGAAATAGTTCAAGATTAGGATATTACCAAAGTAAGGATCACTGATACTTTAAGGATCCTTCAAGGATACTTCCCACGTAAGGATCATCTGTGCTATGAGGATCCTGCTCATATGAAATATTTCTTCAAATGGACAGCATTCCAAGCTCTTGGTAGCAAATCACCTTCCATGGTTAGCAATCTATATGCCCCCTTTCCTGCTTCAGCTTCAATCAAATAAGGGCCTTCCCATTTTGGAGCCAATTTTCCATCAGCAGGATTGGTGGAATTCTGAAATGCTTTCCTTAATACCATATCTCCGACTTGAAACTTCCTGATCCTAACATTTTTGTTGTAAGCACCAGCCATTCTTTGTTGATAACTGGCCATCCTTATCCTAGCCATATCCCTGATTTCTTCAATAGTATCCAGGTCTTGAGCCAAGTTCTCATCATTTTCCTCAGGATCATGGGTACTTGTTCTAGCAGTTGGAACCACCATTTCTGTTGGGATCACTGATTCTGCCCCAAATACCAAAGAGAATGGTGTTTGACCAGTAGCATTCTTAGGGGTTGTCCTATCAGCCCAAAGCACATAAGGTAGTTCTTCTGCCCATTTCCCTTTCTTGGATCCAAGCTTCTTCTTCAAATTGTTGATGATGATCTTGTTGGATGATTCTGCTTGACCATTAGCTTGTGGGTGGACTGGTGTTGATGTTATCATCTTAATCCCCCAGCTGTCACAAAAGTTAGTGGTTCTGCCCCGAATGAACTGGGAACCATTATCACATATAATTTCAGAAGGAATTCCAAATCTAGTTATAATATTTCTTTTAATGAAGGATGTAACTTCCTTTTCTCTAACTTGGGCAAAAGCTTCAGCCTCTATCCACTTGGAGAAGTAATCAGTCATAGCAAGCATGAATACTTTTCCACCAGGTGCCTTAGGGAGCTTACCAACTATATCTATCCCCCATCTCATAAATGGCCAAGAGGAGGATATAGGATGCAATAATTCAGCTGGTTGATGAAGGATATTGCTGTGTCTCTGACAAGGATCACATCTCTTAGCATACTCCACAGCATCTCTTTTCATGGTTGGCCAGTAGTATCCTGTCCTCAGGATCCTTGAGAATAATGCCCTGCTCCCAGTGTGGTTTCCACAATCTCCTTCATGGAAGTCTTTTAAAACTTCTTGGATTTCAGGATCCTCAATGCATCTCAAGTATGGTCCTGCAAGAGATCGTCTATACAATATATTATTTAGAATTGTGAATTGAGATACCTTAATTTTGAAAGCCCTAGGGTTTTCTCCTGTAGGAATCTCTCCATGCTGTAAGTATCTCATGATTGGTGAGATCCATGATCCTGATCCTGAATGGGATTGAGTATCCTCACTAGGGATAATTGCAGAATCATTTCCTATCTCCATAGCCACGTGATCCTCGATAGTCGGGGTCAGGATATGGATAATAGGGATCTTGATATCCTCAGGAATCTTCAAAGATGATCCTAAGTTAGCCAATGCATTAGCTTCTGTATTTTCTTCCCTTGGTACCTGTGTCAAACTAAAGGAAACAAAGGAGAGTGCCAAATTTTTGACTATCTCTAAATATTTGGTTAGCTTTTCACCTTTAACAGCATAGGATCCATTAAAGTGATTTGTAATTAATAATGAATCTACATGTACCTCAAGATACCTGATCCCCATATGCTTTGCAATTTGCAAACCAGCAATTAAGGCTTCATATTCAGCCTCATTGTTAGTGGTCTGGAACTCACAAGCTATAGAGTGGGGTATTATGTCCCCCCGTGGCGATTTTAGTAGTATTCCAAGCCCTGTGCCTTTGATATTTGAGGATCCATCAGTATAAAGTATCCAAGGATCCTTGGTCTCCTCTAACTGCTGGACTTCTAACTCAGCTTCTTTTTGTAAATCACTACTGAAATCAGCCACAAAGTCAGCTAATGCTTGGGATTTGATGGCTGTCCTAGGCTCATATCTTATATTATATGCACTTAGCTTCACTGCCCACTTAGCCATCCTTCCTGACATCTCTGGTTTCCTGAGGACATTCTTAATTGGGAAATTAGTTTTAACAACAATAACATGAGTTTCAAAATAATGCCTCAACTTAGTAGATGCCATAATTAATGCAAGAATAAGCTTTTCAAGGTGTGAATACCTGGATTCGGCATCAAGTAAACTTTTACTTACATAATAGATAGGATGTTGTGTACCTTCGTGATCCTTAACAAGGACCGCACTTACTGCTTTTGAGGATACTGCAAGATATAAGGATAGCACATCGCCTTTTTCTGGTTTCATCAAGGCCGGGGCTGAGGATAGGTAATCTTTGAGGGCTCTTAAAGCATTCTCATGCTTCTCAGTCCACTCAAATTTCTTGTTCTTCCTTAGGATATCATAGAATTCTTTGCACTTCTCTGAGGATTTGGATATTAATCTGTTCAAAGCTGCTATCCTGCCTGTTAGCCTTTGAACATCCTTAGCATTGGCCGGAGATTTGATGTTCACTATAGCTTTGATTTGTTCCGGGATAGCTTCAATGCCTCTCTTTGTCACCATATATCCTAAGAATTTACCTGCTTTAACACCAAAGTGACATTTTGAAGGATTAAGTTTCATGTTATATTTGTCAAAGATATCGAATGCTTCCTCCAAGTCCCTTAGGTGATCCTCAGCTTTTATGGATTTTACCACCATATCATCTATGTAAACCTCCATAGTTTGTCCAATATGATCCTTGAACAGCATATTCACCAACCTTTGATATGTTGCACCTGCATTTCTTAGTCCGAACGGCATAGCAATATAGCAGTATATACCAGTTGGAGTCATGAATGCTGTATCCTCTTGATCGGATGGTTCCATTTGGATTTGTTGAAATCCAGATGAAGCATCCATAAAAGTTAACAGTTCATGACCCGCAGTTGCATCCACCATGGAGTCAATGTGGGGTAATGGGAAAGGATACTTGGGACATGCCTTATTTAAATCGGTAAAATCGACACATACCCTCCACTTTCCGTTTTTCTTTTGAACAACAACCACATTGGCTAACCATCTTGGATACTTGACCTCTCTAATCATACCTGCCCGGAGCAATTTCTCTACCTCTTCTTGGATAATGGCATTTCTTTCCGGTGCAAACTTTCTTCTCCTTTGATGGATTGGTTTGAAGGACCTGTCAATGCCAAGTTTGTGAGTGATTACATCTTTAGATATGCCTGTCATGTCTTCATGTTTCCATGCAAAGGTGGTCTTTCTCCTTTTGAGGAAGGATACGAGGTCTTCCTTCATATCACCAAGGATCCCTGATCCGATATAGATTTTGGATTCAGGATCATGAGGGTCCATGAGGATTTCTATCACATCCTGCTCTCTTGCCTCCAAGACATCCCTTGGAGGATACTTTGATTGCTATTGCTCCCTTGACTTCGAGGCTGGTTTCATCGATGAAGTATAGCAATTCTTAGCCTCCTGCTGATCACTATCAATCTTCACTATTCCCCAAGGACTAGGGAGCTTCACACATTGATGGTAAGTAGATGGGACTGCCTTCATATCGTGTATCCAGGGCCTGCCAAGGATAACATTACAACAAGATAAACAGTCAATAACACAAAATTTTTGATAAGAATGTAGGCCTTCGATGTATATTGGGAGCTTAATGTCCCCCAGGGTATTCTTAGTTTCGCCACTAAATCCCACGAGCACGGAGGATCTTGGTATGATATCTGATTCAGGGATACCCATCTTCTTTAGAACATCAAGCTGGATAATGTTCACTGAACTTCCTCCGTCTATAAGGATCCTGCGGACAAAATGGTTAGAAATGAAAAGAGTAATAACTAAACCATCGTGATGAGGATCCTGGATATCAACACGATCATCCTCATCAAAGGTTATGACTTTTCCTTCGGAAACACTTGATGTTCGAACGGGTCTTTCTCCACTATCCAATTTAGTTTCCTTTGCATGCCTTTTAGCTGCTGAGAAGGATGTGCCACAAATGTCTGATCCTCCAGAAATAAAGTTTATTACTTGTGCATCTGCTGGTGGGGCTGGAGCCTTCTCAGGGATCCTTTCAGGATCCTGAGTCCTTGACTTTTTTCTTCCCAACAATTCTTTCAGATGCCCCTTGCTCAACAAGTATCCAGTCTCCTTTCTTAGTGCAATGCATTCTTCCGTGAGATGCCCAAAATCTTCATGGTATGCACACCACTTTGATTTATCCTTGGTTGCAGCTGGCCTATCATTCTTTCTGGGCCATCTGGCTTTATCACCTAGATTCTGCATCGCAAGGATTAGTTCATTGTTATCAACAGAAAAACAATATTCAGAAATTGGAGAATAATCCTCATCATCCTCTTCTTGTTCAACAGCATGCACATTCTGGTTATCAGATCTGTTATAGGATCTGAACTTGTTCTTGAATGAGGATCCTTGCTTATCTTGCTTTGAGGATCCTGCTAACCTCTCCTGGATCCTTTTGTCATCCTCTAGCCGGATGAATCTGAGTGCCCGGGTTCTTACCTCATCTAGGTTCCTGCATGGTGTCATAACAAGATCATCATAGAACAATGAATCCATAAGTAATCCCATTTTGAAGGCCTCAACAGCCGTGGCTATATCCAAGTTGGGAATGTCTAAGGATTCTTTACTGAATTTGGTAATGTAATCTCTTAATGATTCATTATGACCCTGGGTTATCCTATATAGATCACTAGTTAATCGTTCGATTTTTCTACTACAAGAAAACTGATTATTAAATAGGTTAACTAGATTAGCAAATGAGGTAATAGAGTAGGGGGGAAGACTTAGCAGCCATTTGAGAGCTGATCCAGTAAGAGTGGATCCGAATCCCTTGCACAGGCATGCTTCCTTTAACCTTTCTGGGATTGGATTGATCTCCATCCTCTCCCTGTATTGTGCTATGTGTTCTTCAGGATCCGTTGAACCATCATACAGCTTCATAGTTGGGACATGGAACCTCTTGGGTATCTCAGCATCACAGATTGGTGGTGTAAAACGAGATATCCTGTGGCTCCCATCTGCAATCTCTGGGATAGGTTTGACCACCCCTGGAACACTTGATATCATATCCTTCAACTTTTGCAACTCTCTGGCCATGGCATGATTGATACCTGGATCCTGCATAAGGCCATGGTTAGTAGCATAGGAATTATTAAAAGTGTTACCTCCCATTGGATTCAAATTAGGAAGAATGGATGTTAATCCATATTGTTGGGGCTCTGGAATGATCGAAGGACCGGTAGAAGCATTGGTCTGCATTGGAATAAAATCTCCCTGATGGACATCTGAACTTCCTGTTTGCAAACTCCTCAAGGATCCTGGCATCTGGAAGGATCCATGAAACTGGGAGGATCCTGGAACAAAGGAGGATCCTTGAACCTGGGATGATCCTGGAACAATAGAGGATCCTTGAACCTGGGATAATCCTGGAACAAAGGAGGATCCTTGAACCTGGGATGATCCTGGAACAAAGGAGGATCCTTGAACCTGGGATGATCCTGGAACAAAGGAGGATCCTTGAACCTGGGATGATCCTGGAACAATGGAAGATCCTTGAATCTGCTGCGCTCCTGAGTAACCTCCTGAATTCATGAAGGTTCCCATATGCTGAGGATAGGATCCTGTTGGCTGGAAGTATGGACCTAATGCCTGGGTCACTGTTGTTGTTCCGTAGTGCACTCCTTTTGGTCCACCCACATATTGAACATCTGGAGCCATTGATGGCTGAGAAGTAATCACCGGAGTATCGAAATTCAAAGATCTGGGCATCAGTGGAGAATGATCCTCTGCCGATCCCTTCTGTTTCTTGATGTCTCCAATTTCTCTAAGAATCCTCTCATTAGTCTTATCCTGCTGCTGTATATGCTCCTTCATCTGCAAAATCAGAGTAAATAAGTCACTAGTAGTGGGAGTATAAGAAGCAGAAGAAGTTGGAGGTTTTGAGAAAATGGGAGTTGGTTTCTTCGCAGCATTCTCAGCATTCTTCTGGGATCCAGAAGGTGGTGGAGGCAAAGGTGGAATGCCCTGAGATGAATTGACCGCAGACATTGCAGTAGAGGTATTTTTCAATGATGAAGCCATGTATTTGTATGCAATGAACCGGAATGATCACCAACAGAAAAACTTCTTAGGAATGAAGCACCAATCGCCCCACGGTGGGCGCCAAACTGTTTTGGTCAAAAAATCTGATGAGGATAATGCAACCAAACTCTTTGTTTCGGGGAATGATGCTTTAAATGTGGAACAGTGATGAGGATCACTTCAATGTTAATTGCACAAATGACACAAGGATTTATACGGGGAAAAAGCCCTTGATCAAGAGTTGATCTCCGGCACAAAAAAACCCCGGGTGATGGAAACTACCGATCACCAAGCTCAAATAAATCAATAAATGTTTACAACTTCGGATAGTAACGAGCTAGGTACAAGGATCACTAGTGTGAAATGTGTAAAAATGAGTGAAAACTAATAAGTGTTCGTCGAGAGCTTCAAGAGTGCGATTATACGAGAGTGTGTGTAGCTGAAAAATGACTAAGTGTTCTAATTCTAGCTCGTCACCCCTTTTAAAAATAGAAGTTAGCTATAATAACAAACTATCCGACTTTTGTGCCAAGCTCCCACGTTCTCCACAACGTCCATTTCCAGTCAAACGTGTGCGAAATACCCGTGGAATATTCCATAGTAACGTTGCCAAGACCAAGTCAAGCTTGTTACTCCTGCGAAGTAACACAAAACACAAACAAACAATCGTCAGTATGAGGATCCTTAAAGTGATCCATGATCCTGATCCTGAAGCACTTCTGAGGATCACTATCTGTCACAGAAGTAAGGATCATTAATTAGGATAACGAATAAGGATCACTAATTGTTAGAACATCCTCCCCTAACAATTGCTATGCCGTTCGGACTAAGAAATGCAGGTGCAACTTATCAAAGGCTGGTGAATATGATGTTCAAGGATCAGATTGGGCAAACTATGGAGGTTTACATAGACGATATGGTGGTAAAATCAATAAAGGCTGAGGATCACCTAAGAGACTTGGAGGAAGCATTCGATATCCTTGATAAATATAATATGAAACTTAATCCTTCAAAATGTCACTTTGGTGTTAAAGCAGACAAATTCTTAGGATACATGGTGACCAAGAGAGGCATTGAAGCTAGCCCGGAACAAATCAAAGCCTTAGTGAATATCAAATCTCCGGCCAATGCTAAGGATGTCCAAAGGCTAACAGACAGGATACTACTGGCCAACCATGAAGAGAGATGCTGTGGAGTATGCTAAGAGATGTGATCCTTGTCAGAGACACAGCAATATCCTTCATCAACCAGCTGAATTTTTGCATCCGATATCCTCCTCTTGGCCATTTATGAGATGGGGTATGGATATAGTTGGTAAGCTCCCTAAGGCACCTGGTGGAAAAGTATTCATGCTTGCTATGACTGATTACTTCTCCAAGTGGATAGAGGCTGAAGCTTTTGCCCAAGTCAGAGAAAAGGAAGTTATATCCTTCATTAAAAGAAATATTATAACTAGATTCGGTATTCCTTCTGAAATTATATGTGATAATGGTTCCCAATTCATTGGGGGCAGAACCACTAACTTTTGTGACAGCTGGGGGATTAAGTTGATAACATCAACACCAGTCCACCCACAAGCTAATGGTCAAGCAGAATCATCCAACAAGATCATCATCAACAATTTGAAGAAGAAGCTTGGATCCAAGAAAGGGAAATGGGCAGAAGAACTACCTTATGTGCTTTGGGCTGATAGGACAACCCCTAAGAATGCTACTGGTCAAACGCCATTATCTTTGGTATTTGGGGCAGAATCAGTGATCCCAACAGAAATGGTGGTTCCAACTACTAGAACAACTACCCGTGATCCTGAGGAAAATGATGAGAACTTGGCTCAAGACCTGGATACTATTGAAGAAATCAGGGATCTGGCTAGGATAAGGATGGCCAGTTATCAACAAAGAATGGCTGGTGCTTACAACAAAAATGTCAGGATCAGGAAGTTTCAAGTTGGAGATATGGTATTAAGGAAAGCATTTCAGAATACCACCAATCCTGCTGATGGAAAATTGGCTCCAAAATGGGAAGGCCCTTATTTGATTGAAGCTGAAGCAGGAAAGGGGGCATATAGATTGCTAACCATGGAAGGTGATTTGCTACCAAGAGCTTGGAATGCTCTCCACTTGAAGAAATATTTCATGTGAGCAGTATCCTCATGGCACAGATGATCCTTACGTTAGGAGTATCCTTGAAGGATCCTTAAAGTATCGGTGATCCTTACTTTGGTAATATCCTAATCTTGAACTATTTCATTTCTTTATTTTCTCATATAAGGATAAGGATCATGTGTCCTTTATCCATCTCTCACGTGATTTTAAGTTTTGAAAGTTCAGGTATCCTTAGCAAAATATTGGTTATCTGCAGAAGTAATCCATTCCTTGGGTTTAACCCCAGTTATTTGGGCTTGACCCCAGTTCCGCCTGTAGCGCATGATGATCCTGGTATAGTTCAAGGCAGTGGTACCAGTACTCGCTTTAGGGGCTGATAATTCCATTGTACTGGCTATACCTAGGATCCTACGTATAATGGTAGACGTACCATACATCCGTTCTTAAGGTTTCTAACGTTTTCACGTTAGCTAAGGTTTTGACATTTTCATGTCACTAAGTTTGGATAGTCGCCAGTTAGGGCCATACTCCAGTTTACATACGATCCTTGGGCTTGTCCCCAGTTATCCTTGGGCTTGTCCCCAGTTATCCTCGGGCTTGTCCCCAGTTATCCTTGGGCTTGTCCCCAGTTATCCTCGGGCTTGTCCCCAGTTATCCTTGGGCTTGTCCCCAGTGGTCCTTGGGCTTGTCCCCAGTTGCTAACTCTTATCTTATATTGGCTTAGTCCAAAGTTATGCTCTATTTTCAGGTCCTTGAAGATAAGCAACTAGGGATCCTTGATCCTTACCTCTCTCTAAGGTTTATCTTATAGTTATCCTGATTATGGTTAGGATCCTAACTTGGATCCTCAGGTATGATCCTTAACTATTTTTAATTCTATTCATTGTTTATTTGAATAACCCTTAAAATTTGACAACTAAACTTGTGATCCTTAAAATATATTACTTTTTGGGATTCTTTAACTATAGGATATTTGATCATGGATCATGTCCTAAATATTTTCAATCTGACTTATTCAAAATTGCTTATTCAATAAGTGTACATCAAAACAATTGAGAATTAAAGAGACAAAAAGGATAACAATACAAGATAAGCGACAAAAGATTAAGGTTTTATTTATTAACAAAAGATTAACCCTTAAAAGGTTGTCAAAATTACCTACCCCGAGCATCTACCAGCAATACGTGGCCCGTCCGCTGGGGTAGGTAAAGGGTGTCCATGATAATAGGTTCAAAGTAGTGCAGGAATATAAAGGCGGCAGGATCACAATGGCTTCATCCCCCAAACAGAGGATCCCTCCACCATTTGCAATCCTACCTGTTGTCCAAAGGATCATACATGATCCTTAATCCTAAAAACTATTGTTCAGTACAAACCATCAAATTGTTCAACAAAACAACCATCAAACTAAAAAAATTGGGCTCCGGCTATGTCTAGAAATTTCCATCATCGCCCAATCGTGCAGCCTAAACCTTCGCTGCATCACCACCTCCGGCTCCACTTGCTTCACCACCTTCACCCTTGCCTCCAGCCTCGATCGTCAGGATCTCTTCAGCCTCCTCTTCATCATCCCGTTCAGTCAGCCTTGCCTTCCAGCCTTCCACATCCCAGGCGCTCTTGTCAAAGGCAGGATCCTGAGCTTCCAAGGCCATTTGCAGCTTGGTCTTGTACATTGCTATGGCGGCAGAGACTTTGGCATCTTCGGTGATCTCATGCTTCTCGTAGTCAGCATTAACCAGCACCTTGGCCGTCTCCTGTTTGGCATCCTGGAGTTCCTTCTGAAGATCAGCAATTTTGAGGTCCTTTAGCAATGCAATTTGCTGGAGGTCGGCAATCTTCCTATCCTGATCCTCAACGTGGCCAACATAGTCCTCAATCTCCGCGAATTTCTGCAAAGGGGATAAAAGATAAGGTCAGGACCAAGTGATCCTCAAATCAGCAGGATATACGAGCAGAGACAGTGATCCTTACGTCGTTGAAGTACTCGGGGAATTGGTGGCGGATCAGAGGCAGACCCTGCAGATCCTCAGCCTCGGAGGCCTTTCTCTTC
Organism: Helianthus tuberosus; assembly: GCA_030545235.1. Lineage (NCBI taxonomy): Eukaryota > Viridiplantae > Streptophyta > Magnoliopsida > Asterales > Asteraceae > Helianthus > Helianthus tuberosus. Next base: position 68,317,106 of record CM060437.1, read on the forward strand.
TTGGCTCCCTTTCCTTTGAAGGGTGCCTTGGGGACTGAAGCTGTCGGGCTGGTAGGAGCCTTTCTTTTAGAGGATCTGACGATGGTGAGATCGGTGACACTGAATTTTGAAGCAGACTTGGTGGATTTTCCAGCACCTACACAACCAAAATAAGATAAGTATGTTTACTTCACTTATATTTCACTATTTATTTAAATTTTTAAACAAAGATACTTACTTGACATCGTGACAGAGCCTGAGGATACCTCCTGAGAATCCTGGGTGGTTGTCTTGAAAGTTCTTGTTTCAGGATCAAGTCTCTTGAAAGTGGCGAGTCTCTCTTTGGCAGCAGGAGACAGTCTGAGGTGTGAAACGGTGATAGCTGCATAACAAGAAAGCAAAAGTATATAAGTGATCCTTATATCAAAAGAAAGTTCTCTGGTGATCCTTCTCAGGATCCTCCATCCTACCATGGGTAGCCCATTTCCTGGGTAGATCCTTCCCGTCAGAGATAGAATCTCTCTTGACGAAAAAGAAACGCCGCTTCCAGTTAGCATCATTCTTGGTAGCTTTGAAGATCGGGTGTTCCTCACCAGGTTTACGTTTGAACAAATAACGATGAGAACAAAAGGTAGTAAGATCATACAGCTCTCCCAGCTCTGACATTCCTAGGTCTATCCCTTCCTGCTCGATAATCCTTTCAAGGGTATACAAAACCCTCCATATCATCGGCATGGCTTGGATATAAGAGATGCCGGTTAGGGAAAAGAAAGATTGGGTGAAGGCTGGAAAAGGATATGTATAGCCTATGGTGAACGGAGTGACAGGAAACGCAACCCAGTTGTCGGAAATATGACCACTCAGGGCATTGGGATCAAAAGATTTAACACGGTGTTCGCCGGGAAACAGTAGCGGATCCTATCAATCTGCGGATCGGTGAAACAGTAGCGTTCTTTTATGGAATCTTCGATGATCCCCTGGCTCTTCAGTGGGCTGTTTTTCGGGTGATCCTTAGCTGGGGAGTTCCGGAGTAACATTTTTGACAGAATGATGGAAAGAGACGGAAAACAGAGCAAAAGAAGGAAGAAGATGAAGAGAGAATACCTGTTTATCTTCGGATGCAGTTATAAAGGGAGTATCTCTGAAATTTAAATGCAAACGATCCTATCTATATCTCCTATTTATAATCATGATTGTGCAGGGTTGTCACTTCTGTGACGTCATAGTTGCAACGGATAGTTCTACATCAACGGCTATATTTACGATAGTTAGTTGCGGATAAGATCAAGAAAATATAATTCGTTCATTTTACATATCACTCCTTATATTTTGGGGGCAATTGTTAGGGGAGGATTTTCTAACAATTAGTGATCCTTACTTGTTATCCTAATTAATGATCCTTACTTCTGTGACAGATAGTGATCCTCAGAAGAGCTTCAGGATCAGGATCATGGATCACCTTAAGGATCCTCATACTAACGATTGTTTATTAGTGTTTCGTATTATTATGCAGGAGTAACAAGCTTGACTTGGTCTTGGTAACGTTACTATGGAATATTCCACGGGTATTTCGCACACGTTTGACTGGAAATGGACGTTGTGGAGAACGTGGGAGCATGGTACAAAAGTCGGATAGTTTGTTAGCGTAGTTAACTTCTATTTTTAAAGGGGTGACGAGCTAGTAATTAGAACACTTAGCCATTTTCAGCTACACACTCTCTCGTACAATTGCACTCTTGAAGCTTTCGGCAAACACTTAACAGTTTTCGCTTACTTTTGCACATTTCACCATAGTGATCCTTGTACCTAGCTCGTTGCTATCCGAAGTTGTAAACATTTATTGATTTATTTGAGCTTGGTGATCGGTAGTTTCCATCACCCAGGGTTTTTTGTGCCGGAGATCAACTCTTGATCAAGGGTTTTTTTCCCGTATAAACCTTGTGTCACTTGTTATTTATTTTTCATAGTGATCCATATTGCTACAAAGTAATTCAAGCATCATACCCCGTAACAGAGAGTTTGGTTGCATTATCCTCATCAGATTTTTTGACCAAAACAGTAGGATTAGAAGAAACAGAAGAAGTTGGTGGTTTCGGAAAAATGGGGCTTTGTCTCTTTGCAGCATTTTCAGCATTCTTTTGGGATCCAGAAGGTGGTGGAGGCAAAGGAGGAACGCCCTGTGAAGAACTCATTGCCGGCATAGAGCTTGATGTGTTCTTTGCTGAAGAAGCCATCTGCTTGGTTGTAATGAAACGAAATGATCACAAGAACAATAATTTCTCAAGAACGAAGCACCAACAGCCCCACGGTGGGCGCCAAACTGTTTTGGTAAAAAATCAAACAAAGATAATGCAACAAAATCTTTTGTTGTGAGGTGTGATGCTTGAATCAATGAACAATATTAAGGATCACTCAGTAATGTAATGAACGAATGACACAGAGATTTATACGAGGAAAAAGCCCTTGATCAAGAGTTGATCTCCGGCACAAAAAACCTCGGGTGATGGAAACTACCGATCACCAACTAAGATTAAACAAAAGAAGTTTACAACTCGGGATGATAACAAGCTTGTTACAAGGATCACTAATGTGCAATCTGCAGGAGAAAGCAAGATCCTACTTCAGGAACAACAAGTCCAAGCCTTACAACAAGTCTGATAACCAGAACGTGCATGCAATAGAACTGGAAGAGGATGATGAGGATTATCCTCCCATTTCTGAATACTGTTTTTCTGTTGATAACAATGAACTAATTCTTGCAATGCAGAATCTAGGTGAGAAAGCAAGATGGCCAAGGAAAAGTGATAAACCACCAACAAAAGATAAGTCCAAATGGTGTGCATATCATGAGGATTTCGGACATCTCACTGAAGAGTGTATTGCGCTTAGAAAAGAAATCGGTTACTTGTTAAGCAAGGGGCACTTGAAGGAACTTTTGGGAAGAAAAAGGTCAAGGATCCAGGATCCTGAGAAGATCCCAGAAAGAGTTCCTGCTCCTCCAGCAGATGCACAAGTTATAAACTTTATATCCGGTGGATCAGATATTTGTGGTACTTCCTTTTCAGCAGCCAAAAGACATGCCATGGAGACCAAGATGGATAATGGAGATAGACCCATTCGAACCTCTACTGTCACACAGGAGAAAGTTATAAATTTCGATGAGGATGATCGTTTTGATGTTCAGGATCGTCATCATGATGGTCTTGTTATTACCTTATGTTTTGGTCAAAAATCAAGCAAGGTAATGCAACCAAATCTTTTGCTTTGAGGTGTGATGCTTGAATCTATGAACAATTGTATGAACAACTTGCAAATCACATAAAGAGGTGACATAAGGATTTATACGAGGAAAAAGCCCTTGATCAAGAGTTGATCTCCGGCATAAAAAACCTCGGGTGATGGAAACTACCGATCACCAACTAAGATTAAACAGAAAAATGTTACAACTCGGGATGATAACAAGCTTGTTACAAGGATCACTAGTGTGCAAAAGTGTTAAAGTGTATGAAATAGCCAAGTAAACTGCCGAGAGCTGTTCGAGAGTGTGTGTTTGCTAAAATTAGGCAAGTGTTCTAACTCCAGCTTGTTATCCCCTTTTTTAAAATTAGAAAATAACTAAACTAACTAACTGTCCGCTAATCGTGCAAGTCTCCCACGATCTCCATAACGTTCACAAGGGCCAAGCACGTGCGGAATATTGAGGGAATATGCTCCACGAATATCGGCAAGACCAAGTCCATGTACATACTCCTGCAAAACAAGCTCACATACATGGTAGACAACCGTTAGTGTAAGGATAACAATGAGGATCCTGAATCCTGGTCCTGCAACACATTCTGAGGATCCTAAATTCAAATAGAATTAAGGATCCGTGATCCTGGCAGTACTTGAGGATCCATGATCCTTAGGATTGGAAAATCCTCCCCTAACAATTGCCCCCAAAATATAAGGAGTAAAGTGTAAATTAGCGAGTTATATTTTTTGATCTTATCTGCAACTAACTAACGGATATATAGCCGTTACAATCTAACTAGCCGTTGCAAATTATACGTCATTGAAGCGACATCCCTGCAGAATCATCATTATATATAGGTTAGAGATAAGGACTAAAGTGCATTTAAATTCGAGTAATACTCCCTTTAAATCCTCATTCCAAGATCAAACAGGTACTTCTCTCTCCTTTCTCTCTTCACCTTCTTACTTTGTTCCTTCTTTATTTACCATCATCCATGACCAAGATGATGTTAAGATCTTCACCGGCTAAGGATCACCAAAAGGATAGCCCTCTAAAGAGCCAAGGAATCATCAAAGATTCTCCGAAGGAACGCTGCTGCTTTACTGATCCTGAGATCGACAGGATTCGTCATTGCTTTTCGGCGAACACTGTCTTTAAACCTTTCAACCCTACCGCCTTGAGTGACTTCGTTTCAGCAACTTGGGTTGCTTTTCCGGCCATCCCATTTCTGATAGGATACTCCTATCCTTTCCCTGCTTTCACCGAATCCTTTTTTTCTCTCACCGGCATGTGCTATGTTCAGGCACTGCCTATGATGTGGAGGGTTTTATATACCTTAGAGAGAATCATCGAGCAAGAAGGCATAGAGTTGGGGATGTCAGAGCTTGCTAAACTGTACAACCTTGTGAGCCATGGTTCACACCGCTTTTTATTCAAACACAAACCCGGTGAAGAACACCGAATCCTCAAGACCACCAAAAATGACACCAACTGGAAGAAGCGTTTTTTCTTCGTTAGGAGGGATTCTATCCCGGATGGGAAGGATCTCCCCTTAAAGTGGACCACTCATGGTAGGATAGAGGATCCTTACAGAACGATCATAGGATAACCCAGTTCTTGTGAGGATAACTGACCCCTTTTGTTTCTATTTTGCAGCTATCTCTGTTTCCCATATCATTCCATCACCCGCAGCGAAAGAGAGGATCACCGCTTTCTGGAATCTTGATCCTGCAGCAAGATCATTTCAAGCAAACACCAAGGATTCTCAAGAAGTTTCCTCCGGCTCATTCACAATGTCAAGTAAGTATCCGAGTTTGTATATAATTAAATGTTTAAATGAAAATAAAACAAGAATACTTATCTGTTGTTTTGGATTGGTAGGCGCTGGAAAATCCTCAAGGTCAGCCACTCGCTTCAGTGTTAGTGATCTTGACACTATCACTGCCCGCTCCGGGAAGAAGAAAACTGCTCCCAGCCCCATCGTTCCAGTGCCAAAGCCCACTACCTCCAAGGGTAAAAGAGGAAAGAAAAGGAAGGCTACCGAGGCTGATGACCTGGAAGGCTTGCCTCTTATCCGCCACCAGTTTTAGGAATACTTTGCCGATGTAAGGATCACCAACCTTGCTTCATTATCCTGCCCACTTGAGGATCGCGGTTCCTGAACTTTACCTTGTCTTTTTTGCAGAAATTCGCTGAGATCGAAATGCTGTTTGATGCATATGTGGAAGAGGCTGAGCAGAAGCATCTGGAGTTCCAAAAGTTCTTCCTGGCCAAGGATCAAACCATCTCCTCCCTCGAGAAAGATCTCGCTCTGGCAAAGCAGCAGGTGGTCATGGCCCAGATAAACGCTGATCATGAGAAGCATGAGGTGCTGGAGGATGCTAAAGTCCCTGCTGCCATCACCATGTACAAAATCAAGCTGCAAATGGCCCAGGAGGTTGAGGATCCTGACTTCGACAGGAACACTTGGGACAAGGAGGGCTGGAAGGCGAAGCTGGCTGAGCTAGATGATGAGGAGGAGGCTACCGAGGTCTTGGCGATTGAGGCAAGTGGCTGCGGGAAGGATCAAGCTAGTGGTGCTGATGCTGGTGGTGATGCAGCCAAGGTGTGAGCTGCAGAAATGGGCGATGATGGATATTTCTAGAAGCGGCCAGAGCCCATTTTTTAGGATTTGGTAGTGATTTTTTGGTTATGATGTTTTTATTTCAAACAATGATGGTCTGTAATAACTAAACAATAGCTATTAGGGTTGAGGATCATGGATCCTTTGAACAATAGGTAGGATAATAGGTGGTGGAGGGATCCTCTGTTTGGGGGATGAAACCACTTGTTATCCTGCCATCTTATATTTCCTGCACTTTTAAGACCTGTTAACAATGTCAACCCAAGTGGACGGGCCACGTATTGCTGGTAGAAACTTGGGTTGGCAATTTTGATAACCTTTTAAGGGTATGACTTTTGATGAATAAATAAAACTTTAATCTTTTGGCTATTACTTGTGTTGTTATATACTTTCTTTGAATTCATAAGTAAAGAATAAAGGTTTATTAAATCATCTCAAAAAGTTTTAGGATATGATCAAGGATCAAATATCCTATAATCGATAAATTCAAAAAAGTAGTATAGTTTAAGGATCATAAATCCCGTTGTCAAAGGATAAGGGTCACTTATATAAGTAATGAATAAAATTAAAATAATTAAGGATCATACCTGAGAATCCAAGTTAGGATCCTAAATCTTTAACATCTATAATCAGGATAATCAAAAGACAAACCTTAGTAAAAGGTAAGGATCAAGGATCCTTGGCTGTTTGACTTCAAAAACCTGAAATGGGACATAACTTGGGACTTAGCCAATATAAGAGAAGAGTTAGCAATTGGGGACAAGCCCAACAATTCTGGGGACAAGCCCGATATACTGGGGACAAGCCAAAAAAACTGGGGACAAGCCCAAAAAACTGGGGACAAGCCCAAAAAACTAGGGACAAGCCCAAAGGATCCTGTGTAAACTGGAGTATGGCCCTCACTGGCGACTATCCAAACTTAGTGACATGAAAATGCCAAAATCTTAGCTAACGTGAAAACGTTAGAAACCTTAGGAACAGATGTATGGTATGTCTACCAGTATACGTAGGATCCCGGATACAGCCGGTACAATGAAATTATCAGCCGCTAAAGCGGGTACTGGTCCCATTGCCATGAACTGTACCAGGATCATCGTGCGCTACTGGCAATACTGGGGACATGCCCGAAAAACTGGGGCCAAGCCCAAATAACTGTGGTCAAGCCCAAATAACTGGGGTCAAGCCCAAATAACTGGAGACTTCTGTGGATACTCAATCCTTCGTTAAGGATACATGAACCTTCTGCAAAACTCAGAATCAAGTGAAAGGAGGATAAAGGATCCAGGATCCTTCTCCTTGTATATAGGATAATTAAAAATGAAATAGTTTGAGATTAGATCATTACCAAAAATGAGGATCCTCAGTCCTGTAAGGATCCTTCGAGGATATCGATCATGAGAATAGTTGAGGATCCTGGATCCTTTCTACATGAAATATTTCTTCAGGTGAACAACATTCCAAGCTCTTGGTAGCAAATCACCTTCCATTGTTAGCAATTGATATGCCCCCTTTTCCTGCTTCAGCTTCAATTAGGTAGGGGCCTTCCCACTTTGGTGCCAACTTTCCATCAGCAGGATTTGTGGTATTCTGAAATGTTTTCCTCAATACCATATCACCAACTTGGAATTTCCAGATCCTGACATTTTTTATTGTAGGCTCCAGCCATCCTTGTTGATAACTAGCCATCCTTATCCTTGCCAAATCCCTGAGTTCTTCTATAGTATCCAAGTCTTGAACCAAGTTTTCAGCATTCTCTTCAGGATCACGGATACTTGTTCTTGCAGTAGGAACCACCATCTCTGTAGGGATCACTGATTCTGCTCCAAATACCAAAGAAAATGGAGTTTGGCCAGTAGCATTCTTGGGAGTTGTCCTATCAGCCCATAGTACATAAGTTAGTTCTTCTGCCCACTTTCCTTTCTTGGATCCAAGTTTCTTCTTCAAGTTGTTGATGATGATCTTGTTGGATGATTCTGCTTGACCATTAGCTTGTGGGTGGACTGGTGTTGATGTTATCATCTTAATCCCCCAGCTGTCACAAAAGTTAGTAGTTCTACTCCCAATAAATTGGGATCCATTATCACAAACAATTTCAGAAGGGATACCAAATCTAGTAATAATGTTTCATTTAATAAAGGATATCACTTCCTTTTCTCTGACTTGAGCAAAGGCTTCAGCTTCTATCCACTTAGAGAAGTAATCAGTCATGGCAAGTGTTTTGGTCAAAAATCAAGCAAAGATAATGCAACCAAATCTTTTGTTGTGAGGTGTGATGCTTGAATCAATGAACAATATTAAGGATCACTCAGAAATGTAATGAACAAGTGACACAATGATTTATACGAGGAAAAAGCCCTTGATCAAGAGTTGATCTCCGGCATAAAAAACCTCGGGTGATGGAAACTACCGATCACCAAATCAGATTAAACATAAAATGTATTACAACTTTGGATGATAGCGAGCTTGTTACAAGGATCACTAGAGTGTAATGTGCAAAAAAGTGTGTAATCGCCAAGCAAACTGTCGAGAGTTGATAAGAGCAGTTACGAGTGTGTGTGTTTAGCCAAAAATAGCCAAGTGTTCTAATCTTGCTCGCTATCCCCTTATAAATTTAGAAAATATCTAAGCTAACTAACTATCCACATTTCGTGCAAGTCTTCCACGGCCTCCATAACGTCCATATTAGTCAAGCACGTGTGGAATAAAAAGGGAATATGCTCCAGGAATATCGCCAAGACCAAGTCCAAGCACTTACTCCTGCAAAACAACTTCATATTCAAAGCAGACAATCGTTAGTGTAAGGATCACTATGATGATCCTGGATCCTAATCCTACAATACTCTCTGAGGATCACTAATTCAAACAGAATTGAGGATCCCTAAGCCCGATAGTAATTGAGGATCACTGATCTTTAGAGAATCCTCCCCTAACAATTGCCCCCAAAATATAAGGAGTAAAGTGTAAATAAAGGAGGTATATTTTCTCGTTCTTATCCGTAACAAACCAACGGATATATAGCCGTTACATTCTGACTAGTTGTTGCCAATCTGACGTCATTGAAGTGACTATCCTGCAAAATCATGATTATAAATTGAAGTTAGAGATAAGGGTTAGGAAGCATTTAAATTCGTGCGTTTCATCCTTTAAATCCTCATTCGAAGATCTGATCAGGTACTTCTCTTTCCTTTCTCTCTTCATATTCTCATTCTGCTTCTTCTTCTTCACCATCATCATGACCAAGATGATGCTAAGATCTTCACCGGCTAAGGATCACAAAAAGGACAGTCCCTTGAAGAGCCAAGGGATCATCGAAGACTCTGCGAAGGAACGATGCTGCTTTGCTGATCCACAGATAGACATGATTCGCCATTGTTTTCCGGTGAACACCGTTTTTAAAGCTTTTGACCCCACCGTCCTAAGCGACTTTGTTTCTGAAACCTAGGTAGCTTTTTCGGTCACCCCATTTACGATAGGATACTTGTATCCTTTTCCTGATTTCACCCAATCTTTCTTCTCTCTCACCGGCATCTCCTACATCCAAGCGATGCCAATGATGTGGAGGGTCTTGTATACCCTTGAAAGAATCATTGAGCATGAAGGTATTCATCTGGGAATGTCAGAGTTAGCAGAAATGTACAACCTTGTGAGCCATGGATCTCATCGATATCTATTTAAACACAAACCCGGTGAAGAACACCCCATCCTCAAAACCACTAAGAATGACACCAACTGGAAAAGGTGATTCTTCTTTGTCAGAAGGGATTCCATCCCTGATGGGAAGGATCTGCCAAGAAAGTGGGCCATCCACAGTAGGATAGAGGACCCTTAGAAGGATCACAGGATAACCTTGTTTCTGCTAAGGATCACTAACATCCTTTTGTTTCTTTTGTGCAGCTGTCTCTGTTTCGCATATTATTCCATCGCCTGCCACCAAGGAGAGGCTCGCTGCTTTCCGAAAACTTGATCCTGCAATAAGATCATTTCAAGAAAATACCCAGGATTCTCAAGAAGTATCCTCAGGCTCTGTTACGATGTCAAGTAAGTATCCCATTTTGTGCATAACTAAATGTTTAAATTAAAATGAAATAAGGATACTTATCTGTTTTGGATGTGTAGGTGCTGGAAAATCATCGAAGTCTGCTACTCGTTTTAGTGTCACTGACCTCGATGCTGTCCGATCCGCAAAGAAGAAGCCTGCTGCTAGTCCATCCGTCACGGTCCCCAAGGCAACCACTTCTAAGGGAAAGGGCGGAAAGAAAAGGAAGACTGCTGATAGCCTTGAAGGTCTGCCTCTGATCTAGCACCAGTTCGAGGAATACGTTGCTGAGGTGAGAATAACTGATCCTTAAATGTGATTCTTGTACATGATCTTTCCATACTGAGGGTAAGGGATCCTGAATTGTATCCTTTCTTTTGCAGAAATTTGCTGAAATCCAAGATTACGTAGGGAGTCTTGAAGAGGTTGAGCTAAAGTGTTTGGACCTCCAAAAGATCATGCTGGCCAAGGATCAGAAGATTGCCTCCCTCGAAAACGATGTCAATCTGGTGAAGAAGGAACTTGTCCTGGCTCATATCATTGCTGATCAGGAGAAGTCTGAAATCACAAATGATGCTAAAGTCTCCGTGCCATTGCTATGTACAAAACCAAGTTGCAGATGGCCCAAGAAGCTCAGGATCCTAACTTTGACAAGAGCAAATGGGACATAGAGGGCTGGAAGGCTAGATTGGCTGAGCTGGATGACGAAGAAGAGGCTGGTGAGGTCCTAGCAATCGAGGCTGGCAGCAGTGGGGTTAAGGATCATGTGGGTGATGCCGAAGCTGGAGGAGCTGGTGAAGGTGATGGTGATGCAGCAAAGTAGTAATATGCAGGAATGGGCGATGATGGACATTTCTAGACGCGGTCGGAGCCCATTTTTTTTTAGGATTTAGTAGTGGTTTTTGGTTATGGTGTTTTGAAACAATGTTGGGTTGTATTCGAACAATAGTTTCTAGGGTTATAGATCATGGATCCTTAGACAATAGGTAGGATAATGGGTGGTGGATGGATCCTCGGTTTGGGGGATGAAACCACTTGTTATCCTGCCATCTTTTATTTCCTGCACTCTTAAGACCCGTTAACAATGGACACCCTTTGCCAACCCATGTGGACGGGCCACGTTTTGCTGGTAGAAACGTGGGTTGGCAATTTTGACAACCTTGAAGGGTTTAACGTTTTGTGAATAAAAAAAACCTTAACTTTTTGGCTATTTCCCGTGTTGTTATCCTTGTGAATACTTTACTTTTCAATTGTTGTGATATATATTTTGTCTGAATTTATTAAGTAAAGAAGAAAAAATTTAATAAATATCCTCAAAAAGTTTAGGATATGATCAAGGATCACATATCCTATAGTCGACAAGTTCTGAAAAGTAGTGTAGTTTAAGGATCATAAGTTCAGTTGTCAAAGGATAAGGGTCACTCATGTAAATAATAAATAAAATCAAAGTAATTAAGGATCATACCTGAGAATCCAAATTAGGATCCTAACCTTTAACACTTATAATCAGGATAACCAAAAGACAAACCTTAGTAGAAGGTAAGGATCAAGGATCCTTGGTCGTTTAACTTCAAAAACCTGAAATTGGATACAACTTGGGACTAAGCCAATATAAGATAAAAGTTAGTAACTGGGGACAAGCCCAACAATTATGGGGACAAGCCCAAAGGATAACTGAGGACAAGCCCAAGGATAACTGGGGACAAGCCCAAGGATAACTGGGGACAAGCCCAAGGATAACTGGGGACAAGCCCAAAGGATCGTGTGTAAACTGGAGTATGGCCCTCACTGGCGACTATCCAAACTTAGTGACATGAAAATGCCAAAACCTTAGCTAACGTGAAAACGTTAGAAACCTTAGGAATGGATGTATGGTACGTCTACCATTATACGTAGGATCCTGAATACAGCCAGTACAATGAAATTGTCAGCCCCTAAAGCGAGTACTGGTCCCATTGCCATGAACTGTACCAGGATCATCGTGCGCTACTGGAGATACTGGGGACAGGCCCAAACTGGGGTCAAGCCCAAATAACTGGGGTCAAGCCCAAATAACTAGATACTTCTGTGGATACTCAATCCTTTGTTAAGGATACCTGAACCTTTAAAACTCGGAATCAAGTGAAAGAAGGATAAAGGATGCAGGATCCTTATCCTTATATAAGATAATTAAAGAATGAAATAGTTTGAGATTAGAATATTACAAAATGAGGATCCTCTGTCCTGTAAGGATCCTTCATGGATACTTGTCAGGTAAGGATCAGGGACCCTTATTACATGAAGTATTTCTTCAAGTGGACAGCATTCCAAGCTCTTGGTAGCAAATCACCTTCCATTGCTAGCAATCGATATGCCCCCTTTCCTGCCTCAGCTTCGATCAAGTAAGGGCCTTCCCACTTTGGTGCCAACTTTCCATCAGCAGAATTGGTGGTATTCTGAAATGCATTCCTTAATACCATATCACCAACTTGGAATTTCCTGATCCTGACATTTTTGTTGTAAGCTCCAGCCATCCTTTGTTGATAACTGGCCGTCCTTATCCTTGCCAAATCCCTGAGTTCTTCTATAGTATCCAAATCTTGAACCAAGTTTTCAGCATTTTCTTCAGGATCACGAATGCTTGTTCTTGCAGTAGGAACCACCATCTCTGTAGGGATCACTGATTCTGCCCCAAATACCAAAGAAAATGGGGTTTGGCCAGTGGCATTCTTGGAAGTTGTCCTATCAGCCCATAGTACATAAGGTAGTTCTTCTGCCGACTTTCCTTTCTTGGATCCAAGCTTCTTCTTCAAATTGTTGATGATGATCTTGTTGGATGATTCTGCCTGACCATTAGCTTATGGGTGGACTTGTGTTGATGTTATCATCTTAATCCCCCAGCTGTCACAAAAGTTAGTAGTTCTACTCCCAATAAATTGGGATCCATTATCACAAACAATTTCAGAAGGGATACCAAATCTAGTAATAAAATTTCTCTTAATAAAGGATATCACTTCTTTTTCTCTGACTTGAGCAAAGGCTTCAGCCTCTATCCACTTGGAGAAGTAGTCAGTCATAGCAAGCATGAATACTTTTCCACCAGGTGCCTTAGGAAGCTTACCAACTATATCCATTCCCCATCTTATAAATGGCCCAGAAGAGGATATAGGATGCAAAAGTTCTGCTGGTTGGTGTAGGATATTACTATGTCTCGGACAAGGATCACACTTCTTGGCATACTCCACAGCATCCTTCTTCATAGTAGGCCAATAGTATCCTGTCCTTAGGATCCTGGAGAATAATGCCCTGCCCCCAGTGTGGTTTCCACAATCTCCTTCATGGAAATCCTTTAGGACTTCTTAGATTTCAGGATCCTCAATGCATCTTAGATATGGTCCTGCAAGAGATCGTTTATACAACATATTATTCAATATTATAAATTGAGATACCTTGATTTTGAAAACCCTAGGGTTTTCTCCTGTAGGAATCTCTCCATGTTGTATGTATCTCATGATTGGAAGGATCCATGATCCTGAATGAGGTTGAGTATCATCATTAGGGATGATTGCAGAATCCTATCCTATCTCCATGGCTACATGATCCTCGATAGCAGGAGTCAGGATATGGATAATAGGGATCTTGATATCTTCTGGAATCTTTAAGGATGATCCTACATTGGCCAATGCATCAGCTTCTGCATTCTCTTCCCTTGGTACCTGTGTCAAACTAAAGGAAACAAAAGAGAGTGCCAATTCTTTGACTATCTCTAAATATTTGATTAGCTTTTCACCTTTAACAGCATAGGATCCATTAAAGTGATTAGTGATTAATAATGAATCTACATGTACCTCAAGATACCTGATCCTCATATGCTTAGCAATTTGCAAACTAGCTATCAAGGCTTCATACTCAGCCCATTATTAGTAGTTTGGAACTCACAAGCTATGGAGTAGGGTATTATGTCCCCCTGTGGAGATTTTAGTAGTATTCCAAGCCATGTTCCTTTGACATTAGAAGCACCATCAGTGAAGAGTATCCAAGGATCCTTAGTTTCTTCTAGCTGTTGGACTTCCAACTTAGCTTCTTTTTGCAAGTCAATACTAAAATCTGCCACAAAGTCAGCTAAGGCTTGGGATTTGATGGCAGTCCTTGGTTCATATCTTATATCATATGTGTTATGGCTCATTTTCTAAGCATACATATCCTGACCAATATCCTGCCTTTATTTGTTTATTTGTGACCAGGATGCTGAAAGAGGATATTGCTAACATCTTGGGCGATATCCTGAGGTTTATTGAATTAACCACGTGCAGGTTAAAGGCTGAGACTTGCTAACGGTCAAGTGGACTTCTTCTCCTCAAGACTCGGACGTGTTTGTTGAAGGAGAGACGTTAAACCCGAAAGACCAGGTCTACAACGTTCGATTAAGGAATATTCGGTGGATCCCGGAAGTTTAGGATAGTTTGTTATATTATCTTTACTATAAATAGATGGGGGCGGATCAGTTTAAGGCACACAATTTTCACTAACACTCTCGAACACTTTCACTCTCTAGCTCATTGCAAACACCACACTTGTATTCAAATTTCATTGTAACACATAGTCGATCCGCACCACATCCTGCACTGTATCCTGACGTTTGAAGTAATAAGAAGAACAAGGCAGCTGCGATTGTCAGCTCCCGAGGTTTTATGCCGGCGATCTAGATTGATCAAGGGCTTTCCTCGTACATCTCGTGTCGTTTACTTTACTTTTGCTCATAGTTTGATCATAGATACAGCTCTATATCCTGAGCCGTATCCTGAATACTGATTTTCTAAATAACTTAACAAGTATATTTTTCACACATATTTCTAGCACACTACCTCACTTAACTAATTTGATCACTAAATTGCTTAGGTAATTTTTGACCAAAACAATTCGGCGCCCACCGTGGGGCAAGTGGTGCTCTCTTTACTAAAATTTTTTGTGAAATCGCTAATCGGCTTTCTATTTTCAAAACTTTTTGCCACATTGTCCACAATGGCCTCAAGATCAAACATGAGTTCCTCTACTGTGTCTGCTATGACTTCTGCTACTACTGGTTCGGTGCTTCCACCACCTCCTCCAAGGATGTCAGCCTCTTCACGACCTCAGGATATTATCCCTACTCGAAGTGTTCAGGAATCTGCTCCCGTTCTAGCTTCTAATGATGAAATTCTTACTTTATTTGGAAGTGTGCAGGAACAAATGAGGCAGCAACAGGAAACAAACCAAATGCTTTTAAGGGAAATACAACTCCTGAAGTCTGGCTCGAGCAGATCTGCTGAGGATAATGTCACTCCATTACATCCCAGAACGTTGAACTTCAGTTCAGCTGTGTATACTTAGGATAATAGGGGGAATATTGTGCCCAGCCTTCCTCAGAATCATACTCCTGAAATACCCTCCTCGGTCAGGATGTCAACCATGAGGAGCTCAGGATATGCTTTAGGATATGGGCAAAATCCTCCAACGGGTAACGTGTCAAATAATAATAATACTCATGCTACTAACAATAGTGGATCTTTGCAGGATACAGGTGTAACATCAGCACTTACTAGGGAACTTCAGAACTTGAAGGACATGATATCTAGTGTGCCTGGGGTGGTCCAGCCGATCCCGAAAGTGTCCCAGGACAGCCACAAGATATCTCGTTTTGCATATCCTATCTGTGATGCTGAGATCCCAAAGAGATTCCAAACCCCCAACATGAAGCTTTATGATGGGACTACGGATCCCGAAGAGCATATTGCTCAATATAGAGAAAGAATGGAGATTAACCCTATCCCTCCGGAGCTCAAGGAAGCATGCTTGTGCAAGGGATTTGGTTCAACCTTAACAGGATTAGCCTTGAAATGGCTCTTGAATGTTCCTCCACATTCGATTACTTCTTTTGCTCAGTTAGTAAATTTATTTAATAGTCAGTTTTCTTGTAGTAGGAGCTTTGAAAAATTAACAAGTGATCTCTACAGGATAACACAGGGGCCTCAGGAATCCCTTAGGGATTATGTGAACAAGTTCAGCCGGGAATCCCTAGACATTCCTCATCTTGATATTGCAACAGCTGTGCAAGCTTTCAAGATGGGGCTGCAAAAGGATTCTCAATTTTATCAAGATCTTGTAATGAACCCATGCAGGAACTTGGATGAAGCTCGAAATAGGGCCCTAAGATATATTCGGTTGGAAGATGATAGGAAGATGCAAGAAAGGATGAACTCATCTAACACCTATGAGTCAACTAACAGGAAGTCAGAATCCTCATTCAAGTCATATCGGCCTAAGCCATATGGTAGAAATGAAAACAAAAGAGTGAATGCCGTCGAAGATGAGGATCCTGAAGAGTATCCTGAGTTGTCTGAATATTGCTTTTCTGTTAACATTCCTGAATTGATGTATGCCATGCAGGGTCTAGGAGACAAGGCTAGGTGGCCTCGAAAGAATCAACAAAAGGCTGACTGGAAAGATAAGTCAAAATGGTGTGCTTTCCACGAAGATTTCGGACATGTAACTGAGGATTGCATTGCTCTAAGGAAAGAAATAAGCTATCTTCTAAGCAAGGGATATCTGAAAGATCTCTTAGGAAGAAAGAAAAACAAGGGTCAGGATACTGAGAAGGATCCTGAGCGAGCAGCATCACCTCCCGCGGATGCCAAGATAATCAACTTCATTTCGGGAGGATCCGACATTTGTGGGACTTCGTATTCGGCAGCAAAGAGACATGCAAAGGAAGCTAAGGCCGAAAGGGGAGACAAACCTGTCAGGATAACTACCCTCACAACTGACAAAGTGATCACTTTTGATGCTGATGACAGGGATACTGTCCAGGATCCTCACCATGATGCTCTGGTAATAACGTTATATGTGGCTAACCATTTTGTACGCAGGATATTGGTTGATAATGGCAGCTCCGTCAACATAATCCAACTAGAAACTCTAAAGAGAATGAATGTATCTCCAATGGATATCACTTCAAAGTCTACCGTGCTTGTTGGGTTCAGTGGAGAGGCTAGAAACACAGTGGGAGAGATAAAGTTGCCAGTATACGTTGAAGGAGTCAACTCGATACAACGTTTCTGTGTGATGGATTCTCTATCCTGCTATAACATCATATTGGGAAGACCATGGATTCACGATATGAAGGCCGTGCCATCAACATATCACCAACGCATCAAGATACCTACCCCTTGGGGAGTTGTCAAAGTTGATAGTGATCAGCAGGAGGCGAAAGAATGCTACTCATCCTCGATGAAATCCTCAACCAAACCTAGTGCAGCATAGCAATTAAAGACGCGGGCCCAGGATATCGTGGAGGATCCGGAGCAGGATGTGAAGAAAATTATCCTGGACCAGGATAATCCTGATATTTCGGTGCTCGTAGGGACCAATATCCCTCAGGATATTGAAGAACAATTAATTAACTTTTTGAAATGCAGGATGTCGACGTTTGCATGGAAGCGTAGGATATGACAGGCATATCCAAAGATATTATCACTCACAAGCTTGGAATTGATAAATCATTCAAGCCTGTGGAGCAAAAAAGAAGGAAGTTTGCTCCTGAGCGGAACACGATTATCCAGGAGGAAGTTGAGAGATTATTAAAGTCCAGGATGATCAGAGAGGTTAAGTTCCCAAGGTGGCTAGCAAACGTGGTTGTAGTACAGAAGAAAAATGGGAAATGGAGAGTTTGTGTGGACTACACAGACTTGAACAAAGCTTGTCCTAAAGACCCATTTCCTCTTCCCCACATTGATGCAATGGTAGATGCCACTGCCGGCCATGAAATGCTGACCTTCATGGACGCATCCTCAGGATTTCAACAGATCCAAATGGAGCCTTCTGACCAGGAGGATACTGCCTTCATGACACCAACAGGTATTTATTGTTATACAGCTATGCCTTTTGGTTTGAAAAATGCAGGTGCAACATACCAAAGATTGGTAAACATGATGTTCAAAGACAAACTGGGGGACACCATGGAGCTATATATCGATGATATGGTGGTGAAATCTAAAAAGGCTGAGGATCACCTCCAGGATATCAAGGGAGCATTTGATATCCTGGATCGATACAACATGAAGCTGAATCCTGCTAAATGCCATTTCGGAGTGGGGGCAGGAAAGTTTCTTGGATATATGGTGACAAAAAGGGGGATAGAAGCAAGCCCAGAGCAGATCAAAGTTATCCTGGATATAAAATCACCCTCGAATATGAAGGACGTACAAATATTGACAGGCCGAGTAGCAGCTTTAAACAGGTTTATCTCGAGATCCTCAGAGAAGTGCAAAGATTTTTATGATATCCTGAAGAAGAACAAAAGATTCGAATGGGGGGAGAAGCATGAAGCAGCCTTGCAGGATTTGAAACGATATCTCTCAACCGCACCTCTATTGATGAAGCCTAAAAATGGTGAACCACTATCCCTATACCTTGCTGTATCAGGGAATGCTGTAAGTGCCGTTCTTATAAAAGACCATGAAGGTCAGCAATATCCTGTTTATTATGTTAGTAAAAGTTTGTTAGATGCTGAAACTAGGTACTCTAATTTAGAAAAATTAATACTAGCATTAGTCATGGCATCAACGAAACTTAGACATTACTTTGAGACACATAGGATTCATGTTAAAACAAATTATCCTGTTAAAAATGTACTTAGGAAACCAGAGATGTCAGGCAGGATGGCCAAGTGGTCAGTAAAGTTAAGTGCTTGTGATTTAGTATATGAACCTAGAAATGCCATAAAATCTCAGGCTTTAGCTGACTTTGTGGCTGACTTTAGTAGTGACATTCAGGACGAGGTAGACCTAGAAGTTCAACAGTTAGGAGAATCCTCAGGATCCTGGACATTATATACTGACGGTGCATCTAATGTAAGAGGAGTAGGATTAGGAATACTACTAAAATCGCCACAGGGGGACATATTACCCCAGGCTATTAGGTGTGAATTTCCTGCTACTAATAATGAAGCAGAGTATGAGGCTTTAATTGCAGGGTTAGAGTTGGCTAAGAGCATGAGTATCAAAAATTTGCAAGTATATGTTGACTCTTTGTTAATTACTAACCATGTTAATGGATCCTATGCAGTTAAAGGTGAGAAATTAATCGAATATCTCGATATTCTCAAAAAATTAGCAGGATATTTCGATGTTTTTATACTTGAACAGGTACCAAGGGAGGATAATGCTGAAGCGGATGCCTTAGCAAATTTGGGATCATCGATCAGGATACCTGAAGGGACCCAAATACCAATATTACATGTCTTATATCCTGCAACGAATCCTCAGGATAAAGAAGTAGCGGGTATTCAGGATCCTGGAGCAGAGCATCCTGAACAGGATCCTAAATCCTGGATGGCTCCAATCATGAGATATCTCAAAGAAGGACACATCCCTGGAAATGAAAATCCTAAGGCATTCAGGATGAAGGTATCACGATTCACTATTATAAATAATATTTTATACAAGAAATCTTTTGCAGGACCGTATTTGAGGTGCTTGGAGGATCCTGAAGCCAAAGAAGTACTTCAGGATATACATGAAGGGGATTGTGGTAACCATACTGGGGGCAGGTCGTTATTCTCAAAAGTATTAAGGACAGGATATTATTGGCCAACAATGAGAAAAGACGCCGCAGAATATGCTCGAAGATGTGACGCATGTCAAAGACATAGTAACATACTGCATCAACCTGCTGAACCATTATATCCTATTGTTTCCCCTTGGCCGTTTATGAAGTGGGGTATGGATATAGTGGGAAAGCTACCAAAAGCTCCGGGAGGAAAGGTCTTTATGCTAGCAATGACGGACTATTTCTCTAAGTGGGTTGAAGCTGAAGCATTTGTTCAAGTTAGAGACCAAGAAGTAGTATCCTTCATAAAGAGGAATATCCTGACCAGATTCGGAGTACCAGCTGAGATAATCTGTGACAATGGTTCTCAGTTTATAAGCAAGAGAACTACTGACTTTTGCAAGAGTTGGGGGATCAAAATGATCACATCTACTCCGGTACATCCTCAAGCGAATGGACAAGCAGAATCCTCAAACAAGATAATTATCAATAACTTAAAGAAAAGGCTTGGAGCCAAAAAAGGAAGATGGGCGGAAGAATTACCCTTTGTTTTATGGGCTGATAGGACAACGGTAAAGAATGCAACAGGCCAAACCCCATTTTCCTTGGTATTTGGAGCAGAAGCAATGATTCCAATGGAAATGACAATACCTACTGCAAGATCTACCCTAAGTGATCCTGAGCAGAATCCTGAAGCCTTGAGTCAGGATTTAGACACTATAGATGAGAAGAGAGATGCGGCAAGGCTAAGGATGGCATCATATCAACAGAGAATATCCAGGGCATATAACAAGAATATTAGGACCAGAAGATTTAAGGTTGGAGATTGGGTGTTAAGAAAGGCTTTTCAGAATACTACTAATCCTGCCGATGGCAAGTTGGCTCCAAAATGGGAAGGACCATACGAAGTTGAATCAGAAATAGGGAAAGGAGCATACAAACTCAAGAATATGGAGGGGGATATGCTACCGAGATCTTGGAATGCTATACACCTTAAGCTCTATTTCAAGTGAGTTTAGAATTTAATTTCTAACTCAGGATGGTATGAATTCTACCTTTTTTAAATATGTTTGGTTTAATTTGTTCTTTGTAATCCAATACTGACTTAAGCATCGGAGGGGTGTTAGCCAAGCTAACACCCACCTTAGTTTACAATTGTTTTACAGGATATGTTTCAGGATATAGCTCCAGGATATGTACTCAGGATAACTCAAAAGATTAGAGGATTGGCCCCCTCTCTCACGTTTAAGGGATACTGATCCCTTCACAGGTTTAAAGGTATTCACCTTTCTTCCGAATTGGGTTTAAACACCCCGCCTGGAGCGCAAGTTATTCAGGGATAGTTCAAGGTGGCGGGACCAGTCCATGTAAAAGTGGCTGACAATTTCGTTACTGTTGGCTATATCCTGAATCCTAAAGGTATATGAGGATTGATCACCCTCTCTCACGAAAGGGTATTTTCATACTCTCTAAGGTTTAAAGGTTTTCACCTTTCTAAGTCTTCAAGTTTATACACTCCCGCCTGTAGCGCATGAAAATTTGGGATTTTCCCCAGGATACAAGGGATTTATCTCCAGTACATCCTTGGGTTTTACCCTTGGGACGTAAAAAATTGCCTTTACAATGGAAACTGACATTCAGTAGATTTCTAAAGTATTTGAAGACATTGTACACAGGGGACATCCCTACCAAGGTGGTGATGTTAAAAGGATAAGGCTCGGAACTAATGTACTAAGTACCTCGCACAGGGGACGTCTTCATTGAAGAAGTTGCAAAAAGATTGAGGCTTGGTAATAAGGTTGTATACTACTCCGGGTATGATCTTTCCTTTGTAAACATCGTCTAAGTTTTTAGTAACACTATGTTTTATAAAAGGTCAAGTATCCTGATATATTCTCAAAGTCCTTTTCAGGATATTTGATTAAGGTGTTTGAAACTAGTATTAGTTTGGAACTTTGATCATTTAAGTATTATTATAAACTGGTTTTGGAAAAATAGATTGTTTTTCAAAAACTTTCTACAAAGTAGAAGGAATGTTTGGAAGTTCTATCTAATAAAAAGTTTTTACAATATATCGCTGAGCATATTGATCAGGATATTTTCATAAGATAATAATACAAAATTTTACTAAGTTAAGAGTTACACTAAGTAATGCAAGGCAACAGCAAATAAGTCAAAAGATAGTTATATTATTAACAAGTCAAAAGTTGTGCTTTTGGTTTCACCTCAAACCGAGGCCCATCCGCCAAAAGCACAATTAGTTTTTACCATACTTGTGTAACGGTTGCAGGATATATCTCAAAACAGGACCTGTCCACCTACAACCGTTATCGCATTCAAAACGAGTTATACTAATTGATGACCAAGGGCTTCGTCCTAAAACCTAGGACCCATCCACCTTTGGTCATCACATTGTTCTAGTGCAGGAAATGTAAATTGTTCGAAGACAGGAAAAGTAAATTGTTTATGCAACCACAACCATGAAATTTAAAAGTGGGCTCCGGCCTTGGCACGTATATCCATCATCGCCCACTCCGCTGCCTAAGGGGCAGCACCCTCTTGAACAGCAACCTCCTTCCCAGCGTTCGCACCAGCATCAGCCTCAGGATTCTTCTCGGCATCATCACCAGCATTGGCCGCTTCCTCTGCCGCCTTAGAAGGCTCTTCACCAGTATGTTTTGCAAGATGAGCAACGGGATGACCTCCGAGGCCCTGTAGTTTCTCCTCCCAAGCCTTTATATTCCAGGAGGGGCATTCGAAGCCCATATCCCTGGCTTCGTAAGCCATCCTTATCCTGGCTTGAAGAAGAGAGACGACCACGGATGCTTTGAGGCTATCCCGATATGAACTCATATTCTGCTGGTATTGGAGGAGGGCGGCATCTAGTTTGGCTTGAGCATCCTCGTTGGCTTTGTGGAGAGTAGCCTGGTGATCCCGGATCATTGCCTTGTATTTCTCTTCATAATGCTGGGATTTAGCAGCTGCAATGGTTCCTTGGTTAGCTATGGTGGCCTCAGCTTTCTCCAGCTTGATTTCCAACATCTTGTTAAGCCCGCAAGCGTCTTCATACAAGTGCATAAGACGATCCAGACCCTATCGATAAAGACACAGGTATTGATGTAAAAAATAAGCGGGATAAGGACTAACATACTTGTGCAGGATATCGAAAAGAAAATTCTACCTGTTTGAGGAATGAGGTGGCTTCGTTGAACCCATGATTCTCGAGAGAGAATGTTTCAGAAACAGCTGGGGAGTCCGTCTCCTTTCTCTTCCGAGAGCTGGATGCCCGGGTCCTGGATGCCGGAGGGCCTTTGGGAGTAGAAACAGTCTTCGAGGAGGTAGGCTTTGGTGTAGTAGACGGCTTTGGCTTGGATTCTTGTTTGATGGGTTCGAGACTGGAGTAGCAATCCAACTCGTCAAGTTGGAAACCTTCAAGGTTGACAACCGGTACTGCATGAGGGGAGATGTTCTTGAACTCATCATACTTTTGAAAAATGATTGATTTAGAATATATGTAACTACTGAGAATGTGCTTACCAGACATCTCTGAGCTTGATTTCTGGCTTGAATCTGTGAGAGACAGGGAGAAAGTTCTTTCACTGACAGGAAGTCGATAGATTTCTTCGATCTTGGATTCGGATTCTGCACTGGGAGGCACTAAATCTCTGAAATTCGCTGCATAAAAACATCAGGATATAAGTCCGGGATACAGTTTGAAGGTATAAGTGGGGATATTCCTAAAACCCTAAATCCTACCCTTGGTTAACCATTTAACCGGTAGATCGAAACCCTTATCAATAGAGTCTCTTTTTACGAAAAAGAATTTTCGTCGCCATCGATCCTCGTTCTTAGAGGCCTTAAGAACCAAAGGGTTCTTGGAGGTAGAAAACAGAAGAAAACGATGATCGCCATGGGATCTCAACCGGTATGCTATAGGGAGGTCTTCAATAAACAGGTTGGGAAAATGACGAGACTTGATTTGATCTAGCACTATCAAGACTCGCCAGACCATTGGCATAACCTGGGCGTAACTAAGGCCGGTGAGGTCGAAAAAGCTAGAGATAAAGGATGGAAACGGGTACCGGAGTCCAAGAGAGAAAGGGTAAGCGAAAAAACAAACCCACTTGTCGGATGACGCGTCCGATCGGGCTTCCCGGTCGAAAGGACGAAAGACAGTTCCGGTGGGGAAGGCACCGGAATCTTTAAGAGTAGCGATGTCGGCATTGTTGAAACAGCAGACTTCCTTTGATGGGTTGCGAATAAGGTTTTGACTTACGAGGGTTGAGGCCGGTCGGTCCGATCGGGATTTCGTTCGTGGTGCCATGAAAAGTATTGAGCAAACTAAAAGAGATTCAAGAAAGAAGGATAGAAAGGAAAATACCTGATGTCCGCTTGAAGATAAGGATAACCGTAATAAGGAGTCCCTTGGTTAATATAGGATGAATATAGGGGGTAAAGAGTAAATAATGCTTTGGAAGTTGCACCGCTGTCATTTCAAGGGTCTAGTCGTATTAATTGCCTTAAGTTATGAGGTGAAACTTTTGAAATATATCCGTTGGATTGGTATCCCAACCGATATATTTGGGGACAATTGTTATGGCTCATTTTCTAAGCATACATATCCTGACCAATATCCTGCCTTTATTTGTTTATTTGTGACCAGGATGCTGAAAGAGGATATTGCTAACATCTTGGGCGATATCCTGAGGTTTATTGAATTAACCACGTGCAGGTTAAAGGCTGAGACTTGCTAACGGTCAAATGGACTTCTTCTCCTCAAGACTCGGACGTGTTTGTTGAAGGAGAGACGTTAAACCCGAAAGACCAGGTCTACAACGTTCGATTAAGGAATATTCGGTGGATCCCGGAAGTTTAGGATAGTTTGTTATATTATCTTTACTATAAATAGATGGGGGCGGATCAGTCTAAGGCACACAATTTTCACTAACACTCTCGAACACTTTCACTCTCTAGCTCATTGCAAACACCACACTTGTATTCAAATTTCATTGTAACACATAGTCGATCCGCACCACATCCTGCACTGTATCCTGACGTTTGAAGTAATAAGAAGAACAAGGCAGCTGCGATTGTTAGCTCCCGAGGTTTTATGCCGGCGATCTAGATTGATCAAGGGCTTTCCTCGTACATCTCATGTCGTTTACTTTACTTTTGCTCATAGTTTGATCATAGATACAACTCTATATCCTGAGCCGTATCCTGAATACTGATTTTCTAAATAACTTAACAAGTATATTTTTCACACATATTTCTAGCACACTACCTCACTTAACTAATTTGATCACTAAATTGCTTAGGTAATTTTTGACCAAAACAATATGCACTAAGCTTCACTGCCCACTTAGCCATCCTTCCTGACATTTCAGGTTTCCTGAGAACATTCTTAATTGGAAAATTAGTCTTAACAATAATGGCATGAGTCTCAAAATAATGTCTTAATTTAGTAGATGCCATAATTAATGCAAGGATAAGTTTCTCTAAGTGTGAATACCTGAATTCAGCATCAAGTAAACTCTTACTTACATAATAAACAGGATGTTGTATACCTTGGTAATTCTTAACAAGGACCGCACTTACTGCTTTTGAGGATACGGCTAGGTATAAGGATAATATATCCCCCTTTTCTGGTTTCATCAAGGCGGGGGCTGAGGATAGGTAATCCTTGCACTTTCATGCTTCTCAGTCCATTCAAATTTCTTATTCTTCCTCAGGATGTCATAGAATTCCTTGCACTTTTCTGAGGATTTGGATATGAACCTGTTCAAGGCTGCGATCCTGCCTGTCAATCTTTGCACATCCTTGGCATTGGCAGGAGATTTGATATTCACAATAGCCTTAATCTGCTCTGGACTTGCTTCAATGCCCCTCTTTGTCACCATATAGCCTAGGAATTTCCCTGCTTTAACACCAAAATGACACTTGGAAGGATTCAGTTTCATATTAAATTTATCAAGGATATTGAATGCTTCCTCCAAGTCTTTAAGGTGATCCTCAGATTTCTTGGACTTAACCACCATGTCATCTATATAGACTTCCATAGTGTGTCCAATTTGTTCCTTGAACATCATATTGACTAGCCTTTAATAAGTAGCACATGCATTCCTTAGTCCAAATGGCATAGCAATATAAGAATATACCAGTTGGGGTCATAAAGGCTGTATCCTCTTGATCAAATGGTTCCATCTGAATTTGTTGAAATCCAGATGAAGCATCCATAAAAGTCAACAACTCATGACCCGCGATAGCATCCACCATGGAGTCAATATGGGGTAATAGGAAAGGATCCTTGGGACATACCTTGTTTAAATCAGTAAAATCGACACATACCCTCCACTTTCCATTTTTCTTTTGAACAACAACCACATTGGCTAGCCACCTTGGATACTTAACCTCTCTTATCATACCTGCCCGAAGTAGTTTATCTACCTCCTCCTGGATAATAGCATTTCTTTCAGGTGCAAATTTCCTTCTTTTTTGATGAATTGGCTTGAATGATCTGTCAATGCCGAGTTTATGAGTAATTATATCTTTAGATATACCTGTCATATCTTCATGCTTCCAGGCAAAGGTAGTTTTCCTTCTTTTAAGGAAGGATACTAGATCCTGTTGAATGTCGCTAAGGATCCCTGATCCTATGAAGATCTTGGATTCAGGATCATGAGGATCCATGAGGATTTCTTTTACATCCTGCTCTCTTGCCTCCAAGACATCTCTTGAAGGATACTTTAATTGCTATTGCTCCCTTGGTCTTGAGGCTGGATTCATTGATGAGGTATAGCAATTCTTAGCTTCTTGTTGATCACTCTCAATTTTCACCACTCCCCATGGACTAGGAAGCTTTACGCATTGATGGTATGTGGATGGGACTGCCTTCATGTCATGTATCCACGACCTGCCAAGGATAACATTACAACATGATAAGCAATCTATAACACAAAAATTTTGATAAGAATGAAGTCCTTCAATATAGATGGGAAGTTTGATGTCCCCCAATGTGTTCTTGGTTTCTCCACTGAATCCCACAAGGACTGAGGATCTTGGGACAATATCAGACTCTGGGATATTCATATGCTTGAGGACATCAAGCTGAATGATGTTCACAGAGCTTCCTCCATCGATTAGGATCCTGCGAACAAAGTGGTTAGATATAAATAAGGAAATAACAAGACCATCATGATAAGGATCCTGGACATCAACACGATCACCCTCATCAAAGGTTATGACTTTATCCTGGGTAACAATGGAGGTCCGGATGGGTCTGTCTCCATTATCCATCTTGGTTTCCTTGGCATGTCTTTTGGCTGCTGAAAAGGAAGTACCACAAATGTCTGATCCACCGGATATGAAGTTTATAACTTGTGCATCTGCTGGAGGAGCAGGAGCCCTTTCCGGGCTCCTTTCAGGATCCTGGATCCTTGACTTCTTTCATCCTAAAAGCTCCTTCAAATGTCCCTTGCTTAACAAGTAACCAATTTCCTTTCTAAATGCAATACACTCTTCAGTGAGATGGCCGAAATCCTCATGATATGCACACCACTTGGACTTATCCTTTGTAGCAGCTGGTTTATCACTTTTCTCGGGCACCTACCTTTCTCACCTAGATTCTGCATTGCAAGAATTAGTTCATTGTTATCAACAGAAAAACAGTATTCAGAAATGGGAAGATAATCCTCATCATCCTCTTCCTGTTCCACTGCATGCATGTTCTGGTTATCAGATTTGTTGTAGGACTTTGATTTATTGTTCCTGAAGTAGGATCCTTGCTTTTCTTGTTTTGAGGATCCTGTCAGTCTTTCCTGGATCCTTTTATCATCTTCTAATCGGATGAATCTAAGGGCCCTGGTTCTTACTTCATCAAGATTCCTGCAAGGGGTCATGACAAGATCATCATAGAATAATGAATCCCTAAGCAATCCCATTTTAAAGGCTTCTACAGCCGTAGCAATATCCAGGTTAGGAATGTCTAAGGATTCTTTACTAAATTTAGTGATGTAATCTCTAAGTGATTCATTTTGACCTTGTGTTACCCTATAAAGATCACTAGTTAAACGTTCAAATTTTCTACTACAAGAGAATTGACTATTAAACAGATTAACTAGATTAGCAAATGAAGTAATAGAGTAAGGGGAAGACTTAGCAGCCATTTAAGAGCAGATCCTGTGAGTGTGGATCCAAATCCCTTGCATAGACATGCTTCTTTTAACCTCTCAGGAATTGGATTGATCTCTATCCTCTCCCTGTATTGAGCTACATGCTCCTCTGGATCCGTTGAACCATCATACAGCTTCATGGATGGTATCTAGAATCTTTTGGGTATCTCAGCATCACATAAGGGTGGTGCAAAATGAGATATCCTATGGCTACCGTCTGCGATCTCACGAATGGGTTTGACCACTCCTGGAACACTGGATATCATATCCTTAAGCTTTTGTAATTCCCTAGCCATAGCTTGATTGATACCTGTATCCTGCATGGAGCCATGGTTAGTGTTATAAGAATTATTGAAAGTGTTACCTCCCAGAGGATTCATGTTTGGAATTCCGGATGTGAATTCATATTGACGGGACTCCGGTATGATCGAAGGACCAGATGAAGCAATGGTCTGCATTGGTATCAAGTCTCCTTGATGAACATCCGAACTTGGAGGCCGCATACTCCTTAAGGATCCTTGATCCTGAAGGATGTTGGATCCTTGATGCTGAGAGGATCCTTGAACCTGAAAGGATCCTTGAGGCTGAGAGGAGGATCCTTGAACCATGGAGGATCCTTGAACCATAGAGGATCCTTGAACCTGAGAGGATCCTAGAACCATGGAGGATCCTTGGACCATGGAGGATCCTTGAACCATAGAGGATCCTTGGACCTGAGAGGATCCTGGAACCATGGAGGATCCTTGGACCGTGTGCATTCCCAAATATCCTCATGAGCTGACGAAGGATCCCTGATGCTGGACAGAGGATCCGGAAGGTTGAAAGTAAGATCCTAGAGCCTGAGTCATTGTTGTTGTTCCATAACGCCTTCCTGGTAATCCACCCAAGTATTGCACGTCCGGAGCTGCTGAATGCTGGGAAGTTATGACCGGAGTGTCAAAATTCAGCGATCTGGGCATCAATGGGGAATGATCCTCCATCGATTTCTTCTGTTTCTTGATATCACCTATCTCCCTGAGGATCATTTCGTTGGTTTTATCCTGCTCTTGCATGCGATCCTTCATCTGCAAAATCAAAGTAAAGAGATCACTATTAGTAGGATTAGTGGAAACAGAAGAAGTTGGTGGTTTTGGAAAAATTGGGCTTGGTCTCTTTGCAGCATTCTCAGCATTCTTTTGAGATCCAAAAGGTGGTGGAGGCAAAGGTGGAGCGCCTTGTGAAGAACTGATTGCTGGCATTGAACTTGAAGTGTTCTTCGCTGAGGAAGCCATCTGCCTGGTTGTAACGAACCGAAATGACCACAAAAATATGAATATTCTTAGGAATGAAGCACCAATTGCCCCACGGTGGGCGCCAAACTGTTTTGGTCAAAAATCAAGCAAAGATAATGCAACCAAATCTTTTGTTATGAGGTGTGATGCTTGAATCAATGAAAAATATTAAGGATCGCTCAGAAATGTAATGAACAAGTGACACAATGATTTATACGAGGAAAAAGCCCTTGATCAAGAGTTGATCTCCGGCATAAAAAACCTCGAGTGATGGAAACTACCGATCACCAACTCAGATTAAACAGAAAATGTATTACAACTTTGGATGATAGCGAGCTTGTTACAAGGATCACTAGAGTGTAATGTGCAAAAAAGTGTGTAATCGCCGAGCAAACTGTCGAGAGTTGATGGGAGCAGTTACGAGTGTGTGTGTTTAGCCAAAAATAGCCAAGTGTTCTAATCTAGCTCGCTATCCCCTTATAAATTTGGAAAATATCTAAGCTAACTAACTATCCGCATTTCGTGCAAGTCTTCCACGACCTCCATAACGTCCATATTAGTCAAGCACGTGCGAAATAAAAAGGGAATATGCTCCTGGAATATCGCCAAGACCAAGTCCAAGCACGTACTCCTGCAAAACAACTTCATATTCAAAGCAGACAATCGTTCGTGTAAGGATCACTATGATGATCCTGGATCCTGATCCTACAATACTCTCTGAGGATCACTAATTCAAACAGAATTGAGGATCCCTAAGCTCGACAGTAATTGAGGATCACTGATATTTGGAGAATCATCCCCTAACAGCCAGCATGAACACCTTTCCTCCTGGTTCTTTGGGAAGTTTTCCTACTATATCCATTCCCCATCTCATGAATGGCCAAGAAGAGGATATAGGATGCAAGAGCTCTGCTGGTTGATGAAGGATATTACTATGTCTCTGACAAGGATCACACTTCTTAGCATAATCCACAGCATCCTTCTTCATTGTAGGCCAATAGTATCCTGTCCTAAGGATCCTTGAGAATAATGCCCTGCCCCCAGTGTGGTTTCCACAATCTCCTTCATGAAAATCCTTTAGGACTTCTTGGATTTCAGGATCCTCAATGCATCTTAGATATGGTCATGCAAGAGATCGTTTATATAACATGTTATTCAATATTGTAAACTGAGATACCTTAATTTTGAAAGCCCTGGGGTTTTCTCTTGTAGGAATCTCTCCATGTTGGATATATCTCATGATTGGAAGGATCCATGATCCTGAATGAGATTGTGTATCATCACTAGGGATGATTGCAGAATCCTCTCCTATCTCCATAGCTACATGATCCTCAATAGCAGGGGTTAGGATATGGATAATAGGGATCTTGGTATCCTCTGGAATCTTCAAGGATGATCCTAGATTGGCCAATGCATCAGCCTCTGCATTCTCTTCCCTTGGTACATGTGTTAAACTAAAAGAAACAAAAGAGAGCGCCAATTCCTTGACTATCTATAGGTATTTGGTTAGCTTTTCACTTTTAACATCATAGGATCCATTAAAGTGATTAGTAATTAACAATGAATCTACATGTACCTCAAGATACCTGATCCTCATATGCTTGGCAATTTGCAAACCAGCTATCAAGGCCTCATATTCAGCCTCATTATTAGTAGTTTGAAACTCACAAGCTATGGAGTAGGGTATTATGTCCCCCTGTGGCGATTAGTATTCCAAGTCCTGTTCCTTTGACATTAGAAGCTCCATCAGTGAAAAGTATCCAAGGATCCTTAGTTTCTTCAAGCTGTTGAACTTCTAACTCAGCTTCCCTTTGCAAGTCACTACTGAAATCTGCCACAAAGTCAGCTAAGGCTTGGGATTTAATGGCAGTTCTAGGTTCATATCTTATATCATAAGCACTAAGCTTCACTGCCCATTTAGCCATCATTCCTGACATTTCAGGTTTCATGAGAACATTCTTAATTGGAAAATTAGTCTTAACAGTAATGGTATGAGTTTCAAAATAATGTCTTAGCTTAGTAGACGCAATAATTAATGCAAGGATAAGTTTTTCTAAATGTGAATACCTGGACTCAGCATCAAGCAAACTCTTACTTACATAATAGACAGGATGTTGTGTACCTTGGTGATCCTTAACAAGGACCGCACTTACTGCTTTGGAGGATACCACTAGATATAAGGATAATATATCCCCTTTTTCTGGTTTCATCAAAGCAGGAGCTGAGGACAGGTAATCCTTAAGGGCTTTGAGAGCATTTTCATGCTTTTCAGTCCACTCAAATTTCTTGTTCTTTCTCAAATTGTCATAGAATTCCTTGCATTTTTCTGATGACTTAGATATGAACCTGTTCAAGGCTGCTATCCTGCCTGTCAATCTTTGTACATCCTTGGCATTGGCAGGAGACTTGATATTCACAATAGCCTTACTTTGCTCTGGACTTGCTTCAATGCCTCTTTTTGTCACCATATAGCCTAGGAATTTACCTGCTTTAACACCAAAGTGACACTTGGAAGGATTTAGTTTCATATTAAACTTATCAAGGATATTGAATGCTTCATCCTAGTCTCTAAGGTGATCCTCAGCTTTCTTGGACTTAACCACCATGTCATCTATATAGACTTCCATAGTGTGTCCAATTTGTTCCTTGAACATCATATTGACTAGCCTTTGATAAGTAGCACCTGCATTCCTTAGTCCAAAATGGCATAGCAATATAACAATATATACCGGTTGGGGTCATAAAGGTTATATCCTCTTGATCAGATGGTTACATCTGAATCTGGTGAAATCCAGATGAAGCATCAATAAAAGTCAAAACTCATGACCCGCGGTAGCATCCACCATGGAGTCAATGTGGGGTAATGAGAAAGGATCCTTGGGATATGCCTTGTTTAAATCAGTGAAATCGACATATACCCCCCACTTTCCATTTTTCTTTTGAACAACAACCACATTGGCTAACCACCTTGGATACTTAACCTCTCTTATCATACCTTCCCGGAGTAGTTTATCTACTTCCTCCTGGATAATGGCATTTCTCTCAGGTGCAAACTTCCTCCTCTTTTGGTGAATTGGCTTGAATGACCTGTCAATGCCAAGTTTATGAGTAATTATATCTTTAGATATACCTGTCATGTCTTCATGCTTCCAGGCAAAGGTATTTTTTCTCCTTTTAAGGAAGGATACTAGCTCCTGTTCGATGTTGTTGAGGATCCCTGATCCTATGAAGATCTTGGATTCAGGATCCTGAGGATCCATAAGGATTTCTTTCACATCCTGTTCTCTTGCCTCCAAGACATCTCTTGGAGGATGCTTTAATTGCTATTGCTCCCTTGGTCTTGAGGCTGGCTTCATTGATGACGTGTAGCAATTCTTAGCTTCTTGTTGATCACTCTCAATTTTCAGCACTCCCCATGGACTAGGAAGCTTTATACATTGATGATAGGTAGATAGGACTGCCTTCATGTCATGTATCCATGGCCTGCCAAGGATAACATTGCAACAGGATAAGCAATCTATAACACAAAATTTTTTATAAGAATGGAGTCCTTCAATATAGATGGGGAGTTTGATGTCCCCCAATGTATTCTTGGTTTCTCCGCTGAATCCCACAAGAACTGGGGATCTTGGTACAATATCCGATTCAGGGATGTTCATCTTCTTGAGGACATCAAGCTGAATGATATTCACCGAGCTTCCTCCATCGATTAGGATCCTGCGAACAAAATGGTTAGAAATAAACAGAGTAATAATAAGACCATCATGATGAGGATCCTAAACATCAACACGATCATCCTCATCAAAAGTTATAACTTTCTCCTGTGTAACAGCAGAGGTCCGGGTGGGTGTATCTCCATTATCAATCTTGGTCTCCTTGGCATGTCTTTTGGCTGCTGAAAAGGAAGTACCACAAATGTCTAATCCACCGGATATGAAGTTTATAACTTGTGCATCTGCTGGAGGAGCAGGAGCTCTTTCTGGGATCCTCTCAGGATCCTGGGTCCTTGACTTCTTTCTTCCCAAAAGCTCCTTCAAGTGCCCCTTGCTCAACAAATAACCAATCTCTTTTCTCAGTGCAATACACTCTTCGGTGAGATGCCCGAAATCCTCGTGATATGCACACCATTTGGATTTGTCTTTTGTAGCAGCTGGTTTATCACTTTTTCTAGGCCATCTTGCTTTTTCACCTAAATTCTGCATTGCAAGGATCAGTTCATTGTTATCAACAGAAAAACAGTATTCATAAATGGGAGGATAATCCTCATCATCCTCTTCCTGTTCTACTGCATTCATGTTCTGGTTGTCAGACTTGTTGTGACTTAAACTTGTTGTTCTTGAAGTGGGATCCTTGCTTTTCCTGCTTCGGGGATCCTGCCAATCTCTCCGGGATCCTTTTATCATCCTCTAATTGGATGAATCTAAGGGCCCTGTTTCTCACTTCATCAAGATTCCTGCATGGGGTCATAACAAGATCATCATAGAATAATGAATCCCTAAGCAAACCCATTTTAAAGGCTTCCACAGCCGTAGCTATATCCAGATTAGGAATGTCTAAGGATTCTTTACTAAACTTAGTAATGTAATCTCTAAGTGATTCATTTTGACCTTGTGTTACCCTATATAGATCACTAGTTAAACGTTCAAATTTTCTGCTACATGAGAATTGGCTATTAAACAGGTTAACTAGATTAGCAAATGAAGTAATAGAGTAAGGGGGAAGACTTAGCAGCCATTTAAGAGCAGATCATGTGAGTGTGGATCCGAAACCCTTGCATAGACATTCTTCTTTTAACCTCTCTGGGATGGGGTTGATCTCCATCCTTTCTCTATATTGAGCTAAATGTTCTTCTGGATCCGTTGAACCATCATACAGCTTCATAGTTGGTATTTGGAACCTTTTGGGTATCTCAGCATCACAAATGGGTGGTGCAAAACGAGATATCCTATGGCTCCCATCTGCAATTTCAGGGATGGGCTTAACCACTCCTGGAACGCTGGATATCATATCCTTCAGCTTCTGTAATTCCCTAGCCATAGCTTGATTGATACCAGTATCCTGCATAACGCCTTCCCAATGGTTCCGTTTGGTACTGGATATCCGGAGCTGCAGATTACTTGGCAGTTATAGCTGGAGTGTCGAAATCCAGTGACCTTGGTATCAGAGGAGAGTGATCCTACCCCGGTCTCTTCTGTTTCTTGATGTCACCAATTTCCCGGAGGATCCTTTCATTGGTTTTGTCCTGCTCGTGTATGTGATCCATCATCTGCAAAATCAAAGAAAAAAGATGACTAGTAGTAGGGTTAGAAGAAACAGCAGAAGTTGGTGGTTTTGGAAAAATGGGGCTTTGTCTCTTTGTCGCATTTTCAGCATTCTTCTGGGATCCAGAAGGTGGTGGAGGCAAAGGTGGAACGCCCTGTAAAGAACTGATTGCCGGCATTGAACTTGAAGTGTTCTTTGCTGAAGAAGCCATCTGCTTGGTTGTAACGAACCGAAATGACCACAAAAACAAAAACTTCTTAGGAATGAAGCACCAATTGCCCCACGGTGGGCGCCAAACTGTTTTGGTCAAAAATCAAGCAAGGATAATGCAACAAAATCTTTTGTTGTGAGGTGTGATGCTTGAATCTATGAACAATTGTATGAACAACTTACAAATCAAATAAAGAGGTGACATAAGGATTTATACGAGGAAAAAGCCCTTGATCAAGAGTTGATCTCCGGCATAAAAAACCTCGGGTGATGGAAACTACCGATCACCAACTAAGATTAAACAGAAAAATGTTACAACTCGGGATGATAACAAGCTTGTTACAAAGATCACTAGTGTGCAAAAGTGTTAAAGTGTATGAAATCGCCAAGTAAACTGCCGAGAGCTGTTCGAGAGTGTGTGTTTGCTAAAATTAGCCAGGTGTTCTAACTCAAGCTTGTTATCCCCTTTTTTAAAATTAGAAAATAACTAAACTAACTAACTGTCCGCTAATCGTGCAAGTCTCCCACGATCTCCATAACGTTCACAAGGGCCAAACACGTGCGGAATATTGAGGGAATATGCTCCACGAATATCGGCAAGACCAAGTCCATGCACATAGTCCTGCAAAACAAGCTCACGTACAAGGTAGACAACCGTTAGTGTAAGGATAACAATGAGGATCCTGAATCCTGGTCCTGCAACACATTCCGAGGATCCTAAATTCAAACAGAATTAAGGATCCGTGATCCTGGCAGTACTTGAGGATCCATGATCCTTAGGATTGGAAAATCCTCCCCTAACACCTTATTTATATCTAACCATTTTGTTCACAGGATCCTGATAGATGGAGGAAGCTCGGTGAACATCATTCAGCTTGATGTCCTCAAAAAGATGAACATCCCTGAATCAGATATTATCCCAAGATCCTCAGTTCTTGTGGGATTCAGCGGACAAACCAAGAATACATTGGGGGACATTAAACTTCCCATCTACATTGAAGGACTTCATTCTTATCAAAAATTTTGTGTTATAGATTGCTTATCCTGTTGCAATGTTATCCTTGGCAGGCCATGGATACATGACATGAAGGCAGTTGCATCTACCTACCATCAGTGTGTAAAGCTTCCTAGTCCATGGGGGTGATAAAGATTGAGAATGACCAACAAGAAGCGAAAAATTGCTATACCTCATCAATGAAACCAGCCTCAAGACCAAGGGAGCAATAGCAACTAAAGTATCCTCCAAGAGACGTCTTGGAGGCAAGAGAACAGGATGTGAAAGAAATCCTTATGGATCCTCATGATCCTGAATCCAAAGTCTTCATAGGATCAGGGATCCTCAGCAACGTTGAACATGATCTAGTATCCTTCCTTAAAAGGAGAAAACTACCTTTGCCTGGAAGCATAAAGACATGAAAGGTATCTCTAAAGATATAATTACTCATAAAGTTGGTATTGACAGGTCATTCAAGCCCATACATCAGAAGAGGAGGAAGTTTGCACCTCAGAGGAATGCCATTATCTAGGAGGAGGTAGACAAATTACTCCGAGCAGGTATGATTAGAGAGGTTAAGTATCCAAGATGGTTAGCCAATGTGGTTGTTGTCCAAAAGAAAAACAGAAAGTGGAGGGTATGTGTCGATTTCACTGATTTGAACAAGGCATGTCCAAAGGATCCTTTCCCATTACCCCACATTGACTCCATGGTGGATGCTACCGCGGGTCATCAGGTGTTGACTTTTATGGATGCTTCATCTGGATTTCAAGAAATTCAGATGGAACCATCTGATCAAGAGGATACAGCCTTTATGACCCCAACTGGTATCTATTGTTATATTGCTATGCCATTTGGACTAAGGAATGCAGGTGCTACCTATCAAAGGCTAGTCAATATGATGTTTAAGGAACAAATAGGACACACTATGGAAGTCTATATAGATGACATGGTGGTTAAGTCCAAGAGAGCTGAGGATCACCTTAGAGACTTGGAGGAAGAATTCAATATCCTTGATAAATTCAATATGAAGTTGAATCCTTCAAAGTGTCACTTTGGTGTTAAAGCAGGCAAGTTCCTAGGCAATATGGTAACAAAAAGAGGCATTGAAGCAAGTCCAGAGCAAATCAAGGCTATTGTGAATATCAAATCTCCTGCCAATGCCAAGGATGTGCAAAGGTTGACAGGAAGGATCGCAGCCTTGAATAGGTTCATATCAAAATCATCAAAAAAGTGCAAGGAATTCTACGACATTTTGAGAAAGAATAAGAAATTTGAGTGGACTGAGAAGCATGAAAATGTTCTCAAAGCCCTTAAGGATTACCTATCCTCAGCTCCTACCTTGATGAAACCAGAAAAAGTGGATATATTATCCTTATATCTAGCGGTATCCTCTAAAGCAGTAAGTGCGGCCCTTTTTAAAGATCACGAAGGTAGACAACATCTTGTTTATTATGTAAGTAAGAGTTTGCTTGATGCTGAATCCAGGTATTCACATTTAGAAACACTTATCCTTGCTTTGATTATGGCATCTACTAAACTAAGACATTATTTTGAAACTCATGCCGTTATTGTTAAGACTAATTTTCCAATTAAGAATGTTCTCAGAAAACCTGAAATGTCAGGAAGGATGGCTAAATGGGCAGTGAAGCTTAGTGCTTATGATATAAGATATGAACCAACGACTGCCATCAAATCCCAAGCCTTAGCTGACTTTGTGGCAGATTTTAGTAGTGATTTACAAAGAGAAGCTGAGTTAGAAGTTCAGCAGCTTGAAGAGACTCAGGATCCTTGGATACTCTTCACTGATGGAGCCTCTAATGTCAAAGGAACAGGACTTGTAATACTACTAAAATCGCCACAGGGGGACATAATACCCCAATCCATAGCTTGTGAGTTTCAAACTACTAATAATGAGGCTGAATATGAAGCCTTGATAGCTGGTTTGCAAATTGCCAAGCATGTGAGGATCAGGTATCTTGAGGTACATGTAGATTCATTGTTAATTACTAATCACTTTAATGGATCCTATGCTGTTAAAGGTGAAAAGCTAATCAAATACCTAGAGATAGTCAAGGAATTGGCACTCTCTTTTGTTTCTTTTAGTTTGACACAGGTACCCAGGGAAGAAAATGCAGAAGCTGATGCATTGGCCAACCTAGGATCATCCTTGAAAATTCTAGAGGATATCAAGATCCCTATCATCCATGTTTTGGCTCCTGCTATTGAGGATCACATAACTATGGAGATAGAACAGGATTCTGCAATGGTTCCTAATGATGGTGCACAGTCTCGTTCAGGATCATGGATCCTTCCAATCATGAGATATATACAACATGAAGAGATTCCTACAGGAGAAAACCCCAGGGCTTTCAAAATTAAGGTATCTCAATTTACAATATTGAATAACATGTTATATAAACGATCTCTTGCAGGTCCATATCTAAGGTGCATAGAGGATCCTGAAATTCAAGAAGTCCTAAAGGATTTTCATGAATGAGATTGTGGAAACCACACTGGGGGCAGGGCATTATTCTCAAGGATCCTTAGGACAGGATACTATTGGCCTACAATGAAGAAGGATGCTATGGATTATGCCAAGAAGTGTGATCCTTGTCAGAGACATAGTAATATCCTTCGTCAACCAGCAGAGCTCTTGCATCCTATATCCTCTTCTTGGCCATTCATGAGATGGGGAATGGATATAGTTGGTAAACTTCCCAAAGCACCAGGAGGAAAGGTGTTCATGCTTGCCATGACTGATTACTTCTCTAAGTGGATAGAGGCTGAAGCCTTTGCTCAAGTCAGAGAAAAAGAAGTGATATCCTTTATTAAGAGAAATTTTATTACTAGATTTGGTATCCCTTCTGAAATTGTTTGTGATAATGGATCCCAATTTATTGGGAGTAGAACTACTAACTTTTGTGACAGCTGGGGGATTAAGATGATAACATCAACACCAGTCCACCCACAAGCTAATGATCAAGCAGAATCATCCAACAAGATCATCATCAACAACTTGAAGAAGAAGCTTGGATCCAAGAAAGGAAAATGGGCAGAAGAACTACCTTATGTACTATGGGCAGATAGGACAACTCCCAAGAATGCCACTGGCCAAACTCCATTTTCTTTGGTATTTGGAGCAGAATCAGTGATCCCTACAGAGATGGTGGTTTCTGCTGCAAGAACAAGCATTCGTGATCCTGAAGCAAATGCTGAAAACTTGGTTCAAGACTTGGATACTATAGAAGAACTCAGGGATTTGGCAAGGATAAGGATGGCTAGTTATCAACAAAGGATGGCTGGAGCCTACAATAAGAATGTCAGGATCAGGAAATTCCAAGTTGGTGATATGGTATTGAGGAAAGCATTTCAGAATACCACAAATCCTGCTGATGGAAAGTTGGCACCAAAGTGGGAAGGCCCCTACCTGATTTAAGCCGAGGCAGGAAAGGGGGCATATCGATTGTTAACAATGAAAGGTGATTTGCTACCAAGAGCTTGGAATGCTGTCCACTTAAAGAAATATTTCATGTAGTAAGGATCCAGGATCCTCCACTACTTTCATGACCGATATCCTCGAAGGATCCTTACAGGATAGAGGATCCTCATTTTGGTAATGATCTAATCTCAAACTATTTCATTCTTTAATTATCCTATATACAAGGAGAAGGATCCTGGATCCTTTGTCCTCCTTTCACTTGATTCTAAGTTTTGCAGAAGGTTCATGTATCCTTAACGAAGGATTAAGTATCCACAGAAGTCTCCAGTTATTTGGGCTTGACCCCAGTTATTTGGGCCTGTCCCCAGTATCGCCAGTAGCGCACGATGATCCTGGTACAGTTCATGGCAACGGGACCAGTACTCGCTTTAGGGGCTGACAATTTCATTGTACTGGTTGTATCCGGGATCCTACGTATAATGGTAGACGTACCATACATCTGTTCCTAAGGTTTCTAACGTTTTCACGTTAGCTAAGGTTTTGGCATCTTCATGTCACTAAGTTTGGATAGTCGCCAGTGTGGGCCATACTCCAGTTTACACAAGATCCTTTGGGCTTGTCTCCAGTTTTTTGGGCTTGTCCCCAGTTTTTTGGGCTTGTCCCCAGTTTATTGGGCTTGTCCCCAGAATGGTGGGGCTTGTCCCCAGTTGCTAACTCTTCCCTTATATTGGCTTAGTCCCAAGTTATGTTCCATTTCAGGTTTTTGAAGCTAAACAGCTAAGGATAGTTGATCCTTACCTTTTACTAAGGTTTGTCTTTTGGTTATCCTGATTGTAAATGTTAAAGGTTTAGGATCCTAACTTGGATTCTCAGGTATGATCCTTGATCATTTTGATTTTATTCTTTATTTATCTAAGTGACCCTTATTCTTTGACAACAGGACACATGATCCTTAAAGTTCACTACCTTTTTTAAATTTATCGATTATAGGATATTTGATCCTTGATCATATCCTAAATTTTTTAACACAATCTATTAAACTTTTATTCTCAACTTATAAATTCAAGCAAAGTGTATGATAGCAACTGAAAGGTAAGGTATTCACAAATGAAACAACACATAAGATAGTCAAAAGATTAAGATTTTATTTACCAAAAGTTAAACCCTTTAAAGGTTGTCAAAATTGCCAACCCAAGTTTCTACCAGCAAAATGTGGCCCGTCCACTTGGGTTGGCAAAGGGTGTCCATATTTAACAAGGTCTAAGTGCAGGTAACAAAAGGCGGAAGGATAACAAGTGGTTTCATCCCCCAAACAGAGGATCCATCCACCACCCATTATCCTACCTATTGTCCAAAGGATCAGTGATCCTCAACCCTAAAAACTATTGTCTAAGTTATTATAGACCAACATTGTTCAAAACACAATCAAAACAAAAACCACTACCAAATTATAAAAAATGGGCTCTGGCCGCGTCTAGATAAATCCATCATCGCCCATTTCTGCAGCTCACACCTTTGTTGCATCACCATCACCATCATCTCCTGCCCCAGCATCACCACCTTGATCCTTAGCCCCGCTGCCACTTGCCTCCAACATCAAGACCTCTCCAGCCTCCTCTTCATCATCAAGCTCAGCCAGCCTAGCCTTCCAGCCCTCCTGGTCCCACTTGGTCCTGTCAAAGCCAGGATCCTCAGCCTCATGAGCCATCTGCAGTTTGGTCTTGTACATAGCAATGGCAGCAGAGAGTTTGGCATCCTCCATCACCTCGTTCTTCTCCTGGTCAGCAG
Source organism: Helianthus tuberosus (assembly GCA_030545235.1). Lineage (NCBI taxonomy): Eukaryota > Viridiplantae > Streptophyta > Magnoliopsida > Asterales > Asteraceae > Helianthus > Helianthus tuberosus. The sequence continues at coordinate 68,357,681 of CM060437.1, forward strand.
TGATGTGGGCCATTACCAGCTGCTTCTTTGCCAATTTAAGATACTTCTCAAGGCGAGAGATAGTCTCATCCTTAGCCAGGAAGATCTTTTGGAAGTCCAGCTCCTTCATCTCAGCCTCTTCAACATAGGCATCAAAGAGCATCTGGATCTCAGCAAATTTCTGCAAAGAAAGAATGGGTCAATTCAGGATCCGTTATCCTTAAAATGTGCAGGATAGAATTAAGGATCAGGGATCCTTACATCATTGAAGTATTCTTCAAACTGATGACGAATGAGGGGTAGGCCTTCAAGGTTGTCAGCTTCACTAGACTTCCTCTTCTTTCCTCCTTTTCCCTTGGAGGTGACAGGCTTGGGAACTGGAACACTTGGGCTAGCAGCGGATTTCTTCTTTCCAGACCAGGGAGCGACAGTACTAAGATCAGTGATGCTGAAGCGAGTGGCTGACTTTGAGGATTTTCCAGCGCCTACCAATGCAAAACAACAGATAAGTATTCTTGTTTTATTTTCATTTAAATATTTAATCATATACAAACTTGGATACTTACTTGACATTGTGACTGAGCCGGAGGATACTTCTTGAGAATCCTTTGAGTTTGCTTGGTATGATCTTACTGTAGGATCAAGACTCCAGAAAGCAGCGATCCTCTCTTTTGCTGCAGGTGATGAAATGATATGAAAAACAGAGATAGCTGCACAAAAAGACACAAAAAGGGGTCAGTTATCCTCAACACAAACAGGGTTATCCTATGATCCTTCTATAAGGATCCTCTATCCTACCATGGATGGCCCACTCTTTTGGGAGATCCTTCCCATCCGGGATAGAATCCCTCCTAACGAAGAAAAAACGCTTCTTCCAGTTGGTGTCATTCTTGGTGGTCTTGAGGATAGGGTGTGCATCACCGGGTTTATGTTTGAGTAAGAAGCGGTGTGAACCATGGCTCACAAGGTTATACAGTTCAGCCAATTCCGACATCCCCAACTCTATACCTTCCTGCTCAATGATTCTCTCTAGGGTATATAAAACCCTCCACATCATTGGCATGGCCTGAATGTAGCACATGCCGGTGAGAGAAAAGAAGGATTCAGTGACGGCAGGGAAAGGATAGGAGTATCCTATCAGGAATGGAGTGGCCGGAAAAGCAACCCAGGTTTCAGAAACAAAATCGCTTTTGGCAGTAGGGTCAAAGGGCTTGAAGACGGTATCCCCCGGAAAACAATGGCGAATCCGGTCGATCTCCGGATCGGTAAAACTGCAGAGTTCCTTCGGAGTACTTTTGATAATCCCTTGGCTTTTCAAAGGACTATCTTTCTGGTGATCCTTGGCGAGGGATGATCGTAACTTCATTATGATCTAAAGATTCTGAAGAAGAACAGAGTAAGAAGATGAAGAGAGAAGGAGAAGAGAGATACCTGATTGATCTTTGAATGAGGATTTAAAGGAAGTAACTCACGAATTTAAATGCCTATAGATCCTTATCTCTAACCTATTTATAATGATGATTCTGCAGGATTGTCACTTCAATGACGTAAGACCAGCAACGGCTAGTTCGATCCAAATGGCTCTATATCCGTTAGTCAGTTGGAGATAAGATCAAAAATACAACTCGTTAAATTACATTTTACTCCTTATATTTTGGGGGCAATTGTTAGGGGAGGATTTTCCAATCCTAAGGATCACGGATCCTCAAGCACTGCCAGGACCACGGATCCTCAATTCTGTTTGAATTAAGGATCCTCAGAAGACATTGCAGGATCAGGATTCAGGATCCTTGTTGTTATCCTTATACTAACGGTTGCCTTTATTATATTTAAGTTTGTTTTGCAGGAGTATACGCATGGACCAAGTGTTACCGATATTCTTGGGGGAATATGCCCTCAATATTCCGCACGTGCATGGCTTTGTGAACGTTATGGAGGTCGTGGGAAGCTTGCACATTTAGCGGATAGTTAGTTGTTTTAGTTATTTCTAATTTTAAAAGGGGATAACAAGCTTGAATTAGAACACTTGGCTATTTTTAGCTAACACACACACTCTCGCAAGCTCTCAACAGTTCATTTGGCAATTTCATACACATTGCACTCTAGTGATCCTTGTAACAAGCTTGTTATCATCCCGAGTTGCAACAATCATTTGTTTAATTGTAGTTGGTGTTCGGTAGTTTCCATCACCCGAGGTTTTTTATGCCGGAGATCAACTCTTGATCAAGGGCTTTTTTTCGTATAAATCCTTATATCATTTGTTCATTTAATTTGCAAGTTGTTCATACAATTGTTCATTGTTTCAAGCATCATTCCTCACAACAAAGATTTGGTTACATTATCCTAGCCTGATTTTTTACCAAAACAACAGTATATGTAACCAACCAACCATTCAAAACATTGCAAATAAATATCATAGATATAAACAAACTAAATCTGTAAATTTAACTACATAATAAGTTGTACATACATAACCAAATCCATACACATCAAAATGTGAAAAGTACAAAAATGACAATAAACTATCCTAAACCGCATGCGCCTGACCCCTGCGAATCCTTGTAAGACCCTTACTAGAATTTAATGGTTTTCGTATAATTTATGAAAATAAACATGTAATTATGATTATATATTCGTTAATGAATAATACGGGTAAAGTAAAAACTTTTACAATTTAAAAAAAAATAATACAACATAGTATGATTGAGTACATCGTTTGAAAATAACGACGAAACATCGTGCAGAAGCTTCTAACTTGATCGTGTTCGGTTCTTCGTTGAACTTGATCGTCATCCGGCTTCCAAAGTTAGACCTGCATTTCAACACCAAGAAATAGTTATTCATACGAGCTTATAATCGTATTTAAATCAAGTCCGGATACGAAGTCGAACAAGAAACAACAATTTTCCAGCACGACAGACTTAGTTGAATCTTTCGCGGGCCGCCACAAATCATGGCGGGGCGCGACGAACGTTATCTTCTCCGTCGCGGGGCGCGACGGACTTATTTCGACAGAAAGTTTCTTGGTTTGAGCTGCAGATTCCCAGGTCTATATAATCAGTCTTATTATACACAAAAATGTGCATAACTTTAAATTTATAATTCCGTTTTACACGATTCTTTTTCCTACGTGATCGTTATTTGATTCTCCATCATGTGGAGCTAAAATCCGACACTCGGATAACCAATTTTGCAGATTATAAACCATCGACTTAAATTTAATTCTTAAGCTTTTAAACAAGCTTTTGACCCGTTTCATACTTTCATCAAACCAACTAGTTTGATACACCTAATTTACCATGGACATCATATAATAAATGACTCATTCCTATCACACAAAGTTCAAACCACGGGTTATTATGAAATTATTAACCCGTTTATGTTTATGTGCTTTTTTTGAACCGTTAAGGGTATTTAAGCGTTTTAAACTATGAATTGCACTCATGCATTTCTAACATCCTATTTTCACATTGCTTAACAAGTGGTCTTCCACCAAAACAATCATTGTGATGGATTTTATGTGTATCAATTACTTATTCCGAATTTACCCCTTTTCAGAAATGTTAATTTACGACAAGCAGTCATTTTAAGGCATTTGATCCGAAAAGGGTTTATGCCTATAATTTAACACTTAACTAAGCCTTGCTTTATCATAATACTCGTTTCTAATCGACTCTTAAGGACCGTATACCCTATTAAACATTCTTGGTCATTTCGGACAACCTTAGTCTCTTCTTTTACGAAGGACTATCAACAATATATATATTTAACCGAAATCACACCTTTTGCCAAAATCTTACTTATACGTACCTGGCTTGGGTCATAGAATTGACCCGTTTAAATACCTTTTGCTTTTAAACTTTCTAGTTAAAAGCAACACAAGCCATAAGTTATTTCCTGTGATTACAAAACTCAACTAGCGGTCATCAGTTATTATTGTCAAATAGTATTAATCTCACCATTTGACCCGTTTACTCGAAATGGTCAATTATCAATATATGATGGTATTTTAATACCATCACGCCCCCTTGAACCTATCCTGGTTTACACCGTAAATTCTTATTACTTAAATGACCTTTCTTAAATTATTTGACCCGTATGATTTTCACCAATTGGTGTCTTTTCAAATCTTTTATCATTCCGTCAACTCGTGTACGGATTTTTATTTAACCACTTTTGCCCGTTATATTTCACCCCATAACGAAATATTCAAAATTCCTTATTTGTTAGTCTTCACCCGACTAGTTTTCCGTTTTACTCTTTTTAACATAATTTATGGTTTCTTGCCATTTTACTTATTCCGACTTGCAAAGTATCATGCCGGAACATCACATTTCAAAAACTTAACATAATTCATAATCAACACTCACAAGTAAGTGTATTGTAATTAAAGGGGTGTAAGCTTAACTTGCCTCTCATCCAATTTCGCTCTTTCTCCACGTATTCAATCCGTTTGACTCGCTTCTTTTCCCAAGCCGCCACCTAGCTCGTTAAGCATCAAACTATCTTCATCATTTACAAGGTGGTTAGATTAGTCCTTAACAATCACGACTATTCCACCTTACGTATATTTTCTATGTTAAAACTACTATTTGACTTCATTATTTGTTAGTTCAACTTATCAAATGTTAACTACTTTTGATCACATGATTTACACAATTAGTCTAAATCAACATGATGTTTAGAACCCTTATCGTTTCATATTACGCATAATTTTCCATATTATTCAAATACGCGTTTTACTTGAAATTTCAACATTTTAGCTTTCATTTAGGCATTTTAACAAACACCTAATGGGCATAATTTTTACACATTTACAAACTAGTTCATATCTAGTTATTTTTGCCAAGATTAACATCATTTTCAAATCAATTATATCTAGCATGCATAACAATACCTAGATTCACTTCATGGAAATCAAACAACACTAAATTCATGATCAAAATTCTAGTGTTCTTCATCATCTACAAAAACCCATTTACCACCTAAGTGGGTGATTATGAAGTTCATAATTATAAACACCAATTCATAAATTTATTGACTAGGGTTCGTTCCTAAACATGGATTCATCCTAGTTTTACCCAAACATCAATCATTCAAACATGAATTTCGATTTTCATAATTTCATCAAGAATCTCAACTTCATAAATATCAAAAATTCGACATACCTTATGATCCCCTAAGCTTGGTGATCGTTTTTATGTGTTCATGCATCGAGTTGGTCTTGAATTGAATCCTCAATTTGGGGTTTAAGCTTGAACTAGGGTTTCACCCCTGTTCTCCCTTCCTTGTCGCACACACACACACAGTGTGTGTGTTGTGTTTTTATTTCTTATTTTTAATAAATCAATTTGCCTACTTAGCGATATTAGTCCCTCGTGTTTTATTTTGTTTCGAAAGTAGTTATAATTCATTATTTATCATTTAATCACATATTACTAACTAGGTTAATTATTCCTAGTTATCTTAATGGGTTCGGGAAGTCATAATCCGATTTATTTTAAGTCCCATTAACTCGGGCCTTCTATATACTTTGTTTTCTCAAAGTATTTATCCTCCTTTTAATTAATATCAAGTTTATTTATTTAAGTCCTAATATTTACCGGGTTAATTTTTACCACTAACGATATTTTACCCGTCGTCACTATTAACGTGGTTTGATTACCAAATCCGTTTTTGGGGTGTTACAATCCTGAACCCCCGCTGGCGGACGCTGATCATCTAGATATAGTCAGTGATATGGTATTGAACAGGCCTAGCGGCCATCAGTAGCTGCCGCATCGATATCACCCTGGATAACCCGTATCAAAAGGTCCCCAATGCGGGCGTGGTCCCGGTCTATCTGGCGCCGTAACCATTGCTCTGTCCCTTGTAACGCCGCCACGATAACCGGGAACAAATCGTGTAAATGTGATGGGGGTAATGAGGCACCTCGTGTGGGGGCTTTAACATCTGCCAAAAACAGATCTTAAAAAAGCTGATCCGTTTTGAAAATCGAATCTGAACTATTTGTAACCGGATTAAAATCGTAATAAATGAAAAACAAGTACGTTTATTAAATATTTGTTTTGTCACTTAAGTACATCAAAGTAATACTTCACTGAAATTCGCTTCGTTAATCATAGTATTACTTCATTTGACTCTACTCCGTTTTATGAAACTTAGGTCATATGATAGAAAAACTAAGCTCGTCACAGATGCATATTCGTATTTCTATAAAATGTTATATTTGTCTTGTTATACGAGAAGTAGTTGAATTAATTATATATAAAAAATAATTATATAATATAATAACAATATTATACAAAAATTTCAAACGATAGTTTCCCCCTTCCCCTATTCTATATGACAGGCCCCCTACAACCCAAACGATGACCTCAACCCACCTCCTCTTTTTATTTTGTAATCCAAACGACAATATGCGTCTATATGTTAAACGATAGGTACCCAAACGAGGTCATCCCGTCGTTTGGTAACTATTTCAAGAAACGACACACTGCGTCATTTACAACAAGCCAAACGATACCATCACACCTACAAACGACAGTTTGCTATTTCAGCTTCTTCTCCAAGCCGCGAATCATTTTTCTATAATACAAAGGTGATAAACCATTTCTCTATATAGTGTCCCTAGTTATTTATTTGTCATTCAAATATGTTGTTAATGAACTATTAAAACAAAGGGCTAGATTCAGATTCCTAGTCTTCAGGAAATTTTAACAAACGAATCAATTAACGTGATTGATCTATTATAAAACTGATTTCGTAAATAACAAGTTATAGGTTTGTGTACTCGTTGAAGAAGATTTTTTTTTATTTGCTTGCTTAAAAGGTACAGATTCCAGTTCTTGACATCATAGTATTTTATTCATATCCGTTGCTTTGTAGTATGGATGTTTTCGTTAGATGTTTCGGTTCGTATTGTTATATGATTAGTATTTATTGTAGCATGTTCCCCTTTAGACTTATCTCAAGATACATTTATTTTTATATAACCTTGTAATATGTCACCTGAGCAATTATATGTTAAGACTTATCATTGGGGCGTCAACAACATGGCACTCATCGTGACAATGCGAAAATAAAGTTCACGTTGACTCTAACTTGTATTGGATTAGTACATTGGCCACTTAGAGGCGAATAGATCGATCTTAGCTTTGACTCCTATTGAATAATGTGTGTACACTTACACGCACTGTCTCCTTGGTGCATGGACTAGCTAGTTGTGTACCCCTTTGTTTATGCTCATGGGTACTTCTATATTACGTGACTTATTTTATTGTTATGTGTAGTCATGTATGTCTTTTATCTGTTATGATACGTTTGATATGTTTATATGCATCTGATTATGTTTAGTATTTGTTATAAGTTCTGGGATTCACGTTATTACAGTATCCATGTATCAATTTAGAATATATGTCGGTTCAGTATAAGTGTAGGCGCTTATATTGGTTTAGTTTCAAATGTAGTTTCAATGTCAGTCTCAGTTCAGCTTCCGTTTCGTTCTCTTTTGTTCGTCTTTACATGTACTGTTGATTTCTCCGTTTCGGAGCTGTAGTTTTTTTCTGTTTGTCTTATTTGTTTGACAGGTAAATTGGTAAACATGGGGAATAAGTGAGGAATGCCTTGAAGATTAAGATTTATTTTTGTTTTGTAGTGTAAGAAAATGTAATTAGGATTCTTTTGATTAAATTGGTTGGATTGGTTTTTGGATTAATATTTGTAAGAGTGATATGTTGAGGAGGAGAACAAAAATAGAAGAAGGCTCCCCACATATCCCAACCTGTGTTATAAACCGGACTAAGCTTAACAAGCCTAATCAAGTAGCCCAATCAAATGGCCCAACAACATGGACGGAACCCTTTATGCGTGATATAAATGAGATTGTTGAGAGTAAAAGAAGGGATTAACAAATATGATGAATGAGTGTGTGTATCTTCATCTTCCCATCCCAACTCTGAACTTTTGATTTCCCATCCCCTTTCTTGTAATTTCTAAATTCCCATCTTCTTTCTCTAGTATTTTTTTAATCTCAGTTTCTCTTGTAATAAATTCTGAATTTGAATGGAGATTTAACATCTCGTTTTAATACTTGTTTAGTTGTGAATAATTGAATATCAATTCACAACAACCTTCTTATACATCGTTTAGTGCTTAATCCAACAAAGGACGTTAACGTTCCATTATTATTAAAGATGACAATTTTGACTCATCCCAATATGTGGACTGATAATAAATGAATTTGGATCGAAGAACATGATGGCCTTTGTAGTCAAAGTTAACGTCAACAAAGTTGTTGAACATCCGTGTAGCTCAGTCGAAAAAAATCCAATTAGTGAACAAAACAATGGCTAATCGTAACGTTTCAAAGACAAAAATCAAATCGGAACAAATGTAAATTACCTTGATGAGAATTAAGGTGTTAGATTGTGGTGTTTGCTAGTAGCATGCGACATAGAAATCAATCTTGGGTTTGTCTACTGTGAAAAGTGCAAAGCAATTGCAATTAGGGAAAACAAAACCAGTTATAATAGGAGGTATTGATTTTAGCACCTAAACACAATCATTGAGGATTAATAGAATGTCATGTGGCAATAGCGCCTAAACACAATCATTAAGGATTAATAGAATGTCATGTGGCAATAAGTTGTGTAAATGGCTGCCAAGTGGCCAAAGTTTGTTTTGATTTATTATAATTTATAGATCATTGTATGTTTTCACCTCGGGAACATAATTGTCTTCTTGATATGGAAACATAATTAAACAACAATCCTAGTATATGTAAATGATTGGTACAATTATTATTAATTTCGGTTATGTTGTTGTCTTTTAGACTTGATGAAATTGACTTTGCTTATGTCTTGATGATATTGCATTCAATTATGATTATGATTGAATAATATTTCAAAATCAAATCCTTATATCAAATATAAGATTTTTACCATTTAAATACTCTTGAATTAATATTGGGTAAATCATTGCCATATTCGTTAGATCATTGCCTAAGGGAGGAAGGGACAATCAAGGGTAAGTACCCTAACCCCGACCAACCATCACTCGCCACGTCAAATATTGCTCAAAGTACCCATTAACTAGTAAGCCGTAAAGTTTTTTTTATTTAAATAAAGTCAAATGTTTTATAGAAAATAAATTTTATTAAATAAAAATCAAAATACATAATTCAGCACAAAAGAATAAAAATAAAATTTTAAAAAAATAATCCTACACATCGTCTTCCTCCTTGAGGTGCGCTAGATCTTGAGCTGCAAGATGGATGAGAAGATCATTTTTAGTCGATAATGTGTATCAACGGTCAACTCCGCAAGCCTTGTGTTGTTAAAAACGGGTTGGATGACTGGATCCCTAATGGGGACCGGTGAGAACGCATGCCCCTTGTCCTTTAAGATCATATTGTGAAGTATGTTGCACGTATATGTCTTGCTAGTAATCTTGTTCACCGTCATAGCGCGCATGGGTTTCCTGAGTATGCCCCATTTTCCTTTTAGGGCCCCAAAAGCCCGCTCCACATCTTTTCTTGCCCCTTCTTGCAATTTCTTGAACTTCTTTTCATTCGGCTCGACGGGATATGGAAACGTTTTCACAAACGTTGACTAGTAGGGTTGTAACGCTCCGCATTTTGTACTTTCCTTAATTAGGATGATGTAATCGTATTTCTATTTATGGAAACTTGTATTCGTATCATGTTCGTATTCCATTTCCAACTTTGTATTCCGAGATCTTGATCATAATGAAATTCATAATTTATACATACATGTTATACTTGCAATCAATCATTTAAATACATGTTTACTTGCAAATCGACACTTGATATACGTGCAATTATTCATACATACATTCACGATACTTGAATTATACTTACATACGTTTTACATACTCGAAAACATGCAAAATACTAAGGTTTGGGCATAAAATGATAACAAAATGGAAGTTCAGTGGCCTAATTGCAACAAACCAAACTTTGCTGGCCAAGGGAGGTGCCGCGTCACGCGACCCCCCCCCCCACCCTTCTGGCTTCGCGTGACGCCATAGGGTGGAATCCGTATATAGTTGTTTCTCTTGAGCTGGTTAGCCATTTCTTCTCTACCTTTCTCTTCCTCAACCACCTTTAAACCTCATTCAACTCAAAACCCTACCTCAGCTCCATATAAACAAGCCTCCATCCTCCCATTTTCACTTTCCCAACTCACTTACACTCTCAAAATACTCTCAATTCAGCTAGAAATTCAAGTTTGAGGCAAAATCCTCTAAGTGCAAAAGTGAGCTTAATCTCACTTTTCTTCACCTTTTCTTCACCTTTTCTTCCACTACAAAGCTTGGAACACCTCTAGGAGTGTTTCCACAAGTTTACCATGGTAAACTAAGGTGGAACCATTTTGAGGTCCAAACTTTCTGTTTTGGAAGTTATATTTTGTAAACTTTTATAAACATTATTTTTCTTCATGAATCTTATGTCTAACATGTTCCTAAACCCATCTATGGTTATGGGACTTGTTTAAGATTGATTCTTATGAGTTTAGAGGTGCAAACACCCTCTAAACTTTCTGTTTTGACTAAGATTTGAGATAACCTACAAGTGATGAAACCATCCAAGCTCACCATCTTCAATATGGTGAGACTTGTGTTTTGGTAAAGGTGTGAACCATGGAAGTCTTGGCTTTCCAAACCTGTTCCACCACCTCACTTGATGTTTTATCATGTTATTCCAAGTAGTTTCCTAGACCTAAAGTAATACAACTCCGCCGCATCTCCAACATTTTCCATGATGGGTATGAAACACTCGGGTTGTTCTTACTTGGCTACTTGATGAACTAGATAACTAGTTATATCTTATTTTCATTCATGACCAACTGGGTTTACCAACTATGTTGGTAAACTTTGTGCTTTGGTGAACCATATAAAGAGGTATACATACCTCCATGATTGACTTACATGAATTCTATGATAATATATGATGGACTATTACTACTTAATATAAAATATATACTTAGCCGAATTCGTGATGCTAACCGATTTATGGTTATATGTCATGAACATAGGTTACTTTATCTTTGTTCTAAATTCCTCGTTATTGATTCTAATGGGCAAGTTAGGACCCATGAAATCACATAAAAACTTAGTGTCAAAACGAGTATTTAAGACAATATATATTTTCGTATACATACTTTTAATATACTTAAAGATCTGAAATCCGAATCTCTCACCAAATATGAATACTCGCACACCCTTGTTTCCCCATGTAGGGTAACTTCGGTGTTCCCATCTTAACAACTTAACAACTTCGCGGTTTAACTCGAAAAGCTTGCAAAAACGTGAGTATACACATAACTCCTTTTTTTACTTTTAACACTTTTGGGTGCAATACGCATATGCTATTAAACTCACACAATCACATACTTTATGTTTAATCACAAACAAACAATCCAACATACATGCCTAATACGTTATACTTGAACTCGTATATGCTAGAATTCTTTATGCTTTATACTTGTCATTAACTTCGTACGAGCCTCCCTTAACATGTATAGCGTTATAGGATTAACGCACCGCCCGTAATCTTAAGGTTATGTTAAGTTAAACAAAACGGTCTTATCGTTTCTATGATAAGATTACACTAGCGGAAATCTTTGGGTTGACATTTATAGTTGCATGCTAGTATCGTATGTTAGTTTTAAGTTAACAATTAAGCCATGTCGATTAGTTTAAACTTTTATACTTATGCTAGTACCTAAACTTGTATGCTCGCCATTACTTTATGTATTGATCAATACTTTAATACGTATTGCCGGAAATTGATGAACGAAATCTAGTAGGATTGACTAGAAAACCATTTTTAAGTTTTAGCATTGTTATTGTATTTGTTTCTTGTTCAAACTTGTTGTAATTTTCTTCCAAATGATGTACTCTTGATCTAGCAATGAGATGAAATTTTGATATTTAAATACTTGTCACAAAATGGTCGTTATGAAGTCTCTTGCAATCTCGTATTCGTCTCACTCTGATGTTTCCGCCATCGGTTGGGGTGTGACAAGGGTAAATCGCGTTGGTTAAATAGTATCCTCGTTTGTATGTATGCCCATTCACTTGAAATTCACTTAGGTGCGGTTCCATTCAGTTCAGCGATGTATATTGGAGACTGTTGGAGAACATTGATGTCGTTTAGTGAACCAGGTCGTCCACAATACACGCTCCACATTGATTTCTTATAACGCGACTGCTTCGACCATGATCATTGGGTATTCGTGATCACTTCTCATATACTATCCTCGTAACGCTGTGGGACACATCCTCCACACAAGATGTGCGTACAATCAATGCTACCTAGCATCCCTAGAATGTTGTGTTTTTCTTTGTTGTTTTTGTATAAATTCACTACATTTGTGCTTGTCGGCCTATGCGTGTACTCATCGTTGTACAATTGGTTAACGACGTTGCAAAAAAAAATTGAAGGGACTCTCGCGGAGTCCTTTTGGCCATTTGTAAATACTCGTTGTTCTCATCCGGAGTATTATCGGTCGCGAGTTGTTTGATGGCAAATGTAACTTTTTTTATCGCCATAAAACTTTTTTTTGAACCGCACATCATATCCCTCTTGAAACTAAGGATATTGTACTTCAATATCACCAACAATTTTTAAGGATAATCGTTTCGACATACGAAACCAGTATTTGAATGTTTCATTATCAAATAATCGTTCATAAGATTTTCATTACCTGTACACGTTCACGTTTGACGTTTTTTTTCGGAACGGCCGACGACGTTGTTGTGTCTTCCGCTTTGAGTTCCTCAAGCTTATCCACAAAATAAAGTAGGCTACTTTCGGTTGAAAAATCGTCTTCGTAATCCTTTTGGCAATAAGTAAATACCCAACTCTTGGTATGAATGATTACCCATTGAGAATGAAAATGAGTAAAGAGTTTAGAGTGAAATGAGATGGTTTAAGAGTGAAAATGTCACACCCCAACCGATGGCGGAAACATCGGAGTGGGACGGAAACGAGATTGCTCGAGACTTCAAAACGACTAATTGTGACAATAGTTTAAGTAATTAAAATTTCATTTCATTTCTAAACACTAGTACATCATTTGGAAAGGAATCACAACAACTTGTTCATACAAAATCAAATGACACGGAAATACAAACATAAATTATTAAATGCGTTTCTAGTCCACCCTAAGTAACTTTCTTGTAGGTCATCATCAATTTCTTGCAACATGTATTAAAATACAATCAATAAAAGTTGGCGAGTATACAAGTTTGTTTACATAGCATACGTATAAATATTATCTCAAATCCAACATGGCAATTTTGTATTCTAAGTCAATTTCAAGCTAGCATGCACAACCTAATTGTCAAACCAAAGTTTCCACTAGCGTAATCTTGCCATCGCAATGAACAAGACCGTTATACGATTGAATTCTTAACAATTACCCTTCCTAAGGGCGGTGTGCTACTCCTATAGCGTTATACATGTTAAGGTAGGCTTGCGCAAAGTTAATGACAAGTAGTTTGCATGTATGAGTGTTTGAGTATCTAACATGAATAATCTAAGCATAACAAATAGCATGTTTGATGGTTTGAGTGTTTGCATAAGTTTGATTGTGTGCATAAGTGTGTTTGATTAAGTCATACATGTTACACCCCAAAAGTGTTTAAAGTGTAAAAAGAGGATTCGAGTATACTCACGGTTTGCGTAGAAAGTTCATGAAAATGAGTTCATGTGTGAGTTGTGGATTCGATTATTGGATTGGGTTTGAAATTTAGGATAATTTATATGTTATAGTCAATATAAAGTAAAGGTACCATGAGAATGGTCATGCAAAGAGGTAGGGTGATTTCCATCCATTAAACCTCATTATATGATTCACCAAAGCACAAAATCATCAACTTAGTTGATGATTTCGGTTGGTCATGAATAGAACATAGAATAAAATGCACGTCTAATTCACCAAGTAACCAAGTGATCTCAAACTAGACTAGTGCATTCCAATCATAACAAATGTTTATAGACTTGGTGTAGTTTGATCACTTTGTTACTAGTAAGTTTACTTGGATGTAAATTCACTAACAAATCAACAAGTAAAGTAGTGGAAGCAGTTGGAAGCCTAAGCTCCATTGTTCACACTTTACCCAAGGTACAAGTCTCATAACATAAAAGGTTATGAACTTGAAGGGTTTCAATACTTTTAGGTTGCTTGTAACCTTGTAAAAACAGAAATTTTAGGAGGTGTTATGACTCTAAACTCATGGGAATCAACCATACTCAAGCCCCGTAACCATGGGTTTGGTTAGAAGCAAGGTAGGTGCAAAATTGCCTCATACATAACAAGTTTATAGAAAGGGTTGTTCCAAACCCTAATTACGCATGTTAAACTCAAAATTACTTATGGGTTGTTCCAAACCCTAATTACGCATGTCATATACATAATCATGCACATTGCAAAAAAAAAAAAATAAGGAATGACACGCCTCTCAATCTCCTGCTCGCATACGCAACGTATGATAAACACTATTGTATTTTACACTCTCTCTCTATCCATAGAAAGAACTCAAGAAGTACTGAAACAACTCCCCTTCCCTGAGAATTTAAAAGTCATTCAATTGCTAAGATGAATGTTAGAAAGAGTAGTAACTCTTGGTGCCACAAATAGTAGATTGATAAACTTTGTTACAATTTGATTCTTTAAAGTATATAAGTACTGCAAAGCGCGCCAACAAACAGATAACAACAAATCATCCCAACCTTGCTTCTCTTCGAAGTACCTGCATCAAAAGGCGGGAAAACAATTTCAATCCGTTTACTTATGAACGGGTATTATGTTATCTCTAACAGGTCAAAAGGGTAAAACAAAATAATTTAGCTTGAAAGAAAACAGGTCAAACTGGTGAACATAAAGTCTACTCTTAGAGCATAAAAACTCCTAAATCATACTAACCCGATACAAATTTATAATATCGAATATACCCATTTTCACGTTTATGAAACTTATGCCCCAATGTTAAAACTCACCTCACGATAAGAGAGTTTGGAGTCCAAAGAAGAAGCTTAAAACGGCCAAGTTTAAACGATTCGGGTGAATATAAAAGTATTTTAAATGGGTATATATGATATTATTCAGTTTTAAGGGTATGTATGAAACTGCCCCAAAGCTTTAAACCTCGGTTTTATAAAAGGTGTGAGGCTCACGTACGCAAGGCACAAAAAGGGTTCTAAAGCCGAGACAATCAGTAAAGGTGCACGACTGCACGGCTCACGTACACAAGGCACCCTTATTTTCAAAATAGTTGTTCGACAATGGCAAATGATATCGTATCTTACCTCCTCAGCAAACTTTATCAAAATAGTTGTTCGAGGTCGTTGTTGACCGTCCACCGGAACAAAATGAGCAGTCACAACAGCCGGGAATCCTGCATTGTCTAAAACACCCTACAAAAAGAAACATCGCAAGTCAAAACTTTATATAACAGTTGTGTAAATATAGTCACATAAAGTTAAACTGTTAAACGCATACCCTTACTATCCCAGCAACAAAAGCACCACAGTTGAACGACCCCATGTCTTTCGGTACTGAAATAAATCTGTGTTTGAAAAAAGAAGACATCCGTGTATGCAATTAGTGAAAATCACATATCATAAAATCAGATGAAAGAAGCTTATAAAATAAACCATAGTTGTTAATAGCGAATAGCGGACAATAGCGACAAGAAACCTATACCCTACGTAACGATAGTGATGAAATAGCGGATGCTATTTTATGTTTAGCGATACACTAGAAGAAAATTTTATAAATATTTTATATGTATTTATATTCAAATACGGTGTTTCTATACGTATATTTAACAAAAAACCTAAAATCCAGCTGTTGTATACGTATGTTTTATCGCAATTTATATTAAAACCAGAAACAACCTGAAATCCCGCTATTTACTCGCTATGGAGGCGCCAAAAACAGATAGCGATGAATGAGCGCTTCGCTACGCTATTCGCTATAGCGCTCACTATGAGCGCTATTAACAAATTATGATATAAACCATGGGTACCTGTTGACGAGAAGCTCCTTTTCACTAATCATATATTCATCTTCATGTTCCGTACCTTTCTCAAGTGAGTCGGCTACCTATTACGTTATTGTAGTAAGATGGTCAAACTTGAAAAGCAAATCCAGTGAAAGTCAGATGTCACTAATATCTTTATATCACTTAAGGAGAGAAATAAAAGTCAAAGTCTACAACTATTTAAAATACCAACTTCAGGATTACTATAGTAACAAACCTTTCCAAAAAGCACCTTCCATACGGTACTATGTACGAAGGACAAAATGCCCAACAAACGTGTCTCCCTTCTGTTACCCTAGCATAACAAATTAACAAAAAAATATTGGTATCAGGTAACAATAAACAAACAAACAACACTTGAGTGTAGTTTGATTACTGATCATGGAGAATTGTAGAGGTGGCTATGTCGACCCATTAACTTGTAAATGGGTCAGTTTGGTTAAGTTTTATCTCTAACAGGGTAACATGTAACGTCTAATAAGTTAGCTTAGATGAAAACAGGTTGAAAGTCGTCCAGGCTAGTGTAATTTTAATGCGAGCAAATTGTCATTTTCGTCCCCGCGGTTTGGCTATTTTTGCGACTTTCATCCAAAGGTTTGTTTTTCCGCATCTAAGTCCTCGTGGTTTCAAAATCTTGTCATTTTCATCCCTGAGGGTCAAACCTCGAGAGACGAATGTCACAATAAACTGCCAAACCACAGGAACGAAAATGGCAAGATTTTGAAACCACGAGGACCTAGATGCAGAAAAACAAACCTTTGAATGAAAGTCGCAAAAGTGGCCAAACCTTAGGGACGGAAATGTCATTTTACTCTTTTAATGCATTAAACCTCCTACATCATTTTCTACAAAACAAAAATAATAATAAAAAAATAAAAATAAAAAACAGATTAGTATTACAATTAATCTAACTTTATAACCTTATTTGACACATTTAACTTTCCATAAAAATATATATATAATTTGTTTGGACAAAAGTGTTTCGGGCCAACCCATCATGAACAGTTTCAACCCATATAACCCATTTTGACCCATTACACGACCCAACAACAAGTCTGTTTCCACCTCTATAGAATTATATATGCATAATATAGCATGAATATACATATAAACGTTTGGATCACTAACCATACATGCTGTAAATTATAGCAGGAAACAATCAATTTAAGACAATATTTACTTGGTTCAGTAATTGTTAACATCCAGGGTCATTAATACATGAAAACAAAGCAGTACGGTTCATTTTATGTTGTGAACCCATAGAAAAAAAAGGATACAACAGAAAAAAAAAAAAAATAAATTAAAAAATAAAAAATAAAAAACTTTTTATAGCAGAAAAATTGAACTTTTTAGTACCATGACTAACTAATAACAACTAAAGCACATTTCTTTTTTTTTTTTTTTTTTTTTGAAATAGTAACTTTTTTTCTACTTCAATTTCTAGATGATTCTTAACTAATATAACCTCCTTTTGTTCATATCCAGGCACAAGAAATGCAAAACAAAAACATTTATTTATTTCTTAACGAAACCTGACAGCAAGCATGAATATGCATATAGAAATATCAGGTCTGATTTATTTCGGCTATTTAACGATAAAGCGAGCATTCGACTATTAGGTCATGTCAAAATTCAACTATACACCAACTGCAAAACACTACCTTTTCCCTGTGGCACAGCAGTTCCAAAACTCGTACTCCAACGGCATAGCCCCCGTCCTCCAATCTGATCAAACATAATTTTATAGCATCCATGAAATTACGTATTAGATATGAATTCCAGTATTACGCATTGAACACTCATTAGTTCATATCAAAGATTCCACGGGTCATTTTATAATACATCAACAACCTTAACGATACCCGTTATCAATCGACCACCAACATCTTTCTATTCGTAGAACCTAATAAAATGTTTGTTCAGTGAATCAACTCATCTAAATTTTCTCAATACATACAACCCCCCCCCCCCCCCCCCCTCCCTCCCCTTTTCAAAATAATAAAAACCCATGTGTAAAACTTCTCTTCTATATCATTTTCTTAAAGTAACACATCAGAAATTCAATTTTTATTGAATTTATAAAGTTTTTTTTAACAAAAACAACAAGTTGTTACCTCCTTTCTAGCTCCCCAATGTTGTCAACCTGAGTCTGATTATACTGAACAAGCTCTGAAAACAAGTAAGCAAATCCACTTAAACTCACCTGCATATCAAAGATCAAACACAATGCCTAAATCTTTGCAATAAAAATCAAATCTTTCAAACAAGAAATAGAAAAACAGAACCATTCTCAAAACCCTAATCAATTTTGCAATTAACGGTGACAGAATTGGATTCAAAGTTGGAATTTTGGGTCGAAATGAATATGGATCTTTTTTAATTTGGGAAATTGAATAGTGGGATCTTGATGAAATTGGGCGGATCGATGAAATCTTACCTCTTGTCTGCCTTTACTAAGGGGTTTATCGAGAACATTTGTGTATTGCTTCATCTTCCCTGCCCCGATCATCGTTTTCGAATGGTGATTTGCTTCCTCAAGTGAGAACTACAAACCCTTACTAGTTTGTAGACTGATCTTGTTGCGAAGAAATATGAAAAGTTTTTAGTAAATTAAAAGAAGTGGGGTGTTTGTATGTTAAAAAAAGAGTAAATTACATAAATCGTCCTTTATGTACGTCACTTATTGCAAGTTGTGTCCTTTGTCTTCAATAATTAAAGAAAACGTACTCGATGTTTGCAAACTCTTGCAAGTTATGTCCTTTAGCCTTAACTCAGTTAATTTTTATGGTTAAATCTGATCAAATGCACCCAACATGAGAGTAAAATGACCAAACTACCCTCATGTGGAGTCCATTTGGTCAGATTTAACCACAAAAAATTAACTGAGTTAGGGCTAAAAGACATAATTGCAATGGTTTGCAAACATTGAGTACGTTTTCTGTAATTATTAAAGACAAAGGACACAGTTTGCAATAAGTGACATACATAAAGAACGATATTTGTAATTTACTCTAAAAAAACAAGACTCGAAAGTCGAACCTAATATGAAACTAGCAGTTTACCCTTTTACTGGGACGGGTCTGCTGAGACGGGTTTATAAGATTAAGAACATCAATAACTATGTATATATTTAAGATAATGATGACTTTTAATTCGATTGCGATTAGTAACTACAACTGTTCTTGAATTGTCATATATACTAACTTAAAATCTCACATCTAATTTGCACAATTTAAAATATTTAATTAATTATTTGTAAATTGATTAACGTAGGAATTGTTAACACCAATAAATGAAGATAAATGAGATCTATCAATTTTACATGTTTACGAAAGTATTAAAAAACTATCAATGAGAATCAAACATAGATTATATTTATTGACTTAAAAAAGTTACACAACATTTCATAAATTGAATAAATCATAATTTTTTTTGTTTAATCAACTATTATACAACATTTCATAACTGAATAAATCATAAAAATTATTTTGTTTACTCTACTAAGTTTATACAATCAACACTAACTAATAAACATATTCTAAACATAATAGACCAATTAAAGTACCACATTAATTGCTAAACATTGAATCTCCATATACAAAAATACACCAACCACAAACATAATAGTATATATATAACACAAAGATAACAATAAGCCACTAAATACAAAACAATAACTAAACATGTGGTGAAATTATACTTTCGATATAGGTGGCACCTATGATGCCTTGCATAAAGATGATACGAAAAAAACCATGCATCTTCTTTGCCTTTACGTTTATCTCAGCAACCTCACCCCATTCGTGCACAGATGACCCGATCATCAATGGCATAAACACACGGGGTACAAAAGACACCACTTTCGACCAAGTTTCGTTTTGCAAACGCCACAATTGAACATCTACACTACACATTCCAATACTAACCACCATATGAAGTTCATCTCATATAGTCACCAACTGACCTATAGATTCCACACTCAGTGTATCTAGGAATCCTACATTTTTAATTACCTCCAAATCAACATCCAAACGAAGTACTGCTGTGTTACCCATACACCAGAATTTGGTCAATACAAAATACAAACTATTTGCACAAAACGTCCCAACGGACCAACTATAAATACCAATATCATATGGACTGTAAATTAAGAACCCTAGAGTTGACCATGAACCTTCACTAAATGAATAAATGTTAACCGTTAACTGAAATGAGTGTGTTTAATATGCACAATATTGTAATTGCCAGTAGAGTCAACACAAAACCTAAGACTATCATCATCCATATTGTAAAAGCCCTGAGAATTGGAATTTTCAGCATCTTGAACACACGAGTTAGTGGATTCCTGTAACGCCCGACTAAATTAATCAACATTTTAATAATAAAATACACATTTTGATGCTAAAATGTGTCTTTACAAAAAAACTTGTCATACTAACATTCCTTCATGTTTACAACATTTCAAAAACATATTTATAAGTGTTTACATAATTCATTTATAACTAAACAAATCAAGATTTGAAACAGAAGCTTCATTTAACGTGTGTTCGGTTCTTCTTCGAGCTTGATCTTCATCCGGGCACTCTTGGCTATCACCTATAATCAAAACCAACTTAAAAGTTAGCTTTGATAGTTAAATAACAAGTTTAAACAAGTTATATGGGCCAAACAAACAAAAATTAAACAATTTTTGGAATCAGGAGGGGCTAGACGCTACACCTAGCCCCTTTTTTTACAGCAAGTTGCTTAATTGTTGCTGCATTTGCCCAGCTCCATTTTCGATCGAAATTCTAACTTCAAAGCTTCATAACTTTTGATCTAGATGTCCGTTTTGCGCGATTCTTTTTCCTACGTGATCGTAACTTAATTCTCCATCACATGGAGTGGAAACCCGACATACGAATTCACAAAAAAGTTAGATTTCAAGCTCTCGGCTTGAAATTCAACTATGACACTTTTTGACCCGTTCGTGTATTTATCAAACGGACAAGTTTGTTTGACCCCTCATTTCTCATGAATCTTTTAATTTTGATATTTTCTATCATGTTAGGTTCCAGTCACTGGTTTCTATGCATTATTGACCCGTTTTTGCTTATGATCTTATTTTGACCCGTTAAGGGTATTTATGCACTTTTAAGTATAAATCTATATATAGGCGTACCTGGCTCGAGTCAACATATAGACTCGTTTCAAAACCTTTCGCTATTAATCACTAGTTAGTAGTGACGCGAACCTTATGATGATTCCTATGAACACAAGACTCAACAAGCGATTATCAAATGTTATTGCCAAATGGTGTTAACAACACCATTCGACCCATTTAGTCTAATTGATTATTCGTCCATATGGGATGGTATTTAATTACCATTTCGCCCCTTTAAAACCTATCCCGGTTTTCTCTTTGAACTCTTTTTTACTTAAAAACCGTTTCTTATTTGTTCGTCATTACATGACTAATTTACCATTTTACCTCTTTACCATAATTCATGATTTCTTATCATTTTTCCTTGTTTCGACTCACATTAAATTTTGTCGGAACATCATATTCCAATCACTTAATAGAATTCACATACAATACTTGCAATTAAGTAAATTGTAAATAATGTAAGGGGCGTAAGCTTTACTTACCTCACATCCACATTACGCTTTTCTTTTCCTTCTTAAATTCGTTTGACCCGCTTCCTTCCCCAAGCTTCCACCTAGCTTGTTACGCGTCAAACTATCATCATCGTTTTCAAGGTGGTTAGTTAAATCATAATTTAATACGATTATTCCACCTTACGCATTTTATATCTAAAATTATCATTCATCGTATTCTAGGTTAGTTTGACTTTTTAAAAGTCAAATGCCCATTAGTATATAAAATGCACATTCAAGTTCATTAACTAGTTTAGGCATTCACAATTTACCCGGTAGGCGTTCTTTTAAGCCACCGTTTCAACTAATCTTTTAACCCGATTCATTATATTTCCAACACTTCAACTAGTTCAAGCAATTATCAAAGCTAACTTATTTATTCATTTCACAAGAACTAAGGGTCCTCATCTATTAGTGAAACCCATTTCGTCATATCACTAGCATTCATCCGAACACCTAATATAATCAAATTCTTCTTATAAACTAGTATATAACAGGAGTTCATACATCTATTTACATGAATGAAATTACCAATTTCATCATAAAATACTAAAACTCATTTCAAGTTATACATGAGCTTTCACTCTAACTTATAATTTGTTCAAGTATCTCGCTTCAACTATTAGTTATGACGATTTTAAGCACAAATATCTCATCATCTTCATTATTTAGTCAAAACCCACTTAGCTCATACTTAATTAGTTAACTAATCACTAGTTTATGGCACAAATTCAATAAGTTTACATCTAGGGTTTGTTCCTAGACTTATACACATCTCAATTTCACCATAGCATTCATCATTCATACAAGAATTTCATATATGAATGTTGATCAAAATCTCAAAGTATCACCAAATAACAAAATTCAACATATCTTGCGATCCCCATGCTTAGGTGATTACGAATTTGTGTTCATGCATTGATTTCAGGCTCGAATCGATCTTCAATTTGATGATTCTTGAACAATTTAGGGTTTGCTCCCTTTTTCCTTTCCTTTGGTCGATCCACACACACACCCTAGGTGTGTGTTGTGTTTTAATTATATATATATATATATATATATATATATATATATTAAAACTTAAGTTTCCTTGTTACACTTTTGGCCCCTTTAGTTCCAACCTTTTATAAAAAGGTTCACTAGTTCTTGTTTTCTTTATTGTTTTCACTTAATTACTCATTACTAACTAGGTTAATTATTCCTAGTCAACTTAGTGGGTTTGGGGAGTTATAACCCGTTTTATTTTAAGTCCCGATAACTCGGGCCTCTTATGAAATTTATTTCCTCAAAAGCTTTTATTCTCTTTTTATTTAATATTAGGTTTATTTATTTAAATCCTAATATTTACCGGGTTAATTTTTGCCTCTAACGGTATTTTACCAGTCGTTACTATTAACGTGGTTTGATTACCAAACCCGTTTTTGGGGTGTTACAAGTCTACCCCCTTAAAGAGTTTTCGTCCTCGAAACCTTATTTACTTAGTTCATTGGTTTAATCAAACGAACCTAGTTTCGTTTTCAAGGCTCCCGTTTCTTTTGATTAGAAGTTTTCATTTATACTGACGCGTACGTCCTTTATGTGTAAGGCCTCGTGGGCCGTTACTTTCAGCTCGTATCCATTATCTTTATTAATTATCTAGTTTGGCGGTTAGACTTGTTAGTCGCCGTCACTTCATACCCCGTCACCCTGGTATTCTATTTTGCCATCTACGGCCTTATGTGTGTTTTTACGGTTTCTAAATCACCTCCTACCACTTATGTTTTGTTAAAACGCTGCTTTTGACTAAAAACTAAATTTTTAGTTTACGTTTCCTCTTTGTCTCACATCTTCTTCTCATTTCTAGGAATGTTACTTCCGAGGATTTAGTCCTTTCCGTTATTATTTAATGCGGGGAATTATAACAATTTCCCACGCTTAACCCATATGACCCGTAGGTTCTTTCACTTAGCCTCGTAGGCTATCTATTTAGATTTTCACCCTTTTACCCTTTTAAGTTGAGACCCCTACAATTCGTTTCTTTCTATTTGTGACCCGAAGGTCTTTTTAGTCTCGTTAGACTTTAACATTAATTATAATCCCGTAGGTTATGATGATCCCGTAGATCATCTTTTATTCGAGTCTTTATCCAACTGTATATATGTATATATGTGGTGTCAAGGCACCCCTTTTTATGTTTAGAATTATTTACTTTTCCTTTTTAGATTTCATTTGACCTTGATCGTAGTCTAAGTCTACATTTGTTTGTTTTTTTTTTGAATTATCTTTCCGACTTTATGACTTCTAACGTCATTTACACGTCGGTTTGTCCTACTCTTACCGTTACCCGGTTCTTACCTATACTTCTTTACGACCCATTATCCGGGTTCTTTTATCTTAATGTTTTTAACGCTTCTAACCCTTTACATAGGTTAATTAATATTTCGCACTTTTATTTATTCGGTTCGCGCTTACTTACTTTAGCAAGCGTCATCCTTTATTAAATTCGTTTGACTTGTTTGTGTGAAACTTCCTCACTTATGAATGTCAAACTTCACTCTTTGTTCAACCCGTTCAACTTTAAAATAGTTGAACATAGTTATTAACATTTCTGTTTGCAATTTCTCATTGTCTTTTAGTCATGACTCATATCCCGAGTCTTTTGACTTTCTATTTCGCGTTCCCGTCTCTTGGTTTACGCATATACTCAAAATCATACCCATCTATCGGGTATCTTTACTGAAGTCATTTTCAAAGCCACCGTCCCGGTATGTATTAAGACTTCGTTTTAATTTATTTGGTCGTCTTAACGAAACCCATCGCTTTTATTCAATCAAATCCTTTATTCTTTATTCAATTCGTTTGACTTGCCCGCTTGAATTTCATCACTTATGACAACCAAACTCTTATCCCTATGTCTTAGCATTCCTATTAGTCGGTTTGTATTTTCATTTATTTTGATCTTTGTCCCTTCTCTCGGGCTCGTTATTCTAACGTAAGCCGCTTCCGTCATCCGACTTGCGTTTACATTTAGTATCAAACATTTTACTTGTTTGATTTATTTGGGTACCTTTTTAGTTCGTCCCATTCACCCTGTCCTTACTACATCGGACGTAAATGTGTCCATCATAAAAGTTCATGGTACCACGTGTTCACTACTTACTTGCCCAGAGTAAGCGATCAACACCTGACATACATGACCTTTTATAATTTTCACATTACACCCCATGTAAGTAACGCTTCTATTTAGTTTTCTTGGAAATAATATCCTGGATATGTATTCTATTCAGGTTTTTCCAAGTTTTTAATTTACATATGCAACGGTCAGTCTCTATGTATTTATTGCATATTACTATTCGCTCATTTAATTTAAAATGTGCACCTGTAAATGCTTGCCCTAACTGGCTTCTCTTGCCGTTAACTTTGTTCGCGATCGTCACACGATTTAGGTCCTTGATGAGTATGCTCTACTTGTCATACCTCGGACCGTTCCACCGTCATATCCACAATTCGTTCAACTCTTGTCATCTTCAGATGCGAGTATCCTTCAACTAAACATTTACGAAAGTTAGTAATTTCGACATTAATAAATTCCCGTATTGTAATACAAGGCTTTTTACTGCACGTGATTTCGTTAACTATACTAATCATTTTCGTTGGGGTAACTTGTATTACACGATAACCATATGTGTTGTTACAAACACTTTAATCATACTAAACCATTAACATACTTGTACTTACCGGATTTGCGATCAAACCTTGAACCGAACACTTTATTCTTTTAACCTTGAGCTCTGATTACCATCTTGTAACGCCCGACTAAATTAATCAACATTTTAATAATAAAATACACATTTTGATGCTAAAATGTGTCTTTACAAAAAAAAACTTGTCATACTAACATTCCTTCATGTTTACAACATTTCAAAAACATATTTATAAGTGTTTACATAATTCATTTATAACTAAACAAATCAAGATTTGACGCGGAAGCTTCATTTAACGTGTGTTCGGTTCTTCTTCGAGCTTGATCTTCATCCGGGCACTCTTGGCTATCACCTATAATCAAAACCAACTTAAAAGTTAGCTTTGATAGTTAAATAACAAGTTTAAACAAGTTATATGGGTCAAACAAACAAAAATTAAACAATTTTCGGAATCAGGAGGGGCTAGACGCTACGTGTAACACCCGTCTCATTGTTTTAAGATTTTAAACTAAAAACACGCATTTTTTTTTAATTTCAAAGTGCATCATTTCAAAACTTAGTTATAAAAACTAAGTTTACATGGTTATGGTATTCTAGTTTACAAACTAACTAGTTTAAACATACAACATTGAGTTTAGTGTTTACAAATAAACATTGTCTCAAACAAGATTAGGTTAGCGCGGAAGCTTCAAAACTTTGTGTTCGGTTATTGAATTCTTGCTTGATCGGCATACGAAATGAGACGAACATCACCTAAGGTCAAAACAACATCAATTGTTAGTTTTGAGAACTTTATAACATGTAAAAACAAGTTCCGGTATCATACAAATAACAAAAAAATAAATTTTCAAATTTTTTTATCTGTCGCGCCACCTGACAGATTCCTTTCAATCCTTCGCAGGCCGCGAGCGCGCCCGCGTGTCGCGCCAGAACAAGTGACACCCTTCGCGTGCCGCGGGGGAGACCGCTTTCCAGCGGGTGCAGGTTAAAGTCCTGCACTTTTGCCCAGCACCATTTTCTTTCAATTTTTCAACTTCTAAGTTGCATAATTTTCATTCTACAAGTCCGTTTTTCGCGATTCTTTTCCCTACGCGTTCGTAATTTAATACTCCATCTTACGGAGTGAAAACCCGACATCTAAATTCACAAAATTTTAACTTTCAAGCTCTCGGCTTGAAATTCAATTATGACACTTTTTAACCCGTTCGTGATTTATCAAACAAACTCGTTTATTACCTTTTCAAAATATCATGCATATCTCGTTATATCAATTTACTAATGTGCAAGGTTTAAATTACGGGTTTCTTATGAATTCTTAACTCGTTTTACCTATCTACTCCTTTTGACCCGTTAAGGGAAGTTAAACACTTTTAACTATAAATCTATATATAAGCGTACCTGGCTCGAGTCAACGTATAGACCCGTTTATACCTTGCTATTATTAATTCAATATTTTATGATGACGCAATTATCCAAATTGCTATTCGTTCCTGTAAACATATGACTTAACAACCAACATTAGTCGATATGGTCATATGATGTTATCACCATCATTTGACCCATTTGGTCTATACGACCAAACAATTATATTTATTACAAATCATGGTTTCTAATTACTCAATCACGCATCTGACCCATTACAGATTTTACCACAAAAATTTTCCCTTTTTTTTTTACATAATTTACCCAGTTCGGCTTACGCCGTGGGTATCCTTTTAATCTCGATTACAATTAGTCATCACGTGACTAAATTACCATTTTGCCCCTTTTTCCATTATTAGTTAAGCTATGAGGTAACTTTAAGAAAACTCATAAATTCTTAGTCGATTTATGACTAAATTACCATTTTACCTCTTTCACCATTAATCATGATTTTAAACGTTTTTATTCGTTCCGACCCATTTCGTTTCGTATCGGAACCCATAATTCGAACATGATCTATTGTTGTGTTTATCACCTATAGAATAAATACGTATGCTAAAAAAATAGGTGTTAGCTTTACTTACCTCGCATCCAAATTACGCTTTCCTTTTCGTACTTGCTCCGTTTGACCCGCTTAATTAAGCCTCCATCTAGCTTGTCAAGAGTCAAACTATCATCATAATTCACAAGGTGGTTAGATTAGTCATTAAAATTTGTATTACCCCACATTGCACGTAATTAGTCGAACTAGGAAATTACGCGTTTGATTCATAATTTCAACATATGAACATTGTGGGCATAATTTATAACATCAACAATCAAGTTTCGTATCACTGAAAATAGGCTGTTTTTGGTGACCTGTTTAACCTGTTTACAAGTCTTCAAAAATTATGATTTTTTATGTGGCGTACCTCTCAGAGGGTTAGACCTTGTGTTAAAATTTCAAGATCTAACTCTTTACCAAAAATTCGTAAAAATTCATCTACTAAGCTGCAATCAGATTTGTCACTTCTGACTGCAGCTTACGGAAAAATTCATTAAAAATTCATCGTTTATCCGATTGACGAAATTCCAATTGGCGATTCTTTTAATCACTTAAAAATTTCTACAGTAAGAATTTGAGATCATAACTCAATTCCTAAATCGAGTTATGACATTCGTAATGGGCTGCAAATTCTACCAGAAAACGCAGCTTGAACCTTTGATACGGAAAAATTCATAAAACGCTCAATTTTCGTCGAAAAAATGCGATTCCAGTGGGGTTTTAAAGATATTTCCTGGAATTACATTTTAGACTCAATAAACACATGTTTTTGTCACGTTTTGTCCAGGTTACAGCCAATACATGTCGGCTGTAAATTCTGATCAAGAGCCGTTTGAATTCAGCTTTCAATTTAAGGATGTTCTTGACATCATAACACTATTTTTTAGCAATCAAAACCCTAAAAGCATCTCATACATGAATTTAGCATCAACAAAATCTGAATTTACTTGAGCTAGGCATGATTTCAATATATACTTGTCTAGGGTTTACTCCTAAACACTACAAAGTTCCTATTTCATCCATATAACAAGCATGCATCAACAATTTTTGAATTCTCTAGGTTTACTCAGAAATTAAACTAGAGATTTCTCATGAAATTTACATACCTTGTGACTCATTTTTCAGTGGAGATCACTAATTCGTGCTCGGATTTTGATTTGGGATTGATTTGGACTTTCAATTTGGACAATTTGCATGAACTAGGGTTTGGTGGAGGATGTTTGGTCGCCCCTGTGTTTTTTTATCGAACCAGACATGTGTGTTTGGTGTTTTTTTTGTTTTAATAATATTAGTTTCAAACTTAACACCTTTGGTCCCCAAACTATTATTAGGTTCTTATTTTAGGTGTTTTTTTAACCTTCTAACATATTACTACAAGGCTTCTTTCTAACTAGGTTATTTTTATTCCTAGTTATTTTAATGGGTTCGGGAAATTATAACCCATTTTATTTTAAGTCCCGTTAACTCGGGCCTTTTAAACTTTGACTTCTCAAGTCGTTTGCTCTCTTTTTATTTATTATTATGCTTATTTATTTGAATCCTAGTAATTTCCGGGTTAATCTTTTCTACTAACGGTATTCTACCCGCTCTTTAGTATTAACGGGGTTTAATTACCAAATCCGTTTTCGGGGTGTTACAAGTCTACCCCCCTTAAAGAGGTTTCGTCTCCGAAACCTTCTTTATGTAGTTCGTTGATTAAACCAAACGAACTTAGCTTCGTTTTCAAGGTTTTCCTTCTCTTCGGTCTATAATGATCATTTGTATTGATGTGCGCGTCTTTCATGTGTATGGCCTCATGGGCTATAACTTTTATCATGTATTTCTTATCCTTGTTGTCTATTTTGACCGAGTTGTCATCTGATCACCTTGTCACTAAGTCTTTCAATATTTTTACTTCACGCCAATCTTATATTGATGAGCGCTTTGCATAATTCTAATCTTATTTTGACTTCGAATGGTTTTACCGGCTAGACTAATTAGTCGCCTTCACTTCATACCCCATCACCCGGGTATACTATTTCGCCATCATCGGCCTTATGTGTTTGTAAGATTTTCTAAACCACCTCATACTACTTATGTTTTGTTAAAACATTGCTTTTGACTAAAGACTAAGTTTTTAGTTTACGTTTCCTCTTTGTCTTACCTCTTTCTCTCATTTTTAGGAATGCTACTTCCGATGATCTATTCCTTTCCATTATTATTTAATGCGGGGAATTATAACTATTTCCCACGCTTATCCCATATGACCCGTAGGTTCTTTCACTTAGCCTCGAAGGCTATTTATTTAGATTTTTTTTAACTGTATATATAATTAGTGTGTCAAGGTACCCTTTTTATGTTTAGAATCATTTATTTTCGCTTTTGTATTTCATTTGACCTTGACCGTAGTCTATGGCTACATTTGTTTTCCTTCGAATTATTCTTCCGACTCTATGAATTCTTCCGTCATTTACACGTCGGTTTGTCCCACTCTTATCATTATTCAGTTTACGCCTCTATTTCCTTTCGAACCGTTACCCGGGTTCCTTATCTTATTGTTTTTAACACTCCAGTTTCACTTGTTTACGTTTTCCTTTCTATACTCTTTTACGACCTATCACATAGGTTCATTAATATTTCGCGCTTTCATTATCCAGCTTGCGCTTACTTTCATTTTCCAGCGTTATTCTTTATTAATCTCATTTGACTTGTTTGAGTGAAACTTCGTCACTTATGAATGTCAAACTTCGTTCTTTGTTCGACCCGTTTACTTTAAAATAGTTGAACGTAATTATCAAAAATTTCTGTTTGCAAAATCTTATCGTCTTTTAGTCATGGCCCATAATCTGAGTCTTTTGACTTTCTAATCCGCGTTCCCATCTCTTGGTTTACGCATATTCTTAAAATCCTACCCATCTATCGGGTATCTTACCAAAGTCATTATTAAAGCAACCGTCCCAGAATGTATTAAGACCTTGTTTTAATTTATTTGGTCATCTTAGAGAAATATATCACTTTTTATTCAATCAAGTCCTTTATTCTTTATTTAATTCGTTTGACTTGTCCGTGTAAATTTCATCACTTGTGACAGTCAAACTTTTATCTCTATGCCTTAGCATTCCTATTAGTCGGTCTGTATTTTCATTTACTTTGTTCCTTGTCCCTTCTCTCGGGTTCGTTATTCTAACGTAATACGCTTCCGTCATCCGACTTGCATTTACGTTTATCATCAAATATTTTTCTTATTTGATTCATTTGGGTATCTTTTTAATTTATCTCATTCACCCCGTCCTTACTACATCGAATGTAAGTATGTTCATCATAAAAGTTCATGGTACCACGTGTTCACTACTTACTTGGCCAGAGTAAGCGTTCAACACTTGATATACATGCCCTTTTATAATTTTCACATTACATCCCATGTAAGTAACACCTTTATTTAGTTTTCTTGGAAATAATATCCTAGATAGGTATTCTATTCAGGCTTTTTCCAAGTTTTTAATTACATATGCAACGGTCAGTCTCTACGTATTTGTTGCATATTACTATTCGTGCAATAAATTTAAAATGTGCACCTGTAAATGCTTGCCCTATCGGGCTTTCCATGTCATTAACCTTGTCCGCGATCGTCACGCGATTTAGGTCCTTGATGAGTATGCTCTGCTTGTCATACCTCGGACCGTTCCACCGTCTTATCCACAATTCGTTCAACTCTCGTCATCTTCAGATGCGAGTATCCTTCAACTAAACATTTACAACAGTTAGTAATTTCAACATTAATAAATGCACGTATTGTAATACAAGGATTTTTACTGCACGTGATTTCATTAACTATACTAATCATTTTCGTTGGTGTAACGTGTATTACACGATACCCTATGTGTTGTTCACAACACTTTAATCCTACTAAACTATTAACATACATGTACTTACCGGATTTACGATCAAGCCTCGAACCGAACACACTTTATTCTTTAACCATGAGCTCTGATTACCAACTTGTAACACCCGTCTCATTGTTTTAAGATTTTAAACTAAAAACACGCATTTTTTTTTTAATTTCAAAGTGCATCATTTCAAAACTTAGTTATAAAAACTAAGTTTACATGGTTATGGTATTCTAGTTTACAAACTAACTAGTTTAAACATACAACATTGAGTTTAGTGTTTACAAATAAACATTGTCTCAAACAAGACTAGGTTAGCGCGGAAGCTTCAAAACTTTGTGTTCGGTTCTTGAATTCTTGCTTGATCGGCATACGAAATGAGACGAACATCACCTAAGGTCAAAACAACATCAATTGTTAGTTTTGACAACTTTATAACATGTAAAAACAAGTTCCGGTATCATACAAATAACAAAAAAAATAAAATTTCAATTTTTTTTATCTGTCGCGCCACGCGACAGGTTCCTTTCAATCCTTCGCGGGGCGCAAGCGCGCCCGGCTGTCGCGCCAGAACAAGTGACTCCCTTCGCGTGCCGCGGGGGAGACCGCTTTCCAGCGGGTGCAAGTTAAAATCCTGCACTTTTGCCCAGCACCATTTTCTTTCAATTTTTCAACTTCTAAGGTGCATAATTTTCATTCTACAAATCCGTTTTTCGCGATTCTTTTTCCTACGCCTTCGTAATTTAATACTCCATCTTACGGAGTGAAAACCCGACATCTAAATTCACAAAATTTAACTTTCAAGCTCTCGGCTTGAAATTCAATTATGACACTTTTTGACCCGTTCGTGATTTATCAAACAAACTCGTTTATTACCTTTTCAAAATATCATGCATATCACGTTATATCAATTTACTAATGTGCAAGGTTTAAATTACGGGTTTCTTATGAATTCTTAACCCGTTTTACCTATCTACTCCTTTTGATCCGTTAAGGGAAGTTAAACACTTTTAACTATAAATCTATATATAAGCGTACCTGGCTCGAGTCAACGTATAGACCCGTTTATACCTTGCTATTATTAATTCAATATTTTATGATGACGCAATTATCCAAATTGCTATTCGTTCCTGTAAACATATGACTTAACAACCAACATTAGTCGATATGGTCATATGATGTTATCACCATCATTTGACCCATTTGGTCTATACGACCAAACAATTATATTTATTACAAATCATGGTTTCTAATTACTCAATCACGCATCTGACCCATTACAGATTTTACCACAAAAATTTTCCCTTTTTTTTTTTACATAATTTACCCAGTTCGGCTTACGCCGTGGGTATCCTTTTAATCTCGATTACAATTAGTCATCACGTGACTAAATTACCATTTTGCCCCTTTTTCCATTATTAGTTAAGCTATGAGGTAACTTTAAGAAAACTCATAAATTCTTAGTCGATTTATGACTAAATTACCATTTTACCTCTTTCACCATTAATCATGATTTTAAACGTTTTTATTCGTTCCGACCCATTTCGTTTCGTATCGGAACCCATAATTCGAACATGATCTATTGTTGTGTTTATCACCTATAGAATAAATACGTATGCTAAAAAAATAAGTGTTAGCTTTACTTACCTCGCATCCAAATTACGCTTTCCTTTTCGTACTTGCTCCGTTTAACCCGCTTAATTAAGCCTCCATCTAGCTTGTCAAGAGTCAAACTATCATCATAATTCACAAGGTGGTTAGATTAGTCATTATAACCATGACTATTCCACCTTACATATTTTCTATGTCAAAACTACTATTCGACTCCGTCCATTGTTAGTTTAACTTTTCAAAAGTTAACTACCCTTAATTATATGATATGTGCATATAAGCTAAATCGACTTCATAATTAAAATTTGTATTACCCCACATTGCACGTAATTAGTCGAACTAGGAAATTACGCGTTTGATTCATAATTTCAACATATGAACATTGTGGGCATAATTTATAACATCAACAATCAAGTTTCGTATCACTGAAAATAGGCTGTTTTTGGTGACCTGTTTAACCTGTTTACAAGTCTTCAAAAATTATGATTTTTTATGTGGCGTACCTCTCAGAGGGTTAGACCTTGTGTTAAAATTTCAAGATCTAACTCTTTACCAAAAATTCGTAAAAATTCATCTACTAAGCTGCAATCAGATTTGTCACTTCTGACTGCAGCTTACGGAAAAATTCATTAAAAATTCATCGTTTATCCGATTGACGAAATTCCAATTGGCGATTCTTTTAATCACTTAAAAATTTCTACAGTAAGAATTTGAGATCATAACTCAATTCCTAAATCGAGTTATGACATTCGTAATGGGCTGCAAATTCTACCAGAAAACGCAGCTTGAACCTTTGATACGGAAAAATTCATAAAACGCTCAATTTTCGTCGAAAAAATGCGATTCCAGTGGGGTTTTAAAGATATTTCCTGGAATTACATTTTAGACTCAAGAAACACATGTTTTTGTGTTAGGCCCTAAAGTGTGAGACTGACGCATCAAATTAATACAACGAGCTATGGTTATGAACTGGGTCTTACCGGGTTAGTTTATGTTAGGTTGTGGACCTTTATAGGTCATTTGGGCCAAGCTTTAGGCCATGTGGGCCAAGCAGGCCCAAGGGAAGCCCATGTAGGGAAGTGGGCTTGTCCATGTATATAAACAAGTTTTCAACTTGTTTTTAGGTTTGAACCTCCATTGTTACAGAAATTCTAGAGAAACACAGAGTGGGAGGCGATTTGGTTGTGAGCACTTGTACTAGACGGTTTTGCTTTTCAAGTAATAGAATCGTGTGCAAGTGTTGAAAGTGATTCCGGTATTGTTCTTCGTTTTCATACTTTTCGGTTTATCTTGAATCACACCAAGTTTGGATTCCGCACAAACTTGGTGTTGTTTGATATCATTGAAAGATCCGGTTATACGGGACTTACAAGTGGTATCAGAGCCATTAGAACCTGTTTCTAGGCCCGGTGTGATATCAAGGATTCAAGATTTTCGTTATTTTTGGTTTGGTGTTCTTCGAGTTCTTCGTGTTCTTGGTAGCATTCATCGAAGTTTTATAAAAATCAGTATATTTTGGTGTTTAATTTTTGAAAAAGTTGTTAAAAGATTAAACCTAATCTTTTTATTTTTCTGGAAATATATTGTTTTTTAAAAAAAACTTCCAAAGTTTTCGAAGGAGGGTTGTTGGCTTAATTTGAAACTTTCCTTATCCAATTTTATTATACAGCTCATCATATCTTTTGAAAACAACTTTCTTTTCAGTTGAACGAATATATGTTTTCAAAGGTTTCGAGTTAACTGCCTCCACCATTCACGGTTTCGAGTCACCGCCACATATCATTAACTTCGGTCTCGACTCTTCACGGTTTCTCGGTTCCGACTCGCAACCTCCACTGGTCTCGAGTCAAGTGAGTTGTTCCGAGTCGCACCAAATACAACATCAACATCACCAGTCGCAATCAGAAGTAAGGTCTCGAGTCATCAATTTTCACGGTCTCGACTCCCAACATCATCAGTTTCGGTTCATCCTGTTTGATTTCGACTCGCAACCATCATCAGTTTCGGCTCATCCTGTTTGGTTTCGACTCGCAACCTCGATTACGAGTCGCAACCACCGTTTCGACTCGTCCGACTCGCAACCACGTTCCTTAGTCTGATTTCGAGTTGTCGTCTTCTAGCTCTAGAGTCGCTATCATCATCATCGTGCACCATCAATCTCCGCCATCCTCCGATCACCATTTACCACCGGACACCGTCGGACCTCCATTAAACATCCACCACAACCCCGTTCACCACCACATCGAACCACCGTTGCTCTTATATAATTCATAACCTCCGATCATCTTCATCATCTATCTTCCGATCTTCATCACAGATTACAACCATCGCACCGTCACCGTCTCACCGTCATCATCAATCGTTACTGGTGGTTGAGTTTAAAAAGTTAGGGTTTTGGATATTCGGTTTAACGAAGGAGAAGACACGTTCTTGTTTTGGCTTTATTATATTAATTATAATAATTATAATAATAAACAATCATTTGGTAATTATTGCATTATCATTAGTTTTAGGTTTTTAATTAAAAATATATATTATATTAGTCATATAATAATTTTGTTAAAAAAAAAAAAAAAAAAAAAAGGTTTGTTTGTGAGAACGGTTTTGACATATTTTTTTGAGGTGTGGTTTAGAAAACGGGTTCAGTCAATCGGGTGCAAGGGGTTTGAGTTAGCGAGTACACGAGTTCTCGCTTTGGGCTTGTGTTGAGGAAATAGTTAAAAGCGCACATTTTCAGGGGATCACACTTTCGGAGATCACAATTTTTTTTTGGGGGGGGGATCACATCTTAAAAATGTCTTCTAAGAGAGAGGTGCTTGAGCAAGAACTCGAAGGATTCAGATATTTTTCTGGTGAATCTATAGAAGCACTTACAGGCCGGTTTGCTGAACTGCTCTCTAAAATGGAGAATGCAGAGATGGTGGTGTCTCCTCGCATGAGCAACAGAAAGCTTCTGGATGCTATAAAAGGGATTCCAGATCAGGCAAACTGTAGTTGGTTTCGCAATGTTAATCAGATATTAGTGACAACCGACGGCAACTGTTACAAAATGAAGTCAGATGAGCTAATCTCACTCATCAAATCATATGACAATGCTGACAAGCAATCTACTCAAGGCAACACATCTGCTGCTTCAGTATTTATGTTTAACAAACCCCTGGCTCAAGAAGTTACTCGTGATCGTGAAGAGATACTTTCTGTCTTTTGCACTCCTGAGTGTAGAGAAAGAAGTGAGGCATATCGGTTACACAACGCTGAGTTGATTCAAGATTACAACGACATCAAAAATAAAAACTTTACTTTATCGAAAAACGAAAAACATTATAAAGAAAAGATTGAAGCTCAGCGAAAAGACATAGTCAAACTCAAGGATGATGTAAGTGTGAAATCAACTCAACTCTTCTATGTTCAGGAGAAGCTGTGCGCTGTGACTAAGGAACTGGAAGATATCAGAGATAGATATCAAATAAATGAGCTTAATATTAAGAAATTTGATTCTTCCAGCAAATTAGTCAAAAACTTGTGTGATCAACAGCTCGCATACAAGGAAAATAAAGGGCGTGGTTTGGGTTTTAATCAGGCTCCTCCTCCTTATAATGACAATTATACTTATTTACCCATGACTGAGGAGGAGATGATGAATGAGAGTAGAATGACTTATGGTCCCAAAAACAATAAGTCATCAATCAACAGCAGACCTGTTGATAAACGAGCGACTCCTTCGGTAAATTTTGTTTCAAAGGGTACTTTTGATTCTAATGCTTCGTCTTCCCCTGCAGATGAAGTTAAAGTTGAAGGTGTCGTTGGAGATGAACAAGCATCAAGTTCTCATGTGTGTGACATTTTTGGCTCATTTTTTCACTCTATGATTAATTTCAGGCCTGATGATTTGGGCGAAAACGTTGATGCTTGCGTAACAGAGACTGTATCGGCAAATGAAATGAATGAGCCAGCTGAACCATCTGATTTCAAATGTGAATCATCTGAAGTAGCTGATTCTGAGAAATTGGAAACAGTTAATTCGAGTGGATTCAGCTCAAAGGTGTCACGTGCAGAACCGTCTTGTGTCGAAAATTCGTCTGAAGTTTCTGCTGAAGTTTCTGGTGTTTCATCCAATAACCCGAAACTATCGAATCCTACCAAAGCTGATGAAGTGAAAACTGATGTGAACAAGGCTCCAAGTGCACAAGCTGAACTATTTGAACCTTCTGTTAGTGATGAAAAGGTTCAAATCAAGCAACAAGAGCCGAAGCAAGCAAGTAAAGGACGCGGAAAGAAGAAGCCTAAACATCAAAGACAAGCAGGCTCTCCACAGTCCTCAACGGGCAGCAATAGTCCTCAAAAGGCCCGTGATGTGAAAAATGCTTTTGTTAAGCCAGTCAGTAATGGCAAATGTGATAAATATGCATTTGACTGTGCTAACAAAGCTTTCGGAAAGACTGGTGAGATTTCTGAACAAGACTTGCAGTCTAAGCAAAGCAAGAAGAATCAAAAGAAATCTCCACCACAGAAGGCCCCTGTAAATGACAAGTACAGACATCCCAATTCATCTTCGTCTGCGGGAAATGTGCAACACAAACAAGCACAGAAAGGACCGGTTCGTCCTTCAGGGCCTGCAAGAGCAAATCCAGCTGATCAGAATACTTTCTACATGAAGAGACAAACATGCTTCAACTGCGGCATTGCTGGTCACATTGCTCGAAACTGCACAAATCATCCCCATGAACCGTATTATGCTCAAAATCAGAGGGTTACACCTAAGGATAACTACCATTCTAAGCCAATGAAGGTTTCATCACCTAAGGCAATGAAGAATGTGAATCCCAAGGTTAAACCTTCTGATGGGGATTGGAACGCTGCTAAAAACAAACGCAAGGCTGTTCAAGAACAAAAACGT
Source organism: Helianthus tuberosus (assembly GCA_030545235.1). Lineage (NCBI taxonomy): Eukaryota > Viridiplantae > Streptophyta > Magnoliopsida > Asterales > Asteraceae > Helianthus > Helianthus tuberosus. The sequence goes on from CM060437.1 coordinate 68,395,394, forward strand.
TTTTCTAAAACTAACAAGCCTGAATTAGCTAAAATTGATCAACCGAAGGCAACAAACACGTTTGTTAAACCGAAACAGATTTGGAAACCCAAATCCAAAGCAGAAATGTCTCCAATCCTTGAAACCAAAGGGGACCTATGTTTAAAAGAAGTGTCTTATTTTGATGCTTTAGGAGATTGTTAGGCCCTAAAGTGTGAGACTGACGCATCAAATTAATACAACGGGCTATGGTTACGAACTTGGCCTTACCGGGTTAGTTTATATTAGGTTGTGGACCTTTGTAGGTCACTTGGGCCAAGCTATAGGCCATGTGGGCCAAGCAGGCCCAAGGGGAGCCCATGTAGGGAAGTGGGCTTTAGCATGTATATAAACAAGTTTCTAACTTGTTTTTAGGTTTGAGCCTCAGTTACAGAAATTCTAGAGATACAGAGAGTGGGAGGCGATTTGGTTGTGAGCACTTGTACTAGACGATTTTGCTTTGATAGTAATAGAATCGTGTGCAAGTGTTGAAAGTGATTCGGTGTGTTCTTCGTATTCGGTTCGTATTTTCATATTTTTTTCGGTTTATTCTTGAATCACATCAAGTTTGGATTCCGCACAAACTTGGTGTTGTTTGATATCATTGAAAGATCTGGTTCACGGGACTTACAAGTGGTATCAGAGCCGTTAGAACCTGTTTCTAGGCTCGGTGTGATATAAAAGATTCAAGATTTTCGTTATTTTTTTGGTTGGTGTTCTTCGTGTTCTTGGCGGTGTTCATCGAATTTTTATCAAAAATCAATATAGTTTGGTGTGTCAATCTTTTTGAAACTGTTAAAAGATATTGGACGATTTTTTTAAATTTTAAAAGGGAATATCTTTTGTTTTTGTTTGTAAAAGGATTTAGTTTTCCAAAATTTTTGGACTTTCTGTTTTGTCTGATTTCAAAAATCCTTTTAAGATTTCGATACATCAAGAGTTGTTAGTTGCAGCCTTGGTTTCGAGTCCCATCTATTCACTGGTCTCGAGTATCAACATCCACGGTCTCGACTCACATATCTACAATCGGTCTCGAGTTATCAACTTCATATCAGCAGTCTCGAGTCATCTTCTTCCGAGTGGTCTCGAGTCATCTTCTCCCGGGAGGTCTCGACTCATCACCTCACAGTCTCGACTCATCTTCACCCAGGTCTCGAGTTCCATCTCTACGGTTTCGACTCATCACAGTCTCGACTCTTCATCATCAGCACAGTCTCGAGTTGCAAGCTTCATCGTCTCGAGTCGCAATCACGGTTTCCACTTCACATTTTTCAAACGGTCTCGACTCTTCACGGTTTCAAGGTCTCGAGTCGCAACTATTGTTTCGACTGAGGTCTCGAGTCATTCATCATCTGAGTCGCAACCTCTATTCATTGCTCACAAGGTCTCGGGTCGTCTTCATCAACGGTTCCGAGTCACGGTTTCGACAAGCACTCATTCTCGAGTCATCATTCTTTACTGTCTCGACTCGCAATCTCCATTTCATCTTCTACAAGGTCTCGAGTCGCAACCATTTTGAGTTTCTGATTTCAAGTTGATAAGTCGCAATAACTGTCTCAGGTCATCGTTCCTCTCCACTTCATCTTTCATCATCGTTATTCTCCACTTAACGATCACCAAATTGTTCATCACCGTAACCACCATCGTCATCACGTGTTCTCCGATCACCTTCTCCGTTTGTCTCCACCTGCAACTTTCTGCTACACATCACAACCATAAACAACCACCGCTGTCACGATCACCATCTACACCATACTTCCGATCACCAATCACTAACATCATCTTCGAGTTCCACGTTTCGAGTTGATCTTTATCGTCATACTCGCTACCAGACGTCTTCTTCAACGTCATCAACTGTCATCTCCGACGCCGTTACCTGCAACAACCTGCGACCACCACCTCCGACCACCACTCCAGTCACCGTCATCATAAATCGTTACTGGTGGTTGATTTAAAAAAAAATAGGGTTTTGGATATTCGGTTTAACGTAGAAGACGAAGTACTGTTATGATTTTAGTGATATTTTAGGTTTTAAGATATTGATTATAATAATAATAATATTAAAATCATTTGGTAATCATTACCTAATCATTTATTTTTTAATAATAATAATAATAATAATAATAATAATAATAAATAGTTTTCTTATATATTAATTAAATAAAAAAAAAGGGTTTGTTTGTGATAACGGTTTTGACAGGCTTTTGAGGTGCGGTTCAGAAAGCGGGTTCAATCGCGTGCAAAGGGTTTGAGTTAGCGAGTACACGGGTTCTCGTTTGGTTTGTGTTTTGGGGAAAAGAACAAAAGTAACAGCCACTCACTGAAATTATGGCATTTATGTTTCACAAACCCGCGGCTCAAGAAATTACTCGTGAAGAGATACTTTCTGTTTTCTGTACTCCTGAGTGTAGAAAAAGGGTTGAAGTTTATAGAATACACAACGCTGAGCTAATACAAGATTATCAAGATATAAAAAATAAAAACTTTACTTTATCGAAAAACGAAAAACATTATAAAGAAAAGATTGAAGCTCAGCGAAAAGACATAGTCAAACTCAAGGATGATGTAAGTGTGAAATCAACTCAACTCTTCTATGTTCAGGAGAAACTGTGCGCTGTGACTAAGGAACTGGAAGATATCAGAGATAGATATCAAATAAATGAGCTTAATATTAAGAAATTTGATTCTTCCAGCAAATTAGTCAAAAACTTGTGTGATCAACAGCTCGCATACAAGGAAAATAAAGGGCGTGGTTTGGGTTTTAATCAGGCTCCTCCTCCTTATAATGACAATTATACTTATTTACCCATGACTGAGGAGGAGATGATGAATGAGAGTAGAATGACTTATGGTCCCAAAAACAATAAGTCATCAATCAACAGCAGACCTGTTGATAAACGAGCGACTCCTTCGGTAAATTTTGTTTCAAAGGGTACTTTTGATTCTAATGCTTCGTCTTCCCCTGCAGATGAAGTTAAAGTTGAAGGTGTCGTTGGAGATGAACAAGCATCAAGTTCTCATGTGTGTGACATTTTTGGCTCATTTTTTCACTCTATGATTAATTTCAGGCCTGATGATTTGGGCGAAAACGTTGATGCTTGCGTAACAGAGACTGTATCGGCAAATGAAATGAATGAGCCAGCTGAACCATCTGATTTCAAATGTGAATCATCTGAAGTAGCTGATTCTGAGAAATTGGAAACAGTTAATTCGAGTGGATTCAGCTCAAAGGTGTCACGTGCAGAACCGTCTTGTGTCGAAAATTCGTCTGAAGTTTCTGCTGAAGTTTCTGGTGTTTCATCCAATAACCCGAAACTATCGAATCCTACCAAAGCTGATGAAGTGAAAACTGATGTGAACAAGGCTCCAAGTGCACAAGCTGAACTATTTGAACCTTCTGTTAGTGATGAAAAGGTTCAAATCAAGCAACAAGAGCCGAAGCAAGCAAGTAAAGGACGCGGAAAGAAGAAGCCTAAACATCAAAGACAAGCAGGCTCTCCACAGTCCTCAACGGGCAGCAATAGTCCTCAAAAGGCCCGTGATGTGAAAAATGCTTTTGTTAAGCCAGTCAGTAATGGCAAATGTGATAAATATGCATTTGACTGTGCTAACAAAGCTTTCGGAAAGACTGGTGAGATTTCTGAACAAGACTTGCAGTCTAAGCAAAGCAAGAAGAATCAAAAGAAATCTCCACCACAGAAGGCCCCTGTAAATGACAAGTACAGACATCCCAATTCATCTTCGTCTGCGGGAAATGTGCAACACAAACAAGCACAGAAAGGACCGGTTCGTCCTTCAGGGCCTGCAAGAGCAAATCCAGCTGATCAGAATACTTTCTACATGAAGAGACAAACATGCTTCAACTGCGGCATTGCTGGTCACATTGCTCGAAACTGCACAAATCATCCCCATGAACCGTATTATGCTCAAAATCAAAGGGTTACACCTAAGGATAACTACCATTCTAAGCCAATGAAGGTTTCATCACCTAAGGCAATGAAGAATGTGAATCCCAAGGTTAAACCTTCTGATGGGGATTGGAACGCTGCTAAAAACAAACGCAAGGCTGTTCAAGAACAAAAACGTTTTTCTAAAACTAACAAGCCTGAATTAGCTAAAATTGATCAACCGAAGGCAACAAACACGTTTGTTAAACCGAAACAGATTTGGAAACCCAAATCCAAAGCAGAAATGTCTCCAATCCTTGAAACCAAAGGGGACCTATGTTTAAAATAAGTGTCTTATTTTGATGCTTTAGGAGATTGTTAGGCCCTAAAGTGTGAGACTGACGCATCAAATTAATACAACGGGCTATGGTTACGAACTTGGCCTTACCGGGTTAGTTTATATTAGGTTGTGGACCTTTATAGGTCACTTGGGCCAAGCTATAGGCCATGTGGGCCAAGCAGGCCCAAGGGGAGCCCATGTAGGGAAGTGGGCTTTAGCATGTATATAAACAAGTTTCTAACTTGTTTTTAGGTTTGAGCCTCAGTTACAGAAATTCTAGAGATACAGAGAGTGGGAGGCGATTTGGTTGTGAGCACTTGTACTAGACGATTTTGCTTTGATAGTAATAGAATCGTGTGCAAGTGTTGAAAGTGATTCGGTGTGTTCTTCGTATTCGGTTCGTATTTTCATATTTTTTTCGGTTTATTCTTGAATCACATCAAGTTTGGATTCCGCACAAACTTGGTGTTGTTTGATATCATTGAAAGATCTGGTTCACGGGACTTACAAGTGGTATCAGAGCCGTTAGAACCTGTTTCTAGGCTCGGTGTGATATAAAAGATTCAAGATTTTCGTTATTTTTTTGGTTGGTGTTCTTCGTGTTCTTGGCGGTGTTCATCGAATTTTTATCAAAAATCAATATAGTTTGGTGTGTCAATCTTTTTGAAACTGTTAAAAGATATTGGACGATTTTTTTAAATTTTAAAAGGGAATATCTTTTGTTTTTGTTTGTAAAAGGATTTAGTTTTCCAAAATTTTTGGACTTTCTGTTTTGTCTGATTTCAAAAATCCTTTTAAGATTTCGATACATCAAGAGTTGTTAGTTGCAGCCTTGGTTTCGAGTCCCATCTATTCACTGGTATCGAGTATCAACATCCACGGTCTCGACTCACATATCTACAATCGGTCTCGAGTTATCAACTTCATATCAGCAGTCTCGAGTCATCTTCTTCCGAGTGGTCTCGAGTCATCTTCTCCCGGGAGGTCTCGACTCATCACCTCACAGTCTCGACTCATCTTCACCCAGGTCTCGAGTTCCAACTCTACGGTTTCGACTCATCACAGTCTCGACTCTTCATCATCAGCACAGTCTCGAGTTGCAAGCTTCATCATCTCGAGTCGCAATCACGGTTTCCACTTCACATTTTTCAAACGGTCTCGACTCTTCACGGTTTCAAGGTCTCGAGTCGCAACTATTGTTTCGACTGAGGTCTCGAGTCATTCATCATCTGAGTCGCAACCTCTATTCATTGCTCACAAGGTCTCGGGTCGTCTTCATCAACGGTTCCGAGTCACGGTTTCGACAAGCACTCATTCTCGAGTCATCATTCTTTACTGTCTCGACTCGCAATCTCCATTTCATCTTCTACAAGGTCTCGAGTCGCAACCATTTTGAGTTTCTGATTTCAAGTTGATAAGTCGCAATAACTGTCTCAGGTCATCGTTCCTCTCCACTTCATCTTTCATCATCGTTATTCTCCACTTAACGATCACCAAATTGTTCATCACCGTAACCACCATCGTCATCACGTGTTCTCCGATCACCTTCTCCGTTTGTCTCCACCTGCAACTTTCTGCTACACATCACAACCATAAACAACCACCGCTGTCACGATCACCGTCTACACCATACTTCCGATCACCAATCACTAACATCATCTTCGAGTTCCACGTTTCGAGTTGATCTTTATCGTCATACTCGCTACCAGACGTCTTCTTCAACGTCATCAACTGTCATCTCCGACGCCGTTACCTGCAACAACCTGCGACCACCACCTCCGACCACCACTCCAGTCACCGTCATCATAAATCGTTACTGGTGGTTGATTTAAAAAAAATAGGGTTTTGGATATTCGGTTTAACGTAGAAGACGAAGTACTGTTATGATTTTAGTGATATTTTAGGTTTTAAGACATTGATTATAATAATAATAATATTAAAATCATTTGGTAATCATTACCTAATCATTTATTTTTTAATAATAATAATAATAATAATAATAAATAGTTTTCTTATATATTAATTAAATAAAAAAAAGGGTTTGTTTGTGATAACGGTTTTGACAGGCTTTTGAGGTGCGGTTCAGAAAGCGGGTTCAATCGCGTGCAAAGGGTTTGAGTTAGCGAGTACACGGGTTCTCGTTTGGTTTGTGTTTTGGGGAAAAGAACAAAAGTAACAGCCACTCACTGAAATTATGGCATTTATGTTTCACAAACCCGCGGCTCAAGAAATTACTCGTGAAGAGATACTTTCTGTTTTCTGTACTCCTGAGTGTAGAAAAAGGGTTGAAGTTTATAGAATACACAACGCTGAGCTAATACAAGATTATCAAGATATAAAAAATAAAAACTTTACTTTATCGAAAAACGAAAAACATTATAAAGAAAAGATTGAAGCTCAGCGAAAAGACATAGTCAAACTCAAGGATGATGTAAGTGTGAAATCAACTCAACTCTTCTATGTTCAGGAGAAACTGTGCGCTGTGACTAAGGAACTGGAAGATATCAGAGATAGATATCAAATAAATGAGCTTAATATTAAGAAATTTGATTCTTCCAGCAAATTAGTCAAAAACTTGTGTGATCAACAGCTCGCATACAAGGAAAATAAAGGGCGTGGTTTGGGTTTTAATCAGGCTCCTCCTCCTTATAATGACAATTATACATATTTACCTATGACTGAGGAGGAGCTGATGAATTGAAGTAAAATGACTTATGGTCCTAAAACTGATAAGTCATCAATCAATAGCAGACCTGTTGATAAACGAGCGACTCCTCAAATAAATTTTGTTGCTAAGGGTACAATTGATCCTAATGCTTCGTCTACATGTGCAGATGAAGTAGTTGAAGTAATGGTTGAAAATGTAGTTGGGGATGAACAAGCATCAGAGTCTGATTCTTCTGAAAATTTAATAAATGAACCTAATCCAGACTCTATTTCGACGTTTGATTTTTTTAAGGTTTTTCGCTCTATGATTAATTTCAGGCCTGATGATTTGGGCGAAAACCTTGATGCTTGCGTAACAGAGACTGAATCGGCAAACGAAACAAATGAGCCAGCTGAACCATCTGATTCCAAATGTGAATCATCGGAAGTAGCTGATTCTGAGAAATTGGAATCAGTTGATTCTAGTGGATTCAGCTCAAAGGCGTCATGTGCAGAACTGTCTTGTGCTGAAAATTTGTCAAATGTTTCAGCTGAAGTTTCTATTGAAGTTTCTGGTGTTTCATCTGATAAACCAGAGTCCTCCGATTTTGTCAAGGCTGACGACATGAAGGAAGAAGTGAAGACTAACGTGAACAAGGCTCCAAGTGCGCAAGCTGAACAATCTGAACCTTCGGTTAGTGATGAAAAGGTTCAGATCAAGCAACAAGAGCCGAAGCGAGCAGGTAAAGGACACGGAAATAAGAAGCCTAAACATCAAAGACAAGCAGGCTCTCCACAGTCCTCAACCGGTAGGAATAGTTCTCAAAAGACCCGTGACGTGAAAAATGCTTTTGTTAAGCCAGTCATTAATGGCAAATGTGAGAAATATGCATTTGACTGTGCTAACAAAGCTTTCGGAAAGACTGGTGAGATTTCTGAACAAGACTTGCATTCTAAACAAAACAAGAAAAATCAAAAGAAATCTCCACCACAGAAGGCCCCAGCAAACGACAAGTACAGACATCAAAATTCATCCTCGTTTGCAAGAAATGTGCAAGGAAAACAAGCACAAAAAGGACCAGTTCATCCTTCAGGGCTTGCAAGAGATACACAAGATGATCAGAATGCCTTCTACGTGAAGAGACAAACATGCTTCAATTGCGGCATTGCTGGTCACATTGCTCGGAACTGCACAAATCATCCCCATGAACCGTATTATGCTCAAAATCAGAGGGTTACACCTAAGGATAACTACCATTCTAAGCCAATGAAGGTTTCATCACCTAAGGCAATGAAGAATGTGAATCCCAAGGTTAAACCTTCTGATGGGGATTGGAACGCTGCTAAAAACAAACGCAAGGCTGTTCAAGAACAAAAACGTTTTTCTAAAACTAACAAGCCTGAATTAGCTAAAATTGATCAACCGGAGGCAACAAACACGTTTGTTAAACCGAAACAGATTTGGAAACCCAAATCCAAAGCAGAAATGTCTCCAATCCTTGAAACCAAAGGGGACCTATGTTTAAAAGAAGTGTCTTATTTTGATGCTTCAGGAAATCCCAGGACCACGATGGCCTGGGTACCCATGTCGTACTAATCTCCTTACTTTTCAGGAACAACCAAGGAGGAGCTGTTGACAATCTCTGGAATGTTGATAGCGGTTGTTCCAGAGATAAAAACGGGTAACATTTCACTGTTGCAAAAAGTTCAAATTTTTTTTATAGATGATATGTTTCCTTTGGAGGAGATTAGAGAAGTAAGATAAGATCAGCAAAAGGTACCGTTTAAATTCAGTACTTTGATTTGAATTTGATTAGTCTTCAATCTGATGACAGAATGGTTAAGCAAAAATATTTTCTCTCTTTCTTAGTTCATTATTTTGTATATAAAGTGTCCTTTCTCTAGTAAATGGTAAATTTGCGCAAAAATACAAGATTTATGCACAAATTTAGGGGGGGAGGAACATATAGATAGATATAGAGTTTAGGAGGAGAAAACCCAGAAAAGAAAAATACAAAAAGAGTTTGCTGTATATATATATATATGCATTGTTTTAGGGGGAGAAAATAAGAAAAATACAAAAACATTAGAAAAATGAAAAAGCCAAAAAGAAAGATCGCATGATATGGGAAGTGAAATAAATGTTCGTGTTAAAGGGTTTGACTAACACATGTAAGGTGCCATAGCTGAAAAGACTAAGATCTACTGCGATATGTTGATAGGCTTGACGCTCAATATGATAAAAGATACTAAGTGATATAAACATAACGAATTATGTACCATGTGGGTAACATACCAACGGCGTATGATTTTATGGTCTTAAATTTTGCGTTGATAGATAGCCAACATCTGAGGTTTCGGGTCTTTATATTGTTGAATCATCCGGGGATATCTTGGTTGTCCTTCTGTTCAGAACTAAAATTGTACATGAACCTAGGAAAGAAAGTCACTTGGAATTAGCTCATTTCTATTTGAATGTCTGTATGTTGTCCCGATACACACAATTTTGATCTGATTCTGAAATCTTCTCTGAAAAAGTCGTGTACCTCCTCTGCTGCATCTAGATATATGCTGACCTGGAGGTGCTAGGCAACGACAGCTTCTGCTGCATCCAGATACATGCTGACCTAGCTGTACGTTGTCGCGCTATAGATCTAATACACCCGAAAGAGGCCCTCAAGTGCCCAAAAGAAACCCAAGAAACCTATATCAAACTGAGAAAAACTCATTTGATCTGTATATTATACCATCTCTGCAAAAGATCTATTCTGTTCTCTTCTCAACCTATTCCCTGTTAAGATTTCAGAAATCTGGATTGGACTTGTGAAATATGTGGTAGGGAAGATACTTGCATGATAGAGTGTGCTGTTTATATTTCCAAGATTTGATTAGTATTTATTTGGGTGTTCATTGTTAAGAAATCAAAACATGATAAAACAGATTATATGCAGACCTAGACACAGTCAGGATATCTTAAAGGATGACATCAGTATACTCACCTGCTACGATGAATCGTTGTGCTTACCTTGATCGTGGGGGTATGCCTTGGAATGGGACACATGGGTATAATAGTATAATATTACCTAAAGCATATCACGAAGTTGAAAAATTGAAAGTTGACTAACACTGCGGCATTGCTGGTCACATTGCTCGAAACTGCACACATCGTCCCTATATACCCTATCATGTGCAAAATCAGAGAGTTACACCAAAGGATAACTATCATTCTAAGCCAATGAAGGTATCATCACCTAAGGCAATGAAGAATGTGAATCCCAAGGTTAAACCTTCTGATGGGGATTGGAACGCTGCCAAAAACAAACGCAAAGCTTCTCAGGAACAAAAACGTTTTTCTAAAACTAACAAACCTGAAACAGGTAAAGTTGCTCAACCGAAGGCAACAAATGCGTTTGCTATACCTAAACAGATTTGGAAACCCAAATCCAAAGCAGCAATGTCTCCAATCCTTGAGTCAAAAGGGGACTTGTGTTTGAAAGAAGTGTCTTACTTTGATGCTTCAGGAAATCCCAGGACCACGATGGCCTGGGTACCCATGTCTTACTAATCTCCTTACCTTTCAGGAACAACCAAGGAGGAGCTGTTGACAATCTCTGGAATGTTGATAGCGGTTGTTCCAGAGATAAAACGGGTAACATTTCTCTGTTGCAAAAAGTTCAAATTTTTTTTACAGATGATATGTTTCCTTTGGAGGAGATAACAGAAGTAAGAAATAATCAGCAAAAGGTAGGGTTTAAATTCAGCACTTTGATTTGAATTTGATTAGTCTTCAATCTAAAGACGGAATGGTTAAACAAAAATATTTCTTTCTTGGTTCATTATTTTGTATATAAAGTGTTCTTTCTCTAGTAAATGGTAAATTTGCGCAAAAATACAAGATTTATGCACAAATTTAGGGGGGGAGAGGAACATATAGATAGATATAGAGTTTAGGAGGAGAAAACCCAGAAAAATACAAAAAGAGTTTGCTGTATATATGCTTTGCTTTAGGGGGAGAAAATGAGAAAAATACAAAAACATTTGAAAAATGAAAAAGCCAAAAAGAAAAATTGCATGATATGGGAAGTGAAATAATTGTTCGTGTTAAAGGGTTTGACTAACACATGTAAGGTGCCATAGCTGAAAAGACTAGGATCTACTGCGATATGTCGATAGGCTTGACGCTCAACATGATAAAAGATACTAATTGATATAAACATAATGAACTATGTACCATGTGGGTAACATACCAATGGCGTATGATTTTTTGGTCTTAAATTTTGCGTTGATAGATAGCCAACATCTGAGGTTTTGGGTCTTTATATTGTTGAATCATCCGGGGATATCTTGGTTGTCCTTCTGTTCAGAACTAAAATTGTACATGAACCTAGGAAAGAAAGTCACTTGGAATTAGCTCATTTCTATTTGAATGTCTGTATGTTGTCCCGATACACACAATTTTGATCTGATTCTGAAATCTTCTTTGAAAAAGTCGTGTACCTCCTCTGCTGCATCCAGATATATGCTGACCTGGAGGTGCTAGGCAACGGCAGCTTCTGCTGCATCCAGATACATGCTGACCTAGCTGTACGTTGTCGCGCTATAGATCTAATACACCCGAAAGAGGCCCTCAAGTGCCCAAAAGAAACCCAAGAAACGTATATCAAACTGAGAAAAACTCATTTGATCTGTATATTATACCATCTCTGCAAAAGATCTATTCTGTTCTCTTCTCAACCTATTCCCTGTTAAGATTTCAGAAATCTGGATTGGACTTGTGAAATATGTGGTAGGGAAGATACTTGCATGATAGAGTGTGCTGTTTATATTTCCAGGATTTGATTAGTATTTATTTGGGTGTTCATTGTTAAGAAATCAAAACATGATAAAACAGATTATATGCAGACCTAGACACAGTCAGGATATCTTAAAGGATGACATCAGTATACTCACCTGCTACGATGAATCGTTGTGCTTACCTTGATCGCGGGGGTATGCCTTGGAATGGGACACACGGGTATAATAGTATAGTATTACCTAAAGCATATCACGAAGTTGAAAAATTGAAAGTTGAGCGTTAAAGTTTAAGTGGACAAACATATTGGCAATCGCATAGACCAGTTTGATTAGGCTCGTACTGAAAAGTGTTCCTTAGTCTGCCTGAGAACGAATTTTGATCCCATTGCAATTGTAATTGTATATTATGGTAGTTGTTTATATTTTGAGTTTTTATTTGTTTTTAGTTCTTAGATTAAAAAATGAAAATTTGAAAAAAAAAAAAAAACAAAAACAAAATAGTGTCTTGTTTTTTTTTTATATAAATCAAAAATCCAAAAATAGAGTGCTTATTTGTTTTTCTTAAATTTAAAAATGTAACCGTTCTTGAAGATTTGACTGATCATCAAAAGTTAAAAGAATTTAAATTGTGAAATTTCTTGTACCTAGTGTTCATGTGGTACTCTCCCTGTTGCATAAGAAATGTTTGCTTATGAGTTTGTGAGCATGTGCAGAACTTGATTTTAATCCAGAACTTGATTTTAATCAAGAACAGGGGTTGTTGAAGACTGAGATGCTGTTAGCTGCTGACGAAGCATGGAGTAGCACGACTACAAGATGTACCTGAGTCAGAAGAACCGGATACGAAACGCAGTCTGACAGTGAAAGTACATTTGAAGAAGTACCATGAACCTGCTTGAAAGAAAAGGACTGAAGAAGAAAAGAGCTGTTGAGAATCCTCCTCTCGCATACTTTTTGATAAGATTTTCAAGCGGAAGCTGATCGTGATTCTGATATGAAGCTAACCACAAGAGCTGAAGAAAAGAGACCCAGTGCTGAGAGTTCAAAAGTCAAGAACTTCCACAACATCTGCAGCATAGCGACAACCATAGACTTCGTTGAAGATGTTGCTCAATTCATGTTATGAAGACAATTTGATGGCATCAGTCTAGGGGGAGATTGTTAGGCCCTAAAGTGTGAGACTGACGCATCAAAATAATACAACGGGCTATGGTTACGAACTTGGCCTTACCGGGTTAGTTTATATTAGGTTGTGGACCTTTATAGGTCACTTGGGCCAAGCTTTAGGCCATGTGGGCCAAGCAGGCCCAAGGGGAGCCCATGTAGGGAAATGGGCTTGAGTTAGTATATAAACAAGTTTTTAACTTGTTTTAGGGTTTGAACATTATTGTTACAATTTCTCTAGAGAGGGAGGTGATCGATTGGTAGTGGTGAGCTTGTACCAGACGATTTTGCTAGTTCATAGTAATAGAATCGTGTGCAAGTTTAAAGGTTATTTCGGTGTTCTTGTTATTTTCAAGAGCCGTTAGAACCTGTTTAGGGAAGTGAAATAATTGTTCGTGTTAAAGGGTTTGACTAACACATGTAAGGTGCCATAGCTGAAAAGACTAGGATCTACTGCGATATGTCGATAGGCTTGACGCTCAACATAATAAAAGATACTAATTGATATAAACATAATGAACTATGTACCATGTGGGTAACATACCAATGGCGTATGATTTTTTTTTGGTCTTAAATCTTGCGTTGATAGATAGCCAACATCTGAGGTTTCGGGTCTTTATATTGTTGAATCATCCGGGGATATCTTGGATGTCCTTCTGTTCAGAACTAAAATTGTACATGACCCCAGGAAAGAAAGTCACTTGGAATTAGCTCATTTCTATTTGAATGTTTGTATGTTGTCCCGATACACACAATTTTGATCTGATTCTGAAATCTTCTCTGAAAAAGTCGTGTACCTCCTCTGCTGCATCCATATATATGCTGACCTGGAGGTGCTAGGCAACGACAGCTTCTGCTACATCCAGATACATGCTGACCTAGCTGTACGTTGTCGCGCTATAGATCTAATACACCCGAAAGAGGCCCTCTAGTGCCCAAAAGAAACCCCAAGAAACCTATATCAAACTGAGAAAAACTCATTTGATCTGTATATTATACCTTCTCTGCAAAAGATCTATTCTGTTCTCTTCTCAACCTATTCCCAGTTAAGATTTCAGAAATCTGGATTGGACTTGTGAAATATGTGGTAGGGAAGATACTTGCATGATAGAGTGTGATGTTTATATTTCCAGGATTTGATTAGTATTTATTTGGGTGTTCATTGTTAAGAAATCAAAACATGATAAAACAGATTATATGCAGACCTAGACACAGTCAGGATATCTTAAAGGATAACATCAGTATACTCACCTGCTACGATGAATCGTTGTGCTTACCTTGATCGCGGGGGTATGCCTTGGAGTGGGACACACGGGTATAATAGTATAATATTACCTTAAGCATATCACGAAGTTACAAAATTGAAAGTTGAGCGTTAAAGTTTAAGTGGACAAACATATTGGCAATCGCATAGACCAGTTTGATTAGGCTCGTACTGAAAAATGTTCCTTAGATTGCCTGAGAACGAATTTTGATCCCATTGCAATTGTAATTGTATATTATGGTAGTTGTTTATATTTTGAGTTTTTATTTGTTTTTTAGTTCTCAATATTAAAAAAAAATTAAAAAATTGGAAAAATTCAAAAATACAAAAATACAAAAATAGTGTCTTGCTTTTCTATATAAAAAAAAAAAATCCAAAAATAGAGTGCTTATTTGTTTTTCTTAAAATTAAAAAATGTAACCGTTCTTGAAGATTTGACTGATCATCAAAAGTTAAAAGAATTTAAATTGTGAAATTTCATGTACCTAGTGTTCATGTGGTACTCTCCCTGTTGCATAAGAAATGTTTGCTTATGAGTTTGTGAGTATGTGCAGAACTTGATTTCAATCAAGAACAGGGGTTGTTGAAGACTGAGATGCTGTTAGCTGTTGACGAAGCATGGAGCAGCACAACAACAAGATGTACCTGAGTCAGAAGAATCGGATACGCAACGCCGTCTTACAGTGAAAGTACATTTGAAGAAGTACCATGAACCTGTTTGAATGACAAATATTGAAGAAGAAAAGAGCTGCTGAGAATCCTCCTCTCACATTCTTTTTAACAAAAACTTTCAAGAAGATGCTGATCGAGATCCTGATATGAAGCTAACCACAAGAGCTGAAGAAAGAGACCCAGTGCTGAGAGTTCAGAAGTCAAGAACTTCCACAACATCTGCAGCATAGTGACAACCATAGACTACGTTGAAGATGTTGCTGATTTCATGTTATGAAGACAATTTGATGGCATCAGTCTAGGGGGAGATTGTTAGGCCCTAAAGTGTGAGACTGACGCATCAAATTAATACAACGAGCTATGGTTATGAACTGGGTCTTACCGGGTTAGTTTATGTTAGGTTGTGGACCTTTATAGGTCATTTGGGCCAAGCTTTAGGCCATGTGGGCCAAGCAGGCCCAAGGGAAGCCCATGTAGGGAAGTGGGCTTGTCCATGTATATAAACAAGTTTTCAACTTGTTTTTAGGTTTGAACCTCCATTGTTACAGAAATTCTAGAGAAACACAGAGTGGGAGGCGATTTGGTTGTGAGCACTTGTACTAGACGGTTTTGCTTTTCAAGTAATAGAATCGTGTGCAAGTGTTGAAAGTGATTCCGGTATTGTTCTTCGTTTTCATACTTTTCGGTTTATCTTGAATCACACCAAGTTTGGATTCCGCATAAACTTGGTGTTGTTTGATATCATTGAAAGATCCGGTTATACGGGACTTACATTTTGTCACGTTTTGTCTAGGTTACAGCCAATACAAGTCGGCTGTAAATTCTGATCAAGAACCTTTTGAATTCAGCTTTCAATTTAAGCATGTTCTTGACATCATAACACTATTTTTTAGCAATCAAAACCCTAAAAGCATCTCATACATGAATTTAGCATCAACAAAATCTGAATTTACTTGAGCTAGGCATGATTTCAATATATACTTGTCTATGGTTTACTCCTAAACACTACAATGTTCCTATTTCATCCATATAACAAGAGTGCATCAACAATTTTTGAATTCTCTAGGTTTACTCAGAAATTAAACTAGAGATTTCTCATGAAATTTACATACCTTGTGACTCCTTTTTCAGTGGAGATCACTAATTCGTGCTCGGATTTTGATTTGGGATTGATTTGGACCTTCAATTTGGACAATTTGCATGAACTAGGGTTTGGTGGAGGATGTTTGGTCGCCCCTGTGTTTTTGATCGAACCAGACATGTGTGTTTGGTGTTTTTTTTGTTTTAATAATATTAGTTTCAAACTTAACACCTTTGGTCCCCAAACTATTATTAGGTTTTTATTTTAGGTGTTTTTTTTACCTTCTAACATATTACTACAAGGCTTCTTTCTAACTAGGTTATTTTTATTCCTAGTTATTTTAATGGGTTTGGGAAATTATAACCCGTTTTATTTTAAGTCCCGTTAACTCGGGCCTTTTAAACTTTGTCTTCTCAAGTCGTTTGCTCTCTTTTTATTTATTATTAGGCTTATTTATTTGAATCCTAATAATTTCCGGGTTAATCTTTTCTGCTAACGGTATTCTACCCGCTCTTTAGTATTAACGGGGTTTAATTACCAAATCCGTTTTCGGGGTGTTACACTACGCCTAGGGGCTAGACGCTACACCTAGCCCCCTTTTTGACAGCAAGTTGCTTAATTGCTGCTGCATTTGCCCAGCTCCATTTTCGATCGAAATTCTAACTTCAAAGCTTCATAACTTTTGATCTAGATGTCCGTTTTGCGCGATTCTTTTCCGACGTGATCGTAATTTAATTCTCCATCACATGGAGTGGAAACCCGACATCCGAATTCACAAAAATTTAGATTTCAAGCTTTCGGCTTGAAATTCAACTATGACACTTTTTGACCCGTTCGTGTATTTATCAAACGAACAAGTTTGTTTGACCCCTCATTTCTCATGAACCTTTTAATTTTGATATTTTCTATCATGTTAGGTTCCAGTCACTGGTTTCTATACATTATTGACCCGTTTTTGCTTATGATCTTATTTTGACCCGTTAAGGGTATATATGCACTTTGAAGTATATATCTATAATAGGCGCACCTGGCTCGAGTCAACATATAGACTCGTTTCAAAACCTTTCGCTATTAATCACTAGTTAGTAGTGACGCGAACCTTATGATGATTCCTATGAACACAAGACTCAACAAGCGATTATCAAATGTTATTGTCAAATGGTGTTAACAACACCATTCGACCCATTTAGTCTAATTGACTATTCGTCCATATGGGATGGTATTTAATTACCATTTCGCCCCTTTTAAACGTATCCCGGTTTTCTCTTTGAACTCTTTTTACTTAAAAACCGTTTCTTATTTGTTCGTCATTACATGACTAATTTACCATTTTACCTCTTAACCATAATTCATGATTTCTTATCATTTTTCCTTGTTCCGACTCACATTAAATTGTGTCGGAACACCATATTCCAATCACTTAATAGAATTCACATACAATACCTGCAATTAAGTAAATTGTAAATAATGTAAGGGGCGTAAGCTTTACTTACCTCGCATCCACATTACGCTTTTCTTTTCCTTCTTAAATTCGTTTGACCCGCTTCCTTCCCCAAGCTTCCACCTAGCTTGTTACGCGTCAAACTATCATTATCGTTTTCAAGGTGGTTAGTTAAATCATAATTTAATACGATTATTCCACCTTACGCATTTTATATCTAAAATTATCATTCATCGTATTCTAGGTCAGTTTGACTTTTTAAAAGTCAAATGCCCATTAGTATATAAAATGCACATTCAAGTTCATTAACTAGTTTAGGCATTCACAATTTACCCGGTAGGCGTTCTTTTAAGCCACCGTTTCAACTAATCTTTTAACCCGATTCATTATATTTCCAACACTTCAACTAGTTCAAGCAATTATCAAAGCTAACTTATTTATTCATTTCACAAGAACTAAGGGTCCTCATCTATTAGTGAAACTCGTTTCGTCATATCACTAGCATTCATCCGAACACCTAATATAATCAAATTCTTCTTATAAACTAGTATATAACATGAGTTCATACATCTATTTACATGAATGAAATTACCAATTTCATCATAACATACTAAAACTCATTTCAAGTTGTACATGAGCTTTCACTCTAACTTATAATTTGTTCAAGTATCTCGCTTCAACTATTAGTTATGACGATTTTAAGCACAAATATCTCATCATCTTCATTATTTAGTCAAAACTCACTTAGCTCATACTTGATTAGTTAACTAATCACTAGTTTATGGCACAAATTCAATAAGTTTGCATCTAGGGTTTGTTCCTAGACTTATACACATCTCAATTTCACCATAGCATTCATCATTCATACAAGAATTTCATTTATGAATGTTGATCAAAATCTCAAAGTATCACCAAATAACAAAATTCAACATACCTTGCGATCCCCATGCTTAGGTGATCACGAATTTGTGTTCATGCATTGATTTCTGGCTCGAATCGATCTTCAATTTGATGGTTCTTGAACAATTTAGGGTTTGCTCCCTTTTTCCTTTCCTCTGGTCGATCCACACACACACACCCTAGGTGTGTGTTGTGTTTTAATTATATATATATAAATTTTTTAAAAACTTAAGTTTCCTTGTTACACTTTTGGCCCCTTTAGTTCCAACCTTTTATAAAAAGGATCACTAGTTCTTTTTTTCTTTATTGTTTTCACTTAATTACTCATTACTAACTAGGTTAATTATTCCTAGTCAACTTAGTGGGTTTGGGGAGTTATAACCCGTTTTATTTTAAGTCCCGTTAACTCGGGCCTCTTATGAACTTTATTTCCTCAAAAGCTTTTATGCTCTTTTTATTTAATATTAGGTTTATTTATTTAAATCCTAACATTTACCGGGTTAATTTTTACCTCTAACGGTATTTTACCAGTCTTTACTATTAACGTGGTTTGATTACCAAACCCGGTTTTGGTGTGTTACAATTCCAAACAACCAATTCACCAGTGTTCGATAGGACAACACATACCATCCATCCAAACTTGCTAGAAATATTACATTAAATGGATGAGCGTCGAAGGGAGTGTGAACATTAGTGCCTAAAACACATCTAGGAGATTCACCATCCACATAACGAATCGCACACGATGATTTGTCAAGAGCAATTATTTTATGGTTATCTAATATTCGCAAGAAATGGCAATTATTCTTAGCAAACTCAGGCGTTGAAAGATAGGCTATCCAATCTTTACACCCAGCCTTACACTGTGTAATAGCCTTTGCCGGAAGTCTTGGAATAATCCCCATCAATATTAATAGAGACGGAAGATCCTTCATATTCACTTACGATTATGCTTGAATTAGAAATACTTTCATCGATATAGATGTAGGACCGGTTTTCGACTCCGAAACGATTGCGAATCGACTCGTGTAACGTGCGGAATCCGTACACGAACGTGACCGAACACACACGACGTAATTATAACTGTGATTCTATTGAATGATCTAAAAACATACAACACTTGAATCACGTACACATCACTTTATCTCTCTAGCTTCTCTCTCTAACACTATAGCTCTCCAAAGTGTAAAATGGCAAAAGTTCTAAAACATAACCCTAACTCTTCTATTTATAGGCCAAGGGGCTTAATGAGAATTCTCATTAATTACATAAATATAACACTATAAGCTCAAGTATTCTTCTATAATAGCTACGAATCGTATTGACGGAGGCGATAGACATAAATGCACTAACAAACTCCCCCTTGGATATTGCCGCAATCAATCTCGTAGCGTCTTGTCTTTTTCTTTCTCTTGAGTCTTCTTGATGCGTCATTACATTTTCAGAAATATAGACTCCCTCTTACTCGAACAAAATCCCCGTGGATTTGTCTTCAGCTTCAGCTCCCCCTTTCAATAGACTCTTCAGGCTCCCCCTTTCGTCAATCTTTCGTGCTTTTGGGATCGACACCTGGCTTTCCGGTTACAAGCTCCTCCAGGATAGTTACCTGGATCCTTGAATGCACGCTCCCCTTTGCGTTGAGCTCGTCTTCAGACTCCCCCTTAGACTTGGCTATCGAGATCGTAGTCTGGTACAACATCTGCAACTCTCAAACATTTATAAGTAAAAATATTTTGAACATTCAGGATTGAAAATCCTGGCTCTCTTAGCATAAGCTAAAATATTTCGACAGTGAAAGCATTTTTCAATTGTCCAGGAATCGTGACCTGGCTCTCAAACACTTTTAATCAAGAATCTGGCTCTTATTACAAGTATAACACTATACGTATTCCCAGGATTACTTGACTCTCTCCCCTATCAACAATCTTCATAGATTTGGCATTATTAAGAATCCAACATCAAAACCTAGCTCTTATCATCAGATTTTAACAATCTAATCATCTAAAACCTCCTCGGTTAATCATCCAAGTCCAAATTAATGACCTTGGAGACTTCACAAACTGTTTTTGATTTTTGAATAAAAGTTTCAAGTTTCAAATTAATGAATTTGTTTATTTTCAGAAACACGATCAACATACTTAGATTTTGAAACTCAGCTTCTCAGACATCGGTTGTCGAAAATAAAGCAGAAATCAAAATCTTTTTGACTTTTTATGAAACATAAAGCAGTAAAGAAATATTTACAATCATATTTACAGAAAATATTTTTGTTTGAGTTTGCGTCAGAGGATCATATCAGTTTTTTACAAATCACTAGCACCGTTGAGCTTTAAACACTTTAAGTTCTAAACGATTCACTTAGATTGTCAGTATATTGATCCACTTAAATTTTCACACAAAGTTCAATTGATTCGAGATACGAGTTTAGTGTTTTAAGAACTTAAACTTATTCGCGTGTCCCACCTCAGAATATACTCCCGTATCAAAATTCCCTAGATTCAGTCTTACAGGTGAATATACTTATGTGATATCTGTTCTCTGGGTTAGTGCGAGACCTTGAGAGCTCAGGTATGAACTACCGTTCAGTCAAAGATATGAAGGCTCGACTTTGAGGAATGTTCCCCTTGGGAATCTTCTTTACAACTGCAATTGATTCATATCTTTCGATATTTTCAATTTTTATGAAGAAGGTATGCTTTTAAAAGCGCGTAAAGTATTATACGAGGTCTAGGTCATTGCTTCCGCAATATCAGAAGACCAGGTATAATACCCCAGATATCAAATAGTATAAAGACCTAATATCTCAGAATCAGACAATCTCTCAAACAAGATTTCGGGGGTTACCCATATATCCGAGAGATGTTCCCCACGAGATAAGTAAGTATTTGATATTTAGGTTTATATCTCGAAAACAATCTACTAAGCGTGTAAAAACCTACTAGCATATCATCAGTGAGACCGTTTATCACATTTAACTTTCCATTTCTTTAGCGTACTATGATTGTCTACTGATGTACTATCATTTCCTCTTTTTACACAAAAACTCTTTTTGAATTTTATCATGTTTTTGGCTTTTTCAAATTTTCTAATGTTTTTGGATTTTCTGACAATTTCTTACTCCCCCTAAAATTCAAAACATTTAAAGAAAATTTGATAATCGATGTAGATAGCTTTGTCTCGCCATCCATTTTCTGCATCTCATGCTCTGTTTTGCAGAAAATATACCCCCATGATTTACAACCCAATGATTTTCAACAGTCTGAAAACCGTTTTTCAATCTTGTGGAATTAATCACGTTTGTTCCGCCGTGAGGGTTTCGGCATATTCAAGTAACATATTTTTTATTTTTCAAAATTTTGAGAAAATAAAAACATATTTTTGGTTTTTAAAATTTTCAATTTTTAGGGTTTTTGAAATATGGTTTATTTATTTACAGAAATCAAACAAACTCCCTGTTTAACAATCGCAGGGACCAGCAGCCTCTGCCTCTCATGCCAGGCTGCCTCGATTCAGTTTTCTTCGGAAGCACCTGCACATTCAAAGTATTCAATTACTTGAACAAGTTAGCCCAGGTCTGCTTGACCTTAGGCATTTCAACACAATATGTTTCATCCAATCTCGGAAATTCTTTGTCATTTTGTACAAAGACTTTTTCAATTTTGACATCATCTTTTTCATCATTTACCGAAGTCATTTGTTTCTTAACTGTCCATGTTTGACCTTTCGGAGTACCTCTTTTGTAAAAATGTGAATCTTTTTGAACATTTTGATTTTCAACAACTTTTGTTTTCCAAAACTCATTTGGTTTCGTTGCATCGACAGTTATTTTCCAACTTTGTGTTGTTCTAAATCTGGGTGTGTGAGAATTCCAGGTTTGTCTTGAATCGAACCTTTTCGGGTTTGATTTCCAAGTTGATTCGAAGCAAACTTGTTTGTATTGTACCTCCAAGTTTGTTTTGAATCAAATTTGGTTGACCTTTGTTTCACATCCTCGGATTTTTGTTTTTCAACATCATCGGACTTCTTTTTCGTCTCAACATCAACAGGTTTCGGATTTTGACACTTACGAGCAAGATGTCCAGTTAGATCACATTTAAAACATGTTCTCTTTGACTCATCTTTGACCTGTTGTTGTTGCTTTTTCTGAGCATATAACTCTTCATTAGACTGTCCTCTAAATTGGAGTTCTTTCTCTTCTTCTGAACTTGTTTCGTGAACAAAATTCATTTTTGTCTGATAATTTGGAGTTTCACTTCTTTTCCAATTTTGTTTCTTTTTATAACCCAACCCAACCTTCATGTTGTTCTTTTTGTAACCAGGTTTGTTATAAAAAGTTTTGTGACTCTTTCCAGCAAACTTTGGAATCTCAGACTTTTTAATTTCAATCTTTTTGAAAACTTTGTCAATCTTTTCTGAAATCACATTCTGAAAATAGACTTGAAGATCTGAGAATAATTTGTCCGATCCAATCATGGTATAAACCAATCCTTTTCAATCATCATTCGCATTTTTCTCAGATTTTGAGTTTTTCAGGTAACCTTCATGAAAACTTCCTTCATTTTCATCTTGTGAGTCAGATTTACCTGTTTCAACGGACTCTTCTTTCAAAACACTTTCAACGACCTTACCTACCACCTCTGAATCACTAGAATCATCAGATTTGGAATAGGTTACGTCAATGTTATCTGGCAATTGATCGACCATGTTGAAAGCTTTTTCGACTTTCTCATCATCATAAAATGCAAACTTTTCCTGTGGTGGAACTTGATGAAACTCTAAGCCAATACCTTTCTTGTTTTTCTCAAAATCATCATCACCCGGTTTTATGTTGAAAATACGTTTAAGCACATATGATGAAGCGTGATAACTTTTTAACTTGTTGTTATCCTATTCTAAATTGGCTATTTGACGCTTCAACTTAGCAACATCCTCAATATAAGAATTAACAACTTGTTGCTTTATTGAATACTGTCTCGTTAGCGTATCAGTTGTTTCAGAACAGTATTTCAATCTAGATTGAACAAGTTTCATTTGACTTTTCACATCTTCATATGACTCTTTTGTAATGTGATATGCCAAGTTTATTGAATCGTATTCCTTTTTCATTTCTTGTAAAGCATTTTCCTTTTGTAAACACTCTTCTGTCATTTTCGAAACCTTTTCTTTCAAAATTTCATTTTCTTTTTCTAAACTCTTGCATTTTTGTGTTAATTTTTCATCATTTTCTTTTAAAACTTTTTCATTTTCTAACATTTCTTTGCATTTAATTTTGAAAACTTCTTCGATTTTATTAAATTCTAGATTTCTTGTTCTGAACTTTTCATCCTTTTCAGTATAAGCACTGCACGTTTCCATGCATTACTTGCACTATTCAATTGTTTCATTTAAGCTTTCAGAATCAGATTTTACCTTAGTGATTAGCACCTCGGCTTTTCTGCTATTTCTGTCTGATCAGCATCTTTCTTTTTCTCATCACCAGCATCAACATCATCATCATCAATATCCAAATCTTAGTCTCTTCAACCAAGTTTTCTATCTTCACTTCTTCTTCTTCTTCTTCTTTCTTCTTCAACCTGCTGTTCTTCAGTAACAACTTCTTTTTCAACAACTTCAACTTTCACTTCCTCAGCAACCTTCTTCAAATCATCAACCAACTCTTCAACATTCTTTTTCATTCTTTCTTCATCCCTCTTTTTCAAACTCGCGGTCATCACATCACGAATTATCTTGTCCAGCCTTTTCAGATAAGTTTTATCTTTTACGTTTGAGTAATATTAGCCAGACAGAGGAATTACAGCAAGAACATCATTGAAAACCACATCTTTTCTATGAACGACAGGATCACCATTTTTGTTGACATAACAATCTCTTTTCTTGTCGTTTCTCCCATAATACTTTGCATCTTCATATTCTTCGTGCATTTTCTCAATCCTGCACCCTGCAAAGAATCTTTCTCTTTCGGTTTTCTCTTTCAGAATTTCTTCTCGAGATTTCTCCTTGATTTCAGCAACCAAAGCATGATTATTATATGCATCCTCTTTTGTTCTAACTTTGAATCGATAATCAACACGATCTTCTTTTGGAAGAAACTCTCCCCAATCAAACCCTTCGTCATCATGGATTACTGCACATGCTCTTGACTTCTCTTTGGGAGTATTTTCAATCAGTTTCGGCTCTTCTTTGCTACGGTGGTAAATCGCCTTTCGGTAATAATCTTCTTTGAAAGGGTTTTCATTTCCATCAACTGCAGAATTGTTGCATTCCCTTTTGAAATGATCTTTCTGCTTACATTTGAAGCAGGTCACTTTGGATTTATCAAAGCCCAGCTTTGTTGACGGACCACCGATTGTCTGTTTCTCAGTAATCTCCATGTATCTTTAAGCTCTACGAATGCAACTTGTTAGACACCAGCGAATGTCAATGAGTTCCATTTCCTCTGGATCAATTTGGTCATAGTCTTCTTTGGTTAGATCAGAATTTCCAAGTTTCCCAGACACTAAACCTTCATATGATTCTAGCACAGATGCCAGAAAGTTCATTTGTTGGTTTGCTGCTTTGATGCTCATAGCCAGAGAATTCTTTAGTTTCAAAGCGATGTTGCAGAGAATTTCTTCAGATTCTTCAGGATTTGCTTTTGAGGAAGATGAATGATATCCTGGATTGTAGCTTGATGATCCTTTCTGTGAATCTTTTGATTTTTCAACACTAAATGCTGTCTTTGGTGATTCACCAACGTTCACCGAAGGTGTGCTACCTTTGTAATAAAGACCAACATTCTGTTGATGTGAAGAACTGCTCATCTTGCTCTGTTTCTGCAATTCAAGCTCATGAGTTTCAATCTTTTCAATTAACACATCGAGAGTAATCGTATCATATAAAACATCATTTTTCAAAATAAAAACAAACGTTTGCCACTAATCAGCTCGTGGTAACGCTTCAATTATTTTGTCAATTACTTCCTCACTTGTTTTCACAATTCCAAATCTGTCTTACTTAATTTTTAAATGGCAAAAACGTTCAATCATTTGCCTCACTGTCTCTCCCTTTAAACTATCAAACAAATCAAACTCTTTTTTTTAGTAAAGCAATTTTATTCTTTTTAATTTGTTTGCTACCCTCAGCTTTAACCCTTAACGCTTCCCAAACCGATTTTGATGACCCATTATGATTTAATAATGAAAATATATCATCTCGGATAGATTGTTGAATCAATGCTATCATCTTCTGCTCATATGAGAATTTCCGTTTGTCTTCATCGAAAAGATCATTGAGATATATCTCTTCATGCTTGTCATTGATCGGTCGACTGTATCCAAACTCTAAGCAGAACCAACTCATGAGCATATGCCTTGGTCCAGTTCAGGAATCTCTCTTTCCACCAAGTATAATCTTCTATATTCTCAAGTTTAGGTGGTTTCAAATAGGTTCCATAGAAGTTATCATGTTTTATGTTATCATTGATTGTTTTTGTTATTGATTTCGGTGTGACTGTTGATGTTTCCGATGATTCTGATGTGAAAGCTTTGTAGAACGTATTGTAAAACTCTTCAGCCATGATGTTATCTCCTCGAACCACCTGTATCAATCAAACAAATGATCAGTTTTAAAAAAATATCAAACAGCTGGATCGGATGGGAATTCGAACAAGTGTGGTCAACGAGGGTCAACAGAATAACAGTGATCGGATGGCAGCGGATTGGATGATGATCCGATCGAGTGACGATCCGATGATTGACAATGTGCTTTGGATCGGGTGGTTATCCGATCGGGTGAGAGGCTGTCTGATCGGGTGAGATGCTGTCCGATCGGGTGAGATGCTGTCCGATCGGGTGAGAGGCTGTCCGATCGGGTGAGAGGCTGTTCGATCAGGTGAGAATGTGCTTTTGATCGGGTGGTTACTCGATCGAGCGGGTATCCGATACTTTGACAATCACCTGAAACACAGACAAATAAGATGATTAGGATCGGGTGGCAACTTGTTCGGATTGCCACTTAATTCTTTGCACTTTAAACGATTGAACAAACAAAGTCCCTTGAATCGGATTGTGATCCGATCGGGTGGGTCAACAAAGTCAAACTTCTAATAAGTTGCAATGGATCGGGTGGTGATCCGATCGGGTCGCAATCCGAGACTTGACACTTATGATTTTAACAAAACAATGTTCAATGGGTCGGGTGGTCATCCGATCGGATTGCCATCCGATCGGTGAACATCACCAAGAACAATGATGAACAGATCGGAAAAAAAATCTTATTATCTCTCAAATTACTTGGAGTTTTTATCTGAATTTTTGTAGGCTTATAGATCAATGATTTTCGCACATAATATCCAAAATTCAGCCAATTTTAACTGTAAAAGCCATCTTAATTTTGCAATTTTCAGTCTGAAAAGTGAAGAAGATGAAAAATGAAGAAATTTGACAAATCTGGATGGAATTTTGATCTGATTCTGATGAAATCCTGTACGAATCGGTGTGATAGATCTGTGCAATCAAGCTCCTGCTCTGATACCAATTGTAGGACCGGTTTTCGACTCCGAAACGATTGCGAATCGACTCGTGTAGCGTGCGGAATCCGTACACGAACGTGACCGAACACACACGACGTAATTATAACTGTGATTCTATTGAATGATCTGAAAACGTACAGCACCTGAATCACGTACACAACACTTCCTCTCTCTAGCTTCTCTCTCTAACACTATAGCTCTCCAAAGTGCAAAATGGCAAAAGTTCTAAAACATAACCCTAACTCTTCTATTTATAGGCCAAGGGGCTTAATGAGAATTCTCATTAATTACATAAATGCCACCTTTCCTTTCTACTAAATATAACACTATAAGCTCAAGTATTCTTCTATAACAGTTACGAATCGTATTGACGTAGGCGATAGACATAAATGCACTAACAATAGAGAGGAAGAAAACATATATGCAAAGTGATTTCTTTGAAAAATGAAAAATACATAAATACTACCGGAACTAACAGTTAACACACGTGAGTAAAAAGTCCTAAAACTATGGGTATTGGGTAGTAATTGGTGTTTACCTACTATGGGCGATACGGGGTAAATAAAAGTAGATGACCTTATCTATATCTATACTATCTATATCTATACTATCTATACTATCTATAATATACATATCCAAAGGACTTCTTAAGGTCATTGAAATTTCCTTAAAACACCCCTAAAGCATGATGTACAAGTCTTTTAAGCATCAGAAAACTTTACTTTCCACTTATACCCTCACTCAATAAAAAAAAGGCACGGGATTAGATTAGGGTTTCAGGGTCATTTCAAAACATTTCATATCCCGCCGCTTCACTGCTCTTATCTCTCTCTCTCTCTCTCTGGCGATTCAGGAACACCACTTCTCAAACCCTAATCCTAATTGCACCCCTCATTTCCGTCACTTTATTCATTTCTCTTTATCTCTCTCTCTTGATTTCCTCTGGTTCCATCATATCTTCTTCAATATTCATTTCATTTAAGGTGGATTACTGTTAATATTTACACATATGATGGTGTGGTGGTGTTTTTGATGTCGAATGTTATTTGAAGGCAGGTCCTTTAGGGTTTGGGTTTGCTACGAAGTCGACTCAGAAGTTTAGAAAGATGGAGCCAAATGGGCTTATGGTTAGTCGCCAAGCAAAACCGGAGAATATTTGAGGAATCAAGACGGGATTTCATCTCGGTACCAGGTAAGTAATCCGATATTTTTTTATTCAATCGTTAGAAACATTATTCAAGAGTCCAATCTGATTCGCAACACCCAGATCAGTGGATGGTTCAAAGAATCTAGGGTTTTGATGTCAGGACCACAAGGTGAAAAACGAAGATCAAAGTTGATTTGAGTCCCTTAACGATTTCAGATCTCTATTGACCCTCACCCTAGGTACTTCGCGTTTCAGTTGATTTATATTTGATTATTATTGTGATATGTTGTGAATTTTAGTTGATTTATTTATGTTTTTTTGGAAGAATCAAATCCATTTTTACTCGACCTCCATCAGGTAATGATGATTTGGAGGGTAAAAGTGAAGATGACTTCTCTGACCGTACTTAAAGCAAGTTGAAGTTTGCACCAGATAAGGTAGGTTATGTTTGAGATGCGGTTTTTGACCATTATTTAAACAGTTTAGTGTGGTTTGATGCCAATATTTGATTTATAATTACAGGTGATGCAAGTGTTGTTTAGATGGTTGGTTGGAAATCCTTCCCACAAATGGGATATAATGGCTCAGTATGGTTAATAGCAAGTCCTGCTGACCCTTGGTCTGAAGATTATGGATACTCAAAAGAGAGTATGCAGAAAATTGGTTCCGGTGATTGTTCCGGTGTAAATTACTGATTGGGTACACATATTTCATCAGCAACTTTTGATTAATTAAGTTAAAGAACATAAAATTCACGGTGTTTTTTCAATAGCTTGAAGATTATTTTAAGAAAATTGTTGTTTTTTTTGTTCTATAAATTTGACGAGGCCAAACTATCAACTAGAAGGGCTTTATGAAGAGTACAAGATGGACTGAAGCATGGATGAGTGATGACACCTCTCCTTTATTGGTGGCTTAGTCATAAGTGGTTGATTTTTACTATTTAGACCATGATTTTGTAATTTTTTTTGTTATGAAGGTTATATTGAAATGTTTAGTGCAGATAGCAAATGTAGTTGCTTGAGGACTGGATATTCCAGATGTTATTGCAATAAATTACAACTTCTTGTTGATCATATAGGATATTGTCCACATAATTGGAAGAATGGGTCGTGCAAGTAAAAAGGGTGTTGCACACGCTTTCTTTATGAAGGAGAATAAGATAATTTCCAAATTTACTTTAATTACATTCTTCAACCGTGACGACCGGGTTTGGTGCATAAAAGGGTGTTGCGCACACCATAAAATTGGAAGAATGGGTTGTGCAAATTTATTTCAATTTGATTTGGGATATTGATCATTTAGGTTTAAATTTGAAATTTATGTGGCTATTTTAAGTTAAAATGAGTTTATAGTTACTTATTTTTCTCCCTTAGATAGTGGGGAGTGGCAATGGTGGTGGTGGTGATTGTTGGTAGATGGAGGAGTTCTGATTTTTATCCCCAGCCGACCTCTCTTTCCCCTCAAATCGCACAACCCTGAGACGATCGACCACCACTACTGTTGCGTTTGAGAAGACCACTGCCGCCGCCGGATGTACAGGTCGCCACCGCTAGCCTGATGTCGTTTATTTCAGAAGATAGGGGTTGTATTCTTATTTTGTCGTTGTGATTCTACCATCATTTACCTTTAACAAGTTGCAGACACTAAAAATCGGAGTCTCTGTAGGTAATATATCATTTCTCCCCAATTTTTTTGTTGGGATTTTGCTATTGTTTTGCACAAAGAGAGTAGTTTTCTACCAGTGAAGAATATTTTTGTTTTATCTCTATATAAATGGTGAGTTTGTCATATTTATTGAAAGTTGTATTTGCTTAGATAGTTTGTAAACAGAAAGCTTTCGGTTTAGAGCTCAATCACGGAAGAAAGTTATGGCTTGTGGTTTAAAGTTAATAGTACCTTTATGAGTTTAGGTGTTTCTTTTTGAAACCCTAAGCTACACTATGTTAGACTAAAGAGCGAGTGCTAAGTAGCTTCAAATTCTTAGCTTCAAACCCTAAACTGCGCTATGTTAGACTAAAGAGTAGTTTTCTTAGATATAATTCTTGATTCATCTGTGTTGTATGCTTTTTCCAATTAGTTCAGCAATGTAACTGCCTGTATAATCTACTTATGAGATGGTGCCTGATAGGATCCCGATCCAGGTTTATACCAGAAGGAAAGGGCGGGTCAAGGATCCAGATGTGAATCAGTTCAATACCATTTTCGGTTACTGGGTTGACCCACTAGGTCAGCACAGGATGGGAGTTATTGAGCAGTTCAAGGCAGTTTACAAGCTGAATTTTAGGAGCAGTTAATTTCAGTTCTTGTTTTATTAGCAGGCTACGTTTTTCATGAGTTTTCTTGTTCTTGTTTTTGTTATCAGTTTCATTTGTACCTGGAGACTTAGCCCGTCTCGAAACGGGCCAGTTTGTTTAATTCGATAAAGTTGCCTGCTTAATTTTGTTGTTTCTATCAGTGCTTTATTGGTTATTGTTGATACTTGATACAGGTTAAAGGATGTGGAGAAGCATCTTGTGACTCCCTATTCTCAATACTCAGGGGTACATGCTAGGTATCTTGTATGCTTTCTTTATTCTTTATTGTTTAGCTGTATACGTGGTGTTCTACTGTTTTAGTTTGTGTTTTAACTATGTTCAATTTAGGTATTGTGATAACTTAATAGAAAATAGAAATTATGTGTAACTGATTTTGTGTGTTAATTTAATCAAAAGAGAAAAAGCCATTCGATTATAGAAAAAAGCCTAAAAAATAACATGGAATAGAGAAAAGATTGTGTTTTATACCTGAGAATTTGTTATATTTTCCTATCTTATATTTTATTTTTAACTCTTTGGACGGTTAACAGAGGGAGGATTTAAACCTTTTGTAAAATATATGAAGTATTTTATGGCTTCAACTAAATAAAATTTAGAAGAAATATATATTTTTTTAAAATCTCAAAAATTATGTAATGTCGTGTTTTTCTTGGAATATTTTTTAGATACACCCATAGCATGCTTCATCAACATGCAATGTTTCTTGTTTTTGTTGTTTTTTTTTCTTCTCTGATGGATTTTAAGGCTAACGCTAGACTAGCGTTTTCTGAAGATGTTGAAAATGGAGAAGAAGAAGAAGATGGGGATGATAGTAAGTAGTTAATATCCCCTTTCATTAACTGTATGATGTAAAAATAACATCTGGTTGTTTGTTTGTTGTCTTGTTTATGCAAAAACTACAGGACCAAGTGAGTTCGGGTGAAGAGGCTTTGGCAAAGATCCCACAGTTGAAACTAGCTTTCTGCCAGACAGGTATAGTGTCTTTCTGCCCCTTTTACAAGTTGCTTCCCTCAAACGCACATATTACACTACATGTGAACACAGACCCTGTAAATAAAAGAGGCATTTTTTATGTTTAAGCTGATTAATTTTCACCATGGTGGTGTGAAGCATACTCTTTCAATGAGAGAGAGGCAGAGGAGCAAAGCTGAGCATGAAAGGTTGCGGAAACAATGGCTACGTGAGCAAGAGTGCTAAGAGAGCATGAAAAGTTATATTTTGTAGGTATATGTTATGTTATGTTTAAGTTATCATTATTTTTTATATCTGCCACAAATAATCATGTATTCTCACCAACGACATACCAGTTTTTACTGATTTGACTTTAAAGGTTCGAAAGGGAGATACTATTTGCGAGTTCCTACATGCTGTTTTGCAGCAACTTGCATCTGAATTTTGACTTTATGTTGTCCTCGTTTTACATTCGCACACTGGTAGAGTTGTTGAGAGGCACTGGTACGAGAAGAACAAGCACATATTTCCTGCTTCAAGATGGGAGGTAACAACATGCCTATCACCTTTTCCCCATTTCTGTATTTTGTGCTGTAAATTTGTAATTTTCGGCGTATTAACAAGCACTTAATTTGCCAGGTAGATAATGGTTGCACCAAGCACTTAATTCCAACCTTGTATGATGATGATTGGGATGTTCTTATAGCATTTTCTTGGCTTGGTAAGTCTCTCAATTGCGAAAGAAGGTTTATTTAGTCTTTCAAAGTATGTGGCATACCCATATAGCATTGATCTATAGATGGGCTAGCTAATCTCTTTTATAATGGTATGACAATAAGCATGGTGCTGACTTGTTTTGTTCACTCAAGATCATGCTGGTCATAAATTTGGTATTGATTCAGTTCAAATGATTGATAAACTGCAATAGTATAATGAACAGTTAGAGGTATGTCT
This sequence comes from Helianthus tuberosus, assembly GCA_030545235.1. Lineage (NCBI taxonomy): Eukaryota > Viridiplantae > Streptophyta > Magnoliopsida > Asterales > Asteraceae > Helianthus > Helianthus tuberosus. The sequence continues at coordinate 68,427,480 of CM060437.1, forward strand.
TATTGTCTACAAATATTACGTCTGCAAGGTTACATAAATTATAGACAATTGGAGCAAAAACTAAAGGAAAGTCCCAGAGGTTTAGTTTACTTTTTAGTGTAAATTATGATTTTGGCCCCTGTGGTTATATCACTTTTACCCTTTTAGCCCAAAAAATATCTTTTTAACTTCTGAACCCCCAACGTCTTTTTTTCTAACCCTTTTGGCCTCTAACACTAACCCTATCCATTAAATGTTAGGGGCCAAAAGGGTTAGAAAAAAGACGTTAGGGGCCAAAAAAGGTTAGAAAAAAGACGTTGGAGGCTCAGTTGTTAAAAAAAATTCTTTTTTGGGCTAAAAGGGTAAAACTGATATAACCACAGGGGCCAAAATCGTAATTTACTCTATTTTTTAAATGTTTATGAATTTATTTTCTACTATTTACAATTTTTGTTTATGAACTTGGAATTTCTCTTCTTTCTAATCAATATTCAGCTGCATCATTTCTCTTTCACTTGTGATGGGTTCAGGTCAGATTGGGTTTCGGACAAACCATGTTAACAGCTGTGGTAGGGGTCCTCCTTTGGTGACCTATAGGAGCAACTGCAACGCCATGTTAACAGCTGTGGATGGAGCTATCCAATTGGTTCCGACCGCAGAAGTGTCGTCAAGATCATAGGAGTTTGCTTAAATGGTTCCTTAAGATTATTCTAAGAGTTTGCTTAAAATGGTTTAGTTTTTATTGATTTGGTGTTTATTTTACATTAAAATATTTTACTATTTGTTGAAATTTGTTTGAATAAGTTTATAAGTGGCAATATTAGGTGGCCCCTTGCATAAAATTTTTGATTTTTTTTTTGTGAATTCTTTATTATTTCCCTAGATAGAGGCAAGGTCTGTCTACATCCCACCCTCCCCAGACCCTATAAGTAGCTTTGCTATTTGTCGGATTTACTAGGTATGGTTGTTTTTTATTTTCCCAGAATTGAATCTTTTTTAAATCTTGAAACAAAAAGGTGGGATTTTTTTTTTCTTATTTCTCTGTTATACATTGATCTGCATCAAACTTTCAAGATTTAGGTTTCCTCTTTTTAAAAATTAACAAGATTTAATGTAAAAGATCTGTAGTTATGAACAATTTATCAAGTAATGTGAGTTTCTTGATATATCCGAGTTTGTTCTTGGATTAGGGGATGTATTTTGGGGGTGGGTCGGTGTATAATTTGATGTGTGATTGGTTCACTGTTTGGGGTGAGTATGTGCAATATATAGTGTGCGTTTGTTGTGAGCTTTGGGTTTTAGATGTAGGGTGTGTTTATCATCGTGTTTTCGAATGGGTTTGTCATTTGTGGTGTTTTCATTGCTTTATCACGAGATGGTTTATAAATTAACATAAAACTAATATTGCGTTGTAAATTGTTGTCGCCGTATCGCGGGGTTTTCAACTAGAAAATATATAAATATATCATTTACACATAATACTTTTATAATTTGTTTATTTTTTGAGAGTATAAGGGTATAAATATATGGATTAATGTGTCTAGAACGGAAACAAGGCAATTGGTTTTGGATTTATTTTCAAATCTTTTGTATACTTTATTATTACATAACAATATAAACAAGGCATGACTTGGAATTTATATTTGCCAATGGCTTTGCATGACCAGAAACCCAACAAAGGAAAAACCTTATGTAACGTCTACGGCGGACGCATCGACGTCATTTCATTTATCTATGTTTTACAATATACCTCAGTTTGAATCCACATAATCCAAGTGTTTGGCTATTTTTGTTACAAGAGCCGATACTTTGTCTTCGTCATATAATATAGTAGTTCTAAGTATCTTTTTAGTTCTAGGTGTCGTTGCATTTACATATCTATTTAAATTTTTGTTAGAAATCGGCGTGTCTGGCGCAAAGCACAGTGAACCCCCTAGAGTATTGATAAACTAACAGAAAACGAGTTCTGAGTTGTAAATTATCGGCGCCGCCCCGTACATAGCCCTAAACTCACCAACCTAAGTGATATGTTTCCCGCCGCATCGCGCGGGTAAACGACTAGTATATATATATATATATATTAGAAACTGTTTCTAATTTTGAGGTAAACATATACACTTACACGGGTATATTTTTTTGATGAATTTTATTTTTATAAATGGTTGTGTTATTTGTCTAACATTGTGTTATTGTCATTGTGAAAATAATTACATCGTAGTTTTTTGTGGCATTGTGTTTTATATATTATTGTCTTTTTCTAAAAAAATATTGTTTTTATAAAAATTTCCTTATTGGAAAGAATGAGAAACACAGTAAAAAATAGGAAGTTAATTACACAATGTTATATATAAAAATAGACAACTAAAAAAATCAAATATATAAAAAACAGAATGTGACATTTGTGCCTTTACGACCATCATACAAATATGAATCCAGTGAAATCTTGCATTTCATTCCCTGGATTTGTATAACGACATGTGACAATTACACATATCAAATCTCGTATGATTTCGAACTCTCAAGAAGCTTTTCTGGAAGTTTTACGTAAACTATTACGCAAACGTAATCAGTTTAACGCAAACTACACTCCGGAATAGTGATATAAGCTAAAAATACCCTAAATATCCTTTACATAACTTAGAAATAAGTTTCGAAGGGTTCGGTATGGCAAAAACAGGTTTGTTCGATCACAAGGACTATTTACGACAAACTACGAAAGTCTGCCGATTCTCGTAGCAACGTACACTCCGGAACAAGGTCATAATCTAAACATACCCTAAATATCCTTAACATATCTTAGAAATAAGATTTTATGGGTTCGGTGTGAGAAAATATGCTTATTTGATCAACAAGGAATAAAAGCGTCAAAACAGCGAAAGTATGCAAATTCGTGCATATCTTGCGTTCTGACCGTATTCGGACATCAAAAATTTTTTGTAATCACTAAAATATTGTATTTTAGTGATGGGAATGAAAAAATACCATTCGTCGTGTAATTTGGATCGTTTTCGCGTCCGTTCGAGTTTCGTCGTAATTAACCGAAAAACGCGATCGTACGACCAAATGAACCGACATCCATGATATTTCCAAGCATATTTCAAGTCCCCTATGCTTTAACTTCCTTGTATAGCATGAATTATGGGTTAACAGTGGTTAAATGCGTCAAAAACGCATTTAAATGTGTGCAGGGGCCATTTTTGACAACTTTGAAACTTCTGATGGAGGGCTCACGGGGCGCGACGACAGAAGGCATTCACTGTCGCGCGACACAATGCCTCAATTTTGACAGAACTTTCGTTGCAGCTGCTGCACATGTATTTTTCAAGTTGAATTTCATTATTGTGGGCTATATGTGTGATGAACGAGGCTTTGATTCATATCCACACACTTGTTGCAATTATATACATCCTTGGTGAGTACACAATCCACATGGCATGATCTTGGGGCTTCTAAATTAGTATAAATAGTTCTGTCCAAAATCCTTGCACATTTGCTTATTCTTATCTCTTGAACTCTAAGTGGAGGCTACCATCTTTTGGATGCCTCCTACCTGAGTTTTCTTAGTCTTCTTTCATCCTAGAATACTTGTAAGTGTTCTTCCTAGTCTTTTTATTTATTTTCAGCAATTACAAGCTGAAAGTCAAACAGTTTGACTACCGTTTGACTTTAAGTTTTGACCACTAATTGGTCAAGTCAAAGTTCAATTGAACTTTGCAACGTGATCGTAATCACGATGGTTATAGTCCCTTGCGACTATACCTACTGATTACCACGTTGACTAGTTGAAGTGACGAGTCAAAGTTTCGGCCAAAATGCACGATTATGTGCATTTTGCGACGAAACTATTTTCGGGTATCAAAACACTTTGTTTTGATACCAAATCAGTTTTTCAACTTCGTTAAACATGTTTTAACATGTTTAACTTGTCACTTCTAGTTTAGTGCTTGTTTAGGGTCGTAAGTCAAGCGGTCTCGACAACCGCTTAGACTTTAGAACCCGACCCATTTGGTCGATCACTAGGATCCGACCAAACATATATTGTGACCATAGTTATATAGGGAATAACCTTCCGATGTTATACCTTATGGTCATTTCGTTTGATTAGTTGTATGATGGGTAGTTTATATGCCTTAGGAAAATGACCAAAATGCCCTTTTTGCGTATAATTTCAATTTAAGCATATGTAACCTAAATTTTGACACTTAAACTGATTATGCAACATTATTAAACATGTTTAGGCATATAATACGTATCATAGGACTAGTTAGACCATCCGAAAGCGCATTTGTGCAAATGACTCGTTAAAGTAGCGTAAACTACCTTAACGGGTCATAACGGGTCAAAAGCACTTAGGATTGATTTCAAATTAGAATATATGTAGGATCATTTTCACGACCAAACGAGTCGTTCAGAAGAATTCTCGGATCAAATCAGAGGCGGAATACAAGGATTTGATCTTCGTTCAGCTTGTTATACACTTGGAATCACTTTACAAGTCTCTTGTATTGATTTGATGACGTTTACAAGGCTAGAGACACACTAGTAGCACCTTGGCTCTAGATTCCCCAAAGTTACAAATGAAATGACTAAAGTACCTATTTATACTAAATATATTCCCCTTGAAAGTGACAAGCCCATTTCGTGTGGAATAGACTTATGTCATTTCTCTACGTGACTTAATCTATCATTCTAATTACAAGACTCGATTACAAGACGAAGTCAACAGACATATGCACTAACAGTCTCCCCCTTGGATGTTTACGGAGTCTTCAGTATGAGACGTTAGTACGTCAAAACTTCAGTCTTGATCAGTCTTCACGCTTTCCAAAATATTTGACGCTGAAGCGTCCTTCAAACTCTCTCTTTCTCTATTTTCAAACACAATTATCAGCTATTCTTCAGACTCTGAGTCTGGCTCTTTCATCCTTCAATCTCCCCTTTGCTAACAGACTCCCCCTTAAGTTGTTCCGGGATCGCAGTCTGATATAGCATTTTCACAGGTTTTGTATCGGAAACCTGGTTTTAACTCTGCACAAACTCTAACCAACATTAAGATTTAACTTTATGCTTAACACTTGTATTTAAAATGATTAAATTGAATTCAAATTAATGAGCCATTTAGTCATTTCAAAAACATTTCTCATTTCAACAAACTTTCCCAAACTTCTGTTCTTCCTGTTTAGCACTTAGAATTTTGAATATCAGCTCTCCAACATCAGTTGTCGAAAATATTTTTGGATTTTTCAAAATTTTATGCTAAAACACATTCTTTTTGGATTTTTTGTATAAAATGTAAAGCAGTAAAGAAATATTTACAGACAATATTTTTGTGAGTTTGTGTAAGAGGATCATATCAGTTTTTGACAAATCACAAGCACCGTTAAGCTTTAAACATATTAAGTTGTAAACGATTCACGTTGATTGACGATATTATTGTCCTCTTAAACTCAATCTAAAAACTTTCGAAATGCTTACCGATACGTTAGGGTATATTAATTTTGCACTAAATTCTTATGGACCCCACAATCTTAGCATATCCCCTCATCATGCAATACACTGACTCAAGTAATGCCTTTAAACTTTCATCAACTGTGATATGTGCGAAAATAACGCAGAATGTTTAAACATTAACAATCAGGTCGATCTTTCGATACGCAGAGAAAGTCCAATGTTTAAACAAAATACGAAATAAAAACAAGTTGAAATTGTTTAGGCTTTAACCACCAGTTCGATACTCCCGTATACGCAAAGGTGATCCAAAGCTTAAACGAAACACCAAAGAAAATAAAGCAGAAGGTTTAGGCACTAACATCCAGTTCGATACTCACGTATACGCAGAGGATGTCCAATGCTTAAACAAAATAAAGAAATAAAACAAGTTTAAATATTTGCAAAAAGAAATGCACAATCACAGCGACTTTTTCAGCAAGTTGTGAAAGTTCACAAACTGACCGGTTTTTATGCTCTTTAGCATTCAGCGATTACTGAGTAGGCACACAATCAAGAAGGACAAAACTAAGTACTATGCTTTCAACCGTGTTTTCCACTAGAACTAGGCTTTTTCATTTAAGTTTGTATCGTTATCGCAAATCTACTAGTCTAGCTGAGCCTATCGTCACATCTTTAGTGAGACCGTTTATCACATTTGACATTTCATTTCTTTAGCATGATGTGATAGTCCACTGATTTACTATCATTTCCTCTTTTTCACAACAAAACTCATTTTTGATTTTTCGATGTTTTTGGCATTTTCAAATTTTCTAATTTTAAAAAAAAATTTCTCCCCCTAAAATCAAAATATGTTTCAATTTTGATTTTCTGAGAAAAATTGAAAACAAACTATACAGATAAAGTGACAACATAATATCGAATCGCTTCAATTCGCCATCCACTTGGCATAAACAATCAGAACTCCCCTTGACAACAAACTATTTTCCCATTATGATTTCAAAACACTTAAGTTTATTTTAATCAAAATGGTTTTTCTGGAAAATTAGTTTTGTTTGCCATTTCACAAACATGGGATTTTCATCACAATGTCCTTTCACAATCCACTTGTAGGTTTATCACAACACAATCACTTGAAGAAAAGATAAATCAAGTATAACTTAATGTCCCTGATTATTCTTTTGAAAGTCGAAATAGCACCAAAGTGAATTTCTCAAGAAAGATGCCGATACCTGCTCCACACTTACCAACCTGGGAACTCTGGCAAGTCAGGATTTTAAGCAAAGAATGCAGGCACCCAAGCCTGACCAGCCTTGGGTGTATTTGAGTTATACCAAGCCTGACCACCCAAGAATGCAGGCACCCAGGTTTTTACACGCTTAGTAGATTGTGTTCGAGATATAAACCTAAATATCATTACTTACTTATCTCGTGGGGAAACATCTCTCGGATATATGGGTAACCCCCGAAATCTTGTTTGAAGGGCTTTCTACTTCTGACTTACTAGGTCTTTGTGCGTGATGATATCTGGGGTATTATACCTGGACTTTTGATTTTGCGGGAGCAATAGCCTAGTCCTCGTATAATGCTTTGCACTGCTTTAATCTTAAAGCCCACGCTCAGCATAAAAAATGATGAAACATTGAAAAATGCTAGTCATATGCTGTTGAAAAGAAGATCCCCAAGGGGGACACACCTAAAGTCGAACCATCATCTCTCTGATTTTGCAGAAGCAAAGCCTGAGCTCTCATGGTCTCGTATTCACCTCTTATAGATATCATTAGTGTACATTCACTTGTAAGACTGAATATAGGAGTCTGGATACGGGAGTATATTCTGAGGTGGGACACGCGAATAAGTTTAAGTCCATTAAAACACTAATCTCGTATCTCGAATCAATTGAACTTTGTGTGAAAATTTAAAGTGGATCAGTATACTGACAATCTAAGTGAATCGTTTAGAACTTAAAGTGTTTAAAGCTCAACGGTGCTAGTGATTTGTCTCAAAAACTGATATGATCCTTGATGTGTGTAAAATGCAACATATAAATTACATCAAATGAGGCATAAAACTAACCCTTTTTAAGTACTAATATTGGAAAAAGAGTGTTTTTGTCTTCCTTTTGTATTTTCAGGATTAAATGAGCTCAAAAACACAAAAGAAGCAAAAAGACAGCTAAATCCAACATAAATACAAGAAAAGGAACATAAGTGGACTGCCCGACCCCTCAACGGCATCTTCCCAAGCAAAATAGAGAAGGCAGAAGACTGAACACGCCCCGTGCTCAGCCAGCACGGGGCCGTGCCCAAGAAGCAGCAGAAAAGACAAACCTATAGAAGCTTCTATTGCCCACCACTGGTGCCCAGCGAACACGGGGGCGTGGCGAAAGTACAGCAGGCGCATTAATTGTAATTGCGAATTACAATTAATGAAGAGAGAGAGTGTCAGACAGGCACGGGGCCGTGCCCAGCGGACACGTGGCCGTGCCCAGCCTTCTGTTCAGCCTATAAATAGGAGTGCTTGGTTTCATTTCAACTCATCCCTTGGCACACCACCTCTCTCACACTTCATCCACCACCCACCACCATCACAACACCATCATCCACCACCATCATCCATTGTCCATCGTAGAGTGTGTGAGTCGTCTCGGGATCCAAGATTGATCGTAAGAGTTCTTGACAATCAAGGCCATGTTTGCCTAAGTCTCTTACATCACTTGGTGAAGACAAAGTGTCTAGTATAATACTTTTTATTTCTAATCTTTTGCACTTTTTATTTGGTTTTGTATTAATGACTTTAATAATTAGTTACTTATGTTGAAGGTGATCTTTCCTTATCGTTTGTCCGTGGTGTCTTGGCATTATTTTACTGTCTATATAAAATAAAAGATTTTCACCATTCATATCACCACGGTCTATATGGAGGTATGTTGGCTACCTGGTCGGGGGTTAAGGGAACGGTTTGGTAAAGGTCTTGCCATTGTTCAGCGTTTAGAGGTCCTGCAATGGACCTGGGTCAAATTTAGTAGGACCTCCTTCAATGCTTCACGGTATTGGATGGCGGGGGTCCAAACTCTTTGATCCCCTCATAAGTTAACTACTATTAATACTATAACCCGGCTATTTAGGACTGTATCCCTGCTGACTCAGACTACTTAGTCGAGGGTAACGTCACCGCCAAAAGCGGGGCCTACCATAATATTGCATTAATAACTTAATTCATTATCTTCCAATAATCCACCCTTTTAGGATTGTATCCTTGCTGACTCAAACTACTGGGGTGAGGGTAACGTCACCTTCAAAAGAGGGGCCTACTACAATAACTAAGATAATCTCTTAATTATGTGCAAAAGTGCGGAAATAATCAAAGGTTATACTAGATACGAGTCGGAACCAAGTGATTCATCTTGTCTATCTGTTTTTATTTTATTTTTCAGCATTTTAGTTAGTTTTATTTTTCTTAGTTTAAAAACTTTTTTCTAACCTTTTTATTTTGATTAGACGTTGAGGATAAACCGGTACTAAAAGCTCTTGTGTCCTTGGACGACCTCGGTATCTTACCAACATTATACTACGCTCACGATGGGTGCACTTGCCCATATGTGTGTTTAGTGTTAGTAAAGTATCGTGTTTTATAAATTTAAAACTTGGCTAAAAATAAGTGTTAAAAGGGGCTTAAAATATACACCTAATATATATAACACTTTCACGCACATCAATCCTCTTACACAAACTCGCAAAAATATTGTCTGTAAATATTTCTCTACTGTTTTCATTAAAAACAAAAATCCAAAAAGATTGTGTTTTAGCATAAAAATTTTGAAAAAATCAAAAAGATTTTCTTTCACCTTATTTTCGACAACTTATGTTGAATAGCTGATTTTCAAAATTCTGAGTGCTAAACATGATGTACAACAGGTTTGGGAGAGTTTGTTTAGAAAGAAGAAAAATGGTGTTCTTACAAGTGGTTATCAGTGACTATAAATATGAAATCAAATTTGAACGATATCTATAAAGTGATTTATAAATTTGTCAAATGTTAAATTTGTGAAATTTATTTTGAGGTAGAGTTTGTGCAAGTTAGAGCCAGGTTCCTGATTCTGATCGCTACAGAAAGCCAAGTTACGATCTTAGAACCTGTGAAAGTTATAAGAGCCAGAATTCCAGACTACGATCCCAGCTTATCGAAAGGGGAAGTCAGCAGTCTTTAAAGCCAGGTTCGATCCAAGAGGGAGTCTGGGGACATAAAAGCCAGATACAGAGTATGGATTTACATTCAAGGGGGAGTTTGAATGGTAGAGAGCCAGATTTGAATCCTGCTATCCACGCTAGCTGCTGATGCTAAAGAACTTAAGGAATCAAGAGATCTGATCAAGAGAATTAGAAGAGTCAGGTTGAGATTCTGGAAGGGAAAGTAAAAGAGATAGAGAGAGAGAAGAAAGAGATTGAGGATATTTACATTGTCAGATACTTTGGAGAGAGTGAGAAGACTGATCAAGACAGAAGATGAAGACCGAAGACTTCGTCAACATCCAAGGGGGAGTCTGTTGGTGCATATGTCTGTTGACTTCGTCTTGTATCGAGTCTTGTAATAGATTAGATAGATCAGGGCACGTTGTACGAGAAAAACGAAAAACATGTAGGTTGAGGCCATTTCGCACGAAATGGAACATGTCCATTTCGTAAGAAATGACACTTGTCATTTCGTATGAGCCATTCCATGCGAAATGGGTCTTCCTATAAATAGGTGTCTTGTTCAATTCATTTGTAACTTTTCTGATTCCGGTGCCGAGGTGCTGCCGAAGTGTCTCCAACCTGTAAAACGTTGTGAAATCAATATACAAGACAATTTAAGTGTATATCAAGCTGATTCAACATCAATATGTTTGTTTCCGCCTCTCGTATTGATCAAAAACTCTTCTGAACGACTTGTTTGGTCGTGCAAACGATCCTACACTATTCCACTAAGAACTATTCCTAAACTACACATATTACAACATGGGAAGTTTCTAATTCTCCTTAATTGCACAATATATAACCACTATTGAAAAAGAACGAGAACGACATAAAAAAAGTAGGAAGTGAATTACAAAATGTTATTTATAAAAATAGACAAACACAAAAAAATCAATATATAAAAAACAGAAGACCAATAAAACAATGATACACAAAACACACAATGACAATATTCCAACAAAAAACATTCCACTAGGAAATATTCCTTAACGGCGCATATTACAACGTGGGAAGTTTCTAATTCTCCGTAACTGAACAATATGTAACCACTATTTTATTTACAAAAACTATCAAATTTAATACGTTATTTAATGAACAAATTACAAGTAAACATTTATGGATACTATGACCAGTACATCCATTGTGTTATGAATAAACAATTACTAACTTTAAATAGAAAGATTAAACCATCACAAACACAAAACAAATAATTATTTACAGCAGTACTTAAGTACATAAATAACTAATACATAACCGGTAAAGCATACCCAAAGCAATAACATTTAACAAACTTAAAAGGATTCTAAAAATTGAAACTTCAATTCAATAGAACACTTTAGGGAATCTAAAATAACTGCAATTTTTTCTAACTTCTCCGGATCTTTCTTTTTCTCATCAAGGGTAAAAACTATGACGATGTCACGAATTGCAGATGCTGGCAAAGACATCAGTTTTGTAGTTACCTTGTGTTTTTTTGTCAATACACTTCGATAAACGTGTATAACTCTGCTTCAACACATCACTACACAATACATCCCCGTTGTATTGTAGAAGAACTTGCCTAATTAATTCACCCTTCACATCGCCGTTTGTTGGTGGTGATGATGAAGATGATGCCATCATATAAGAAAGTGAATAATAGCTTATACAAAAGATATAAGGTAAATGATAACACTATTAGAAGGAATGCATGTCTACATATTTATAAAAGAAAACCTAATAGATTATACCTAACATTCAGATAACATTAACTCACCATGTTTAATACCTTTTAATGTGGTAGATGAACAACCATAGTTACTTACTTACAAATTACAAATGTAAGATTTGCTTCTTAAATTCAAATGAACCAACATAGATGGCACCCAAATAAATTCACACGTGTACACCACTTAGACTAATATTTCTATTTTTTTATAAATATACTTTGTCCCACATCGAAACTGGTCACACAATCCTCATATATAGGCCACTAAAATACTACCAATAAGCCACCCAAGTATTTTCTCAGAAAAATACATGCCGCTAAAACATGTCTTCTTCAACTAACAAACTTAATGGAAGCAACGAAGAAGAACAAAACATTCTTAAGAAGAATATCAAAAAAGAAACCATTGAAGAAGGAACTATAAGAAACTCATGCGGAATGGTGACAACTCTTATAATCAAAGACAAAAAAAAAATACACGAAAACCCTCTCTCAAATTGTTGACATCCCTGAGTCTACTAATCATACAAAAGCCTTGGAGTACCTTGGAAATCAACTGGTATTGAACGACGAGATAGGTTGCAAGTTGAGAGACCTGGCCGGAAGTATTATTAACAACAGTAAAGAAAAGAAGGTAGGTCTAGATAAAATCATGAAATATAAAGAACAGTAAGGCTATGCTTACATGGGGATGATATGTCATGTTTTGACCTTTTTGGGTTTGTTAGATCATGTGCTGACCTTTTATCTTTGTTTGATCATTGGTTGAATAAGTAAACAGGTTTCATGAATGCTTATCATGCTTTAACTTACTAATGTTTTGTTTTATATATGTAGTTATAAATTATGCTTAATGTTTTTAATTAGATTATCATACATTTGCATGTTCTATCCTCTGACATATTAATGTAGTGTTTATCTATCCTAGTGTACAAGTATTCTTAATGTCTTAATTAGTGGTATTGAAAGGTATACTTATGTAACACCCTTTCTATTAATTAACAATTTTCGTATAGTTTACGAAAATAAACATGTAATTATGGTTACATATTGAAATGTGCATAACTTTTGATCTAGACCTCCGTTTTGTGTGATTCTTTTTCCTACGTGTTCGTAATTAAAATACGGATCTGTTTACCATCATTGTTCATTTGTTCGTATTAAAATCCAGTTTATAGGCACAGAGTCTATAAATCCCTTTTTCTATTATTCGACCCGTTTAGTTTACTTTTAAACATTTAAGCATCAAACTCGTTATTTTCCTTTCGCACCTCGCGTTTCCATACTATTTAACCACTTATCTTCCACCACAACTATTTTTGTGGTGGATTTAACACAAGGAAATTTAACACAAGGAACCTAAAATCCAAATTTTACCCTTCGACTAGTCATTTTACGCAAATGACCAATTTTTAGGCATTCGACCCACGAATGTTTTTGCCTATAACTTTTATATGTATCCAAGGATTTCATAATCAATAAACAAGTTCCTAAACATCCTCTATGGGTCGTTTACCCGGTTCACCATCAAGGGCTTTTTGGTCAACTTTTAGTACCTCATTTACTACAAAGGACTCACTAATTATTTGACCAAAAACTCCCTCTTAACTATAAACCTATTCATGCGTACCTGGCTCGGGTCAACATATTGACCCGTTTAATACCTTGCTTTAATAATTTGCTAATTTATAGCAATGCAAATTTCCATAAGCCGTTTTACCCTGTGAGCATTAGACTCGACAAGCACTTGTTAGTCATTATGTGTCAAATGGTATTAACATTACCATTTGACCCGTTTGGTCTAGACGACCAAACATTTTGCACTTATATTCGAATGGTATTTATTTACCATTTCGTTAACTAACTCGTCTTGGATTTCTCACCATATAGTTATGTCTTTTAAATCCGTTTCTTACACGTCTAACCCAACATGGCTTATGCCATATGGTGTCGTTTTAAATTTCAACTCTTATCCGTCTACACTAGGGGTGTTCATGAGCCGATCCGATCCGATCAAGGGTCTGCTCGTGCTCGGATTGAATTACAACCGATCCGATCCGATCAGATCGAATTTGCAAAACTGAGCACAAAAGTGATGCTCATGCTCAGATTGAGTTTGAATCGAGCGGATCGTTTTTGCTCGGTTTCGCTCGCTTTCGCTCGCTTTTTCTCAAATCCTAACTAAAATCGAGCAGGTCATTTTCGCTCGGTTTCGCTCAATTGAATTATAAGGCTGCGCTCAACAAATATAAATCCTAACTTAATTAAAACATGCCCAACGCCTTACTAACAAAAGCAATACATAAGTAAAATCATGATATGTGATATGTGTTTGTGTGACAGACTGGCAGCGGCAATATGCAGATGAGATCGAACAATCAGATTATGACATTGTTTTAGGAATTAGGAATTTAGGGTTAGATTTTGGTGAGTGGCAGCGGCGGTATGTAGATGGAACATTCGAACAATCAGTTTATGACACTGTGATTGTTTTAGGAATTAGGGATTTAGGGTTAGATTTTGGTATTAATTATTAAGTTGGGCTAGTATATTTTTTGGACTTTTAATTTTTCTTGGGCTAGTATATTTTTGGGCTTTTATTCTTTAAAATCTATATATATATATATATATATATATATATATATTCATTATTTAATACAAATAGTTCGAGCAAATCTGAGCGATCGACGAGCGAACGGGCCTTTGCTCATGCTTAGATTGAATTTGAATCGAACCGATCCGAGCGGCTCATTTACAAACTGAGCGGGAATCGAACAAGCATTTTTAGGGCATTTTTCGAGCGATCCTCAATCGCCGAGCAATTTGGACAGCCCTAGTCTACACGTGACTAAATCACCGTTTTACTCTTTTTATTCGTTTAGGCCTACCTTAATAGGTAGCCGTTAAAAAAACTCATTTTATATATATGTCATCTCGTGACCAATTACCATTTCGCCCATTTTACCATTAAACATGGTTTATCATTATTTTATATGTTCCGACCCGTTTTATTTCATGTCGGAACCATATTTAAGATATATAGCTTTTGTTGTATTTATAACCTATGAATAAATACATAACTTACAAAAGAGGGTGTAAGCTTTACTTACCTTGCTTCCGGTTATGCTCTTTTCCGCGTACCCGATCTGTTTGACCTGCTTCTTTCCCAAGCCTCCACCTAGCTCGTTAAGCGTCAAACTATCGTCATCATTTACAAGGTGGTTAGATTAATCATTAATAATCACGACTATTCCACCTTACGTATTTTCTATGTCGAACTACTATTCGACTTCATCATTTGTTAGTTCAAGTTATCAAAAGTTAACTACTTTTGATTACATGATTTACACAATTAAGTCTAAATCAACATGATGTTTAAAGCCCTTACAATTTTGTGTCACACGTAATTAGTGAAATTAGCCAATTACGTGCTTCTTTCAAAATTTCAACATATCAATATTCGTTTAGGCATTTTAACAAACACCTTGTGGGCATAATTTTTATACATCTAAAATCAAGTTCTTGATTAGTTATTTAACCAATATAAAACATCATTCACAAGCTCCTATGTCTAGTATGCATAACAACACCTAGACTTGCTTCATGAAAATCTAATAACACTAAATTAATAACCATAATTCTAGTGTTCCTCATCTTCTTACAAAACCCATTTAGCACTTACAAGGTTAATCCTTCAATCACTAGTTCATGACGCTAAATTACCAAATTCACATCTAGGGTTCGTTCCTAGACTTGTACTAGTGTCAATTCCACTATAACATTCAACATCCACACTAGAATTCCGTTCATGCATGATTGTCACAATTTTGAAATATCACCGAAATGTATTAGGTGATTGTTAATATACTTTCAGACTCGAATTTAAGCTTCAATTCCCCTTCCAATTTGATGATTTATGGAAGAACTAGGGTTTTTGTTCTTGTTCTTCTCCTGGTCGCTACTACACACACTTAGTGTATGTGTTTTGAGTTTTGATAATAATAAACCTAAGCTTTAGGTTTTCCCCATTTTAGTCCCTCGGGTTTGTAACTTTAATCACAAAAGGCTATAACTTGTTGTTTCAATATTATTTCCTTTAATTAATTAGGTTAAACATCCCTAATTAACTTTAGTGGATTCGGGGAAATTACAACTAAGTTTATTTTAAGTCCCGTTAACCCGGTCCTCTTATAAACTTTATTTCCTCAAAATCATTCGTTCACGTTTTATTTAATATTAGCTTTACACACTTAAATCCTAATATTCACCGGGTTAATCTTACCACTAACAGTATTTTACCCGTTATACATATTACCGTGGTTTGATTACCAACCTGTTTTCGGGGTGTTACAAGTCTACCCCCTTAAAGAGGTTTCATCCCGAAACCTTATTTACATAGTTCTTTAATTTAGACTAAACGGACTTAGTTTCGTTTTTATGATATTCATTCCTTCGGTGTCTTTTATATGTAAATCCTCACGGAGCGAGGCTTTCGCCTCTTGTTTCTTATCCTTATCTCCTTTTTAACCGATTTGTCATTTGACCACTCAGTCGTGTTAGTCATCAACATGTTTATTTCATGTTAATCCAATATTGACAAGCGCTTTGTACAATTTATGACACTATCTTGCCTCTGTATCGTTCTACTGGCTAGATTAATTAGTCACCGTCACTTCACACCCCGTCACCCGGGTATACTATGCTGCCATCTCCGGCCTTATGTGTGTTTACGGTTTCCTAAATCACCTCATACCACTTATGTTTGTTAAAACGTTGCTTTTGACAAAAAAAAAAACTAATTTTTTTTAGTTTACGTTTTCTCTTTGTCTTACATCTTTCTCTCATTTATAGGAATGTTACATCCGAGGATCTATTCCTTTCCGTTATTATTTAATGCGGGAAATTATAACTAATTCCCACACTTAACCCGTATGACCCGTAGGTTCTTTCACTTAGCCTCGTAGGCTATTTATTTAGAATTTCACCTCTTTACCCTGTTAAGGTGAGACCCCTATAATTCGTTTCTTTCTATTTGTGACCCGAAGGTCTTTTTGGTCCCGTTAGACTTTAACACTGCTTATAATCCCGTAGGCTATGATGATCCCGTAGATAATATTTTATTCGAGTCTTTATTCAACTGTATATATATATATAGGGTAAGGTTCATTTGAGAACCACCCTTATTGCGAGAACCGCGAGAACCAATGTGAACACAAAATAAAATCTAAAAAAATTCAAAAAAGCACTCAATATTTTTTTTATTTTTTAATATTTTTTAACAAAAATCGCTATATTTAGTTACAAAAAAAAAAAACCTTTTTTTTCGAGTAACAGTTATCCATGCACATGTGCATATGTATCATTACTTCAACAAATTCCGTAATACTTTATCAGTAATAGACAATTGCATTTTAATTTACAATACCATCTGTAATACACTACTTTTTACATTATCAATATTCAAAATGCACATGTGCATCATTAGGTATAACCATGATATAACATGTTTTGGTACAAAAATTTTGTGATTTTGAATGGAGAAGTAGGCCCATATACATGTTTTTGGTTAGTTATATCTAGTGGTTGATGGTTTGGCTATAGTTGTTACTTTATGATGTAATATGATGATTGGATGGTATAAATGGTGTTGATATACATGTAATAAAGTGAAAATATTGGTAATAGTATTGTATTATGGATGGTAGGAGGTAATGATATTGTATTATGGATGGTAGGAGGTAATGGTAGTGTATTATGGATGGTATGATATATGAAAGAGAAAGTGTATTCAAAGTAGTGTACCAAAACACCTTATTTCATGTTGATACATATAGTTGCACATGTGCATTTCTAATATTGGTAATGTAGAAAGTAGTGTATTACATATGGTAGTGTAAATGAAAGTGCAATTGTCTAATATGGATGGAATGATAGATGAAAGAGAAAGTGTACTCAAAGTAGTGTACCAAAACACCTTATTTCATGCTGATACATATAGATGCACATGTGCATTTCTAATATTGTTAACGTAAAAAGTAGTGTATTACACGTGGTAGTGTAAATGAAAGTGCAATTGACTAATATTTGTAATGAATTACGGAATTTGTCAAAGAAATGATACATATGCACATGTGCATGGATAACTGTTACTCGATTTTTTTATTAACAAATTATAGCGATTTTTTCCAAATAAAAAATAGTAAAAAATTAAAAAAAAAAATTTTGGGTGTTTTTTAGATTTTTTTAGGAATTACTGTTTGTGTTCACACTGGTTCTCGCGGTTCTCGCAATAAAGGGTGGTTCCTAACGGATCCTTCTCCTATATATATATATATATATATATATATATATTTGTGGTGTCAAGGTACCCTTTTTATGTTTAGAATCATTTATTTTCGCTTTTGTATTTCATTTGACCTTGACCGTAGTCTAAGGCTTATTTGTTTTCTTTTGAATTATTCTTCCGACTCTATGACTTCTTCCGTCATTTACACGTCGGTTTGTTCTTCGCTTACCGTTACCCGGTTTATACTTATATTTCTTTACAGTCCGTTCCCCGGGTTCTCTATCTTAATGTTTTTAACTCTCCAGTTTCACTGGTTTGCCTTATTCCTTTCTATGCATACCCATATCCCTTTATATAGATTTGTTAACATCTCGCGCTTTTATTTATTCAGTTCGCGCTTACTTACATTATTAAATGTTATTCTTAATTTAACTCGTTTGACTTGTTCGTGTGAAATTTCATCACTTGTGAATGTCAAGCTTCATTCCTTATTCGACCCGTCCAACTTTGAAATAGTTGAACGTAATTATCAAAATTTATGTTTGCAAAATTTCATCGTCTTTTAGTTATAACTCACCATCCGAGTCTTTTGACTTTCTGTTTCGCGTTCCCGTCTCTTGGTTTACGCATACTTTCAAAATCCTACCCATCTATTGTGTATTTTACCGAAGTCATTATCCAAGCAACCGTCCCGATATGTATTAAGAATTCGTTTTAATTTATCTGGTCATCTTAGCGAAATCCATCGCTTTTATTCAATCAAGTCCTTTATTCTTCATTTAATTTGTTTGACTTGTCCGTGTGAATTTCATCACTTGTGACAATCAAACTTTTATCCTTATGCCTTAGAATTCGTATTAGTCGGTCTGTATTTTCATTTACCTTGATCCTTGTCCCTTCTCTCGGGCTCGTTATTCTAACGTAATACGCTTCCATCATCCGACTTGCGTTTACGTTTATTATCAAACATTTTGCTTATTTGATTCATTTGGGTACCTTTTCAGTTAATCCCATTCACTTCGTCCTTAATACATCGGACGTAAATGTGTCCATCATAAGAAGTTCATGATATCATGTGCTCACTACTTACTTGGCAAGAGTAAGCGATCAACATATGACACACATGACCTTTTTATAATTTTCGCACCACGCCCCATGTAAGTAACTCCTCTAATAATTTCCATATTCATGGTTTCAGTTGGTAAAACCTTATTTAGTTGTTATTTAACACTTATTAGTTTTACCCGTTTCATTCTTGTACCTATAAAACGTTTTCCTTTTTATGGAATTATTATGTAATCACATTCGTTAATGTGATCGCTACATTTCTCAATAGTATTTTATTGAGAAATATTCACTTAGATAGTTACTCTCGTCCAAGTTTCCATATGAATTTATCCTGTTATTGTTTTGTTATTCATTATTGTGAATAACACTTCTTTCTACTTATTTACTCTTGGAAACTTCATCCTGAATATATATCCTATTCAGGTTTTCTAAGTTTTATCCTATATATGCAACTGTCATTCTCTACTTGTTGTTGCATATTACTATTTGTGCGATTAATTTAAAACGTGCACCTGTTAATGCTTGCCCTAACGGGATTTCCATGTCTTTATCCTTGTTCGCGATCATTACGTGATTTAGGTCCTTGATGAGTATGCTCTGCTCGTCATACCTCGGACCGTTCCACCGTCATATATGCAATTCGTTCAACTCTCGTCATATTCAGATGCGAGTGTCCTTCAACTAAAACATTTATAAAAGTTAGTAATTTCAACCTTAATGAACGCCCATATTATGATACAGGGCTTTTCTACTATACGTGTCAACACACGTAATTTCATTGACTATATCGATCCTTGATCGATTTAATTGGGGTAAGTGTATTACACGATAATCCTATGTGTTATTCACAACACTTTAATCATACTAAACCATTACTATATACATGTACTTACTGGATTTGCGATCAAGCCTCGAACCGAACACACTTTACTCTTTAACCATGAGCTCTGATTACCAACTTGTAACACCCTTTCTATTAATTAACAATTTTCGTATAGTTTATGAAAATAAACATCTAATTATGGTTACATATTCGTTTAATATACGGGTAAATTAAAACTTTTACAACTTGAGAATAATACAATTTAATATATACGGATTCTTCGTCTAAAATGACAACGAAACAACGTGCGGAAGCTTTAATCTCGTGTGTTCGGTTCTTGTACGCCGCTTGATCTTCATCCGGGTATTTGTGATGTTCACCTATGATCAAAACCAACACAAAAGTTAGTTTTGATAGTTAAATAACGAATTTAAACGAGTCCGGAGTTCAAACAAACAAAATATAGTCTGTCGTGGGCCGCGACAGACTTAATCTCATCTTTCGCGGGCCGCCACAGCCTGTGGCGGGGCGTGACCGCTTATGCTATCTCCGTCACGGGACGCAACGGATCTATTTCAACAGAAGGTTGTTTTGTTTTAAGCTGCATCTCCCCAGCTCCATTTTTCTAACATAATAAGCACAAAAATGTGAATAACTTTTGATCTAGACGTCCGTTTTCTGTGATTATTTTTCCTATGTGTCCGTAATTAAAATACGGACCCGTTTACCATTATTGTTCATTTTTTCGTATTAAAATCCAGTTTATAGGCACATAGTCTATAAATCCCTTTTTCTATTATTTGACCCATTTAGTTTACTTTTAATCATTTAAGCATCAAACTCGCTATTTTCCTTTCATACCTCGCGTTTCCATACTAATTAACTACTTATCTTCCACCACAACTATTTTTGTGGTGGATTTAACACAAAGAACCCAAAATCTAAATTTTACCCTTCGACTAGTCATTTTACGAAAATGACCCATTTTTAGGCATTCGACCCACGAATGTTTTTGCCTATAACTTTTATATGTATCTAAGCATTTCATAATCAATAAACAAGTTCCTAAACAACCTCTAAGGGTCGTTTACCCGGTTCACCCATCAAGGGCTTTTTGGTCAACTTTTAGTACCTCATTTACTACAAAGGACTCACTAATTATTTGACCAAAAACTCACTCTTAACTATAAACCTATTCATGCGTACCTGTCTCGGGTCAACATATTGACCCGTTTAATACCTTGCTTCAATAATTTGCTAATTTATAGAAATGTAAATTTCCATAAGTCGTTTTACCCTGTGAGCATTAGACTCGACAAGCACTTGCTAGTCGTTATATGTCAGATGGTATTAACATTACCAACTGACCCGTTTAGTCTAAACGACCAAACATTTTGCACTTATATTCGAATGGTATTTATTTACCATTTCGTTAACTAACTCGTCTCGGATTTCTCACCATATAGTTGGTGTCGTTTTAAATTTCAACTCTTATCCGTCTACACGTGAATAATCACCGTTTCACTCTTTTTATTCGTTTAGGCTTACCTTAATAGGTAGCCGTTAAAAAACTCATTTTATATATATGTCATCTCGTGACCAATTACCATTTTGCCCGTTTTACCATTAAACATGGTTTATCATTATTTTATATGTTCTGACCCGTTTTATTTCGTGTCGGAACCATATTTCGGATATAGCTTTTGTCGTATTTATAACCTATGAATAAATACATAACTTACAATAGAGGGTGTAAGCTTTACTTACCTTGCATCCGGTTATGCTCTTTTCCGCGTACCCGATCCGTTTGACCCGCTTCTTTCCCAAGCCTCCACCTAGCTCGTTAAGCGTCAAACTATCGTCATCATTTACAAGGTGGTTAGATTAGTCATTAATAATCACGACTACTCCACCTTACGTATTTTCTATGTCGAACTACTATTCGACTTCATCATTTGTTAGTTCAAGTTATCAAAAGTTAACTACTTTTGAGTACATGATTTACACAATTGAGTCTAAACCAACATGATGTTTAAAGCCCTTACAATTTCGTATCACACGTAATTAGTCAAATTAGCCAATTACGTGTTTCTTTCAAAATTTCAACATATCAATATTCGTTTATGCATTTTAACAAACACCTTGTGGGCATAATTTTTATACATCTAAAATCAAGTTCTTGATTACTTATTTAACCATAATAAAACATCATTCACAAGCTCCGATGTCTAGCATGCATAACAACACCTAGACTTGCTTCATGAAAATCTAATAACACTAAATTAATAACCATAATTCTAGTGTTCCTCATCTTCTTACAAAACCCATTTAGCACTTACAAGGTTCATCCTTCAATCACTAGTTCATGACGCTAAATTACCAAATTCACATCTAGGGTTCGTTCCTAGACTTGTACTAGTGTCAATTCCACTATAACATTCAACATCCACACTAGAATTTCGTTCATGCATGATTGTCACAATTTTGAAATATCACCAAAATGTAAATTTCGACATACCTCATGATTCTCATGATTAGGTGATCGTTAATATACTTTCAGACTCGAATTTGAGCTTCAATTCCCCTTCCAATTTGATGATTTATGGAAGAACTAGGGTTTTTGTTCTTGTTCTTCTCCTGGTCGCTACTACACACACACTCGGGTTTGTAACTTTAATCATAAAAGGGGATAACTTGTTGTTTCAATATCATTTCCTTTAATTAATTAGGTTAAACATCCCTAATTAACTTTAGTGGATTCGGGGAAATTACAACTAAGTTTATTTTAAGTCCCATTAACCCGGGCCTCTTATAAACTTTATTTCCTCAAAAGCATTCGTTCATGTTTTATTTAATATTAGCTTTACTCACTTAAATCCTAATATTCACCGGGTTAATCTTACCACTAACGGTATTTTACCCGTTCATACATATTAATGTGGTTTGATTACCAACCCGTTTTCGGGGTGTTACAACTTATCACGCCATGTAAAGCCTTTATTAAATGCAAAAGGCAATTAAAAAGATTGTTTAGTATTTACACCGGGTATTTAAGTAAACATATACACCAACTGACGGTTATTGTTCTTTTTACATGATTTTTCTTTTCACCAAGAGATTGTGATTTTTTTTATAAATTTGTTGTTTTCGTGTAACATTGTGATTTCCAGAAGTTATTGTGCTTTTAAATATTGAATTGTTTCATTACCATTGTGGTTTTTTTTTTTGTAACATAATGTCTTTAAGAGACATTGTTTTTTTGTACAACTTTATGTTATTAAAACACAATCACATGCAATCATAATTATATACGTATCAAGGTAATATTACAATCATCCAAACTCAATGAATATTTAAGATGATAATATACTACATTAATTCATAAAGGTTCAATGTCCTTGTGAGAATATATACCACACAAAAAAAACAACCACAAACATCAATCAGTAACTGCTTAAAACAACGAAAAACAATAAACAACTACATACAATAACATAACTAAACATTTGGTGAAACTATAGTTTCAATATAGACTGATCCATTGATGCCTTTAGTAAAGATGATAGGCAAAAAACCATGCATTTCCTTTGTCTTCACATTTACATCAGTGATCTTACCCCATTCTTGTACTATAATGAACTTCTTATTTCCATTGATATAGTGACAGAGACATAGCAGGTAGAAAAGAAAACACTTCCGACCATTTTTCATTTTCAACTTTCCACAATTCAACATTCACACTATAGAATCCGATACTAACCAACATATAGAGTTCATCTCGTATACTAACCAACTGACCTTTAGCTTCCACATCCATTGTATCTGGGAATCGTACATCAAAAATTACCCTGCTATCAACATCTAAACAAAGTACACATGCGATACCCACACACCAGAATCTGGTCAATACGAAATACAAACAATTTGCACAAAACGTGCCTACAGACCAACTATATACGTCAACATTATACGGACTGTAGTTTGAGAACATTGGAGTTGACCAATACCCTTCGCTGATAGAATAAATGTTAACAACCAACATGATATGTGCCCATTTAATATGCACAACATTGTAATCACTAGAAGAGTTGATAGAAAACCCAACATTATCATCATCCAGACTATAAAAACCATGCGAATTAGAATTTAATAGCACCTTGAATACATGAGTTAATGGATTCCAAAGGACCAATTCACGAGTATTGATTAGGCAAACACATACCATCCCATCTAAACTTGCTAGAAATAAAATATTTCACGGATGAGCGTCAAAGGAAATGTGAACATTATTACCTAAGAAACATTTAGGGGATTCATTATCCACATAACGAATATCATACAATAATCGGTTAACAACAATTATCTTATGATCACCTAATCTGCGCATGAAACGACAATGATTCATAGCAAACTCAGGCGTTGAAAGATAGGCTAACCAATCTTTACACATGACCTTGCACTGTGTAACAGCTTTTGATGGAAGTCTTGGCATTATCTTCATCAACGGAAGATACTCCACATTCATTGTCAATGTAGGTTAAAAAAACATACACTTTGACGATGTATAAAACAACTAAACAGATATGCAAAGTGATTCAACGTAAATAAAAGCTCCTACAATTATGTATAGTAGGTAGTTATTAGATAGACAACCATATATATAGCAAAACTGTTTCTAATATTGGGAGTGTATATACACACATATACATATATATATACATTGAGAGAGCGACCAAAAAGAGAGGGAGTGAGAGAAACAAGGATACAAAGAGAGAGAAAAAGATAGAAAGAGAGGAGTTGTTCTTAAAATATTATAGCTAAATGGTTAATTATTTTTTAGAGTTAAATGCCCGGATAGTCCGTGTGGTTTGCCCTTTTTCACCTTTAGTCCTAACTTTCTAAAATTACACCCATAGTCCCCAACTTTTCAATTTTCGTTCCCGGATAGTCCCTGTGCGTAACATCAGTTAGTTTTCTCAGTTAAGAGGGTGTGACATGACAAAAATACCCTTTCCTTAAAATATATGCCCGTGGGCCCCATCCCCTCCTCCCATTCTTCTTCAATTCATCACCACCAGCAAGCTTACAACAATGACCTCCCACCTTCACCTGCAAGCCTGCAACAATGGCGTCACCACCATTCCCAACCATTACCACCATTCCCAACCATCACTGTCACACCCCGACCACGTAAAACAACAAAGCGTGGCGGAAATGTCGGGGAGTGTTGTAACAGAATTATCGTTTCATAACCATGGATACAAAAAGTGTTTCGTTTTATTGATAATATTAAGCATTAACATTGTTTTAACACATAACAAACAAGTTTTATATCGACTATCAATGTTTTATGTCACTAAGGCCTCGTCCAGATCCTATGTGACGCATGCATCCTAGAACGTCAATCAAGCAACAACACCTGAAACATATGTAAAAACAAAGTCAACAAAGAAATGCTGGCGAGTACATAGGTTTTATAAGAGTATCAGAATCATCGCTTGTTTACATATATTGCAATACCTCGAAAACCTTGTTTTTAAAAAGTGTATAATATTGCAACATGATTAACCAACTCAAATCAAGATGGTTATAATCTATTATATTTTGTAGCCACGATTCTTAACCCAAAAGCTTTTTGTTTTAGAAAACCATCTTGTAAAACATCTCGTATAAACTCGTTAATAAAACTCGTATATTATTTCGAAAACATCGTTTTGTGACATCGTTTCAATATCGTTTACCCAAGTGAACTAAATAACGCCACGGTATGTAATATGTTGAAAACACTTATATATAAGAAGTACCAGCAGCGTATCTACCATGTTTTCACCACATTACACCCGTCCCGTTATCTAAACACTAGCCAAAAACCAATCGTTTACCCAAATCGTTTCCAAATCGTTTACTCGTTTAAATCGTTTAAATCGTCAACGTTTTAATTGTGAAAACTTATATATGGTCGTCTCGTTAATAACATTCAAACCTTCGTGACTCGACTACCTCGTTCCTCGCTTCTCGTATTAACAAACCCCCAAAGGGTAAGTTAATAATTACAGAATCAGTCGTTACCCACAACACCCACACATAACCATGGGTATAGTGCAATAACGGGATTTGTCAGATCCTATGGTACCATAACCTAATACTGGTCGGTTCGGCCAAAATTAATGAATGTCATTTGTTATGTAACTACAACCAACAAGTTCGTTCACATTATCGAAATCGTTATTAGTTTAGTATAAATCGTTCTATTCGTTTTTTAAATCATCGTTTAAACCTAGAAAACATTTTGTACATATAAATCACCCCAAAACAATTGAAAACAGTAAAATAGGGGAACTATGTACTCACGTGTAGTGTAAGGTATCCTCAATAAATAGTACTTCAACAAACTCGAGTAAACCAGAGAAATCAAGCAGCACCTAGTAATCGAACCACTAGTCAAACAATAGACACCTAAATCGGAAGATCGGACAGAATGAGGTCTTGCAACCCAAATTAGTGTTGGAACTCATGTGATATGGTTTAACAAAGCCTACATTCTAAATCGGAACCTAACCTAAGTGCTTTCGACCCATCGCGACCCATTAAGGTAGCTTATGCTACTTTAACGCGTCGTGCGCGCAAATGCGCGTTCGAGACGTCTAACTAGTCCTATGACAAGTATTATATGCCTATACAAGTTTAATCATGTTGTATAATCAGTTATGTGACAAAAGTTTAGGTTATATATGCTTAATTACCAATTATGCATGAAAAGGGCATTTTGGTCATTTACCTAGGGCATATAAACTACTTATCATACAACTATCTAAACTAGGTGACCATAAGTTATAACCTCGGAAGGTTATTCCCTATGCTACTATGGTCGCTTAATGTGTTTGGTCGGATCCTAATGATCGACCAACGGGTCGGGTTCGAAAGTATAAGCGATTGATTAGATCGCTTACCTTTACGACCCTATATAAGCACTAAACTAAAAGTGACGAGCTAAGCATGTTAAAACATGCTTAACTAAGTTAGAAAACAAGTTTGGTATAAAAAACGGTTTTGATACCTAAGAGTAGTTTGGTTACAAAATACGCAAGAATACGCATTTTGGCCGAAACTACGACTCGTCACTGAGCCTAGATAACGTGGTAATCAGTAGGTATAGTCACTAGGGACTATAACCATCGTGATTACGCTCACGTTATGAAGTTCAAACGAACTTCACATTGACCATAAACTGGTCAATGCAGAAAGTCAAACGCAGTTTGACTTTAATGCTAAAACGAATGAAAAGAACGAAAGAACACTTACAGAGGGTCCCCGCAAGATTGATTTTCCAAGTATTCTCAGGTATGAGGTGATGAAACACCCCAACTTAGAGAAATTTCAGAAATCAAGTGGATTTGCAAGTGAATGGGATGGGGTATTTATAGTTTTCGGAGAGCCGTTAAGATCGTTTATCGTAACCCGTGATTCAATCTCATCCATACATGTGTTACAATACCATGGTACATCAAAATGGCCCCCCCATCATCAGGAAATAACATGTGGAATTGGGTTAAGAGTGCTTAACAGCTGTTAACAGGTAGGAAAGAAGTTTCTGATGAACTGGGACATGATTATGGACCGTATGGTCCTCACCCTTACGGTCCGTAAGGACCCTGCAGACCAGCAAGTTTCAGTTTTGGCAGTTTTGGTCCCTGTGCGCGTATGGTCGTGTTTTGGCACTTCTAATACCCGTCAAGCCCATTTTTAAGCTTCACAAGGATGTTAAAGCATAGGGAACATGAAAAATGCTCAAAATTATCTCGGATGTCGGTTCGTTTGGCCGTACGGTTGCGTTGTTCGGTTAATTACGACGGAAGTCATAACAGACGCAAAAACGGTCCAAATTGCGCGACGAATGGATTTTTATCAAGCCAATCACTAAAACATAATAATTTAATAATTACATGAATTTTTGGATGTCCGGATGTATTCAGAATGTAAGTTATGCGCGAAAATGCAAACTTGTGCACTTTTTGACGCTTTTAGTCCCTGAATGACCCAAAAGTTTATTTTAGCACACCGAACCCCTCAAAGCCTATTTCTAAGCTATGTAAAGGATATTTAGGGTATGTTTAACTTATGGTCATGTTCCGGAATGTTCGTTACAGTTCAAATTGGCATACTTTCGCAGTTTGTCAAATTTAGTCCTTATAAGCGAATTAACTTGATTTTGCCATACCAAAGCCTTCAAAACTTATTTCTAAGTTATGTAAAGGTTATTTAAGGTATGTTTAGCCTATGTCACTATTCTGGAGTGTTTGTCGCGTTATACTGAATGCGTTTACGCACCAGTTTGCGTATAACCTTCCAGAACGCGATTTAAAGCTTGCAATTGGAATCGAATCAAATTGTAAAATCACCAAACACAATTACACATATAATAACACCAAAACACATATAATAACACCAAAGCACATTGTTTTATTAATAATCATCATTGTTTTACATCGTACATCGATTACAGAACACAGTTGTCACAATCACCACCACATTCATCACCCCCGATCACCAACCACTCTCTATCTCCACCATACAAATCCACTTCAAAAAACTGTCAACTTCATTGACCTACTACCCTCCGGTGAATCTTTAATGCTGGCTACTACTACCCCAAGCTCCACCCTTTCCGACCACACACCACCACATCCCTGCACCTTGTTACACCCGTATTTTCGGTATAGCGGAAGCGTCGCGAGGTGTGCCCAGAGCGATAATCATTGCATTCAACCAAGTAAACAACATGTGAAGACCACCATACATTTATTTAAGATAACATTACAACCAAAAGTTCGTCTGAAACGTACTACACTTTGACAACATTATTCAAAACAAAAGTTTCAAGTATACGATTACAAACATAAAGATCAAACACTGGATGACATCAAATAACTTGACTTCATAATTCCACAGACACGTTTTTCCCAAAGGCCGTCCACTAGTTTCCAGTAATACATGTTAGTTTTGAAAACATCAACAAAAGTTGGTGAATTCATGTTATAAGTTTTCGTATCAAATGAATCTTTAAAATATTTGAAATAGTAAATTCATTTTGTATAGCATAATGAAACTTGCGCGATCATTAGTGTTTTGCAAGGACACTAATCTGTATGCCAGAATAGGAGGTAACCGAACCTTGTCGATTTATTTGTGTCACCGACACTAGTTTTAGACACAAAAGCACTCTGTAATGATCTTGTTTTGTTCAGAGTGGGGCTTGTCAAAACCCAATAGATCTATCCCTTCGTTCCTCGGTACTTGATTTTTCATTAATGGCCACTTTATTTAATTCGCATATGATCTAAATATTTTCATTTTCCAGCTATACAAATCATAACATGTATACATCCCCGAGCTTTTAAAACTATAAAAACATTTAAATAAAAGGGGGAAAACATGAACTCACAGATTTGCGTTCTGTGCAAATCTCCATTCGATTTATGGTTCTTCATTTGTTTCTCGACCTACAAGTGTTCTAATCTCATTAGATACTTAGGTTTATGTTTGTCTTTCATACAAGTATCTCATCTTGAATTTTGTTTTTGGTTCTTGTATTCGTTTGCTTTCTTTATTTGTGTATGTGTATGTGTATATATATATATATATATCTTTCATATATATATTTTATATCGTTTAAGTTTGAATGGGCCTAGCCCGTGAGTTAGATATGAAAGTCCAATTCAAATGTTTAGTACATATGGGCCTAACACAATTGACTTTGTATGTGTGGGCCTAGCCCATTTCATTTAACTAGTGTGGGCCTAGCCCAATTCGTTTTGATTAGTGTAGGCCTAGCCCAAGTAAATTTGTTTAAAGTGGATCAAGCCCAATTAGTTTGTAAATTAATTATGTAAGGGTGGGCCTAGCCCAAAAATAGTTTACAAAAGTGGGCTTAGCCCAATGTGTTCTTATAAGAGTGGGCTTAGCCCAAAAATAGTTTGTAAAATGTTGGGTTATCCATATGGGTTTACAAAAGTGGGCTTTAGTCCAATTTAACTTAAAAAGATAGGTTAGCCCAATTTAGTTTTAAAAGATGGGTTAGCTCATATGGTTATTTAATTTGGGTTGATCCATATTTTTATTACTTACTAGCAATAATAATAATAACTTATAACAATTTAGTTTATAAAACTAATAAATATTTTGTATAAGTTATTTTTATAAATTCTAGTAAAAATAAAGTGAGTGTCGGTTCGTTTGTTTGTTTTCGATCGTTTCCTTCGTGTCGCTTTGGTTCATTTGCGTCGCCCGATTCATTCGTACCGTCCGTCTCGTTTATGTTGTTTATTTCGTCCGTGCCATATATTTTATTTTGTCTGAATTGTCCAAAGTGTCCGAATTGTCCAATTTGTTTGTTTATGTCCAAGGATGGACACTTCATTTTTGTAGTCTTCGTTTTTCAAGTATTAACATATATTTTTGTACTTTGGTGTGTTTATATATTTTTGTATTTATTCCTATTTGGTCAAAATACATAATATACACACAAAATATAAGTATGACACTTGATGAACTTTTAAAGTATATATATATATATTTTTTATCTAAAAGATATACTTTCCCATTATTAAATTAGGAAATCTTTATAAAGTTTGAACTTACACTTTCTTACCCAAAAATCCGTTTAGTCATATTTAAAAATCTTATGTCGTTTCTAGTCACCGAATCTTTCGTTTAACAAACTTTGATCATAACAAATTATATAAAATTTTGCCACAGGTTCCCGCTAAACTATGGACTTTCCCATGTTTTATACAAACTGTTTTTAAACCATTTCTCTACTCAAATCATCATAAGTATCAAAGATCATCCTAACTTGCCAACAAAATGTCATGAACTAGTTGTAGCTTTAAACTTTCCTAAAAAGGAAACTTTATTTATGATTTTTAGCAAAAATTTGTAGATCATTATTTTATATAAAAACCCATACTTTAGGTGACTCATGAATCATTTTAAGTAGGAATGTGTGTTCATAACACTTCCAAGAACAAGTTCATATTCATGATCTTTCTAAAAATGGAAACTTTAATTACACATTTCAACAAAATTTCTAGTTCATGAGTTTTAAATAATAATCCATGTTTTGTATGATGCATGTGACCATTTTAAGTACAAAAATTTATGTTCATAACATTTTGTTGGTGAATCTGTCACAACCCTCGGCCCCTATCTCCTGGGATCGGGTAGCCGCGAGCTCAGATTAAGTGGTATCATTATTTATCAGTTTGGCAGTGGAATTTACATCAGGACCGTAGTTAGGAAATATTTTATCAGAGTAAAATACCACATTTTTATATTAATAAACGCATGAGAAATTCCCGAGTTTATATTACAAACATGTTTATAGGGATAAACCCTAATTTATTGAATTTAAAACATCATCCTTATTTAGGTAACTTTTATAGCCACATTTTCCAAGCCTTCAGTGCTCTCCAGCTGGCTTCTATTTGGCTTTCACATTTTGTTACCTGAAACGTGTTTTAAAAACATTTGTCAGTGAGAAATACTGGTGAGTGAATCCCAACTTAATTACAACAGATTTTTATCATTTCACAGTATTGAGAGCGATTACAATGTTTACATCTACACAATTACTCATTCAGTACTGTTAATCCATGACTGGTGGGTCATATTACTCATTGGCTATCTTGTTGTCCAATGGTAACGTGTTCGACATTTTGTATACAAAACCCCAACATACCGGCAGTAATTGAAGAAATACAAGACTTAATCACTGCTATTTATATATTAAATTAATTAAGGTTTTGTAAAAATAGTTTGTAAAAAGGTTCACAAAAAGGAGATTACTCACATTGCTACTTTAGGGTTTTCCTTGGTGTTTTCCTACTTATAATCTATTAATTAGACAATGCACACGCGTTAATATAATAACCCAATATTTACATTAGTTATACCCTCCCCCAGACAGAACTACAACGACTACGTCGGGTAGAACCTCGACAGCCGTTACGGAGCACTAGATCAATCGGGCAGCTATCTAATACGTAACCGGAGTTATGATACTTACAACGAGGTAGAACTTTGTTAATTAGGGGGGGGGGATATTATGCCCGGTTATAATTGCTATGTAGAAATTGAGAGAGAAACACGAAAATTGAACGATTCTCAACTGAAGCCCGAGGCCCTTATTTATAGGTCTGGTCGACCAGTTTCTCGCGCCCCGCGTAAGCCAAAGGCAAGGCCTTCGTGGCCCACGAGCTAGGTGTCGTAGGCCCTAGCTTTGACCAATCACCGGGTAGACTTGCCATGATGTTGACACGTGGCACGCTAGGGCTCCGCCTGGTGGTTTAGCTATCGAGGCCCGCGACAAAGCCAGCTAAGGGCTTTGAGCCCCGTGAGCGACCATAGATTTTTGTTTTTATTTTATTTTCAATTATATAAAGGTATTTAGGACTATTTTACGTATACGAGGAGTATTTTAAGACGTGTAGGGATATTCTAAATATTTTAGGAGTGTCGGAAATAATTTAGGAGTGTTGTTATATCCTCCCCACCTTGTTTTCGAACTCGTCCTCGAGGTCTACTAGAATAGGTATGGGTATTTCCTCTGTATTTCTGATTCAAGCTCCCACGTGTATTTTGGTCCTCTCTTGGAATCCCATTTTACTTTGACCAGAACCAGTCTCTTATGCTTGAGATTCTTGACTTTCCTGTCTTCAATCTGTAGAGGCTTCTCTACAAACTTAAGTTTTTCATTTACTTCTATATCCTTAAGAGGTACCACTAGTGATTCATCGGCTAAGCACTTTTTGAGATTGCATACATTAAGTACATCATGTATTCCTGCTATTTGCTCTGGCAGTTGTAGCTGATATGCTACAGGTCATATTCTTCTAATAATCTCAAAAGGTCCAACATACCTAGGGCTTAGCTTTCCCTTTTTGATGAATCTGACAACTCCCTTCCAAGGAGCGACTTTTAATAATACTTTTTCACCTACCTGAAATTCTAATGGCTTTCACTGTTATCAGCATAACTCTTTTGTCGATCGCGTGCTGCTTTTAGTCGTTCCTTGACTTGAATAATCTTGTATGTTGTCTCTTGCACTATCTCGGGTCCAGATAATTGCTTTTCTCCAATTTCTGCCCAACAGACTGGGGTTCGGCACTTTTGTCCTTAAAGTGCTTCGAATGGTGCAGCATTGATACTGGTATGATAGTTGTTATTATAAGAAAATTCTATTAATGGTAAATGATCATCTCAATTTCCTCCGAAATCAATTACGAAAGCTCTAAGCATGTCTTCCATTGTCTGAATCGTCCTTCCGCTTTGTCTGTCCGTTTAAGGATGATAAGCGGTGCTTAGATTTAGCTTGGTTCCTATTGCTTTTTGGAAACTTGTCCAAAAATGATAAGTAAAACGGCTAACTCTATTAGAAACGATTGATATAGGAATTCCATGTAATGAAACTATTTCATTTACATACAATTTGGCTAACTGTTCCATAATGAAAGTTTCCTTCATTGGCAAGAAATGAGCAGATTTAGTTAACCTATCTACAATCACCCAGATTGTATTATTACCTTTTCATATCTTGGGTAACTTTGTAACAAAATCCATTGTTATCAACTCCCATTTCCATACAGGCATTTTCAATTGCCGCAACAAACCTGAGGGTTTCTGATGTTCAGCTTTGACCTGTGAACTGGTTAGACACTTGGCAACATAAGCTGCTATATCCTTTTTCATTCCTATCCACCAGAAATTCTTTCTTAACTCTTGATACATTTTATCACTTCCAGGATGTATCGTGTACTTAGACTTATGGGCTTCTTCTAATATTCGATGGCGTAGGTTTCCTAGTTTAGGTATCCACATTCTTTTCTTAAGGAATCTCCAAATTCTATCTGTTCCTTGTTCTAATTCCTTAATCATTCCTTTTAATTTTTCAGTATCATCCTTGATTACTGATTCTTGTACGGCTCTAATTTGCTCGTTTAAATCTATCAGCAGATTTAATTTAAGAGAACGTACTTTTCTTGGTTTTTCATGATACTTTCGACTTAACGCATCAGCTACTAAATTAGCCTTTCCTGCATGATACTGGATATTGCAATCATAATCACTAAGAAATTCCATCCAGCGTCTCTGTCTCATATTCAACTCTTTTTGCCCAAAAATGTACCTTAAACTCTTATGATCAGTGAAGACAACAAATTTATTTCCATATAAATAGTGTCTCCAACTCTTAAGGGAAAAAATTATGGCTCCTAATTCTAAATCATGGGTTGAATAGTTTTCTTCATGATTCTTAAGTTGTCTAGAAGCATATGTTATAACCTTTTGACGTTGCATTAACACACATCCATAACCTAACTTGGAAGCGTCACAATAGACTACAAAGTCTTCAGTTCCTTCTGGTAACGCTAGTATGGGTGCGTTGGTTAATCTTTGCTTAAGAATTCTAAAGGCTTCTTCTTGTTTTGGCCCCCATTCAAACTTAATAGACTTACAGGTTAATTTGGTTATGGGAATGGCTATTCTAGAAAAATCTCGGATAAATCGTCTATAATAACCCGCTAGTCCTAGAAAACATCTAACCTCAATTGGCAACTCTGGGACTTTCCATCTAGTAATTGCCTCAATCTTTGTGGGATCCACATGAATTCCTTCATGGTTTACTAAATGTCCAAGAAACTGCACTTCTTCTAACCAAAATTCACACTTAGAAAATTTAGCATAAAGTTTTTCTTTTCTCAGCAACTTTAGAAGTGCATGCAGATGCGCTGCATGTTCCTCTTCACTTTTAGAGTAAATGAGAATATCATCTATAAAGAAAATTATGAATTTATCCAAATATGGCTTACATATTCGGTTCATCATGTCCATAAATGTGGCTGGGCATTGGTTAAACCAAATTGCATGACAGTAAATTCATAATCGCCATACCTTGTCCTGAAAGCGGTCTTAGGAATGTCCTATTCCTGTACTTTTAATTGATGATATCCTAAGCGTAAGTCGATTTTAGAAAAGAATCGAGCTCATTGCAATTGATCAAACAGATCATCGATTCTCGGTAAGGGGTACCGATTTTTAATCGTGACCTTATTCAATTCACGGTAATCAACGCACATACGCATTGATCCGTCTTTCTTTTTGACAAATAAGATCGGTGCTCCCCATGGTGATGAGCTTGGCTGTATGAATCCTTTTTCCAATAGTTCCTCTAATTGTTTCTTTAACTCTTGCATTTCTGCGGGTGCCAAACGGTAAGGTGCTTTGGCAATTGGCGCTGTTCCTGGTATCAAATGAATTCTGAATATGACTTCCCTGTCTGGCGATAGTCCTGGTGGTTCTTCTGGAAATATGTCTAAAAATTGGGATACTACAGGGATATCTTTTAATTCCTTTCCTTTAGTGTTAATGATTATGGAAATCATATACACTATTGATCCCTTTCTTGCACAACTTGCAGTTTTCATCATAGAGATGAATTTCACGGATCTAGTTGGCTTATCTCCTTTAATTATGATCTTTTCACCTTTTGGTGAATTTACTTGTATTGACTTTTGATCACATAGAATACTGGCTTTATTGGCTACTAACCAATCCATTCCTAATACAATGTCAAATCCTGCCAGATTCATTAGGTAAAGATTGGCAATAAACTTTTGATTCTAAAATTCTATTCTTGCTCCCTGCAAGATTTCAGTAATCTTAATAGATTCTCCATTTGCTGTTTCTACTAGACATTCTTGTTAGAGTTTCGTTAATGGTTGGTTGACAAATTTTCAAAATGAGGTATTAATAAAACTTTGGTTCACACCAGAGTCAAATAATACTTTAGCAAAAATATCATTAACTAAAAACGTACCGGCAATCACGTCCGAAATCAATTTGGCTTCTTATGTTGTCAGAACAAACGCTCTAGCATTCTTAGTAGTCTTGTTGTTCGTAGCTGGAGCTAGTTTCGGACAATTCTGCTTAATATGACCTTGTTCTCCACAATTGTAGCATATCTTATTGTTGGGTTTCTTCCTGTAGTCTTCTTCCTTATGTCCAGATATTTTGCAGAAATTGCAGTATCTGAAGCATCTCCCAGAATGCTTTCTTTTGCAGTACTTGCAGTAAGTAGTAGAAGTAGAACTTATATTTTTCCCACGGTTGGAATTTCCATAGCGAAATTCCTGGGTAAGCTTTTGAGCTAGGTACTTTCTTTGATTTTCTTCTTGGGTATGCACTAATTCATCAGTCAAGGTGTTTGCTAGTTCTACAGCTTCTTCTATGGTTTGTGGTCTAGCTCCCTTGACTACATGTCTAATCTCACTGATTAATCCCAAATGTAACGGGAGATTAATACCGGTTCTGGTGATGCTAGGGTTGGCACTATTCTAGCATATTCAAAGAATTTAGTAGTGTAACCTTTACTGTCTACTCCAGTCATTCTAAGGTTTAAGAATTTATTAGCTATCTGCTCATTTTCATTAGGAGGACATAATTTCCTTTCAACCATATTCTTAAACTCAATCTATTCCATATTATATGTTTCTGTCACTTCCCCTAGCCTGGAGGATAGTGTTCCACCATTCTAGAGCTGCATTCTTAAACAGATTGGAAGCAAACATTATTTTTATCTTCTTCTACGCACTTGCTTATTTTTAAGACTGCCTCAGTCTTTTCTATCCAGCGTAGAGCTGCAATGGCTCATTCATTGCCGGGAATTCTATTGGTTTACAAGACCAGAATTATTTATAAGAACAACCATAAGACATGGTTCTTCTTATTTTTGGATGGGTACTTGAAGTATTGGTCCATTGTTTACGCTGTGACTGGGTTCAGTTGGTGGATCGTTTACTTATGCTATTACTGTTATTATTATCCGCTTCTCTAATATGTTGGATAATAGATGGCATAGCGTCTATAATTCCTTGTGTGCACAATGTGTCGAATTTCACTGTTATTTATTTGATTATCATTATTCTGGTTTTTCTTGATTTTGCTGCATTGGCCATCTGATTATAAACATTTACCAAGTATTAATATCGCAAAATAATATTAAAATGCAAACAATCTCACAACACAAACAGATTGGTCAAAATCGTCGTACATTGCGACTTTTACTCTATTTTATATATTATGCGTCTATTACAAACCATAACTGGAAATTAAATACAATACTAGTATGCATCAGTAGTTATTATATTATTATTATTATTATTATTATTTTCAAATTACACATATATATATTTATATTATTATTGTTAATAACTATTTCTACTGATAGGGGTTCATCCGATATTGCATATTACGCTCGTCATATTTCCAGATGAGTCTCTCCCTTATCTGTCTCATTCTCTCACTTCCTTCTAATATCTCCTCACCAAAGGTGCGGAGTTCCTGTATGTTCTCAGTACTCATGGGTGGGGCTGGTGCTGGTGTTGGGTCAGGAAACTGTGGCATCGGGTTCCTCATGTGGGTAGGGGTTCTCTAGAATTTCCTGATATATTGGTCATTATCAAATATGGGTCTAGAGGGTCCAAGTTGGGATAGGGTGCTATTGGGTCTCGCATAGGCTCTTCTAGTGGGTAGGCGTTGTTGGTAATCCCTATGGTCATCAAACCATGGGTCATAGTCTGGGGGATGGGGTGCTGGTACTCTAGGGATTTCGGCTGGGTATAAGTCAGGTAGTGGGATCTGGTCAGCTGGGTCAATTTCTACTTCCATGGATTGTGTTGGAACAACGGCAGTGGCTGTGGTGCTATGAGTTGTTCTAGGTTCGGGTCTGCAGCTGTGGTAGCTAATATGTGAAAATTAGCTAATTCCTATTGAGTATATCCTGGGATTGAATATTCATTTCTCTATGGCCGCTGCTAAGGCCCGCTGTTGTTGTAACTCTCATCCTCTTTCTACGCTCATGAGCTCCTCTGCTGAACCAACCTCTCTTCTTGGGAGGGAATGGCTCCTTCAGATTGTGCTTTGAATACGAAAATCCCCTCTTCGGTGTCAGCCGAATACCCCGAGGGGGTAGGCTGGAAGAGGTTCCTTCGTCCTTAGGAGAGTTGGACAACTGACGGTAAGCATCCGAAGGTCCTTGATAACTCATACTGTAAACTAACAAATTGTCAAATAACACAAAATAATAACCTACACGTATGCACATAGTCTCATTGATTATTTCTTAACAAAATTTATAATTTTAATGTCTGCAGAACACCTCTATGGCTGAAATCAGTGGCTAAGCTCTGATACCACTCTCTGTCGCATCCCCCGGCCCCTATCTCCTAGGAACGGGCGGCCGCGAGCTCAGATTAAGTGGTATCATTATTTATCAGTTTGGCAGCGGAATTTACATCAGGACCGTAGTTATGAAATATTTTATCAGAGTAAAATACCACATTTTTATATTAATAAACACATGGGAAATTCTCGAGTTTATATTACAAACATGTTTATAGGGATAACCCTAATTATTGAATTGAAAACATCTTCTTTATTTAGGTAACTTTTATAGCCACATTTTCCAAGACTTCAGTGCTCTCCAGCTGGCTTCTATTTGGCTTTGACATTTTGTTACCTGAAACCTGTTTTAAAAACATTTGTCAGTGGGAAATACTGGTGAGTGAATCCCAACTTAATCACAACAGATTTTAATCATTTCACAGTATTGAGAGCAATTACAATGTTTACATCTACACAATTACTCATTCAGTACTGTCAATCCATGACTTGTGGGTCATATTACTTATTGGCTATCTCGTTGTCCAATGGTAACGTGTTCCACATTTTGTATACAAAACCCCAACATACCAGCAGTAAGTGAAGAATTACAAGACTCAATCACTGCTATTTATATATAAAATTAATTAAGG
The DNA here is from genome assembly GCA_030545235.1 of Helianthus tuberosus. Taxonomy (NCBI): domain Eukaryota; kingdom Viridiplantae; phylum Streptophyta; class Magnoliopsida; order Asterales; family Asteraceae; genus Helianthus; species Helianthus tuberosus. Next base: position 68,465,893 of record CM060437.1, read on the forward strand.
TTTTGTAAAACGGTTCACAAAAAGGAGATTACTCACATTGCTACTTTAGGGTTTTCCTTGGTGTTTTCCTGGTTATAATCTATTAATTAGACAATGCACACGCACTAGTATAATAACCCAATATTTACATTAGTTATACCCTCCCCGAGACAGAACTCCAACGACTACGTCGGGCAGAACCTCGACAGTCGTTACGGAGCACTAGATCAATCGGGCAACATATCTAATACGTAACCGGGGGTTATGATACTTACAACGAGGCAGAACTTCGTTAATTAGGAGGTGGTATTATGCTCGGAGATTATAATTGCTATGTAGAAATTGAAAGAGAAACACGGAAATTGAACGATTCTCAACTAAAGCCCGAGGCCCTTATTTATAGGTCTGGTCGACCAGTTTCTCGCGCCCCGCGTAAGCCGAAGGCAAGGCCTTCCCGGCCCGCGAGCTAGGTGTCGTAGCCCCTAGATTTGACCAATCACCGGGTAGACTTGCCCGGTGGTTTAGCTGTTGCGGCCTGCGACGAAGCCAGCTAAGGGGCTTCGCGCCGCGCGAGCGACCATAGATTTTTGTTTTTATTTTATTTTCAATTATATAAAGGTATTTAGGACTATTTTACGTATACAGGGAGTATTTTAAGATGTGTATGGATATTCTAAATATTTTAGGAGTGTCGGAAATAATTTAGGAGGGTTGTTATAGAATCTTACTAGATCTAAACATGCATGTGTTTAGATCACAATTTTATTCATGAAGATACAAGATTCAAGTCTACTACTATATGACTACTTAAAGTTCATCAAAAATCATCAAGAAGTTTCATGATCATAATAATGATCTTAGTTTTATTAGTGTTTTTCAAGTGGGTTTTACATAGCTTTCAAGATAATTTTGCACATTTGCTTTAAATTATAATCATGAAAAATGTAGTTGTAAGACATGAAGCTTACTAGCTTGAGATGAACAAGATGAAGATGATGATAATGATAATGTAAAGAAAGAAAATGAAGATCCAAGTTCTTCAAGTCTTGATAAAGTGCTTCAAATGTGCTTCCAAGTCTCACAAATTCCTTGTATCATCCATTAACCTCCATGGTTATATGAATTTCTTGAGTTTGAAGCTTGAAAAAGATGAAGGTGGGAGTGTTTGGTTTGGCTGAATTCTAGAGAGAGGAGAAGAGGAGGTGAAAAGTTTTTGAGTTGTGTTGGAATTGTGAATGAGGTGGAATGTTTATGGGATTTGTTTTAATCATGTGCTTACACCTCACCATACACTAACCACCTTTAGAAATCAACCAACACATCAACCAAGATGAGTAATGGGGGACCCACACCAAACCATGAACAAGGGCGGGGAGGGGGGTTGTTTTTGTTTATTTTTTTTTAAATAAAACCTTGATATATTTTATAAACCTTCTAAACTTTGGTAAATCTATATGATTAGTGTTTATAAAAACTAACTATCTAACATATTAAAGTGATGTTATAATATGTCCAACTAGCTCACTAGACTTATCATTTTGTTGTTCGGTTGACAGACTCGGTTAAGGTCTTGTACCGGGTTAGATACTGACATTGTGTGTTACTTATATATATATCCATGTATAAATTGTCTTTGCACTATTTTTATTGTCTAATTTATTAATCCAACACTCCGAACTAATAAATTTATTATTTCGGTCACAATTCCTGTACTGGCTTTGTTGTCGGGCAGTTTGGTGAACTAGTTGTGCAGCTTACACAATAAGATTTATATAAGGGTTTTGGTGTCGTTATCAATACCCGTTATATTATTTATAATAAATAATATTTACTTTTGGATTTTCGGATAGTTACTGTTTCGTTCTGCGGAATGCTGTAACATCCGCAGGATTACTGCATTTTTCTGCGGACTTGGACAATTTGGTGCTTAAATGGAATTTTCTAAATAGTATAAGGAACATGTTATTTTTAGATGAGGTTTTTATGGAATATTTGTGCAGACATGTCTTTATGTCTCGTTTTTGTCATGTCAGAATGTACCACGACTAGTATTGACAGGTATTGTTTGTTCGCGTTTCTGCCGCCAGTCTAGGATATAGTTTTTAACCGTAACGGATTTGTTATCATAATAAGATATGATTTTTATAATTCCTAGATTTTTAAGACTTAATCAAATAAAAATCAAGTCGAAATACGCGAAAATAATTAACATAAAGTTGTTCAGGTTGTACGGAATTACCGGTATTTTGCCGTGTGTCACACACCTTTCCTGTCACTTTCGTTTTTCTGGCGACCTCCTACCCACCCATAACCACTGGTGGAGATGCTAGTGGCGGAGGCGGTGGCAGATATGGAGGTGAAGGCGGCGGTGGAACAAGTCGAGGTGATGGCGACGGCATGAACTATATCAAATCATGAATAAGCATAAATTAATATGAGAGCTAACATCTGGGTTTATTATTGTTATTATGATTATGTGGGTATTGAGATCGAATCAAGAAAATAAACATGTTGTGAAAGGAATCAAGCAAGCAAGCAAGCAAATGGGTAAAGTAGAATCTTGATGCTTGCGATGAGGGCCCACAGGCATTGGCGGAGCTTGACCAAAAGTTTTGAGGGGGCGTAAAGTGATGGGACCCAAATTTTTTTCCTATCCTTATGTTTCGGGTGGGGTTGGGTTGGGTTGGCTATTCGATTCAAATCGGGTCAAATAATAATAGTTCCAAATAAAACAAAGTGTATATCTACCAAACTACCCATCATTTATATACAAAGTTTATAAATATTTAGGATATACAATTTAGGAAAAATAATCAAGGGGCGATCCTATATAATTTTAAAATTTTCGGACGAAAAATCGGAACTTATACACTTCTAACCGAAATATTGGGGTGAGCGGGTGCACCCCCGGGCATCCACAATACTTCGCCCTTGCCCACAGGAGGCATAAAATTGGAAAGATGAAGGAGATTGAGTGATGTATCTGGATGATGATGGTGGTTGATATCGCCGGAGAAACAGAGTTGGGTAGTTAAAGGAAGGGGACAGCAAGGACGAAGATATGATAATGATTTTTTTTTCTGTTTGACAGCATGATCCAGATTTATTTATGCTATTTTTTTATTCCACTTATTATTATTTGTAAAGTGGAAACAATAAAAATCTATAAAAACAATAACTACACCTATCCAAATTTCAGGAAAAGTTCAATTCGACTTTGAAGGTGAAGATCTAGATTTGATTTGCAGGTGGTAGGGTTGGAGGGTTGGTTTAGTTTGATGAGTAATGCCCGGATAGTCCCTATGGTTTACCCTTTTTAAGGAAAGGGTATTTTTTTGTAATTTCACACTCTCTTAACTGAGAAAACTAACTGATGTTAGGCACATGGACTATCCGGGAACGAAAATTGAAAAGTTGGGGACTATAGTTGTAATTTTAGAAATTGTTAAGATCGGAGGCTCTCATGATTGTGTTTGTTTGTATGATTTGAACAATGAATGAATATGAAGCAATGTAAAGTGCAGCGGAAATGAACAACAAACTTTATAACCACAATCAAGGAAGAGAATAGTTTTTAATAAACACATGATTTGCATTAGTTGAAAGATTACAAAGTCAATCAAAAGATTACAAAGCATGCTTACTATCTAAGCTCCCCCTCAGTCTGATACTCAAAGGTTGGATTGTACAAGATGAAAGGATTGAATTGAGGAGAATAACTCACTCAAAACGAATCAAATGTAACAGTACAGAGTACTGCTCCATTTATAGACAAACCAAACCACTGAGGCATCTCAGCTGACGTCACCATGAAAGTGACATCTAACAAACTAACAAACTCTATCTACTGTTCTACAACTACTGATCATACAGACATTGATTACATTCTAAACACTGATATATAAACACTGACTCTTCATTCCACTGACGTAATCAACCACTGTTGTATGAGCAACAGTGCTTTCTTCAAAGGGTGATTAGGCCTTGAATGGGTAGTGCTTTAACTCTTCAGCAGTACTTGGATTTCAGCAGTAGATTGAGCTTCAGCCTTTAAACTTCATCAGCGCTTTGGTTTCACAGTGGTTTATAGGATCAGCAGTTGTTGATAAGGGCAGTACTTGGAGCATGTCAGATGTTTGATTCACTGTCAAGGGGAAAGCTTAATGTAAACAGCTGATTATTGTGAATCCACTGTCATGATCCGGTTTTGGCTTTTATTATCTGTTCCTCTAGTAGGGTTCAATCCCAACAATCTCCCCCTGGAACAGATAATGCCAAAACCCTTCATTATTCTGGATCTTTATTCCCCATCAGAAGTTCCCTTGCTTTTCTTTTAAATTCTTCTTCAAATTCTTTGGAACTTGTGTCATCCTCATCCCTGCACAGTGAAAGTTCAAGGAGATCCTGCAAATCTTCAACACTAAGGCCTAGAGCTTCTTTCCTTGATATGTACTTCACTTCGCCATTGGATCTGACCAGGGTCAATACGCGGGTCTTTTGATCAGACATCCACTTTAGTACTTTTAAACCCAATGGGTTGCTTGGGAGAGATTTATTCATTGATGAGTTAGGAGATGTTGGCCTTATGAAAACTTGCAGACTTTTAGACATTCTTTTGAAGGCCATTTCAATGACATTGTTTGCTGCAGCTATGTCTTCTGCAGCCTCTTTTTCTATCTGCTCCTGTCTCTTTTGTTGATCTGGCTCAATGTCTGAAACTTCTGAAGTATTTGTTGATGCAGGCTTTGTTAACACCTTCTTAAAAAGGTTTTGAAGTTTTTCTGAATTCTCTTCTTTTAGTCCCATTTTCATGATGGTTTTTGTGAAGAATTCAGTTTCCTTCTCTTTTACCTCTTCACTAGTCAGTTGTTTTCCTTCTTCTTGGTTTGTCACATGAGTAGGATTTTCTGTTGACTTAAACAGTGTTTTGAGGTTTTCCAACTGTTGTTCAAGTTTCATCATTTGTTCTTGTTTCTTTGAAGTGCCTGAAACAGTTATCTTCCTTTTCTTCAGCCTTTCATAGGCTTCATCAGTATGCTGCTTTGACCATTTTGATATGGCATTGGCAGTGTCCACTTTTGCATCCACCAACTCCTGTTTCTTTCTTTTATACTCAGCTGTTAGGTCAGAGATGAGCTTTTTGTATTTACTCCAATTTGGAGCATTTTTCTTCTTTCTAGGATCATTCTTGATTCTATCAATCCTATCAGCTTCATGCTTTAAAGCCACTATTGGCCATTCTTCAAATTGGTTTTCTTCAGCAGGATAAAATTTTTCTTGCATTATGTATGCAAGAAGTTTTCCTCTCATCTCTTTTCGATGTTCTGCCTTTTCTTTACTCAGCTCTTGTGCAAAATCTTTTATTTGTTTGACTTTTGTGAGCAGAAAATCCAATCTTTCAGCAATGGCTTCATCACCTTGACCTTTACATTCAACCTTGGCTCTTATCTTAGCCTGTCTTACTTTGAGCTCAAGATATTCATCCATGTCTTCTGGAACCATGAAGCCAACAAGTGAAGAAAATCTTCAGTTTGAAGGATCATCATCAGTGTAGAATTGCCTCATCTCATTTTTTATAGCTTCCAGTTCTAACGGATATCTTGCAGCAGTGGGATCATATTGGTCCTCATCTGGCTGAGTAAGTTTTCTTTTTCTGGTGTAGAGCTTTGCTGGTTGTGATGTGAGACTGGTGGAAACAGTGGAAGATGACTGACTAACAGCTGTTGAAACAACTGGTGTTTCAACTGCTGTTGTCATTACAACTGCTGATATGTCAGCAGATGTCTTCTGCTTTTGAGCAGGGGATGGAGGTGGTGAGGTAGTTTTTGATGATGGTGATGGTGGTGGTGAATCATCAGATATGACCATCTTTCTCCTTTTTATTGTAGGAGAGGCTGATGATGTCTTGGGTGGCTCAGTGGTTTGAGATTGAATCGTAGTGGTTTGTGTTTGTGATTGACTGACAACAGTTGAAACAACTGGTGTTCCAACTGCTGTTGTCATTACAACAGATGTTTTAACATCTATTGTCTTCTGTTTTATGACAGGAGGTAATGGTGGTAGGACAGTGGTTTTGGTGGTGTGTGGTGAATTTGTGTGTGTTGATGAGATGGCAGCTGTTTGGCTACTGGCAGCAGTTTTTGTAACCATTGCTGTATCAGCTGTTTGGATGGAAGTTTCAGATGTTGAATCTTTTGAGATTTTAGATGGCTGTTTTCCTTATTCTGGTTCAACATACAGACCATCTTCAATTCCCTTTTTCTTCATCTTTTTGACATTCTCCCCCTTTTTGGCATTATCTGCAAGGGTTTTATCCATGAAAAGGATAGTAGATGGAACCTTTCCAGGAGTGCTTTGGAGATGAGCCTTGATAGCTTTGATGTCTGCTTGAGTATCTTTAAATCTTGACTCCACCATATTTGTCAGCATTTTCACATGTATTTCATGCTGCTGATCAGCCATCTGTTTTTGGTGTTCAAGTAAGGGTTGAAAGATGTTCTAGAGCTCATTTGCAGCAAATGCTTGTGGTGGAGCAGGTGCTTGAGGTGGAACAACAGTGGATTGTGCTTTTTGAGCTTTCAGAATCTCCTGCACCATATCCTTTATTTCAGCAACCGAGGTTTCAAGTTTTTCAACTCTGCCCGTCAATTCCTGATATTTTGAATCATCACCCACTTTAATGGGATCATCTGAATCCCCACCAACAGTGGTTGTATCAATGTGTGACTTAGGAACTGAATCCCAAAAATCACCAATTGATGCCCCTTGTTCTTGGTACTGGGGACTTCTTTCTTCAGCACTTGATAAACCTTTGATGGTACCAGTGGTTAGAATCAACTCACTGGTGGTTACCGATGGTGCTACGGAAGAAATTGCCTTCAAGGAAGTCTGACTGATGAAACAACTGTCCAACTGAAGATTTGTTAATCCATCAGTTGTAGTTGCTGCTCCACTTGAACTACCACCAAGAGTTACTTGTAACTCAGGGGGTGTAACCTCCTCAGTTGTTGCTGGGATAGCAGAAGTATAAGCATCAGACCCAGTAACTTGTTGGAGTGTACTCTCTTTGATGGGTGATTGAGAGGAACTGGTTTTTGTCTGAGCTATATCAACTGCATGCAACAAAGGTAGCATGGATTGTGGTAATATTATTGGTGAGGGTATGGGAGTTGAAAGAGACATGTCCTTGGGATCAGGACTGAGGAAGATGGATCCGATTGAATCCAGAGCTTCATATTGTGGGGTCCCTGTGCTTACAACCTGATCCTTTTGTGAGGATGCAGGAGGAGTTTTAGGCAATGGTGGAGATCTTTCTACCAACTGCTGTGAGGAAGTAGCAGCAGTGGTTTGTGGTGACATTTGTGTTGTCACTGGCATTTGCTCTGGGATCTCATCTTCCAGAGTTGCCTTTGTTTTGGGTTTGGGGGGTTTCTGGATGTTTTCTTTTTGGTCTTTTTGGTGGTGGCAGGTGTGGGTTTCATAGCAGTGGTAGTGCTGCTATGATCACCTGGAGCAGTGGGCTCAGCAGCAGATGTCTGAGGAGCAGTAGTAACTGCTAAATTCTGCTCGGACACCTCTGCTTTTGTTTTTATTGGTGCCAACATTCTGGTGAATGTTTCAGGTGTTAAACTTTTTATTTGAAAATAAACACCTTGTTTTGGCACATTTTCATTTTATTTTTCAAATTTTTGTTTAAAATAGTAACTTAGAAACCTTGGAAAGAGTAAAAATGTTTTGCTATCAACATTCTTTACCAAGTCATTGAAGATTTCCTGGGAATAGTTGTAATCTTTATTATTTAAAATGGTATAGCCCAGGCATTGAATCTTCAATGGTATTTCATTAAAAGCTGTTGTTTTATTTGAAACACACGACAAAAGTGTGTGGAATAAAAATCTGGGTGCAGACGGGAAGTAACCTTTTTGTAAGGTATCTACCTTTGATTGTTCTGCATATCCCCTTTTCAAAAAATCAGCTTTTAACTCGTTTTTATCAAAAGAAGTTTTACCTTTCTGATCATCGAGTTTGAAGACTTCTGAGATTGATTGCGGAGTGATTTGAATCGCTTTACCCTGTATCGAGGAGTTAATGGCTACTACTTTTCCGTCTTGTTTTTCAAGCTTAGCATTTTTCCAGAACTCTCTCTGGGTTTGCAAGTAAATGGGAGCGTCTACTGTCAACAAAGTTTTGTACTTTGATTCAGATAGTGTGTCGATGACGGAATCGAAGGTGCGGTTGTTTGAGGGTTTTGTGAGGAGACCCAAGTAGTTGTGCGGTGATTTGTATGGGATTTCAATGGTTTCTTCGGCCGTTTGAGCGACCTCTTTTGAAGATGATGGTGATTTTGGTTTAGATTTTGATTTTGATGTTGACTTCGTCATTTTGATGAAGAAGAATAGGAGAGTGATTTGGGAAGAAAGGTTGGAAACTGCTTTGAGAAGAGAACTTTGGAATTCAATTCTACAGTGTAAAACCCTGTTTGGGGTTTTGATCAGGGTTTTATTTAGGGAAAAAATGATCGCTGATGTGGCAGCGGTTATTATGATCTGAAGGCTAAAAACTGACCACGTGTCAACCTCTGATGATATGGATGAAGAATGGAGGACAGTTGTTTTAAGAACCACTGATATATCAAGCATCAGCAGTTACAACGGTAATAATGTGATGACAATGGAAGATTTTACTATCAGTGAATAGCATATCAGTGGATAAGACACTGATTTTGAGCATCAGTGCTTGCCAAGCAAAATGAGGATCAGTGGTTGACATCCAACAGTGGATAGTAATTAGGAAACAGACGTTTGAACAAAACAGTGGTTAGGGTTAAAATAATGGCAATGATTTGAAGGTTCATTTTCAGCAACTTTTTCAAGAAATTTTCATTCAAGGTTTTGCCACATGTCAATTTCCTTTTGAGATTCTTACGAATTACTGACAGTGGTTTGATACCCCGGATGATGAGAACTTTTTGCTAAGGCAACTCATTTTCGTTTAATATCCAAATTAAAATATGAGTGCCCCAGTAGTTTAAGCACTGTTTAGCAATCAACCTTTGATTAGTGTTTAAAAACAACCCTGAGTATGACATGACCTTGACATATGCACCATTTCCTTTTGACCCATTCATGAGGACAAAAATACCAATAAAAAATAAGGTACCATATCCTGACAGGAAATTGAAACTATTGCCAACAAAAACCAGCAAAAGTTCAAAATATATTATTCTTAAAAAAAACGAATAATATATCCTGGTTAAAAGAGAAAATCCTTTGAAAAAAAATGGATAAAGGATTTTCTGAAAATAGCATAAAAAAGGATCTGGTATATATACAATAAAATACGTAATCACATCATCTTCAAGTTTATGAAAATGGTCAGTGGTTTGACAATAGTCGTATGAAATTTTAAATACATTTTGACCACTGTTTAGAACCATTTTCTTGTTGATTGATTGACAACAGAATTGAGGATACATGTACACATGAGTTTTTGAGAACCATGTGATGATTTTGAAGATTTGTCTAATCCTCTTTAAAGTTCATTCATTGGAATTTCCATTTTTACCTAAATCTTTTCGTGAACAGATGAATGTACCCAGTTGCTTAATGACCATTATTACCCTAGACTCTGACTCTTTAGTGTTTTATGTTTATACTCTTTTCTTCTGACTTCAGAAGTTTTGAGATGAACACACTTCTGAGTTTTTGTGAATTTCTTCTTCCCTTTTTACCCTTCCCATTTATAAGTAACGAATTACTTACTGGGAGGTCTTTGAGGGAAAAACCTTAATCCAATATCATTTTGTCGTAATGTTTTGAGAGAATTGGTCATGTTTGCACACGTTTTTCAACCAATCTCACACTACATATGATATGGACTATGTTGATCCCTGATTTTCTGAAAGTATTTTAACAAAGTTGATTTTGTCCATTTGAGGATCCTCAACCTGTTTTTCAACACACCAGATCTTATGACTAAAGTTTTAAATTCCCTCTTTCATGTTTACCAAAAACACTAATGTTTTAAGAACATAGGTTTTGTTCATCTGAGGTTCATACTTTAGTATTAAACATGATGAAACAGCACAAAATTCACAACAATAGTTGAAATCAATTTTGAAAATAAGAGATAATCCCATAGTTTTAATAGATATGTTTTCAGATCTAGAAACCATGAGTGTCATGTGCATGAAATCACTTGTTGTGTGAGATTTGTGTGTCATATGACATCTTGGTTGATTTACAGAGTTTTGGAATAACCACTTTGAACATGGTTTACTCGGTACTCAGTTTCAACTAAATGCACCCAACCTTAGTATCAATAAATAATGAGCTGAACTGTTATGTCAAATTGATTGTTAGATCGAATTTGACTGTCCAGGCTCTGATACCAATTGTTAAGATCGGAGGCTCTCATGATTGTGTTTGTTTGTATGATTTGAACAATGAATGAATATGAAGCAATGTAAAGTGCAGCGGAAATGAACAACAAACTTTATAACTACAATCAAGGAAGAGAATAGTTTTTAATAAAACATGATTTGCATTAGTTGAAAGATTGCAAAGTCAATCAAAAGATTACAAAGCATGCTTACTATCTAAGCTCCCCCTCAGCCTGATACTCCAAGGTTGGATTGTACAAGATGAAAGGATTGAATTGAGGAGAATAACTCACT